>OW152838.1:4512500-5712500 GCA_933534255.1 Iphiclides podalirius | reverse complement strand
TTACACCGATACTATGATGAAGGTTACTGCTTATCATTTCCAATATTCTTTATCTACCTTACCCGTGTCATGTCAAAATGTCATTCATGTGTCTCCGTGATGTTATACGAATTAAACTCCATTTTCGCACGAAATTTATGAAACTATACCGCGTCACATCTTTTACGTTCTTTACATTCTTGGTGCAACAAAACCAATGATTTTATATACAAATAGACATGCCACTAACGCACCGAAACTGAGGCACTCAAATTACACTAATTGGTGTAATTACTTTGCAACTTTATAGACTGCTGTCTCTTTTCGTATCATAAGTTATATATCATCTGTCGAATTCACTTAATATGTCATATAATGTATAAAGTATGTCATATAAAACAGAAATTTTTTTAAACACATCGCACAACTAAACATTTTATGCATTGAGGTGCATGCATACACAATTAATAAAATATAAATTCCTGTCTGTTTCTTTTATAACATTCGCACGATTATTCTTGTTTTTGGTTTTCCACTATTATAATCGGTTACAACGCGTTAACGGTGACCTAAATGGTAAGTTGAATTTTTAAAATATAACTAATACTCTCATTAATACGCTATTAGCTTCACCTGTATGTATCTACATATCCATGTAAGACAATTTTGCAACGTTAATTTTACCCACTTCTGCATGTCGGTTTTGATTGGAAATTTGGACACGTGTTCAGCTTCGATGACAGTGCAATAATTTCAGTTTCAACCTGATACCCTTGCCACCAGGGTTAAAGGACCGGTGTTTAAGTTTAATCATTTCAATTTATTATACTGTAATATCATATTTTAAAAAAGATACAACAAACAAATAAAACAAACAATAGTAATTTAAACAAAAAAATACGCTTAACACAAGCGTGTGTTTAGCGCAATTGCAATTCGAACCAAAAAGTAGAAAATAATTTTAAAATAAGAAAAATTTATGATACAGAGGGTCCACCATTGAATGGAGGTAAAGGAATATTGATATTAAGTAAAATGGAAAGGAAATTATTTCTATGATAAAATTCGTGGGGTGCTCTTTTGTCGTATTTTTGCAATAAATCGAACATCTAATGAACATATCTGGAATATTTGTAGTCAAGCAGTTATAGATATAGATCAGATTAATTGAAAGAATCGAATTAATGTGGTAATTCACTTTAATTCGGTCGAATTTCGATCAATAGGTGATAACTAGTAAACATTAAAACGCCCACTAAATCATTTGCTCCTTTTCTGTATACCAAAAACTACTGAACGACGAAAGTAATTTCTACATGGTGATTTCATAGGCACATACAAATGACGCCCATTTATCTGTCCGCTACATTCGTGGGGCAATATATTCCCTAGCGTAATTATTTCAACAAGGAACAAATAACAAACCTTGGCATCCGAAACTGTTAGGAGGTAGCCAAGCCCATTGTAGTTACGGGATCACTTTTTTTAAATACGTATGACTGATGTGGAGGTAAACGACGTGCGTGCATAGAACTTTAAAATATTTTTTTTTTCTTATCTTAGCTCGTAGAATCAATAACCGATTGGAATAAATTTTCTCTAGTGGCAGCCTATATATAGCCGTATAGTGAGTGAGTGACAGCTTGTCCAAACTGAGATTGTGCAAGCTAAGATTTGTAGCTGAATAAACATGTTAAGAGCAAGTTATGTAGTGAATAAGCTTTTATTTCGTATTATGTACGCAGAAGATCTGTATTCTATTTTCTTATAAAATTATAATATAAACACATGGATCTGTTGACAAACCAATATCAAAACCTAACTAAAAGTTGAATATTACCTTTCTTTATATAAAGAGCTTCGTTTACCTTAATTTAATCAAGTAAAATTGCTGTTAATATTTGTAAAAGCTTATTTTATGTGAGAAGGTGACACGTGATGTTTAGTTGCAACCGCGGCTCATGGATATTTGCAACACCCGTAGGGTTGCAGATGCGTTGCCACATTTGAATAAAGTGGGCTTCACTCACCAAAGACAAGGCACAGGTGTAACACTCCCACTTTACGCCGATCTTCTGTCGTGGTAGAAATCGTGATACTTCCCCGGATGGTCGTGCCCATTCGTGCAACAGTAAAGAATGTTGCGTGGCCCTATTTTATCCATGTAGTTTATATACATTGATTTTCGCATGCCGCATCTGGCAAACACGTGAGCTATTTTAACAAATTTAGACACCACTATATTATGTACCATGTTTATGCGAATAAATTATTATTATGATTATTATATTAGTACAGTAAAACTATGGTTTCATAATAGTATAAAACCATAGTTTTTAAAAGTAATGTAGATGCACTTGCAGTTATTTCATAAATATATTTTTTTTATTCATTGTAGAATTAAATTGTTGCTTTGCTAGCATTTAAATATTGCTTTTCTTATTTAATTATATTAAGAGGATTATAAAGTTTTCCAATCTTCTAAAACATACTAAATTAATAAAAGCGTGTTATAAATAATGTTAAAAGTATTTTTCAAAAGTACGTCCGTTCGTACATAATTAAATTAAAGCCACTCGTACTAATACTGTTGTATTCGTTTTTAGAGATAGAATTATATAATAATCATAAAATTTTATAAAAACGGGACTTTACTTTCTTTATAGTTTAACTTCAAAACTTTTAAAGAATTGCCAAATCTTCACCCCAGAAACATAAATCATGTTTAATAATATAAAATTACATATTATCTAATAAATCTAATCGACGCGGCATGGTGCCAAGAACGCTAGCTGCATTTCCTCGCTGAATAGTTATGCTTAGCCTTTGAGCGAGAAAAGAACCAGCTCTTGTCACCGGCCGCGGCGTTAAGCTTAGGACATTTCTTCATGTTTAATTATTTTAAAATTGTCTCTAAAGTAAAATGAATGAGATAGCAATTATTATAAATACAAATATTTAATTTCTTATGTAAAATGCGCTTAATAGCCGCCATAAAAATATGAAAAACGTAATGTTACTGTGACACTTTATTTGTTTACTTACAAAAGCAGTTTTAGTAGTCTCTTCCAATTAGTATGTAGGTATTACATCTCATACCAAAGATCTCGTTTTTTTTTACAATAACTGGTGGCTGGCAGTAAGTATGATCTTAACAACATGTGGGTCAAAGCATTGTCGAGATGAAATAATGCTTAATCTAAGTACTCGTATCGTCTAATAAGTTAACTGACGTAAATATTTTACAATCATCTATCTGTTTGTAATATTCAAAAAACTGCTTTTTACTAAATGCATATATATGGATGTATACACGGTACATATACCAAAATAACAATTTCTACAATTTTTGTCTGTCTGTCTATCTGTTTATTCCGGCTAATCTCTGAAACAGCTTAAATATACAATAAATTTAGCTTTTTTTCAAAGAAACTTACAGAACGATTTATCTTTAAGAATACAAATATGAGTAAGAGCAATATTATTGCATCTTACTATCTTAAAGATAGCAAGATGTAATTAAGCGTTACTTTTAAAATTAAAATCATATTCACTCGTACAAAAGCATGTTTAATTCCTTTTGTCAGCTCCAAGGCGTGAATATATATACACTCGTATGCCATCCACTTTCCCGGTTAATTTTATATGAAGGCTTTATGTGTCGTGAAAGGAAAGGTGTGTTAGCATAAAGTGAAAACATTACACTTGGAAAATATTCTTCACACGTTAAACCGTATGAATATTATTAATATAACAGAAAATTAGGGCTTTTACTTCTTGCATAATGATTTGTTATATTCCAGCAATAATTATATAACACAAAAATTATATGAAACCTGTATCTGATAGTAAGAAAACAAGGAAACAAAAATTATGAAAACAAAAATAATCAATTTATTCGTCTTTCATAAAGTATTTTTTTCTTTCGGAACATAGTGTTGTGTATTTATTGTTATTAGTATCTTATATACTTTACGTTACAGTTTTATACGTAAATGAACTTTACGTTACAGTTTTATACGGAAGGGTGTTCTAAAATTGTTTGTTTTGGAAAATTTTATAACTCGGTAAATATTGATGTTTAAAGAATGTAAATGTTTAATACAATTTTAAAAAGTTATCCTCTTTATGTGTGTTCATTTATTGTCGCGGTGGTAACGACACGCTGTGTGTATATATATATATATATATAATTCTTTTCGCTCAAATAGTCTATTCCCCCCTCCCGACATATGTTACCCTGACAAAAAAAAAGGCTACGGTCTTTATCTAATCAGACGATTAAAATTCCTCAACCTATTTCTAGTTTGTACGGTAGCTCTTGATTAGGGAGTATTAACTCTTGATTCGTTTCTACGGTAACTCTTGATTACGGATGCCTGGTCCAAATTATTAACTTATTTTTCTATAATAATATTCAATATTATTTAATAATCTGAAAGTTAAACAAAATAGGTTGAATAAAGTAATTCTTATGTAAATTAATACTTTTTTTTTAAATATTACTGTTATGGGTTCTTTTATAGTAATTAAAGCTTCTGAAGCAATCGTTATCTGTTTGATTTTATTGCCTGGACTACGTTATCTGATTAACAAATATGGTGTCATCTTATTTGTAAATATTTTTCTATCATAAGTTTAAAGAGGCTTCCTCGCAAGCCAACTAGTCTTCATTTTGTATCCGCTTTATAATGTCTTTCCATTATAATGCTAGTAAGGAATCCATAGGAAATCTGAAACCCAAAAATAAAAGAAAGAACAAGCAAAAATATTATTAAGTGCATGACGTCATGGGTTTAAGTTATGATTTACTGGTCAAATAAATGTTCTGATCGACAGATGATGTTATAATATTTTTATTATTTCCCCTAAATCTCCCTAGTAATAAACTGACAACACCGGCTAACGAAAATGACACAGACACAAGCGAGGCTCGAGTCTACCAATTATAGTAGACATTATTTGCGCCGTTTTGGTAAGGTTAATCTGTCACCTAGATAAGTATATAATCAAAGAATAAAACGAATTAGTATACTCGACATTATCTAAGAGTCACCAACATTCAAATATTTAAAAGCATGTCTTTATATTTATATATTTACAGCATATGTACACATTTTCATGTATCTTATTGTACTTATATGGTGTTTCATATGTAATTTTTTTTAAACAAGCCTGAAGCGTACTACTGTTGCATTTAGTCTGGTGAGTGAGGAAATCATAGCCTTCTTTTTAACGGTTGTCAACGTTACTGCCACTTCTCCGGTACTTCACATATCCATGGCGGCCGTATTCACTTAGTATCAGGTAAACAGTCTGCTTTCTGTACAAGTTTTCACAGAAACAGTCAAATACATTATCATATACACTGCGTTAACTTTATGTGTGTAAACTCGATGCATATATGTATGATGCGTAATATGCATCGTTTGTACTCACTTAAATCCAAATTTTAGTTTGATTTATGGCACATATCACAATTTCTCTCCAGGTCTCGGATTGGCTGGTAGAGAATGCCAATATCACGCCCGCTCATTATAATCCTGGCTGCAAGTGTTTGCAATATAGAATAAATATATAATTAAATACATATACCAACAAACATCAACTCTTGAATCTACGGTCAGAACTTTGATTATTGCATTGCAGAAACGGTAGAGAAAATTAATGGATGAGTAATAACCGAAAGCTTGACATATGACATACATGGTGTTTGTCCGCGTGAAATTTATGTTTGTAAAATGTCCTTATAACACAAGATAATGTTATCCTAAAGTAAGGGCAATGTTTAAAAAAAAAAGATAATTCATCATATATTATTGGTATTATTGGTACAAAAAACTTGATATATTCTTCTCTTATTAGTAGGTTAAGGCAATTTTTGCACGTAAAAAAGACCATTCTTTGGAAGCCCTTGAACCGCTGTATTTTGACCCTTGAAAGCGTTTAGTTGACAATGATTAACGATGCCTTGAAATGAATTTACACAAACGCCAGAAAAACTCTATCGTTTAGACGACGCTAGATAGCACCGCAAGTGCTTGTCAATTTATTGTTTAAGTCCAATTATAATAAATAAATTTCCAATTTCTGTTTATTTACAACTTGTCTCCTTTGATAAGAGATTTCTTAGTCTTATAACATTTTAGAGAAATTTAAGTTACACAACGTTTTCTGTATTATCTTACGAACAATTAACATTATAAAGCGATAATGTTAACTATTCAAATCTCTTTATCAAGTTTTTTTTAAGACCTATAATTTGTTTCACTTGTGTCTTCTTTCTTCTAATGAAGTACGACAAATTTTAATTGCGGAATTGTTACTTATTTATGCTTGTACAAGGAATGTGTCATGTATGATTTTATTTTATTTTATTAAGGCATACGAACAAATATACAAAAATTTATATAAACATTAACATATTACACATCAAACAGTTAGGTATATGTACATTCAACACCGTATACCCAAAGTTATGTATATAATGCATAAGGTAGCGAGATAAGATTATACATGGTATTTTGATTTATTGTACATTTAAATATTTAGTAACATTTTTTTTTTAAATAAGAAGTCGTAGTAGCAAAAATATCCATACTTGTGAAGTTGTCGTTGGATCATTGCACTATGCGTTGCATCGGCGAGCGTAAACCGGCGTTAGTTCGACATTCATTTACATTGAATAATTTATGAGAGTATTTTAGACGGATGAGCTGAGAACAACTAGGGATGCGATAACACAAGTTATTGTTAAGAGGGATGATGATCAACAACTCATTTCTAGTTCTCTTTGACCACGTGAATGAAGCTGCGAATAACAGCTAGTCATTTATGAGCACTGCAAACCTACTTGCCTAATTTATAGGAAACACCCGAATCACGGCACCTTAGTCGTTTCCTAACCAACTCGCCATAAAAACAAATTGAAGAATGTAAGTTGCTGTAAGTATAGTACAATATTACAAATTATATGCACGTACAGAATTATATTAAAATATAAACGAAAATTGCCTACTAGAGAATTGGAAATGCTCTTAATTTGGGTCTAAAATTTGCCAAACATGTCCTAAAACAACTACTTAAACATGCGGTCATTAATGAAAATTCCCACGCTGCCCCAAACTGTACTTCATCTACTTACACTTAATTAATAACTTTACATGTTTTTAACCTGAAATAAATGTTTGTTCAACATTTTTCAGAATATAACCACGTTATATGGAGTCCTTTTACTTTTAGTAATAGGTGTACATCCACGAGTTTGAAAAGGGACGGTTCGTTTACTTTTGATACGATAACACTCCCATCATAATCAAATGTAAAAACAGTAACGGAAAATATGATCTTTTAGCTGTGTGCATAACGATGACACGACTTCTCTTCGTTTTCAGCTAAAAGAGACTGTGTAGTTAGCGTATGATGGTACGAGCAATTTAATCACGCGAATTCTTCGCTCACTCTCCGTTACCAAAATGTACGGTACTTTAATTGAAATATCACAATATGTTTGTATTTTGTTTTGTTTGGGCATTTTTTTTATTACAACCACCTTTGCCTTTATTCATTCTTTATTCACATCTGAGGTATTCTATTAGACAAAGTGAATGGACGAATGTCAATAGAATAAAGTATTTTGTGTAAAATTTTTGAGCTATTTTAGCTGCAATTTCCAAATTATTTCACTGCACGATAAAGAGGATACCTACGGAGTTTCTCTCGCCTGTTTCTTTTCCGTTAGCGGAACCTCATCACGAAACGGTGGTAGATTTAAAAAATGAGTATCGATAGATGAAATGTATATTTCTTACTTCGATGAAACTGTGGTGCAGATCGAGCCTACACCGAGGTGGGTGAGCTGGTCACTCACCCACCTCCGTGTAGGCACATTTATTAGGAATAAATGTTTGTGTTTTCTATAGATTATTATTCTTTATTTGAAAGTACCTGACATTTAATAAGCACCCATATTTTTCTTTTATTGCTTTTATAAAAAACTATGCAATGTATTAAATAGAATAACGAAGTTTCTATAACGTCCGATAAAACGAACCTAGCGTAGCTCAATAAACAAGCATGCATCAAAAAGAGACGGCGATACAACTACTGAGAATCCAATGGATATGACGCTATTTCCTGACGACTTTTACCAATTTTTAAACATACCCAAAAGAGGTATACTGATACGCCATCAAAGTGTACCCTATATTGCATAGCAGTTCAGTGTAGAAATTCTGTCAAACAAAGGATAGACAAAGGTCTATCCTCCATGCAGATATAATAAAAGTTACGATTGTAATGTTACATCTGATTATAGTTTTGTCGTCGGATAATTAAACGTACAGATAAGTCAAAACAAACTCAACAATTAAACGTTTGAATAAACTAGTGAATTATGAAATTTAATTGCGTTCCGACAAAAAAAGACTATTTGTGTACAAACCACTTGATAAACAAAATAAAAAGCAAATACGTTTCATGATTAACAACACAATATTGAAAATAGGTTATAAACTTACCACACAAAAATACCTTATTTTTTTTTTCAGTTTAATCTTTTCCCGTCATGTAATTTCAATGTCATGAAAAAGAAAGTGTGAAAGTCCCCACTACAATTATGTAGTACATACATACATAATTTTCCGATTAATAACGTAGATTATATTTCGTGAATATTACACAATGAAATGCATTTGTGTTTCTGTTATGTACCCATTTAAATTATTTTCCTCATTTTTTAATGGATCTTCTTCGCGGTTTCTATCCCTTGCAAGCTCTTAGCGGATTTGACCTAAATATTTAAGTTGGGTATAACTTTGATCTCGTTCTTAATTAAATATAAATAACGGCGTCATAATCCTATTCAATTTTTCTTCTTTTCTTTTAATTAAATGATAACTTTATTACGTACCATAAGGTCCTTTTGCGTAGATTGGAGTAGTAAAGTAAAAAGTAAAGTATCAGCCTATACATTTCCCCCTGCTAGGCCTTTGCCCAGCAATGGGACATTTATAGGTTGTTACTTTAAATTTGCTATAGATAATTGTAGGGAACTCTCCGTGCTCGAGGCCGACTCTCACTTGGCCGATTTTTTTGTTCACCCGAAAAGTGCTCAACGCATCTAAAGAAGTTTTCACTTCAAAACTTCCATGTTCGTTCTTTAGTTCAGGCGTTTTGTGAGAATGGATTGGAGTTTTCAGAGTACTGCCCAACTATTTCTTCGATATCCATCAACAAGTTGCCTCGGGAAAATTGAGTGTCCTGCCCAAATTAGACATAGACTTTAATGTACAGCGTCTCGAAACGGTGAATTGGTGATGATGGGATCGTTGAAAATGACTTTCGTCTGTTAAAATTCATCCGCTGTTTCACAAATCAAAAAGCAGTATTGACATTAAGCATTCCGCTGTAGGGTCTACAGCATCCCGGTTCTTATGAATTTATATATTTATATCTTACGACAACGTTTCGTTACTTTGTAAAAATTAATTAATTTTATTATTAAAAAACTCAAAAAGCAGAACATAAAATAATCCAGAAATTTTGTAAACAAATTGTACCTATACAATTATTGCCTAGAATGGATCTAAACAAAACGTACATTTATTGGAAATTGCACTAAAAGGCACCACAAATGCTGTCTTACTCTATAATCAATCTGAAATACGCGATGTTTACGGCAACGCAATAATAAATGACTATTAAAAATACAAAGCTAAAAAGTGTAGAGGTAGATATTAAGTATTGTTGACATATATCAGACAATACATGTTTGTAAACATTTTTAATTTATTTTTACATTATATTAGTACCATATATTAGTAAAAGATAGTTAATTAAATGTTTGTTAAAAAAGGTTTGACATTTGTCCTTCTTAAATTAAAAATAATATGTATTAAAATTATTTAAAACTGTTCAAAAACACACAAAACACGGAGGGTTCTGTACATTATGTGATTTATATATAAAAACTGCAAAAAAAAAAAAAAAAAAGCCTGTTATATGAGAGCCCCACTTAAATATTTTTATAACGTTTTTTAGTATTTGTTGTTACAGCGGCAACTGAAATACATCGTCTGCGAAAATTTCAACTGTCTAACTATCACGGATCATGAGTTACAGCCTTAACGCTTTGGGTACGGGCCTCTAAAGAGTGGTTGTATCGTAGATTCTCATTCAACATTTTAGATTTAAAATATGTTGCTTTTACTGTGGTAGGATCACGCACCAGATTCCGCTAGTTATTGCACGATTGGGCAAGCGCGTCACTCAGAAAGATGAAAGTGTAATATTTGCACTTCATGCCGGTGTTCTGTGGGCTCGTGAAACACGCCCATTCATGAAACAGAACAGTAGAAGCTGCGTGGCCTTACCACAGGTGTACATGGGCGGCGGTAATCACTTAATATCGGTTAAACCGCTTTCGCGCTCGACAAATTTCCACATAAAAATATATGTTATTGATACAGATCGCTCTCATCTGATACGAAAGAAATCGGGGTACACTGTTGATCACGTATAACTAAAAAATAAGGAATTGCATATTCACGTACTAAAATTGCATATTTATAAACTATGTAAACCGCTCTGATCATGTATGCATAACAAAAATCCAAATAAGAAAGCCTTCTCTAATGCATTTGCATTCTTAACTCTTTCAATAATTCATTTTAATATTGCAAGCTCATACATTTGCATTTTCTTACTGTGTGTGGACGTATGTTATTGAGGACTCTTATAAAATGAATCGTGAATTGTTACAACAATATTCTTCAGTTATGAAATGTTTCAAATTTACTGGCATTGATTTAATGGGCCGCAGAAACAACAAAACATGTATCATCTTGAAATATTCTCATATTGTTCAGCTGGCAATTTTGATTGCTTGCACTGTTTCCCACTGCGCTTATTTAGTGACGGCCATTAGTGGCGGTAGCGATTTAATTGACTTGTCTGTCGATGTCTCATTTTGCTTAGCAGCAGCCGAAGGCATGTAATTTCTGTATTTTTAAAATATTACAAAAGTTGATCTAAAACAATTCGAAGTTATTAGAATTTTGTTAAAAAGTTTAACAATTCAACTATCAATTTAAAAAGACATTTCTTTTCTTTAGGTTGTATCCTCTATTCTATTTTCTGTATCGGCAAGCAAAATATTAAAAAATGTTTACTCAGACTAAACGAAGAATGGCGCATTAACGATACCTTACAACCGGATTTAGTTCTTATCAAAAAGAGACATCTGAAGCCAATGTTCACTTTCAGCAATCGTAAGTTTTTATGTGTGACATAGTTTTATACGGATATGTGTATATTCACAATAGTAGACCTATGCACCGCAAAACAAACTCCACTGATAATAAACATCAACTACTTCAATTAATAACCAAAAACTCATCTACTTCTTTTTTTTTCGTTGCAGGATATTCGAAGATACTGACAATTTTTATGCTATGTTATCTTTTGGGTCCATTAGTTCAGACTACTACATTGAAATATATATTCCGAATAGATCATTCTTATGGAACTCCCTTCCGATTCTTGATACCATTCAATTTGAACAACAACTTCTTGTTGTACGCAATTGTGTACCTCTTTGATTTTGTCGCAAGTACGTATAGCTTTCTTAGCCGAGTATTAAATTAAGAGCAAAATTTCAATTCTAGCATCTCCTTGAAAAATAAATTATGTGTGACATTTATGATATTAAAAAACCATAAAGTGACAGCCTATATATGTCCCACTGCTGGGCATAGGCCTCCTACATACAGTGGGTATTAGAGCCACGTTATTATTAGTCCACCACGCGACCCACTGCGAATCGACGGACTTCACATTCACGTATCCTCGAAATATTTTTTTGTTATCATTTCGAAAATATGCAATTTTCCACATGATGTTTTCCTTCACCGATAAGCACGTGATAAATATGCACTTAAAATTAACAATTTCATTTGTTCCTCGAGTATTTAAAGCGAGCGCCCGGACACTGAGCTATCAAGGCGGTACAACGTTTTAAAAAGCATAATTTTTAGTAGCCCACAATATGCCACCAGCATTTGTAATTAAAAGAATTCTCACAGATGACATAAAAGTAGTTATTAACGTAATGAATTGACCTAGGACTATGCTTAGAAACAAATTAGCAGTTTATATAAAATGTGTAGAAAATGTATAAATAATTAAAGTCAATATTGACTTCTTTTTTCAGTTGTAAATTTGAATTATCTGATTAATATGGGACTTTTAATATTAATAATAACTATGAATAACTTGATAACGCTTTTCGTCTTATTACAAGAGGACTTCAAAAGCTTGTTCAATTCGAGCAACGAACTCAACGATACGGAGATGAAGAAAATCATAAAGCGACATATTAATTTGCTTGAGTAACTCATTTCAATATTACTATAATTTTTTCGATTATTAAGTAATAAACAATTCATCTAAAAACTTAACTCTAGCGATACATTTTGTTTAATTAGTCACGCCTTAAATGACTGTGAAGTCAGGAATTGATTCTTCAGGGGAATGGATAAAACTTTAATATAAACCTACCCAGGCTATCTGCATCACATAAAATTATTACATTAAAAATCTTATATATAACTACCAGGCAAACGTTATCCGACTTAAATCCGGTAACTTAAAAAAAAAATAAAAAATAATTGTGAATCTGAACCATTCTCAAATCTCAATCGACTGTGAAGACACAAAATATTCATCAAATCGGTCCAGCCATTCAGGAGGAGTTCAGTGGGGAGACATACACACGTACAGTAGAATTATATACAGCGTGTAGTTACAACTGCGACAATAAATGAACACACGTATAACGCTACTTGCCAATAATCATAAAATATATAAAACGTTTAAAAAAATCCATAGTTAAAAAAATATATTTTTCAAACAAACTAATTAAATAAAAAAGAAACCAAATTTGTAACATCCTATATACAACTGACTGATTTATACATTCAGAATTTTTTCATTCGTTGTCAAAACATCGCATTACAAGTATCTCCTTCTAGCAATATGTTTTATCACTTTTAAATTCATTTAACCTATTCATATGCTTTGTGACCTTTACAAATGAACTTTACGTTACAGTTTTATACGTAAAGGTGTTCTGAAAATGTTTGTATTGTAAAATTTAATAACTCGGTAAATATTGATGTTTAAAGAATTAAAAAAATTAAATTAAATTAAATTTAAATTTAATACAATTTTAAAAAGTTATCCTCTATAATATGTGTGTTCATT
Organism: Iphiclides podalirius; assembly: GCA_933534255.1. Lineage (NCBI taxonomy): Eukaryota > Metazoa > Arthropoda > Insecta > Lepidoptera > Papilionidae > Iphiclides > Iphiclides podalirius. The sequence goes on along the minus strand of OW152838.1, from coordinate 5,699,258 downwards.
TATTGTTGATGTTGTAACGACACGCTGTATATACAGATATAATTTCATACAAACCAAAAACATTAATGCCCAGTTTCCGAAAGGCCAATCAAAGCAGCAATCACATAACACTATGTCAAAAATGATTAGCTGTTAATCTCTTGTTAAACTGCCTTGGGTTTCTGGAAGGTTTGTTCAAGAAAAATTAGCTAATCATTGTATAACCAATGATAATGAATGAAATGAATGATTTACTTCAACTAACTCTTTCTATTGTATAACTGTCCCTTTTTAAACAAAACTTAAATTAACGTCACTATCCAGTCCTGTCACCGTGTGATTGCCAACGTAAAATTCGAGCTATAATAAAATTTAATTTATATAAATACATGCAAAATGTCAAAAAAAAACTTTACAGAACGTGAAAAAAATGAACTTTTATCCATAATAAACAAGTAAGTATTATAAAAAGAAAGAATCCATATTATTTATTAACTTTTGAATTGCATTTTGTATTTTTTCTTGTGGCACGCCACCTGAAAGGAAAAAGAATATTAAATAAAAATAATAAATAAATATTAATCGTATTACAAATTATACTTACATATTTCTGCACGAGATGCGTCGCGGCTGCGCTGGAGTTGGAAGCGCCGTTGCATCGCGCGATACGGTAGTGCGCTCACGGCTTCCGTACATTAAACTGCGTCACTTGTACCGATACGTAAACCTTGCGAATCCATTGCTAATATTTGGACAATTAAATCTCTGTTGTGTATGTGTGAGTTCTAACGTTGTGTATGTATATGTTACGTGTTTTAAAGTGTAAACAAACAATATACCTGTGCTGAACAATTATAGTTTGATTTACAAACGCGACAACTATTATAGGTTTATCTCAAATAGAACCCGAAACCTATAAACTGGTGACCCCGACGTGATCTGAGGACCTTAAAGTAAGATCTACCTCCAATTTTTCAACAAACAAAAGATGTCGCGTCCACGTGAACTCAACCCGGTGAAGGAGACGGTCCCGCCGCATAAGGCCGACACTGAAAATTTACAAACGGGTTCAGAATTATTTCGAGTCGGTGTCAAGGTGCCCCCATTCTGGCCGGATCGCCCAGCTTTATGGTTCGCGCAACTAGAAGGCCGAATTTATATTATCAGGTATAAATTCGGATACTACCAAATTTTATTTTGCGTGCAGCAACTTAGATCACCAATACGCGGTGGAAGTGGGCGACATTATTGAGAACCCTCCAAAGGAGAATAAGTACCAAACGTTAAAAGCAGAACTAATACGTAGACTATCGGCTCCCCGTGAAGAAGAGATAAAAAAATTTCTTAGTAGTGAGGAGATGGGAAATAGAAAACCCTCCCAATTTTTGCGGCACCTTCAACATCTGGCTGGACCGCAAATACCAGAAGAACTCATACGCACGACATGGCACAGCCGACTGCCACAGAACATACAGCCCATTATAGCGTCGCACGGTGACATGCCCATAGAAAAGTTGGCAGAATTGGCAGATAAAATACTTGCGATAGCTGCTCCAACACCTCAAGTCGCAGAGATAACGCCTTCTACTTCAGGCGCTTTGAACCAAACTTGGGTAGCGATGGAAGCGATGGCAAAGCAGATAACAGAGCTAACAAAGCAAGTAGCTGCATTAAGCGCACGTCAGAACCACCCACCGGGAAGGAGATTTTACCGAAGACGGTCAAGATCTCGTTCAAGATCTCAAAGCAGGAGTGATATTTGTTACTACCCACAACAAGTTCGGTAGCCGTGCGTATAAGTGCACAAAACCATGTGGTTTCCAGCAGGGAAATGCCAACGGCAGCCAGTAGTGGCGGCTAATGACTGCCTTGATGAGTGCAACGGCCGCCTCTTTATAACAGAAAAGAAGACAAAGATAGAATTCCTTGTATATACGGGATCAGACCTCTGTGTTTACCCGAAAAAGGCGACCGCAGGCCATCGAAACAAAACAAAGTTCGAACTATTCGCTGCAAATAACACAACGATATCCACTTATGGTTATTTACAGTTACATCTGGATTTCGGGCTGAGGAGAGATTTTACTTGGAAGTTTGTTGTTGCAGATGTAACAAAGCCGATAATTGGTGTTGATTTTTTAAGCCACTACAATTTGCTTGTGGACTGTCGACACCATCGCCTCATTGACAATCTCACCAGCCTGTCAGTGTCCATCGATCATCGGAACATAACCAGGGATGAAAATGTCACAGTTAAAGCAGTTTCTGGAAATTCACCATTTCATGATCTACTGAAACAATATCCAGAAATTACAAGACCTGCAGGTACTCCTACCGTACCCAAACATAGTACCAAGCATCACATCAGAACATCTCCTGGACCGCCAGTGAACGCACGTCCACGCCGACTAGCTCCTGATCGTCTAGCAATTGCCAAAAAGGAATTCGAGGAGATGTTGCACAATGGAACTGCACGTCGATCTGAGAGCCCATGGGCGTCGCCATTACACCTAGCGCGGAAGAAAGACGATGGATGGCGTCCATGCGGAGACTATCGAGCTCTTAATGCGAGGACAATTCCAGATCGATACCCAATTCGTCATATTAATGATTTTGCTTACCAGCTATCAGGAGCAAAATATTTTCAAAAGTTGATTTAATAAAGGCATACAATCAAATCCCTGTAGAACAGAGTGATATACCGAAAACAGCAATTACCACACCTTTTGGCCTCTTTGAGTTCCCATTTATGCATTTTGGATTAAGAAACGCGGCTCAAACCTTCCAACGGTTCATAGACGAAGTGACGCAAGGGATGGACTACGTCTACGGGTACCTAGACGACATACTGGTATTCTCAAAAACAGATGAAGAACACTTGTATCACCTACAGCAACTGTTTGATAGATTCAAAAAATACGGTGTACTTATTAACACAGCGAAGTGCACTTTCGGAGTACCAGAAGTCACGTTTCTTGGTTACCACGTATCATCTGAGGGCACACGCCCCCTTTTAGAGAAAGTAGAAGCTATACAGCTACTTGAACCACCTAAAACTGCAAGACAATTGCGAAGATTTCTGGGAATGGTAAACTACTACCGAAGATTTATCGCTCACGCAGCCGAACTCCAAAGCCCATTGAACGAAGCACTCACAGGAAACATCAAAGGAGCAACACCCATAAACATGACGGACAAGATGTTAAGAGCCTTCCACAAATGTAAGGAAAGTCTGACAAAAGCTACACTTCTGTCACACCCAGATGTACAAGCAGAACTAGCTTTATTTACAGACGCTTCAGACGAAGCAATTGGAGCGGTACTGCAACAAAAAAGGAACAACGTGTGGGAACCACTGGGTTTCTTTTCCCGCAAACTTTCTTCAGCACAACAAAACTATAGTCCTTATGACAGGGAACTTCTTGCCATCTACGAAGCCATTAAACATTTCAGGTTCATGCTGGAAGCTAGAGATTTTGTCGTATACACAGACCACAAACCAATAACATTCGCGTTTACAACAAAAGAGACAAATGCTCACCAAGGCAATTCCGCTATTTGGATTACATATCCCAATTTACGACAGACATCAGACACGTGCCAGGCAAAGACAATGTTGTGGCTGATGCACTTTCAAGAATCGAGGAAGTAACTCAAGCGGTAGATTTTACCGATCTTGCAAGAGATCAGGAAAAAGATCCTGAACTGCAAGATCTACTTAAAAAAGATACCGCGCTGAAGCTAAAGAAGTTGCCAAACAATCAACTGTATTGTGATTTTTCGACTGAACAAATTCGACCTTACATTACACCAAGGTTTCGCAAACAAGTCTTCCGAAAAATGCATGAACTCAGTCACCCAGGTGCTACAGCTACCGCTAAGCTAGTCGCAGAAAGATTTGTTTGGCCTGGAATAAGGCGAGACTGTAAAACTTGGACGAAACAATGCGCTGATTGCCAACTTAACAAAATAACCCGTCATACTTCCTCTCCTTTGTCCACGTTCCCCATTCCGTCACAACGTTTCTCCCAAGTCCACATCGACTTAATTGGCCCACTGCCATATTGTAATGGTTTCAGGTACTGTTTGACTGCAATCGACCGCTTCACACGCTGGCCCGAAGTCTACCCGCTGCCGGACATCACCGCTGAAACGTGCGCCAAAGCTTTTGTTTCCGGCTGGGTGTCACGCTACGGATGCCCAGAATCAATTACTACGGACAGAGGTCAGCAATTTCAGTCGCATCTTTTCCAAAGTATTGCAAAACTTATTGGCACTGAGCACCGCCCCACCACCTCATACCATCCTCAATGTAATGGAATGGTGGAGAGGCTTCACCGACAACTGAAAGCTGCCATCGCGTGTCACAATGCAACTCAATGGTCGGAAGCGCTACCTCTAGTGCTCCTTGGCATGCGTGCAGCTTGGAAGGAAGACCTGAAAGCTTCGTCAGCAGAACTGGTTTACGGCGAGCCTATCAGACTACCGGGAGAATTTTTTTAAGCCGGCGGCTGAACATACCTTAGATCCGTGTGACTACCTGGAACGGCTGCGAAAACATATAGTTGGTTTAGCACCGGTACCTGCATCTAATCACAACAAGAATAAACCATTCTATATACCCAAAGATATCTGGACAAGTAAGTTCGTGTTCCTGCGCCGTGGTCCTGAGAAACGTCCCCTACAGTCACCGTACACAGGTCCGTATAAAGTCCTAGAACACGGCCCAAAAACATTTAAAATAGAAGTACAAGGCAAAGAAATGACTGTTACAATAGACAGAATAAAACCGGCTTACCTCACGAGAGACGTCATCTGCAGGGACGAAGAATTCCAGATGCCAGTGATGACTACCGCACCCGAGCTACCACCCCCTTCACCTCAGCAAACTGAAAAAAAGACGAGAAGCGGAAGAACGGTACATTTTCCAAAATACTATCGACCGTGAACCGGTCTCGGTAGGGGAGTGATGTGGCACGCCACCTGAAAGGAAAAAGAATATTAAATAAAAATAATAAATAAATATTAATCGTATTACAAATTATACTTACATATTTCTGCACGAGATGCGTCGCGGCTGCGCTGGAGTTGGAAGCGCCGTTGCATCGCGCGATACGGTAGTGCGCTCACGGCTTCCGTACATTAAACTGCGTCACTTGTACCGATACGTAAACCTTGCGAATCCATTGCTAATATTTGGACAATTAAATCTCTGTTGTGTATGTGTGAGTTCTAACGTTGTGTATGTATATGTTACGTGTTTTAAAGTGTAAATAAACAATATACCTGTGCTGAACAATTATAGTTTGATTTACAAACGCGACAACTATTATAGGTTTATCTCAAATAGAACCCGAAACCTATATTCTAATCACATGATATGTTCGCATAATAATAAATAATAAATAGGTAACAGATAGAACACATGAATGTCCTAACAACGTATTAGAGAATTATGTTTATTTTTAATAAAAACTAAGATTTTTGATAAATAACATTTTTAACCAACGATTGATCGTCCAAATTGACAGATTACTTAATAAAACTTTTGACAGCTCTTTGATCACCGAAAAACGCTTTCAGAAACTCGATTTTCTGTTGATTGTCCGTTAATCAGACGTTCTAGCAACTCAGATCATGTTAAACAACGATTGACAAGAGATTTATCGTAAATTTAAATTGATTGCGCTTTCGGAAACTGGGTGTAAGTGTATCAAGTAACGATAATATTTAATTTCATATCTTTATCTAATATATAAATTTCTCGTGTCACAGTGTTTGTAATTAAATTCCTCCGAAACGACTCGACCGATTTTCGTTAAATTTTGTGTGCATATCGGCAAGGGTGGAGATTCGGACAACATCCATTTTTCAACATTTAGGGTTGAGGGTGGTCCACCCTAAACAGTTTTTTCTACCCTACAAATTCCTTAGAAATAATTTATATGGCAGAACAACGTTTGCCGGGACAGCTAGTATATCTATATATTCCTTGGCCTGCGAATAAACGTAAAGTGTATACGAACGATCTAACAAATATAAAAGTTATATACCTAAAAATCCTCTAATCCCCTTCCCTTATTCTCTATAAAAATTCCCCTTCATTATAAAACTCGTTAAAGACGCTTCCAACTTTTTTACAGAATGATTCACGAACTAAGCAAAGCCTTCGGCAGTATATTTGCAGTGCACCTCGTTTTCGTTTCTGGGACTATTTCTTTTTTCTGCATCTCTGCTCGCGTACGTATTTCAAATTTTCAAAATAATTGACTATTCAAAAATTAAATTTGCAATTTCTTGCAGGTTAACGGTGAGCTTGAAGACTTAAAAAACATAGGTGCCTCATTCGTGGTCGTGATAACTTTATTTTTCTGTTGTCTATACGGGCAAATACTCTCTGATTCGGTAAGCACATAATCTATGTACGATCTGTAAACATATTCTATTATCATAAGCTTTCCCTTACCTTAAAAAAAAACAGTACAATAAAAACTGCAATCGAAAAAGTCGTTCTATAATTGTGATTAAGTTTTCTGATAAAAAAAATATTGTTTGAAAAATTTCCATCAACATTGTTCTGGTACAGTAAAAATTATTTCTGCGTTTTATTAACGAGCCTAATCAGCCTTAACGATGTTGACTACTTAATCAAAGCAGGAAGGCCGCGTTTTTATTTTACACCAAACACTTTTTTACTCTCAAAAAGCTAATAATGAATCAAAACTTATTTTCAGAGTGTAAACGTAGGCACCAAAATATTAGAAAGCAACTGGTATAATCTGCCAAACAAATATCAAAGGATAATGATACTGATAATACGGCGGTATTTTATTTAATTATTTTTATACTAACTTTATTAATGTAAATATGAAAAGTGTAAATTATCATATAAAGCGCAAATGATGGTAGTAGGTATTAAAAATAAAATTGATTATCTTACATATATACTTTCTACCAAAAAAAAAAACATCCCAATGCGTAATTCTTTAATGTTAGAATTTTTACGAGTACATAATATACATAATATTGCATATAAGAGCCGTGATAGCTCAGTGTCCGGGCGTTCGCCTTTAATTCAATATACTCGAGCAACCTGAGTTCGATCCCCGGTGCCGGCACCAATGAAGTTTTTAACTTTAAGTGCTGACTTATCACGTGCTCCGCGGTGAAGGAAAACATCGTGAGGAAACCTGCATATTTTCGAAATAATAACAAAAAAATATATATTTCGAAAATATGTGAAGTCCGCCAATCCGCAAGTGGGGCCGCGTGGTGGACTATGCCCTGATACCCTCTGTATAGAGGAGGCCTTTGCCCAGCAGTGGGACATGTATTGGCTGTTACTTTACTTTACTTTTACATAATATTCTTACAAATACTTTAAACCAAAACTCATTTATCTCAAAAAATAAAAATCTATATACATAATTGAGAGTTTACCTTTACGTTAACATTGATTTCATAATATGCTAGTAACGCAATACTGACATAAGAAATATGGACCTTTTAATACAGTAAAACGTCCTAGCGATTGCAATCCCAGCTTTTAAATTTTTTATTCTTTATTTTGCTTAAAGTATTTTCTACATTTGTTTCACGCGGCAGATAATGCTGTTGTATTAATGGAACTGCTCCCCCGGGAAAGTACCATGACTTTACAGATGACCGACGTAATATTAAAATGTGCGTTCGGTATGTAAATTAAGAGTATAATATAGTTGTTTACAAGACTGAAGGGAAAAGCTTTTTGACAAAAATGGACTTATATACATGCATTTGTTTTTTATTTCTAATTACTTCGACTTTCATTTGTAGATCGCAACGCGTTACTTACATCAAGTCAACGAACCTAACTGAAATTTCTCTATACACTTTTACAAAGGTAAATTTAATTTCAGTATTCAGTTAATTCAGTCAACGCTATGCTATATACATCAACCTTAATAAGGTTAACGTAAATAGCATATAACTGTGCGATGTAAATTACTGTAACACTGCTAATTTTGCTGCTTTTTTGTCATGGTAAGGTATCAATTCAAAAGACAAATTAGACCTAAGATATGGACTGTAGTTATATATATATATATATATATATATATATATATATATATGTATGCATGTATATAATTTAATATATGATTTGTATGCAATTATAATATTATTTTCATATATATTCTCTTTAATTAAAATTTTATTATTCTTGCATCTTTTGCTGCACCTATCATAAACTCTCACCACATCCTGGGTTGACTGGTAGAGAATGCCTTTGGGCATTAAGTCCGCCCTTTGTTACCTTGTTTTACTGAAGGTTGGCAATAAAGATTAAATATATATATATCAATACTAGAACACAAAAAGCTGATAATATTAACATTAAAGTGGAATATTCACACCATATTACAGAGCATCTTAAATCCAAAATAAAAAACCATTCTTCATTCAACCAACTCGATCTTTTTTAGTAAATATTAATTATTGCTTCCAGGTTATGAAAATGACGTGGTCTTTAGTTTCTCTAACTATGACTATATATCAAGAACATTAATATAAAGGGATATTGCAAGAATAAATATGAATTTTATGCGACCTGAGATAACTAATTTATTTATTTTAACTTACAGAAAGACTCCTAAACCATTTGATTTTCACCGAAACAGGTGTTCAGTAAAATAATTTTTTCTTTTCAGTTGTATAATTATTTAATTTATTGGTAAAATAAGTAAGTCGGTCAAATAGGAATCCCTATCAACCTCTCCATCTACTTCATAAGAACGGTGCGAGAATAGTAAAAAGTATTTCTTAATCAAAAATTCTTCAACCTAGTTTCTGAAACACTGATCATCGTAGATGTTAACTAATCAGCTGTCAAATGGTTTTTCAAATTTCATTTCAGTAGTCAAAAGTATTGTAAAACTTTCTAAATTGACCAGAATGACCTTCTTAATGATCAGAATGATCAATACAAAGAGTTTAACGATCCATTTGGCAACTCAAAAGACATTTTTTACAAATGTCGTTTGACAGCTTATTAGTCAACATCTACGATGATCAGTGCTCCAGAAACGTTAGAGAGGTATCCTACTGTGCAGAAACATCAACAATATGAGAAGATGGTGTATGTAGCAGGGAAATTAGCATATCAGGAATTTCACAAAATCACCGTAGATGTCGAATATCCTCGAATACTTCTCACTAAAATGTTTAGTAATATGTCGTTGCACGAAACTAAATTTAGTGAATTGTGAAATACGCGGACTTTAGAAAATTAGATTAGACATACATTGTTCTTGTTCTTACTCGTACCGCCTTGAGGCCACCCATTGTTCATACAAAAAACCTTTTCCTAAAAAGGGATAGTGGTTCGCCCAATTACCTGAAGTTAAATTTATTGTCGGGGAACAAGATTTAATAGATTTTCAACCTACTCCAGATGGAACATATAAATGGTTGTTACACTATCAAGACAATGTTTCAAAATATTAAAAAAAGAAACTAATACATCTCAGCAAACCTCGAACATAAGTAGGCACGCTAACCTATCGTAGGCATAGCCCAATGTCAGGAATCTGGGTCAAACTGTTGTCCAATGCTCCCTTCATGCACAAACGCCAAAAAAAGAATCTGATGCTCATTAAAACCAAACCAAGACACTTTTAGCAATCGGAATTCGACATTTGTTGGAATTCTATGAGCGCATTTTACTTTTGATGTCGGTATCAAGGACTTATAGACACTATTTTGAATTATCGAAATAACACTTCAGCAAACGGCTTAAACTAAATCATACTATTGTTTGAACCGAATTAATAATTGGAAAAATAAATAATTCAGGACTTCAGACACAGGGAGTGCAGAGGGCGACCGTCGTTGAGCACGAATGCCCTACCGTTCAGTGGACGTCTGCTTACATAGCTTGATCGAGTGGAGTTAGATATGCGCTCAATGGCGCGATTGGGGCAACTTCGGACAAGTCATTAGTAAGAACTCATGACTTCTTAAGCACCTGTACTCATGAACAAGATGCGACATATTCATAAATTGATGGCATTGTCATACATTATTTATAAAACAAATTAAATGAAAGTTTATTCGGAAACATTCACTTAATTCTACGAGAACTTATCTATTTTTCGTCGATAGCGGTAAACATAAACTTTCGAATTATGTTCGAATGGTTTACCGACAAAAAACAAATTTGGGAAATAATACGACTATATAGACCTATATTACACTGCTAATACAACAAGACGTACAATAACAGTGTTATGTCGTTTTTATATAGAACCACTTGAAGATTTAATATGTCAAGCGCAGTTTGCGGATAACAATCTATTGATTCAGTGATTCTGTTAATAATCAAGTGTCGTCATAAAAAGATTAATGACTAACCCAGTTAAGATAACAAGAAACATGGATATTTTGTCAATTTTTCAACTAGTTAATTAAGTTTTGGTTACTTTAGTTGGAAACGTCTTTAGAACCCGATTATGTACGATTATACTAGTTGATAAAATGATTGCTCCGATCCGAACTACAACAAAAGAAACAGAAAACGCATAATTCTTTAAAGGAACTTACTTTCTTAATATGTCAACAGAACTAACATTATGCTTACTCAGGCAGCCTTTAATTTAGATTGATACAATTATAACAACTTTATAATATTCTCAGACCTTCAGCAAACGTACATAATAAAATTTTCCCGAAAATTCTTATTACACATTGAATTTTACTCTTGTTTATGCAATCGGAAAGGTTGGTTAAGCGCGGAAATACTTTAATTAAGCATTCTCAAACATTTATACGCACACATTCTTGTATATCGAGTGCCTCATAAATATATTTAAAGTAAAAGGAAAAGAAAGGCCCCTTGCCTCAGTACAAATATATTCAGCACAGAATCTTTAATAGTCAACATTTATATTCAGCAATATAAATGTACCTTGGGGTTCCTTGGGTTTGAAAGAATCTTCTTTCAAATTTTTCTCTATTAAAAGCTAAATTTGTCACATTGGCATTGCAACCTTTATAAGAAAATAAGCCTGGAACCGAATGGGAAATACTTAAACAAACTTGTTTGAAACTTTACTTAATTGTTTGAACAAGCGATAAATGTCAGAGCTTTCTTCCTTTGAATTACTTTGTAAGGTCACACAATAACTAACCACAGCTTTTGCATTGAAGGGACTGTTACAAAGTATTTAAATTTTTCACTTCTCATTTTTTGCTTATTCATTTACTCTTTCTTTCTTATAATAAAACATTTATTAAAAATGATGTTTATGATTTCTTTATTTTAATGATAAATCGAGGTTTGTATTGTGAAGATTATCAATTTCTTAGCGTAAAATTGTGACGTTATTGTTCTGAGGTTATGTTTATATTTAATGTTTTATAGTAAGTTTTTAAATTTTAAATTTTTTTTAGATGAACCAACAAAAACTTTCGACGCTGCGTCTTCCGGTTTCGCGCCTTAAAAATACATTTTGAGTGCAGAGACCAGCAATAAAAATTAAAAATTGAGCTTTAAAAATTTGAGAGCAAGGGCAACATCTCTCATTACAAATGCTCATAGTTGAAAGTTCTTTGTAAAGTGTTTTATATGCAAATTTAATATAATAAGTTATTTATTGATAAAACTCACACTTTTTACTCGATAAATTTGTACTACAAAAAAGGCTATCATTTAATATACAGGCTAATATTTATGCTTACATCCCAATAAACACAGCGAAACACAGGCACCAACGCAACGGTTGAATGACTGCAGTTTACGGTCATAATTTACACCAGCCCAACCATTACTTCCACTTAGTCCTTATATACCTTCAATCCTCGCAAAAGAGATGGCAAAGGATGATCAGCCAAGCTATTGAGCTCAAAATATTACAACATTTAATATGTGTATTTGTAGCGTAAAAAGTGGCAATGATTGAAATATTTGTGAAAATACGGTGGTAGGGCCACGCAGCTACCTCGGCTGTTGCACGAATGGCCAGGCCCGTCTTGGTAAGTACCACGACCTCACTGAAGACCAGCGTAAAGTGGAAGTATGACAAATACTTTCGCGTTTCGTCTGGTGAGTGAGGTAGCCGGAGCCCAATTTTCAAAAGGATGTCAATGCATCTGTAACCCTCGGGTGTGGCAGATGTCCATGGGCGGCGGTATTCACTTACCATCAGGTGAACCGTCTGCTCGTTTGACAACTTTTCGCATAAAAAAAAAGAATATACATTTTATTCGAAATATTTATTTCCTTTAATTGAAACCGTAACGATTTACTAAAATTAAAGACAATTGTGTGGTGTTTCATACATGTACATGTTTACCACCTGTAAAATGTTTAAAAAAAGTACAAATTTTGTTGTTCTTACAGTCCTATGCAGTGTACTTTTCCATAAAATACGTAAATAACATTAGGAGTCGTTAAAACCAAAATTAGTGTAATGAATAGAGAGCAAGTCACTTCGTATTACTAAATATTTATAGGATAACACATTTTATTGCAGGTCAAGAAATAATAATAAACACTTAATACAAACGTTTGGTCTTATACTTTAAAGTTACCTCATATTTGGATTGGAAATTACATAAAAACGTATTTTCAGAGCAACATTAATAAAATATTTATGAAGCCAAGTAATAAATTTAATAATTATTCGTAGCTCATTTGTTTTAACAATTTAGAGCGCCCTCGTTGTAAATCCCCAACCTTAAAATTATGATGACGGTGAGGACGGAACGTCCTGAACATTTGTAACTTTGTGAATAATCTTGGTCATTAATCAATGAGTGCAGATATTGTTGAATGCTTTTACATATGTTTGAAACAAAATGACCTTTAGAAATGAAAGCTTTTCGGATGTTTCAAAATTGTCAGTAACAAGCTGTTAATAGATAATTCATCCACGAGAAACGTTTCTGCTTCGCCTCCGTAGGTAAGCGTGATGTTAAATTCCCTATAACCTATCGTTACGAGCTGCGGGTTGGGGATTTGATTGAAAGCCGGTCATTTAAATGTTTCCTTTATTGTCGCCAACAAAGATGTGCACAATGAACCTCTCAATAGCGTTCTAGTCCCTACAACTTCCACCGGTGCGACGACTCGCCCGTTCCGCACCAATCTTACAGTGACACGACTGCCGGTGCGCTCCCTCTCGCACCAATCTCCACGTACGCGTCCACACGTTACTGCAACCACCGCTTACGACTTTTACTAGTCACTTCGCGTCACTGTTCACTACTATACTGTCCACTCACTATTACTTCACTTTTCCACTTTCTTCTTCCTCCACTCACTTCCTCCACTGAACTGCTGTCTAACGCGCTCTGAGCCCCTTTTATAGTCGGAATTTCGTTCATTTTTCAAATAAAGTTAAGCAATTCGAATATTCTTTCAAATTATAATTATATTTTCAATAATCTATACAGATAAATAAAATTTGAGTGTCTGTTTGTAATATTAATATAACCGCTTTTTACTAAATGCATATGGATGTATACACGGTACTTATACCAAAATATTTTTTTTTACAATTTTTGTCTGTCTGTCTGTCTGTTTCTTCCGACTAATCTCTGAAACGGCTGGACCGATTTGGACGGGACCTACACTGGCAAATAGCTGATGTAATAAGGAGTAACTTAGGCCACTTTTATTTTAGATATTTTTTTATTTAAAATTCCACGCGGTCGAAGTCGCGGTCTAGTTTAAAATAAAATCATATACGTCATTTCAAACTGTCATCGACAGATCGTTGACATAACCCCGTAATCTTAATACTATTAACTGTGGTAGGGCGACGCAGCATCCTCGACTGTTGCACGAACGGGCAGATCCGTCCGGGTAAGTCCCACGACCTCACAGAAGTCCGGCGTAAAGTAGAAGTGTTACACTTCTGCGTTTCGTCTGGTAGTGAGGTACCGGGGCCCACTTCATTTAAAGCATTTGCAACCCTACGGATGTTGCAAGCCGCGAGACATGACCACGACACCTCCAGTAAGAGACTGAGATCGCAAGAGCCAAGAACCAAGTTTTATTGCACCTATACTTTGTGTTACGGTAACTAGAATTTTTGTTTTTTTTTTTAATTGAAAAAAGAATCATCAAACTATACAAGTAAATCGTGTATTGTAAATAGATTCACAGACACTCAGACCACTCGTCTACTTAGCGGTTAGTATTTTCCGATGCCCTTCTCACTTACAGAGTAGTTGTTCAATAATAAATCACTCACTAGATTTGACGGGTACTTTAATTCTCTGGCAAATTTATTAATTGTCAATTCTTGTCTCGAAAGTACAAACCTTACGATGTCCCTACTCGTATAAAATTTTAAGTAGCCATCAGTTAACCCTAAATAAAGGCCTATATACCTAATATTAACGATATACCTATATTTGTACACTTATTAATTATTAACGATTGGTGGATACGATTTCCCCAAAAAGAATTAATTGTCTTTTAACACGAAACAAGACTATTTGTTTAACAGAGTGTCGTCATTTATCAGACCAAGACAAATGAGAAAATGAAGACTTAAGATAATCTACTAAACCCGGAAAAGTTCAATGTTTTATGTTGTATTGTGACTGGGGATTTGTAATTTTTTTGATGCCGAAACCCAATAATATTTTATGACTTTCGACTTTTAATAAATAATTCTAATTTTTCAGCTCAAATATTAGGCGTGTATAAAATTATGTATTACTTATTATTTTTATGCCAAATGCAAAATGTAAGAAATTTTTCGGCGCGTTCTGGGTTCGATCCTTCATCTTCTGGGTAAAGCGCCGAGGCTCTATAGCCAACTGAGCTAAACGCCGATTTCTACTTTTTATTTAGCTTGACACCACCTAGATAATAAATTCACAGTACGCTGATACTATTAAATAACATTTTACAATGAATATTTGCCAAATATTTACATGTAAAGAGAAACACCTATTCAAACTAATTTTAAATTACTTTTCTTTTGCACCCGTAAATTAATTTAAGTATAAAAACGCATTAATCAATGGTTGTTAAATAGTTATAGAAACAAATATTTTCAACAGTGTGCTGATGAAACCAAAGTCACGTTTCCTTTGAGTAATAATATAGGTAATATCGTAATGACACAAATTTATCACAAGTCCATTTTTTATTAACGAAAAACAAAACCGACTTCAAATATCATGCTCTGTATTCATTCTATAATTGATTTTCATGAGTTCCCTATGTATCTCGGGAACCCAAGGTCCAATAGCAACGAAATTAATATGGGACTACATGAGAAGCACCAGCTTTCAAATAAAAAAAATCATCAAAACCGTTTCACTCAGTCGAAAGTTCTGAGGTAATAAACATTAAAAAAAATATAGTCGAATTGAAAAGAAGAAGAAGAAGAAGAAGAAACGTTTATTCACGGTCTAAAAACATATGAATGTATTCATATAAAACTTAAAAATAATAATGTAACTACACAGAAACTTAAAATAAATGTAAACACAAAAAAAATCAAACAAAATAACAACAGTAAGTGACGGTCTGTGTAGCAGCATAAGATCGTGAAACGGACGGAACTCGGTAAAAGTCGAGATACAGTAACAAGTTCTGATCCCTCCTCCTCGAAATTGATCCCTCGATAGAAAACCTCCTCCTTTTTTGAAGTCGGTTGACAAATTTAAAACACGTAACACTAAAAGGCTTGTATCGAAACTATTTTAACTTTTTAAATTGTAGATTCAGATATTATCAGTCTTTCGTTTTAAATTTATTTCGTTTCGGGCAAGTTATTGCATGTCATGAAAGTTATACAGCGTGTCGTTACCATCGCGACTATAAATGAACACACGTCTAACGCTACTTGCCAATAATCATAAAAAATATTAATGTTAAACAAAATCCATAATTAAAAAAAATATTTTTCAAACAAACTAATTAAGTAAAAAATAAACAAAATTTGTAACATCCTATACAACTCGCGCCACAGCGTCGCATTACAAGCCTCTCCTTCTGACAGTATGTATTGTCTCTTTTAAATTCATTCAACCCATTCATATGCTTTGTGACCTTTAGAAATGAACTTTACGTTACGCTTTTATAGGTAAGGGTGTTCTAAAATTCTTTGTTTTGGAAAATTTAATAACTCTGTAAATATCGATGTTTAAAGAATTTAAATGTTTAATACAACTTTAAAAAGTTATCCTTTATATGTGTGTTCATTTATTGTCGCTATGGTAACGACACGCTGTATTCCGTCCCCCTGCACTTGAAAATAAATCGAAACAATGGGAGAATATGCCGTGATTCAATTCAGTCTAAAAGATATTAAAATCAGCAACACCGCAGGGTAAATACGAAGTTTTCCGTTATGGAACTCTGGAGGTAGAAAAACAAAACTAATATTCGAATTTCATTACACTGTCAGTTTTTCACATAAATTTGTTCCTGAACGAGTTTTGATTTACGACCTAATAAAGTATTCATATTTCGAGCATTATCCCTTCTAGTATTGTGAAGCGAAAAATTGCTAAAATTGAATCATTTCATTATCTGGTCGTGTTGTTTATAATTATTTTCTTTTCCCTAACTCTCCCAATTCCAATCCCTAAATAGTACTTAAAAATCAAATTCACAATCTGACCCTATCTGTTTTCCCGTTTACTTCTTCTAAACGATTCACGATATGGAGCGAATTGTCTGAGGTGGGTGGAATTTCTCGTGCTCTGTATTTAGGGGTGAATTGATTTCAGCCTTTGGTTAGTTCCTTCAGAATTAGCATCTTTTAATGGCATATTAAATTAAAAATAAGCAACGTAATACGCATTTAGCTGATTTATCGATTTAAAAGGAATAAAACGTATTTACATCCGAGTATCCATAATTACAAGGTACACACTACAAAGCACAAAAGTAAAGGCTTACAAACGTATCAACGACGAAAATAAATACATAAATAATGGCCATTAAGAAACACGAGGCATGTTGTAAAAAGTTTTGGTGGAATATGGAATTAGGAAGAGCGAGTTTCGATAACTTATTTAGCTACGAGAAAAATAAAACCAAAAATTTTTCCAATATAGATTTTTTTATAAAACAATGAAGTTACAGGGAATTTTCACCTTACCACTTTATTAATAAGAAATCAGTTCCCACGTGTTTTTTAAATTTTTCTCTATGTCCTACTTTTTGTTTCATTTTTAAAGGAAGTAGAATAATGTTTAATAAAACGTGTCCAGGTTAAAAACCTGCCTTTAAGTTTATATAAAAATATAATTATTTCAAAAAAGTCTTCCTTATTTTATTAACTAACTACTTAAACTTAATGTTCGTTATCAGGAAATTACGCCATAATGTCATTAAAAATACCGCGCTTGACTTGATTAAGTCATATTTAAGTAAAAGAATTCAGAAAGTTGTAATTAATGGTGCTAGTTCTTCTGGGTCGATGATATCAATGGGCGTTCCGCAAGATTCGATTCTCGGCCCATTCCTTTTTCTAGTTTATATTAATGATTTACCCTACTTAGTAGGAAAAAAACATGACATAGTGTTGTTTGCCGATGATACATCATTAATCTTTAAATTAAGCGACGTATTGTAACACTTGACGAGGTAAATCATGCTATGTCAGAAATAGTTCATTGGTTTAATGCTAATAATTTACTGTTAAATGGCAATAAAACTAAATGTATAAAATTTTCGACACCTAATGTTAAACACTTGGGTGGTGCCAATGTACTTATAAATGGGGACGAGTTAGGCCTTGTGGATACCACTGTTTTTCTAGGAATAACTCTTGATTCAAAGCTTCAATGGGGCCCCCATATATCCAAACTTGCTAGCAGAATAAGTTCTGCAGCATATGCTGTAAGGAAAATAAGATGTCTGACTGATATAAATACAGCTAGAATCGTTTATTTTAGTAAGTAAAGTAACAGCCTATACATGTCCCACTGCTGGTCAAATGCCTCTTCTATACAGAGGGTATCAGGGCATAGTCCACCACGCGGCCCCACTACGGATCGGCGGACTTCACACATCTTCGAAATATTTATTTTTTTTGTTATTATTTCGAAAATATGCAGGTTTCCTCACGATGTTTTCCTTCACTGCGGAGCACGTGATAAGACAGCACTTAAAGTTAAAAACTTCATTGGTGCGGCACCGGGGATCGAACTCAGGTTGCTCGAATATATTGAATTAAAGGCGAGCGCCCGGACACTGAGCTATCACGGCTCTATTTTAGTTATTTCAATAGCATAATGTCATACGGTATTTTGCTATGGGGGCATGCAGCCGATGTTGAAACAATATTTATTTTGCAAAAAAGGGCCATAAGAGCAATTTACAATCTTAATTTGAATGCATCTCTGAGAGAGAAATTTAAAGAAATAAATATTTTAACCTTGGCCTCTAAATATATATATGAAAATGTAATGTATGTACATAGAAACATTAATAATTTTAATAAGAATACTGATGTACATAATGTAAACACTAGGAACAAACACAAGCTTGTAACGCCAGTTACTAGACTCCATAGAGTCAGTAACTCGTTCATGGGACGGTGTATACGCTTCTACAACAAAATCCCAGTTAATGTGCAAAGCCTATTAACAGGTTTAAGAAATTTATTAAAAAAAAACTCATTAAAAAGGGTTATTATAGTATGTATTTGTTGAGTAAAAAAAATGTCAAAAAAGAGGATACCTACGGTGTTTCTTTCGGCTGTTTCTTCTCCGTTAGAGGAACCTCATTACGAAACGGTGGTAGATTTAAAAAATGACTATCGATAAATGAAATATATGTTTCTTATTTCGATGAATAAATGATTTGAATTTGAATTTGTTCGCTGTTGCAAGAATGGGCAGCTCTGTCCGAGTTAGTACCACGACCTCACAGAAGACCGGCGTAAAGTAGAAGTGTTACACTTCTGCGTTTCGTCTAGTCAGTTAGGTAGCCGAGGCCCACATTAGCAAAAGGTGGCAACACATCTGCAACCTGTGTTGCAAATGTCCGCGGGTGGCGTTTATCACTTCAGGTGAACCACCAGCTCGTTTGCCACTTTCTCAAATTAAAAAAAATATATTACATTTGTTATTTAAAGTCTGTCGCTGTGTAAAAATGTATTCTTTACGGTAAGTACTGAACCAACAGCGCGTTTTATAAAAACTGCAAATTAAAAGTGAAAAAGTTGAACATAATCATTTGAAATATTTTATAGGGCTTTATATTACCACTTTACATTGGTGCCTTTGTATCAGTCTAAAGTGACTTAAAGCCACTTTTAAATAAGAGAACAAACGCAACGCAGAGTCTTTAAGCTAAATCTTACTTTATCTTGAGGTATCAAAATTAAACGATAGTTAAAATTTATGAAGCAAATAGTCCTTACTGCAATCGCCTTCTGAATCTCTGTTGCGTATTATTTCCCGGCAATCTGGGCGGTATGCAAACATTTCAGCCACAAAGAGATGGTTCCTTTTTTTCTCTTTTATGGAGAAGCAGGCAAATGAGCAAGCGGATCACCTGAAAATAAATATTCGCTACTCATCGTGAACTTTCACAGCACCAAAGGTGCTAAATATTATTAAACAATTTTCAAAATATTTACGCTCACCGGATGTAAACAATCAATTACAGATAACAACAATTCAAATATATTATTTGGTTTGCAATCACAACCACCATCGATAGTTGCCCACCCTACAAATTTGGAATATAAAATATTTAATTTGAAAAGTTTATCTTATAAAGGAAGCTAATGCTAAAATTCACGACTAGTGTTGGAAACTTCATAAATTATTTTACGATCAGAATGTCCGGTAAAGTAAACACTTCTAGTTTCCGTTTTAGGGGTCAACCTCCTTTACATAACCAAGGCATAAAATCCGGTTCATGGAGGTACGAAAACAGGGGCGCGTCACACAAACTTTCTAAATACATGCATATTAGAGAAATATAAAATAACGGTTTAACTTTGTTTATATTTCATTCCAATAACTATAGAACTTAACTGTGGTAGGGCCATAACTGCTGCCCATTCGTGCACAGCTTCTGCTGTTGCACGAATGGGCAGGCTCGTCCGGGGAAGTTCAACGCCCACACAAACGACCGGCGTGAAGTGAAAGTATTAAACTTTTGCGTGTCGTCTGATGTGTGAGTAACCGGGGCCCACATTTTCAAAGGTTGCTAACGCATCAGCAAACGATCGGGTGTTGCAGACGTCTATGGGCGGTGGTATTCATTTAACATCAGATGAACCGCTCCTCGCTTTAAAACTTTTCACATAAAAAATATAAATTACATTGCAAATATAGTGCAATGCAAATGCAAACTGATTTGCTGACTCTTCATTAAACATTTTTGTCGCAAAAATTATCACAAGCTCTCACACTTTCTCAAGCTTTATACCCAGTGCTACACATTAACCTTTTTTTTATGTGAGAATGTGGCAAGCGAGCTGGCGGTACACGTGGTGTTAAGGGACAACCGCCGCGCATGGGACATTTGCAACACCGGTTAAAGATACGTTGCTACCTCATAATAAAGTTGCGCCCAGCTACTTAGCAGACGAAACCGAGAAGTATAAGAGGCTGGTCTTATGTAAGGTCGTAGTACTTGTCAGGACGGACCTGCCCATTCATGTAACAGCGAGGACTGTTGCGTGGCACAGTTAATAACTAACCTAACAGTGAGCAATTTTGATTTTAATGTTTTTCTTGTTTCGTTTGTACTAGTCTTTGCAACAAACCACCGATAATTGCTGCACTGAAGACCTATGTACGTTGGTATTTGTTATCTGTTGGTGGTGAAATTATATTGTACATAACTTTAGATAATAAAGAAAATAAAAATAATATTGTCAAATTATATCCGATTTAAATTTCGGGCTTAATAAAAAGCCCTGTGGATTTCCACTAAAGTTACCGTAAATAGCTTTACCACAATAAATGTTTCCCGCAGAATAAGTAAAGCAAATATTAGAGTTACAAAGGATCAATTTATTGTTATGAAAACTCTTTAATACTCGCCCGCCCCTTGCCCTATAATTATTTTCTAGAAAGGTTACTTTTTACCATAAACTTGCGTTACCGTGTGTGTACAACATAATCGTAAGGATGTTTTGTTTATGCGAATACTACAATGTTTTGCGTTTAAGTTTCGTTTTAATTTCCGAAGCTTAGTTCACACAGAGTTTATGGTCACAGGACAGACGTAAAAAGCCAAAAACATATACAAACAATCAAAATACTAAACTATGATTATCAAAATAACTATAACAAACTAGCTTTTAACCGCTTCTTCGCCCGCGCGGCCAAAGGGAATTAACAATGAGTTTTTTATTTTACACCAGAATATCTCGCAGATGGCTGAATTTTTTCCTACTTAGTTGACACTTATCATTACCTATATTTTTGGACAATTCACACAATATCTTTATAAATTATAGCCTATGTATTATTCTGATGTATCATGTATAAGCTATATTATTATAGTTTCGAACAAATTTTAGCGTTTATAATATTAGTAAGGAAGTAAGGATATCAAGTATAATTATTTAATTATCAAGTTTAATAATTTAAATTAAACGGCAGCCATTCAATATTTAAATTACACCGCAGAAAGTTTTAATACCGGACGTTCGGGGTATGTTTGTTGCTTCCATTTTCGCTTTTAACTTTGCAACGCCTCAGTGTGGTTTCGCAGCGGTCAGAGTCCGTCAAGTTTTATATTAAAGTATCGTAGAAGTTAAAACCACTACCCGACAAATAATGTGTAGGCGCATTGCGCACTGTCCATTATTACGCTATCTTTTATATAAGTATAATTCTTCTGTACTTGTGTATGTCACTGAACTCCTCCTAAACGGTTGGACCGATTTTAATGAAATTTCTTGTGTGTCTTCAGGAAGATTCGATAATGGTTTAGATTCACAATTCAGTCCACATTTATTTCTAATTTTTTATTATAAGTTGTTTTCGGATTTCAGTAGGATTTACAGGACAACTTCTGTCGGGTCCGCTATTTTATATATGTTTCTATAACATTTTATAATGCACCAGTATCTAATATTTCATCTACTACATCACTACATAGAACGACAATTTTTTAAGGTTATTTTGACATATATAATTCTTCTGTACGTGTGTATGTCACTGAACTCCTAAACGGCTGGACGGATTTGAATGAATTTTTTTGTGTGTGTTCAGGTGGATTCGAGAATGGTTTCGATTCACAAAGTTATTCAAAAAAGTTTGAAATTTTCGAATTAAAGACGTGTGTACAAGACAACGTCTGTCCGGTCCGCTAGTAAGTATATAAAATGTGCACACACAAATACATATAATAAGAGAGTCAACTCTAATAAATTATAATAATATTGTATGAGATGGATCGGGCAGACCTTACATCCGCGTACACGTGATAGTTACAAGAAGTAAAGTAACAGCCTATACATGTCCCACTGCTGGGCAAAGCCCTCCTCTGTATAGAGGGTATCAGGCATAGTCGACTACGCGGCCCCATTGCGGATTTGGCGACTATGAAGTTTTCTTCACGATGTATTCCGTCACCGTTGAGCAGGTGATAAGTAAGCACTTTAAACTAACAATTTCATTGGTGCTGGCACTGGGGATCGAATTCAGGTTGCTCGATTAGATTGAATTACAAGCGAGCGCCCGGACACTAAGCTATCACGGGTCAGTCACGAAAGCGGGATATGATTGCAACAATACAACATTATAATAATGATTATATTTAACACATATGTTTTTTTTAATTCACCTATTGGCGAAAACGCAAACTTTGTAAAATAAGTAAGTACCTGACTTATTCTTCAAGAGGAATTGTATTATTAAATTAACAAAAGTTATTTTACACGTCAAATATTGTAATTGCTAACAATTTTGACGTATACAATTATAGAAGTTTTCAGATGTTACGTCACATAATATTTAAGGACTTTAACTTAAATTCACAATTCGTTTTAAAAAAATACACCTTTCCTAGATGCACAATAGTAGTTGTTTAACGCACGTAGCATTACTATTACGTACCGTATATTATGTATAAATACGTATACGGTACATAATATAAGTATGTATGTATAAATGTATACGTATAAATCTGCAAGAAAATAATTAGCAAACCGAAGATGAATGAGCCCTATACAATTAACGATGAATCCATTTTCATTTTGCTGATCGATTAATTATTATTAAAGTTAAATTAATAATAGTAAAAAGTTAATTTAATAATAGGTTTGATTATCGATTTGATTGTTCTTTTGCGATTGGTTATTTCCATCAATATATAGACTTTTATGACATTTTTGTGTTGAACGAATAAACGAATTTTATACACGTAAGTTCGTAATATGAGTTTATACCTCTTACTTTGTTTTCTTAGTAAGCGCCATTCATCAATGTCAAAGCTGGTAAATTTCATCCAAGAGTTTAAGAAAACAGAAGCTAAAAATTATATAAAATATCCTCAAACAAAAAGAACTAAGGTAACCGATAAAGTTCAGAGGATTAATAAGTTGAAGTGGAAATGGGTTGACCATATAGGTCAAAGAAGCGATAGAAACACACAGTACCATAGTTAATTAAACCCATTCAAATTTTCCGTCCTAAATGTTTGCAACCTCGAATGCAAATCAGCGCTATGGAACATATTGAAATCCTTTCCTTCTTTTAATCTTTCCATCGAGTCGTAATTAAAAAATCAAGACAATCACACTGAGCTTGCCTATGGTACAAGGCTGGTATTAGCTATGTGAGGAAGGTGGTAGAGGTGGAGCCTAAGAGCTCTAAGTGTCCTCTGCAATCGAAGTGGAGTCGCCAAAAAAGAGAAGCATTTAAGCACTCTCCCTATCCTCTATGACTTGGTAAAGAGAGGACTGTCGGTTCTCACTACCCACAGTGGGCAAAACGTGGTAAGAGGAGGAGGCATAGCCCAGGAGCACCGTTGGGGGGGCCGATAAGAACTGTTCTTGCTAAACTGGCTTTCCTGAATCCCATTGCCTCTAGCCAGTGGAACTAGGGGGCGATTAAGTGCGCTGAGTAGGAAGGTACACTTGTGATGTTCTAGCACGCCTTATCAGGAGGAGAGGAGAGTCACTTCTCCGAAGAGAGGCTGCTGAGGTGAGATGCTATGTTTTTAACCTGACTGCTTAATTAAAATTAAACGCTTCACTGATAAATTTCCAATTGGATCCTTTCCGTCTCAACTTTCTTTTTCCAGATAGTAGTTGAAAACATTGCAAATATATTCATCTGAAATGAATTTTAATTATATATTATAATAAAAAAGAGAACCGTTTCACGTATTCTTACCTGCCCTGCGGCTACAAATATCGGGAAACATCAAATATTAGAAAAATCAAATAACTTTTGTCAACATGTTTTATTTTGTTGGGAGTAATTTAAATTACTTTGAACAACTTGATTATACAAATTTGATTGTTACAATATGAAAATTGAAATATATTTCGTATGAACACAATAATTATGAAGAAGAAGGGGACGATGTTCATAATTTCCAGAATTTAAAAAATACCATCTATGAGTATTCAATATGATGAAATTTTTAAATTGATCGGGATTTATAGATAATGCCTATTGCTAAAAAATAATTTTTTAAACTCATTCACACGTGTATTTAACAAAAAGGAATTTAAAAGCAAACTAAATTATATAGATCTATGCCATTGATTGAACACCCATGATATCAATGGCTTTTATTCCATCTATGCAAAAATCAAATAATACAGTCTTAGTTCAAATTAATCGGACTTTAAAAGAAATTGAAACAATCATAGCTTTAATCAAACAATGTATACTTCCTGCTCTTCACAGTTTATTTTTCTTCTATACAAGTTTTTAACTCTTTCCACTGTATATTTTCCTCGAGTTCTGCACCACTGTTTTAAGGTTATAGGAGAGTTTCATAGCAATATTCTTAATGAAATTATTGAAGAGAAAATATGATAAAAAGTTTAAAAAAGTATCAATTACATAACCAGATTATTAATCAGAATTAGATAACATACGCCCTGATTTTTATTACTTTACAAACAAAATACATTATTTTTTTTATAATATCCCACAGAACTTAACTGTCAAACTGCGATAAACCATAGGGCAAGTAGTGTCTATTAAATACATAACTTAAATAAAAAAGTGAAAAAAAACTGACCTCAAACAATTTAAATGCAAGAGAAGGTATGTATCTCTTAGGAATACAGAACATCCTAGGCATCATCAAAAGCTCATGCTTTTGTTTGGATGCCTAGGGTGTTCTTTATGTTCTCTATATTAGTTCTGTATATGCCTAGGTACGGTCTCGTGATAAAGTCAGCTTTTGAATGATCAAAAGTTGACTTTATCACGCGACCGTCTTGCTAATGCTCTGTACGTGCAAGGGTATTAAGTAAGTAAGGGTAGTAAGTCCACCTCGCGGCTCCACTGAAGATTGGCGGACTTCGCAAATCTTCGAAATATTTTGTTTTCAACACTGAGCTATTACGGCTCTTGAATGTTTGTACTTGCAGAAAATCGGCGTCAGTACACCATAGCATAAACATATATTTATGCTCCCGAAAAAAAAAAGTGTGAATTGCTGGTTATTTGTTTGGAAATCCATTGTTCGCTACCAACAACCTTTAATTGCACTTCTTCCGGTTGGCATTCTTTAACCACGGGTTTGTAAATTAACCGTTTTCTATGGTAATGCAAATAACTACTTAGTCGAACGTAAATTCACTGTGCGCGTTTAATTTCCTTGAACGTCGCAATCAATCAGCGGAATAGAGTTAGGGGTCGGTTTAAAGGCATTTCAGAATTGATTATTATTATGCCTTTGATTGTAATGTGTCAAGTGCTTACAGACAAAGACTTGAGTATAACATTAAATAGCTTTTTAAACTAAACGCTTCAGTTCTAAAAGTTCGTATAAATAAAAAATAAAACATAATTATATTAATTTACCAAAATAATGTTTGCATATCCATTGCTTAGTACTAGGTGTGTAACAAACTTTACTCATAAATATAAATAGTTAAAATTTTTGACCGCACTGAGTAAGAAGCAGCTTCTGCTATTATACGAATGTGCAGGCTCATCTAGGAAAGTACCATGGCCTCACATAACAAGTGAAATGGAATTATTATACTTTTGCGTTCCGTCTGGAGTATGACGGAAACGCGGCCCATACTTTTAACAGCTGACAACGTTAATAAAATAATCATCTGTTGGACTTGCAAATACTTGTCTTGTTTAAGAATCGAACTGCAGGTTCAGTGCAGTGCGATGCGGTACACTAAGCAACTGCGCCAAACAAGTGTCATCTGTTTAATTTTATTTCTTGTTTCTGCATTCGAGATGAAACTTAACATGTGAAAAATAAAAACGTATGAAAAAAATTCGACATTTTCTACAAAAATCACATTAAAATAAATTATTAAATGAAACACACGTGACAGACCAGACCAAACTTCAATGTTGAAATCCGCCAAAAGGTTTCGGCCGTAAAGCACATTAAAGAATTGGACAAACATGCATATGCAAAGACGTTCGAAACATATTACTCTCCATGGGCAGTCAGGTAAAATTCACATAATTAAACATGCATTATTTTAAGACTGACTATAATTTGTTTAAACCAAAGGTAATCTTTAGTTGTAGAGTATCCCTTAAGAATTTGGTACTTACACGGGAAATTTAAACTATGTTGATATGTAGCCCACACATACAGCAAAGACGGGCTAAGATATTGGGGAATATATACTTAATACACAAAAGCAATTACGTTATATCTCATGAAATTTAATAATAATAATATAAAAATGCATTAAACCATACTCAAAACACAGAAACCCATACTTTATGTTGTTTGATTTTAATACGTTTGATCGTACGGCTTATCTCGTATCATTTTTACTTAATAAGACTTCCCAATACGTGAAATGCTGTCGCTATCTATGCGAGTGAGAAGTCAGTTATAATATATAATGATTATAAATAAAATCTAAAAATTATCTACAAAAAAGGTTATTTGCTAATTTCATTCAAAATCGCATTAGAATACATTGTCTCTAGATTCATTAGCCAGAAAATAATTATTTTGATCTAAAATAACATTGTTTGCTTAAAAAATTTCAATCATTTTCGTAAACTGAGAGTTTTTAATTTCTTTCACAATCAGAAAGTTTCATAAACGAATATTATTTTAATTTCCGTTCGCACAAATCGACTTTTTAAAATGACTAACTTTGTAATGTATTCCGGTCGTATTTTTATTTTGTATCTATGTACATTAATGTTTTTGGAGACTTCTTGACTAAACTACGTAATTATTATTCGTTGAAGAGTGTGTGTGTGTTGTGTATTTATGTTGGGCCACATTGGTGGTAACATCGCCATATGGTGATGATAACACGATGAACTCTGGAGATAGACAACAGAACTCGCGATTCAAGATTTTTACTACCGATAGTGATGACTTCGCTAAATAATAAGAAATATCGACTATTTCTTCCGTCTTCATTGTTCATTTGATGATAAGTTATAAAGTTGGAACAGTGGATCTCATTAACAGGAAAGTAGGAGTTAAACTGTGAATTATTTGGTCGATGTATGTGTGATCAATGTCAATTGTAATATGTCAATTAATGTATTTGGTCTCTAGTCTCTGCTGGGCAAAGGCCTCCTCTATACGGAGGGTATCAGGGTATAGTCCACCACGCGGCCCCACTGCGGGTTGGCGAACATCACATATCTTCGAAATATATATTTTTTTGTTATTATTTCGAAAATATGCAGGTTTCCTCACGATGTTTTCCTTCACCGCGGAGCACGTGATAAGTCAGCACTTAAAGTTAAAAACTTCATTGGTGCCGGCACCGGGGATCGAACTCAGGTTGCTCGAGAATATTGAATTAAAGGCGAGCGCCCGGACACTGAGCTATCACGGCCCGCCTCCATCATTTATTAACCGATTTTAGAAATTCTTTTTGCATTTGGTTCGTTGTGGCTCCCAAGTGGTCCCATATTAATTTTATTGGTAATGTACCTTGGACTATATGAAGGAACTCAACATCAAATATAAAATGTATAGTGTGTGAGATATATGAAATAGCTTTTGGTTTTTTTAGTAAAAAAATTACTCGTACTATTTTTTTTTATGCGAAAAGTTGTCAAACGAGCAGACGGTTCACCTAATGTTAAGTGAATACCGCCGCCCATGGACATCTGCCACACCCGAGGGTTACAGATGCGTTGACAACCTTTTGAAAATTGGGCTCCGGCTACCTCACTCACCAGATGAAACGCGAAAGTATTTGTCATACTTCCACTTTACGCTGGTCTTCTATGAGGTCGTGGTACTTACCCGGACGAGCCTGCCCATTCGTACAACAGCCGAGGCTGCTGCGTGGCCTTACCACCGTGAAACTACCTACTAACATTATTAGAGTTGTGTTTCTTGATACAGCCGAGTTTTTCCATGATGATGTTATTGACGACCTTATTGGTGTAGTCACGTATATGGATAGTAAACCTATATTTAAACTTATGAGAGAGAAATAATATGCAGTGATCATATTCATAAAAAGTTGAATATGGGGTTGCAGATAATTTACCAATCTTTAATAAAGTGGGCACCGGGGAAATGTTAGGTGATCATATTAGCAACACTTATCCGTTATTGGTCTCTTAAAGACCAAAAACATTACCAGTCGACTTTCAATTTAACTTTTTCACAGTTAGATCATAATTGAATATTCTGGTAAAAATAGGTGCGGAACGAGTTTTGGTTGACGGCGTAATAAACGAAACAACCCAGGTCCCACAAAAATTCAATATTTTCATTTCTAGGTATCTTACTAAGACTGTCATTTTAAGTACAATTTTTATTATATCAACTATCATAGCTGCAAAATTTCACGATTACTCTAAACTAATATTTATCTCTTTATAAACATATTTATAATATGTTTAAGAGTGAAAATCATTTACATAAAGCTAAGCCGGAAGTAACAACTACTGCACCAATTAAAAGACAGGGAAAGTAAAGTTTTCAGTTCAAAGTCAAAGTCAACATTTTCTTTATAATATAGGGTTGTTTTAGGGTTTTATTGAACATCAAAAACCTACCACTGGTTCACTAAATTAAACCTGTCCAGAAAGTTTGCGGCAAGAAACTTTGCGGTCGTATTACCTTTTTTTAAAGATAATAAGTATACACCATTAATTAGGTACAGAATCAGCAGCAGCTAGGGGACTTTCAAGTGCAGAGCACACATCCTTCTACACAATATATTCACCGACATAGTAATAGGCCCTTTTCATTAGGGTTAGCTGTTACAAAATATTTGAAATTGTTACAAAATACTTAGTTGTTTGTGGATGTCACTAACTTTATTATTATGTAAGTAAATACATCAAGCAAAAAACGACTTTCTGGTTTTTGTCAATCTAAACAAAATGTGGCAAAGGCATTCACTCATCACATAAAAATACACGTGTGTATAAAATAGGTAGGTCACAAACGCACAATAATTACTTAGATATATATAATTTATTAACGATCTGCTTGAGCAAGTACAGATTAACTTTTTTCAAACATACTAAAATTATGTTTGAAAAAAGTTACTTACTTTACCCTGTTGACGGAAACGTAAACAACAAAATAAATCAGCCCGCATGAGTCGTAGGCAAAACACGTAACTATTTTTTTTTACACAAAACATAAAATAAAAGGCATTAATATGCCATCCAGCATCCACAGGAGCCAAATGGTAAAACTTTGTGAAAATATAATACAACCTAAGAAATATGAATCGTCACTAAGATTTTTATTTTAGATATTCCTTAGATCTGCCTTTTATGATGAGTTTTAAATTTACGTTTACAGTTTTATGCTATGATCATAAATATATTCATTTAGCAGTAAAGATATTTCCAAACTGATAATGGATTGTGGATCCTTTCGGATTTATTGTTCTTCATTATAAATGACTCACCATCAGAAGTAGTAAGAAGTAGCTTTTGATATTTTAACAATAATTTCACATCTATCTAAAGACGTAAGACGTTAGATTTTTAAAGAGACCAATTCATTTTATTTATTTTTTTTTTTATGTGAAAAGTTGCCAAACTTATTATTTCAACTTTTACAACAGATACATAAAGAACAAACACACAACAACACAACAACTTCGTTATTTAATAGAAACACCTTGATTAAAAATAACCAATTATAAGGAAAAAAAATCGACTTCAAATCTCGCTCTGTATTCATTTTATAATTGAATGGAACACATGGGAAGCACCAGCTTTCAAATAAATAAAGAATCATCAAAATCGTTTCACCCAATCGAAAGTGATGAGGTAAAAAACATAAAAAATTACAGTCGAATTAAAAACCTCCTCCTCTTTTGAAGTCGGTTGACAAAACTTTGCAATAAACTCATTGAACTATATTACTAGTGTATATTACGTATATTTCGTAGTAACAGAACTTCAGTGAATAACCTTATAAAATAAAAAATAAAAAAAATAATATTGATTATTTATTGAAACGTAGAAACGTAGAAATTCATATTATTCACATAAGCTCTCATAAGTATAACAAAATGATGGTGAGAAGTGAGTAAATTTTGCAATAAATTCATGTACGGCGCTAAATACTGTGTCGCATTAAAACATTAAAAATTAAAATGGCAAAAAAAAGACCAAGCGTTAAAATGGATGTTTTCAGAGAGCCTGATGCTGTAATAAATATGGAGAATAAATATATAAATAAACGACTTGGATTTCTTTACTAAATTGTTTGAAGAGCCAATAAATGTAGGCCCTTTATTCTTTACTAACTTTGAAAAGGTCACAGAATATCCGACCGCAGGTTTCGCAGTAAAGCGACCGTGCGAAAATAATTTACTTTCCTACTTGTTCTTTTTGTTTCTTTACTTTAGCTTATTACTAGATTGACCACTTACATTACAAACAAAATATGACATGATATAATTGAAAGTGCATAGAGATGTGGGAAAAGACACTCTTTGAATTATCGACGTTATTGTGTAAAATACTCGCTGTGAAATCATGTAAATTTTATAATAATTTTTAAACATTTTGCACGAGTCAACATACAATTTGTTTACGATCTTTTGTTATTTAATTATCACGCTAATTAATTAATTATTATTACTTCGCTTTTAACAAAATCACTTATTTGAACAATGTTAAATTTTTTCTCATTACGAAACCTTTTTTTTTTTATGTGAAAAGTTGCCAAACGAGCAGACGGTCAGCACCTGATGTTAAATGAATACCGCCGCCCATAGACATCTGCTACACCCGAGGGTTTGCAGATGCGTTGACAACCTTTTTGGAAATTGGGCTCCGGCTACCTCACTCACCAGACGAAACGCGAAAGTATTTGTCATACTTCCACTTTACGCCGGTCTTCTGTGAGGTCGTGGTACTTACCCGGACGAGCCTGCCCATTCGTGCAACAGCCGAGGCTGCTGCGTGGCTCTACCACCCTTAAACAATTGTATTGTCTTAGGTATGTTTAGAACAACGGTGAAAAGAGTGCTTAGTAAAAATCTGAGACTTCTTAGAAGTTTATCGAAGAAATACATTTTAATAAGAGTCTAATAAAAAATAAGGCTCGAAAGATCCCGAGCTTTGTTCAGGCGTTTCGCAAGAATTAATACCGTGAAATTATTTTTCGGATGAAAAAGTGTTTAACAAATTTTATACGTTTGTTGTAACTTTCTTCGATAAGTAAATAAAAATTTATGCTCACAATAGTGAAAATGCGAGAATCCATCGTGAGAATCATCGTTCATTACAATATAGTTAGTCTATGATCTGTCTCGATCAGGATTGCCATTCTCATGTCGTCCTCTTCCACTTGGTACATTGTCTTTTTTTCGGCTCTTACGGCTTTGATAATCTCACCGTTAGTATTGTGAGAAAATACGCTATTCAGTATAACTAGGGAATCTCTGGTTTGGATGTCTTCAACCACTAGTTGATTCCTTCTTAGTTGTACTGGAACTTTTTTTGTCTTTGCTGCTGCATCTCATGATAATTTTTCAGTCTTTGGCTTTCCTTACCATACCCACTTTGTGTCCTTCCTCTCTATTATTTATAACGTGGCTTTCTTGTATTGCTGGGGAGTTTCCTAATTTTTCGATAGACACCCTGATTCTTGAGTGTCGTGCTCCAATTTTGCTCTAGATACAGTTATTATCCATTTTACCACTCCTGATTGAGTGTAGATGTTTTTCTCCTTTAACATTTTTGACAATCGTTTACTCGGTTTTGAATTCTTATCCTACCATCAACGCTATTTCGTAGGAGCTCATCGAAACAATTCTTACCCTGTCTTCTTGGCTAGAGTGTGGTAAATGAACACACTCAGGTAAACACAGCTTTTTTTTTTTAAAGAATACAAAGGTATTAATTAAAAAAATTGTTTAATATAATAACAATAAAATAGTTTATTAATTTGGCAAATATTCTTATCAGTTCAAAACAATAGACAATAGCACCCAGACCAATGTGACCAGGAAACACTTAACTCTACATCTTTTTGTTTCACTCCAGAGAGCGGCGAAACGTTGCAGATATCCTCAATTAATCACTGTCTCCAAATACAGAAACTTAACTTTTAGTAATAGTGGTAAGTAGCTACTTATTAATTAATCCATAAGTTTAAGTTTGCGAAAACGCGTGTTCATTACTATTATTCATTACTATTATTCATTACTATTAGAATATATAAATTATAGTTTTTTAGTTGTAATTTTATTTATCTAAATATACGAGTATACGTAGCAACACATACAATAAACTTATTAATAAAAGTGCGTTTTCACTAAATATATAAAATTCTCGTGTCACGGGGTTCGAACTTGAACTCCTCCGAAACGGCTCGACCGATTTTTACCAAATTTTATATGCGTATTCAGTAGGTCTGAGAATCGGCTACTATCTATTTTTCGTCCCCCTAAATTGTAAGGGGGTAGTCCACCCCTAAATTTTTTTTAATTTTTATAATAAACTTTTTGTTTCTATTTTTTTATGACACAGCATATAAAAATACATACAACCCTAAATTTTACCCTTCTACGTAGACGTAGTCGCGGGCAGCAGCTAGTTACTATTTAAAATAATAGTGATTCAATTGTGATTCAATCAAACTTTTATTTGATCGACCAAATAATCAAACTAATGTTTAGTTAAGTTTAAATAAATAAAAATAAATAATATTTAAGGTACAGCAATATCAGTTATAATATTAGAAAACACTAAAACGTTAAAAATATAGAAATAGAAACTAAATTTAACATTAAAATTTCTAGAAAAAGTACGAAAAGATTGACGCCGCTGTGAGAATCGAACCCACGTCTTCGGCACGTCTTGCCTGACGCTTTAGCCACTAAGCTTAACGGCTGATTGCTGACTGATATTAATCGAAGTGAAGATTAGCACTATAAAAAAATTAAATTAATTAAATTTAAGTTGGACATAAAAGAACATTATAAGAGATACTTTAATTTTCATCTTAAAGACAAGTGTATCTTTCTGTCTCACAAATGATTATGAGTTTCAAAATTAAAACGAATATGGTAGAAAAACAGAAAATAGAGAATAGTAAAATTGTATAATAAATTAGCTTCTCCGAAGGCAATCTCTGGGAGGTTTTAAATATTTATTAAATTAACTAAAGCCCTTTATAAACGCGGCAAGACCTAGTGCTTAATACTTATAATAAATCCCCGTAAAGTGGAAAGTAATTGGTAAGGGGCCTTTGATTTAACTAATTATAACGAGAAAAACTATTATAACGATTAAAAGAGATTGTAATTAAGAGATTCGGAATATTTATGTCGAGCACCGTAATTATTCGTTTAATAATATCGATACAACAATATTTCCAAAAATGCACTTTACGTTACGCAAGCCCCCAGCATCACTATTATTTTTAATACGAGCTACAACGGATTATTTAGCTCTATTAATAATTAATTTACATTATAGGTAACTTACAATACAGGTAAGTATGTAAGGCCATTATAGATATGAGTTTTAACATCTTTTTAAAAATTGTATTTTTTATGTAAGAAGTTGGCGGTTCAGCTGATGTTAAGTATAGTATGTTATTAAAAGTAAAATTAAACAATAGCGAAAACAGGAAAAATGTACCGATGAGTAACATGCGATTTTTAACTTTCATAAAAGATACATTTTTTTATTATTTTATTCAATTATTATTATTATTATTAGCAAAAATTATTACCAACCAATCCAGATTTGGAAGTAATGCTTAATGACAATAATCATGTCCTGGTTAAGAATGAAACACATGATCCATGCCACCTGAAACGAAAGAACCATTTTCACTTCAATGAAGACACCAAATGAAGACATACAAATTTCACATCAAACAATCTAATTGAAACAAAATTTCTCAAAATCAAAGCAATAATTCAAAGCGATAAGTAATTCAATCAATTAAGAGGAGACCGTTACTTATTTGGATTGCTTCGTTGTGCAATGTACGGGACATTGGGAGGAGATCGACGAATAAATTAGGAAAAGTCTGCCAATCATGAATGACTTTTTAGCTGGCAAATTCACTTCGTAACAAATAAATAAGTTAAGGTTTTCATATTTTCTTTTAAGTCTTTTAGGTTACAGTTTCGCTTCTCTTTGCACAATATGAAACTTGTGATTCATTTGTCAAATGTATATTAACAAGTCTTGCATCAACACATTAACACATCGAAATACAGTACAGAAAACGAGTAAAAATAAATCAATTAAAATAAACCAATTATAAGGAAAAAAAATCGACTTCAAATCTCGCTCTGTATTCATTTTATAATTGAATGGAACACATGGGAAGCACCAGCTTTCAAATAAATAAAGAATCATCAAAATCGTTTCACCCAATCGAAAGTGATGAGGTAAAAAACATAAAAAATTACAGTCGAATTAAAAACCTCCTCCTCTTTTGAAGTCGGTTGACAAAACTTTGCAATAAACTCATTGAACTATATTACTAGTGTATATTACGTATATTTCGTAGTAACAGAACTTCAGTGAATAACCTTATAAAATAAAAAATAAAAAAAATATTATTGATTATTTATTGAAACGTAGAAACGTAGAAATTCATATTATTCACATAAGCTCTCATAAGTATAACAAAATGATGGTGAGAAGTGAGTAAATTTTGCAATAAATTCATGTACGGCGCTAAATACTGTGTCGCATTAAAAAATTAAAAATTAAAATGGCAAAAAAAAGACCAAGCGTTAAAATGGATGTTTTCAGAGAACCTGATGCTGTAATAAATATGGAGAATAAATATATAAATAAACGACTTGGATATCTTTACTAAATTGTTTGAAGAGCCAATAAATGTAGGCCCTTTATTCTTTACTAACTTTGAAAAGGTCACAGAATATCCGACCGCAGGTTTCGCAGTAAAGCGACCGTGCGAAAATAATTTACTTTCCTACTTGTTCCTTTTGTTTCTTTACTTTAGCTTATTACTAGATTGACCACTTACAATACAAACAAAATATGACATGATATAATTGAAAGTGCATAGAGATGTGGGAAAAGACACTCTTTGAATTATCGACGTTATTGTGTAAAATACTCGCTGTGAAATCATGTAAATTTTATAATAATTTTTAAACATTTTGCACGAGTCAACATACAATTTGTTTACGATCTTTTGTTATTTAATTATCACGCTAATTAATTTATTATTATTACTTCGCTTTTAACAAAATCACTTATTTGAACAATGTTAAATTTTGTCTCATTACGAAACCTATAATTAAAAATTATTATTTCAACTTTTACAACAGATACATACAGAACAAACACACAACAACACAACAACTTCGTTATTTAATAGAAACACCTTGATTAAAAATACAAACAACAATTAATTGCTTCTGACAGATTTTTGCATATCATATCAAATAAAGGTTAATGTGACCTCCATACAAATGATTAATCAGATTATTTATATGGGTGCTACCCAAAATCTTCAAAACAATTGCTAAACATACATTGCGGTATTACACTTGCGTTCTTTTCATAAGATTATGTAAGTTAGCCTCGAAAGTATCATTTATCAATGGCTTTTAAAGGTCAAACTAACCCTTAAAGAACAATGACTAATTCCAATCGATAATAATAGGTATTGGTTCACATCCCACAATGTATAAACTATTAGAGTAGCCTTGAACCGAAACTTTTTCGATCTCGTAACGTAAATTAACATGAAATTTGTTTTATATTTAGTTTTTATAGTAATAAGTGAAATAAATAAGTGAAAGCTATGAATACATCTTTCTATCCCGTATGACCTTTAGACATGAAACCTTAAGTATTAGGTTTACAACAGTTATTTGCATTGTGTTAAATTAAAACTTCTAGGTTTTCAGTTACTCGTGTTTAAAATTTGTTTCTATAAAATTCTACAAATACAGAGGAATAATGATTAATACTACAGATAATTTATCTCTACCTTAACGTGATTTGTTACTTGAATATAGAATAATATACATTCATGCAGTTAATTGTTACCAATCCAGTTGCATAAAAAGACATACCTACATCCTACATCCAATGATATTTCAATTCAATAGTTTAAAATATCATATACTATAAAATATTATGTAACGTATCATAATACGAGTAATTTTAAATATCATTGCCTACACCTCTTTTTTTCTTGTCATAAATGTACCCGTTCCTATAAATTAAATCGTAGTTATTAAATGGCAAACGAATTCTTTATATTTATTTTCAGCATCCAATTAGTACTTTCTTCGTAAAATCGGACACAAAATTCATAAACTAGGGACCCAAAACGCTGACTTCTATTGCCTCATTTCGGGTCGTGCCGAATATGCAATAGTCATCAAAGTAAATATTATTCAGATATTGAAGTATTACATATAACTAAATGTACGACGAAAGACACACAACCAAAGTCCATTAGCGGGCGTCTCCTGTGACGTTAAGGACGGCCTGGCCAGCAATCGTGAGCCCCTTAGGCTATTGACGCAACGCGCTATATAAAATGTTATAGTTTACTTAAAACATATGTATCTACGCAGATTGGTTTACTATATTTCAAGAAATTAATAATACGTTTAAAATGATTATTATGCTTATAGAGCTGTATAGTTAAGCCCTTATAAAATAAATCTACGTCGACCCGAAATAAAAACCTTTTTTATTAGTTTCTACGTAGTGAGTTGTAAGTTGTAAAATGGTGTACGTAAGACAATCGTGCTTTTAAAAAAATATACGAGTTCGAAGCTAATTTCAATTTTCTTGTCACACAAATACTTGTCCCGCATGTAAATCGAAACCCAAAGTTCCAGCATCAAAGCCAATAGAAGGAGTCAGCGATGATCGAACTAAAATTAATTTTCAACCGCCAAACATCTCAGTCCG
The DNA here is from genome assembly GCA_933534255.1 of Iphiclides podalirius. NCBI lineage: Eukaryota > Metazoa > Arthropoda > Insecta > Lepidoptera > Papilionidae > Iphiclides > Iphiclides podalirius. Next base: position 5,661,785 of record OW152838.1, on the reverse strand, counting down.
TCCCGTGAACATGATTGATGTAAAGTGTTCAAAACGTCGTCGGGAGTTTATAATTATTGGGAACGTCACCTCGTTGAGCATGGATAACAGTTTTACTTTTCAGTCACTAGTGACGTGTAATAGCAATTGCAAATGGCTATATCTAACGGCCCGTTTCAAAATTCTATCCTTTTGATTACTGGAGATTTGACGTATCATGGAGCAAACGTCAAATACCTATCGCTAGTAACCAAATCTATCTGAAGATAGAATATTGATACCGGCCATTAATCTGGTGATGTCTTCACTTTCAGTCCGAATTTCTATCCTTTCGCGGCCTAGCAGAAATATAGGAGTTGTACTTACATAAAGAAACTGTGTTATTTACACATGTAAACACACGTATAATGCGAATTTGAAATTTATCTTTTTTCATTTAAATTTCTACTATCCATCTAGATGTATGTATAATGTCGGGATCTCCGTTGAGGCCGTACAACTATGCATAACTCAATTCACACTTTGCTTTGAATTGTCACTAGAGATTTGTACTAAAACGAACCCTCGTCGACCTAAATCGTTTGAACGGAAAATGTGTCTTACTGATTATTTCGCAGAACTTAAACATATAAACTAAAAACATTAATATGAGGACAAGCACTGCAATTATGGAAAAATCAACTAAAGCTATTAATATATTTAAAAAAAATCCAAAAATATATTTAAAACAATCGTAAATACTACATTAAAAATAGGAAAATTTACGTATTTTGTAAACTTTATACAACATTTAGTGAACGAGAAATAACGAAACGATACAAACAGCGAAAAGTATTTCCAATATTTTATGGCTCGCGAGGGAGCCATCAAGGAGAGAAATTAAAATTTTATATGTAATGCAATATTGTTTTATCGTTCTTTCCTATCGTGTAACATAAACGAAAAGTCAAAATGTACGTTATATTAACAAACAATATTAAAATAAAATGGCAATATTACGCTGATAAATATTAATGAAAAAACACGGACTAAGAAATTTCTTTCACAACCCGACCAAGGGTTCCCCTTACCCGTAAACATTCGTAACATCGCATGAGAAAATTATAGAATTTGTCTTATATTGTTCAGAACAAGTTTATGTTATATATTTTGTAAAACCATCTTTTCTCCTTATGTCAATAAACACACATAATTAATGCTAAACTATCTAGATAAGCGGCCTGAATCATAGATATATGATTCAGGCCGCTTATCTAGATAGTGATTAGTCACGATCATGATTTGAGCGAGTGACGCAAGCTTAACAGCAAAAGTTTATATGCAAGCTCCTGTTGCATAAATAGGCCAACTTGACCAGGAAACAACAACTTCCCCACAAAAGACCGGCGTGATTTAAGGTATTGAGCTATTTGTATTCCCATCGATTAGTGAGGTTAGGGGGTTATTTTTTGGTGCCGTGAGAGTCCATAGGTTATGTGGTCAAGGCAGTTTATTATTTTACCGTCAGGTGAACCACTTGTTTAAATAATCCCTTGAAAATAAACACGAAATGTGTTAATCACCTCAGCTACCTGCTACGTAAATACAGTGAATTTGTCAATTTGTTGAATTAGATTTAAGTGTTGTTACATTATGTTCTTACATTATCCGACGGTAAAAGAAGTTTTAAAAACCTTAACCTCATCATTGACGGACACATTTACTTGTCATTTTTCTTTTATAATTTAAAATTAAACACAGGTGTGGACTTATTTTTTATAAATAACATTGCTTAAATAATTGTATTTTTTGCCTATTATATTAATCTACACCTTTATGTTAAAGGTGGGTTTTAGGATATGTTTAGGCCTACATTCACCAGTGGATTGAAACAGGCTGAAATGATGGTGATGATGACATCTTTATATTATTCTTCTTAAAATGATAATCTATTAATCTATTGCATTCTTATCTATCGAACCAATCCGTGTCCCGAAATATCTCAACTTTACGTATATAATTTATATCTTTTTCTTTATTTTACTCAAAATTGCCTAGTGCTTGGTTAAAGCAAACCTTTGCGTTCGGAGGCGAAAAGTGTCAAAAACAAAAAAGGTGAGATTACAGCGTATGTTTCGCAGACCAAATATGGTGGCAGTAGGCCATGCACGATTGATAGATTCTTTATTAGATTCAAAATGTTTATTTGTAAAATAAAATAAAATTCTTAAGGAAAACTTTATTAGTTTGATACACCCTCTGAATATCTAATCTGCTCGCCTTTCAAATTTCAAAACAGCCTTGATGACTTAAAATAAAGTTATACACGATTTTTTAAAATAAAAAAATGTAAATTATTGTTCAGTATTCAAAAAAACACTTTCTAGATATATCAATAAGACAATAAAGTCAATTCTAAATGTTTGTTTAAGGATAGCACGTTCTTATTTAACACTATACAATAACTAAAGGCAAGTCGTAAATTAACTTACAAATAACAACCATTTTCTTTATTAGGAAAACTTCTTTGAGTGCTTTTAGCTTTCTCTTGTATTTAACACTTCTTTCGGATGCCTTTTTCAACCTTTGCGCTCCATTGGAATCGAAAGTAATGCTCCATTATTTTCAATTCCAACTCAGAAGAGAACGAATTTCAATAAAAGTAAAACTTTAATATAACGCTTTGCAGGTATAAATCCGTGAAGACCGGCATGAAGTAGAAGTATTATACTTTTGCGTTTCGTGTAGTGAGTAAGTAAGGTAACCGGGTCACACTCATTTAAAGACTCCGAACGTATCTGCAACTCCTCAGATTTTGAACAGCTCATGTGTACCGCTACTTACCACGTTAATACATAAAGAAACAAATATAGTACTAGTTAGTCTAATTTCCCATGTAATATAATATAGTGATGTTTCCCAATCTTAGACTTGCCGAAGGGATAGTCATTATTCCAGAATCGCATAAGAACTTTGATACTATGCTCAATGACTTTTCAGTGTCTCCCAAAAGTGTCTTGAGATAAACATAGACAACGCGATGATTATGGACCTTTCATGTCACGCCTATACCGGTTGTTTTTGAAAGCACTGTGAAGTTATTAAAAAATGTGTTTATCTAAGACACTTAATCCGGTTATGTAAGTCCAATTTCCACGTAGAGGTCAATCGGCAAATCCAACTCGGATAGGAAACGTTCGGGAAATATTGTAAGTTGAAATGCAACTACATTGCGTTTATTTTATTTTGTTTGACGTATTTGGTAATCATAGCCTTATGAACTGAAACAGTAATTCATAAAAAATCTTCAGGTGAATAATGGAACAAGGCAGCTTCTAATATTTTATATGACTCATATAATTCGCTTAGCCATAAATCGCAACGAATTATCCACGACGAAGCTCACGTTAATTGTAAAAGTTTCATTCGGCTATACTCGCCCTCTTACTTATAGTAAAGAAATGTAGTAATATGAATTTAGTTAATTGTCAAAATAACATAAAATGTGTTTTTATAATTGCAAAAGTTTGTAATTGCACATTGATGTGCAATTACAAACTTTTGCAATTAACTGTTGAATGTTACAGTTAATAATTATTAGTTTTGTTTTATAAATTGGTTCAAATTTATGGTCCTGATTTGACATAAAAAGAAGCAACCATTTACTTACCGGTGCTGCGAGTTTTATGAACTTTTCGTTTTATGTCTTCAAAACGATCCCTTTCTAGCGACTGGCCCTAATTTTCTCTTTTTCTCTAAACTATCGTGTGTAAAGCTTCCGAGCTTTCAGTGCCATATCCAACGTCTTCAAAACATAAAGAGCTGCAACATAAGTCTGCAAAAGTCAATTGCTGTCTCTGACAACTTTCTTGTCAGACATTCATTATAATAGCGACACACCATTTTCAAAACACCAAAATGTAAAACTACAGGGCAGTCCCAGAAATTGAAAAGTAACATGTTCTCAGAGAATTTTAAATTCCCGTAATTGATTTTTTTTTTAATTGTGATCGACCAATTTCAGCCACTCTGAGCTTAGTCCATTTATAATAATAAATATTTATTTCTTGTTTTTACGCTAATACTGTACATGATTTAATGAGATAATTTTACGGATTTTCTCGTGTTTTATATTGATTTTGAATTCCCGGTATTCCGAACCCTTTATATTGTTCATAGTAAAAGAACGGAACCGGGCTAGCGTCAATTATTCGACGTCGGAAATTTGAAATCAAAATAAAACGCGACAAATTCTGTAAAATAGTTCGTGGTTAAACCACGGTTTAATCTGTACGATGTAATGGTAGAAAACTCAATATACTTGCACCAATTACTCTTATATTAATACATAGCTAATAGCATATACATATGTTTATGCGTAAAATTTTCATATTCATTTCCGTCGACCTATGTAGCTAATGACCGCTTCGGGATAGATATTATAAAGCTGAGTGATAAGTTCTTTCTTAATTTGGTAATTAATTAGGTTCTTCTATGTCTAATGTTGTTTTAATAATACATAAGTGCTCTGACAGAGGACGCCTTTGAGTATATTCCGCCATTCCACCTCACTGCGGATTGGTTGACTTTACAAACATTCCATTTTTGTTATTACGTCTTTGATATGCAAATTACATCACGTTGTTCTCCCTAGCGCCAAAAACATTGGTATTAACATCATATCAAGTTTCCTTTTTTGTTGAACTCTGGGATTTAAACTCGGGTTGCTTGTGTATAATAAATTAAAAACGTGTGCTCGGAGCCAGCCTCAGCAATATACGAAAACATAAACGCAAGAACTGAAACTACATTCATTTAACATTTTCCAATACGTTCTTGAGTTAAAATATTTTATGGACAAACTGTTCATTTAGATATTGCTTGTTTTAATTTTTTTATGTGAAAAGATGTCATGCGAGCGGCCGGTTTACCTAATGTTAAATGAATACCTCCCCCCATAGACTTCTACAACACCCAATGGAACACGCTTGGAGATGCGTTGACTACCTTTAAGAACATGTAAAAATTGTATAAATATATAAAAATATAAGTAAATATAAGAAATCCTTAACTTACAAATATATTTCCTGTACATATAAAATTTACTCAAGTAATCGCATTTGCATATTTCATCGGAAAAGGCGGGACTCATTGTATATGATAAATTTTAACAAGTACTCTTATTTGCTGGGCTGTAGATATAAGATGTATAACATTCACAAAGCTTTGTCATTTGGCTCTTAGTAATATGAAGGCAGGCAAGCAGGTTTTACGTGCTTCTTTTATACTCATCTCCTCGTGGAATAAATAAATTACGTTTTCTGCGACAGATGGTAAAATGAAAGAAATTGCTAAACTGAATCATCCCCTAACGCACAGCAGAACTTTATAACAGTATTAATATTAACTTTTTACAATAATTCCTAAAGTAATTAAATAGCATTATCAATCAGAACCCTTAGCAGAGATGGAGCGACGATCTCCATAGGGAAACAACTGGAATCGAGAAGCCGATCCAACAAGATGGCGTGCAATTGGAGAGGATTTTATCATCATTAGCCTATGACTGCGATATGCTAATGATAATGATGATTATCAATACAGTACGGGCTACTCTTTTATTTAATAATTAATTATATAGGCCCTAAAACTGTTCCTCTGTAACGTTTATGTAACGCCCCCAATTTATGTAACGCCCCCAATTTATGTAACGCCCCCAATTTATGTAACGTTGTCGTACAATGTCTAAATGTCTGTCGCAGATTTATTGTCGAATACGATGTTTTACAAAATTGCTAGTTGTTTTAAATTTATGTTTGTAAAACGTCCTTACAACACAGGATAATATTATCCTAAAGTAAGGGCAATGTTTTAAAAAAAAAAAACAGCCTAGTTATGTAAAACTTAACGACGTTCCGCTAAATTGTCAAATCGCTACGGTTTACAAAACTGCCGCTCACGAAGAAAGAGCGTTTTGGTGTAGGACAACCATGATGGAACAAAAATGTGTAAATAATTACTGTTACTAATAAATGTATTGAACTATGAATTAAGGTAGGTATTTTGTATGTAAAATTTGTATCGTTATTATATTTTTTTTTATAAAATTAGCCCTTACTATACTTGTATTACTGAGTTGTAAGGACGTTTTACAAACTATTACAAATTACAAATTTTATAAATTTCACGCGGACGAACACCCAGATGCGAAACAATTTGTGGGTCAATAGTTGTCCCGTGTGAGAATCGTTCGATTCACGAGCCCCGACGCCGAAGCCATTAGCCTAGGCCGACTGCGGCATAGAGTCATCAATGACGGAGTTATCAAATAACAATAAAAACGATAAATGAGAAAAATTTCTCATTTATCGTTTACCTACAGAATTATTACCTAACTATTACAACTAAAACCATTTTATTACTCTTAATAAATCAACAAATAATGACTAAAGAAAACAGTCCTTTTCGTAGTTTTTTTTAGATTTTAGCATTCCCAATCGTCAGGGTTATACTGAAAATTGAAAAATACAAATATTCATCACTCACCTAATGACAAAAGTTTCAGTATAATGAAAGAAAACATAATCTTCAATTACCTACTAGTTATATTTGTAATAAAAATTTAAGTTTAAAACGCAACAAATTATATTTTTAACATTATATAAATATAAGAAGAACGTAGTAGATAATATTTTAAAAACATAATCTAATTATGAAACTAAAGATGTAGGTAGTCAAAAGTTTCCGTTGTTAGATAAAAGTTTACTGCTTTTTAATTGGTAAAGTTTTTGTGGCTCACGGAATTCATGCAGGGAATTCATTTTAGACCGAGAAATTCTGTCCATACGTGTCTGATATGTGCTATATTCATGCCGAAAATTCTCAAAGAACTTTCTTCGTGATGAGAGAAATCCGTATAGTGAAATAAAAAAAATTAAAGTACGTGTTACAGCAAATAGCTGCTGCGTGGCCCTACCATAGTAAAGGAAAAAGATAAGCAAGAAAGGAAAGTTTTCAAAGATATGGCCTAACTTCAAAAGAACCCATTTTAAACGATCGTTTATATAGTATTTTTTCTTTTTGCTGTAGTACCTTTGCTTAAATATTCTAAGCGCTGTTGTGCCATACCAATATTAATGTTTTTTATTATACGTTTAAAAATATTTAAACGCATTCCTTTGGCTCTTTTGGAAAAATTATGAAAATTTTTACGATACTCGCGAACACCGAAATCCAAAAAGCTACGTGATGAAGTTGGTTGCAAAGTGACCAATTTTGATCGACCTCACGGTATTATCATGGGAAACAATAACAATTTCTTAACATTTAAGTGCCTATAATTCTAAGTTATTTAATTAAACCGTTATCAATTGCATTTAATGTCTTCTTTGGCACAGGGGATAAAATGTTGTTATTTTTCTTCTCCCCTCAAGATGTACTTAGCGCGTAACTTCTTACGTGCGGATAAGTACACACATAATACTTCTTACGTTTATACACAGTACACATATATTTTTTTCATTTCACATCTATAAAATGATTTTTAATTTTTGCGCTTTTTACTTTTAAATATAAAACGAGTAATATACCCACTTAACATAGAATGTTTAAATAGTAACAACTTAAATATTGGGAAAAAAACTTAAAAAAAAAAAAATAGTTTTCATATAAATTCATTTAAAAAGACATTTTCTCTTCCCCTAAGTCGCAATTATATAATTAGCCCCTTGGTAACAGAATTAAGAACTTTTGTAGTTATATTACTTAAGTATCGAATGTCCTTTGCTGACACAATTTGTCTAATGTATTTTCTTGTTCTATCCGCATTATATTTACGTTAATGAAAGAAGTATTGTAGTGGAAAACTTTAAGCTCAGCAAGTTTGAGTATTTGTAGATTTTGACTTTGTTTGGGTAATAAATTAATCTTTTAATAATGAAAAAAGTTGCTTTTGCAATTGTTTAATGCTGTTTCATAACTTTCTAAAGGTGTCTACAAGTTTTAATAAGTTATTTATAAGTTTTATAAGTTATTTTTTAATATGTAATGATGTTTGCTCTTGCCGTATACTTAATTCCAAAAGTTTAGGGAAATATTAGGGTTATCGATTGGTTATTCACACTACTATATAACAGTTTGGTTTTTGTTTTATATAAAAAAAAGAAAGCTATACATTGATTGATACGATTCTCTTGTTACAAACACATTCAAATACTGTCCCCGTAATAATAGAACTTACGCTCTTAATCTAAATATTTTTGACCTATTTTTACACAATAATTAGTACTTTTCCCATCTATATATCCCGCCTCTGGGCAAATGCCTCCTCTATATAGAGAGTATTAGAATGTAGTCCACCACACGACTCCACTGCGGATTGGCGGTCTTCATATGTTTTCGAAATGTTTTTGTTTACTATTATTTTGAAAATATGCATGTCTCCTCACAATGATTTCCTTCACCGCTGACCCTGTGATAAGTGAGCACTCAATGACACTTGAAATTCATTAATGCAGGCACCGGGATTTGAACAGAAGTTTCTCGAGTATATTGAGCGAGCATTTGTCCACTGAGCTATCGCGACTCCTAATTATAATCCTTTTTTATTTTCTAATCAAAGTAAGTCATTATTTTTTATCAAACAATCACTATCAACCACCCATAAGTTATAAAAGTAGCTAATAAATATGTTTCTAATGCACAAAGCCCATTAGACTTCTTAGCAAACGAGGGATAGTATTGCGAACGCAGACCCCGTGATAATTTTTCAGAGCAGACGTCGACCGGGGATTTAGTTGACGCGAGTCCGACGTAACCTGACGGTCCTATATCACATATCCATAATCCTATGGATTAGATGTCCGTAAAGAGAATGTCTCCAACGTGCTTTATGGGTAGTTAACACAGCGTCTGTAAGTGTAATGTAATCAATATGAAAGTCAGTGAGAAATGAACATGAGCGTGGGATCCTAACGCATAATGAACTCAATTGGTTTAATTATCGTCACATTTGTATTAAATTGATCTTAATCAATTTATAAAAATTGTTTTTGCTTACCAAATCCATTAAGTGAAGTAAGTAAGCTTATTTTCACAATTTAAATGTGAAACGTAAAGTTCTTATTTAACTTTTAATTAACATTACAGTTAGAGCTATGATAATAAGGTTGCGATAAGCAAACCCTTGTCCTGTAATTACAATAATTTGAACAAAAACAAACCCGACTTCAAACAGGAAACTAAAAAAACGTTATAAACGCCTATAACATTTGAGGATTGCCCGAATTTTTTACGGTCAAATTGAGAAACCTCTTCCTTTTTTGAACTCGGTTAAAAACGAATTCCGCATCCTATTGAGAGTAAAATTATCACTAGGGTCAAATTTCATGACACGTATTGTACTCACAAAACATTTTGGAATATTTCTTAAGATCATAACTAATTGTTATAATTTTAGTTATCTATGATAATATTGGAGTGCACTACATTGGGCACCTAATTTGACATTAAAAGCACTAAACACTAGAATAGCCTGACTAACAGCTAGTCTGGTGGTGTCCAACAATAATTTATATTCGTTTTTCGATTCCAAAATCATTTAAAGTAAATTGTTTCTTTTCCCTTCCAATTACTTCAATGTGTAATTAAAAATAGTATTTAAAGGACAAATGTATGAAAAAACCATAATCAGTTTTTATTTTAATAAATTATGTTCACAAAAGAGAGTAATATTTATATTCAGATTAATTTTTCATGGCAATACAGATAAAATAAATAAAAGTGTGTATTCTAACATATAAAATTCTCGTGTCACGGTGTTTGTGATTGAAATGTTCCGAAACGGCTGGACCGATTTTCGTGAAACTTTGTGTGCATATCGGCCAGGGTGGAGAATCGGACACTTATTTTTCATCCCCCTAATGTTAAGGTTGGTCCACCCCAAACATTTTTTTCTACCCTACAAATAATGTATATAGCAAAACATCGTTTGCCGGGTCAGCTAGTATTCATATAATTTGAATTTCAAAAGCTAAATTCAAGATGTAACACCCGTACCAATATCGTTAAAACGTAATCTAGCGACGACTCTCTTTCGATTTGAGTAATATAGACATGGTAACCATCCAAGTGCTAATGGAACTGATTTCAGAAGCCATCCAGCAACGAGATTGCGTGGCAGACTGCTAGCTCTTCTCGTAATAGCACGTGAACCCTCCTCAATCTAATATACCAAAGGTGCTGACTAGTTACACATATCTTTCATATTCCCAGCCAATATTATTTTAATGCCAACACGATATCTTCCGTATCCAGCCAGATAGGACGACACTTACGTCGGAATAAACATAAATTGATCCTACCCACAAGTAGACTGCGTAGAATAACTGAATCTTGTATGGGACAGCGTATACGTTTCTATAACAAAATCCCAGAAAACGTTCAAAATGTATCCATTGTTATATTAAAAAAAAGGTTAAAGAACGTTTGGTGTAGGCCTATTATAATATTAATGATTTTTTAAATGATAGCACACTGGTAATGAATTGATCGCTCCAGGTTCTTTCAATCGGACTTTTTATATTATATTAATAAATATGTTATTAATTTCAGTATAGAATATGTAAAACATGTTCACATTGGCAAAAAATGGTAAAAAAAGTAGCACGCTGAGTTTCTTTCGCCGATTCTTCTCAGGTCAGTGGTTTTTAATTTCCGAACTGGTGGTAGTATTTTGACTATCAATAAGTGAGTGTAATGCTCCTATGGTGAATAAAGATATTTGTCTTCGTCACCTCTTCAGGTTAGTCAATCTATGGACTGTGTTATGACAGAGGTATTCAATTGCTCTATAGACTCCTAAATGCAGTTCAAATTCTATCGAACTTGTATTACTTAAACTATGTGTTACACACGCGAATGTAAGTTGCTATGAATTATTCAACGTTACCATTGGCTTCTTTCTAAGAAAGTTATAAAAAGTCATTAATGTAATTAAATAAGAAACGCAATCAAATATTCTTAACTTTTTTTATGTAAATTTCCATTTATTTTGTTTAATTCCTCTTTCAGCGTTTAATTTGTCTCTATGTATTATTTATATAACTACCTAAAACCCTCAAATAATTTTCTGTAACTACAAGAAATCTATGTTTTTTTTATATTAAATAAATCGAGTGAGTGGCGGTTTTAAATACAGTCAATTTATTTTCGAGATAAAAGGACATCTAATAACGTTAAGTTCTTTTCAAGGGTTTGGTCTACCTCTCAAGTACCCAAATTAAATTCATCTATATCAGTTTCAGTATTGTAGTATGTTATGCAAACAAACCAAATGAAAGTCTAAACTTGAAAACTTTTGTAAAGAAAAGTTATTTCATCCTCATATGCTCCTAATGTTAAAAGGAACACTAGCGTAGTTGAATGTGTGCATGATTTTATTTGACCAAAAGCTTGCTTATTGTTTATTTCTTTTAGTTCCAGTAGTCGTGTGGTACAAATACTTATACCACTGCAGATTGTCAGACTCTTCAAAATATTTTTATTATTTAGAAAATGTACAGGTTTCCTCACGGTCGGTGTTTTCCTTTCGTGCATGTAAGTCAGGGCTTGAAATTAACAATTTCCTTGGTGCACTGCGATTTGAATTCAGGTTATTCGAGTAGCTAAACTAAACGAATTAAATCTAACTAAACGAGCACCACTAAGCTATCACGGCTCCCTCTGACATTAAGTACAGACAGGCAATATAGTTTCATTCTGTTTATAGGTTTCCTTTGTTGTGCGCTGAGTTTGACATACCGTATTTCCTGTACAGGCAGTCTTCTTTTTCCTTTCAATTGATATCTATAAAGTTGCGTACATTTTTGAGTAGTCGTATAGCTCAAGAAATATTTTTTATCGGACTAATCTTGACCAAAAAAACCGCCTAAGTGCGAGTCGGACTAGCCCACGAAGGGTTCCTTACCATTATCTATAAAAACATATTTTTATTCTGTTTTTTACTATTTGTTGTTATAGCGGTCACGGAAATACATCATCTGTGATATATATATTTCAACTGTCTAACTATCACGGTTCATGAGATACAGCCTGGTGTCAAACAGACAGACAGACAGGCAGATAGACAGACTGACAGAAATCTTGGTAATAGTGTCCCGTTTTACCCTTTTGGGTACGGAAACCTAAAAAAGCGTGACTATCGATATAAACTGCAGATAAGCACAGTTTTTAATAACATTTATTAAAAATGGTGAAGGTAGAGCGTCAGTTCACATGAAGTAGAATAAGTGAAAAGAGGAATATATATTCCTCTTTTCACTTATCACTTTCACCTTATAGTGAAAAGAGGAATATATATTCCTCTTTTCACTTATCCATTATAAAGTAACGTGTCTCGAGTTAATTTAAAAAACATAATAAAAAAAGGGTTTTTATAAACCATCTGCGTATTCTTAACAACATCAACTTGAAAACATTGCAAAAGCTTACAGGTATATCATCTACGAAAATAAATTACTGACCGTTAAGTAAACACGAAACATGTAGAATTGTACATATGTATTTCTAGTCATTAGAGGCCTTGGTGAAATGCGGAAATTGGAAGAGAGGGCTTAAATAACCCCTTTAGCGATGTAAGAACCTAATATCAAAATACCCGATTAATAATATTACTAAGATTAATTTAACGCTTACAATTTTATAATAATATGATCTTTAAATAATATGACATTGTTGTAAACTAAATTTTTTTGTTCTTTGTTTTGTATTCAAAATAAATACGAAGTATTATAAATAATCCTGACTTAATTGTGACTTTTAAAATTTGAATTAATTGGCTTCATTAATAATTGAAATCCTTTATCAGAATCTTTTTACCGGTCTATTTATGAAATTGAACCTTTAGTTGCAAGAGCCTTGACTTTTATTTACTACTTGATTCTTATTTTATAAGTTATATACGAAATTATCAAAATTATATGAATAAGGATAAAGTAAGGAGTAATAGAGATACAATCGTATTTAAAAAAATAATCCCTAGTGCTCGAAATATAAAGCTCGCCTTCTGATTCTAACTTACGTACTTTTTAGGATTCCGTAATCAAGGGTAAAACGGGACCCAATTAATAAGACTCTGCTGTCTGTTTGTCTTTCTGTCCATCTGTCACCAGGCTGTATCACATGAACCCTGATAGACAGTTGAAATTTTCACAGATGATATTTCTGTTGCTGCTATAACAAAAAATACAAAAAAAGCAATGAAAAAATATTTTAGTGAGGCTCACATAGAACAGACAACGTTTTTGTCGTTTATAGGTGTGCTACGGAACCCTTCGTGAGCGAATCTGACTCGCACTTGGTCAATTTTGTTTATCAACAAAGCTGAGTAGTGTCATTATTTATTACGCTTAAAAATTCTACATATAATATTTAATAAGTTTTTTTTAATTTACCGCTTTGCAATCATTATTTACAGTTGCGCGCATTATACAGTTTGTCTTTGTGTTTATCTTTTCGAAAACTTTCTTACCATTTTAACAATACCTTTTTTTATAACAGAATCATTTTTTCAAACTGACTATGAGCTTCGGTGGGTTTATATATAACAGTGAACGTTAATAAAACATGGAAGCCGCACGTTCATACAAGTGATTGTTAATAAATAGCACCACAACCCTCACTGACAATTATCACGCGCATATAATGATATACATATCAATAATACACTGAATTATCTTCAAACAAAAATGAACTTATTTGTTAGTTCAACTAAGTCTACATCCCTAAAACTGCCTCACGGTTTATATGCTCGCGCCGTCATAATCAGGGTTTTCGTTACGTCATTTTGGAGCGACAATAATGCTTCCATGTTTATTTACGTTCACTGATAAATTACTTTAATGATCCGAATTGTCCATAAAGAATATAATTCTTTTTTTCGTTTTTCGGATGTTTAGATACTGACTAAGGTCTACAAAAATATAAAATGGTATTACAGACAACAATACGCTTACGCTATTGGAGGGGCTGAAGCAGGGGAAATAATGGTTGGTCTTTCCTACTTAGGAGCGCATCGCGTGTATTACTATCGATAGTGCGGGCTATCAAAAAATGTAAATATATGTTTTTTTTTAAGTTTCGGCGCTGCCTGATTCGGACCGGCGTCTTCCAGGTACGCACTTAGACAAACAAAACATGATAATACAACGACAAAATCTCGACATATATATACCTGTTTACTTTATTGCATTTTAGCAATGCTTGGCACCATCCAGTCGCAACAGAATGACGCCATCATTATTCATAGTTTACAGGGTGACATCCCTTTCAAAGAACAATACGTTCAAAACGAAACTGAAATGTGAATATTTTATTACCCGCTTAGTTTATTTGCTAAAATGTATCTTAGTTTTTATCAACTGTTTCTTTTACGAACTATTACCAAGAACAATATCTACTATTACGTTATAATTATTCAAAACATTAACAAAATCAACAAAAAGTATAATGAAATGCGGAGATGTAAGCCCGATGCTATGGTAGTATATTGTAAAGAGAATTTTGTTGAATCTACAGCACTACTAAGACAAAAGATCTTTGGAAAGAATAACCTACAAAAAGAAAATAAGTACACGTTATTTTCATGTTTATGTTCTCGCAGCTCTCAACAAGGAATCTCAGGAAATCATTTCGTAAAGGCGAATTGAAAGAGAAACGAAACAAAGTTTCGTTCGTCTAGTTAACTTTACAACAAATTGAATTAATATTCAGTAATAAATTATTACAATCGACAAATGGAAACAATAGTCCCGTTTATTTAAATACTTTACATCACTGTATATTTTTTATTGTCTATATATGTATGTAAATATGTAAATGATTTTATTATCCAGTTATATAGTTATATTGATTTCTTGTTTTACGCGAATATAATACATTGTTAAATGAAACTGCTTTACGGATTTTATCGCGTTTAATTAGATTTATAAGGTTGTCAACGCATCTGTAACTCTCGGGTGTAGCAGATGACCATGGGCGGCGGTATTCACTTAACATCAGATGAACCGCCTGCTCGCTTGATAACTATTCACATTACAAAAAAATATTTCTGTACAAAACTTAGGTGAAGAATTTCTGAGGGACTCTATGTAGTCAGTTTTTCCTTAAAAGAGCGAAACACCAGAAAAGCTTGAGAAACACTGTTCTACATGAAAAAGGAGCATCATCCAATAATTTGTGTGTAAAATAGAAACTTCTAATATTTAGCTATTACCTTTAAAATTAACATTACAGATACAGAAATATAATGGCATGGTTACGATAAGCAAACTTGTGCTCCTGGCCTGAACGCTTTAATTAAAACTAATGACGCGCCCATGCGGAGTTAAATTATAACGACGGTCAAATTTTATGTCGCATTTTTATACTCGTAAATTATTTTGGAGACATTCGCATAACGGATTCCCATAACTTAAATTACAAACTATTCGTATGCAGTAAATACATTTTCCATCCAATGCGATAATAAAACACGTAAAGTGCCCAGCCATGTTATTACATAGTATTCTAGTGTTAAATAGTCAATCTTTTTGCTTTTAAATTTATAAATGTAAAATTCTTACTTACAAATAATCTTTTGAATAATCTATCAATAATTAATATTTGGTCGAAAATTTGAGCACATTTTAAAATTAACAGTATTTATTATTAACAGTATTTTTAATACTAAAAACAATCAAAAGCATCTTCATTTGACCTACTTTTACCTACCTACTTTTCTGTACTCCCTTTGTTTAGTAAATTTAACGAAAGTTTAAAAGTTCTTTAGAGTCCTTAGTCCCTCAAGAGTGTGTACACAATACAATACACATATTAGTTGGAGTGTAATTTTGATTACTAAGTTTCAGTACCTATGTATTAATGATGGATGGTTTAATAATGTTTTGAACTGATCGTATTGCAAAACATTGTAATTTTCGCTCCATATAGTTAGAGAAGTAATTAATGAGAGAACTGATCCCGACCATATAAATTTAATTGTATATAGATGTGCAGATGTAAAAATACACGCTACAAATATGTCAATTGTGTTGACATATTGTAATATGACATATGTAACATGACTAATGTTATTGTAATTCGAATAGAGAAGCTAAGATCAAGGATGGTTAAAAAAAAGTAAAGGAACAGCCTATATATTATGTCCCACTACTGGACAAAAGCCTCCTCTCTATACAAAGGGTATTAGGGCATAGTCCACTACGTAGCCCCACTACGGATTGGTGGACTTCATACCTTAGAAATATTTTTTTGTTATATTTCGAAAGTATGCATTTCTCTTTACGATGTTTTCCTTCACCGCTGAGCACGTGATAAGACGCACATGAGCTATCACGGCCCTAACCAAAGTTAAGTGTTAATTTAAAGTTTATTCATTTTCAAGAAAAATGTTATCAATTTGTATTATCAAGTTCTTTTAAATTAAGTGATAAATAAAGTAAAAATGCCTAGAAATTATCTCTTTCTTTGTGCCACCGCTGAATACTCGTATGTCTGTCTATATTATATATTTTACTAGCTGACTCGGCAAACGTTGTTTTGCCATATAAATTATTTCGAGAGGAATCGGAACGCATGCATAGTGTTTGATAGGTTACACAGACATAGCTGACTAGTTGACAGGTACAATTTTGTATGGGAAAATAAAATTGTTGCTATTTCTATTTTCCATACAATTTTTCCATAATTTCTCCTCGTTTAAACCTTCCCTGGACTGCCAAAAATATTTCTGACTACTGAGACTGACGAACAGCAACTCATTTTTTATATATATAGATATATTCATGTAACATATATCATGTATAAATGACGGAATTTATTATGACAGCGACCCTCGATTGCGAACATACTTAAATGCTTTTTGAAATTTATCCGTCTTTCTTCTTTACTTTAATTTTATATATCATTTCATAACACGTTATTCATTAGATAACATTAATTAAAAGTATATGAATCATATTTTAAAACTGTATTCGCAGCCTTAGCACTTTGCGCCCCATGAGTTTGAAATGAAAGAACCATTTACATAATCCCTCGCATATCTCCAGCTCATTCAAATAGAAAAAGGCAACGTTGATAAAAGTCCCTTAAGCTATATTTATATATTACTACCCGCCCCGGCTTCGCACGGATGCAATGTATCCTCTTGAATCACTCAAAAAAACCGCATCAAGATCCGTTGCGTAGTTTTAAAGATCTAAGCATACATAGGAACAGACAGAACGTGGGACGACTATGTTTTATACTACGTAGTGATAGGAAATTAAAAGGGAATAAAGCTTACAACGTCCAACTTTTCGACAATACATCACATGCCTTTTTATCAACTAAAGCCGGTACATATTTTCAAAATTCTAATAATTCTAATAGGCCTAATTAAACATTACTGTAGATACTGCAGCTATTTTGCGACGAAAGTTTTCAACCAATTAAGAATAATATAAAGAAGATATTAAAAATTGAGAGCTTTATCTCATTCATATGAAACCCCTTCTAAAAAGAATTTGCCAGCTCTTTATCTAGCATGAGAATTAATTATAAAAGTACTTACGAAACAATGAAACGTTGAAGAACGTTTTACAAGTAACTTAGTTTTAAATGAAAAAAAATACTAAACAGAAGTACCTGAATTATAGATCTTTCACTGTGCTCTCTCCTTTCGATCTGTAATTGAATTTATTGAAAATAATTTAACTACAAAGATATAAAATCTCCGCATATAAAACACTCATTAAATTATCCCGTGCTGTAGATATAAGCTTAACTAACGTCGTTAAGAAATCTGCTCCTGAGAGACAATAATTACAAAATGTTGTGAAATGATGTTGATAAATTAGATTACTCATATATTGATAATTGCTTTATATATATAATTCCTCGTGTGTCACTGAACTCCTCCTAAACGGATGGGCCAATTTTAATGATATTTTGGGTGTATTCAGGTTGATTCAAAAATGGTTTAGATTCACAAATCGGTCCACTACATTTTTAATAATACATTATAAATATATATAGCTACGCTACGGTGCTCAGAAACGGCGATTGCACCGGAGAGCATGTTAATGTCAGTCAGTGAACACAATCCGTATGCGTCGCTCACGTTTAGTCATATGCACACGCTGCTAATCTGAATATTGCTAAAATTCGTTCTCTCCAACAAACAATTTACTTCCTCGCGGAAATTATTTCATTTGAGCATCCTTCCTATTCTCACGCCTTCCGTTCAGATGGATTCCGGTTTGTCACAGGAAGTTAAATTTTTGCTGTAAATCAAACTAAATATTCAAGTATTTCTTAATATTGCATTTGCTTCTTTGATTTTTGGAAATAACCAAGTTTTTTTTATGTAAGAAATAGCAAGTGCACACCTGATCTTAAATGATAACCGCCGCATGGACATTTGCGATACCCGTAGAGTTGCAGATACGTTGTTGTTGATGGTGTTCCTGGACCTGCCCATTCGTGCAACAGCGAAGATGTCGTAGAGCGTGGGCCTACCACAGTTTTTGAACATAAACGGAAGAACAAAAGGTGGTAATACAGAAATTCAATTTATGGTTAAGATAGGCATGTTTTAATCTTGATATTTGCCGCGGGTTCTTAAGGCGGTGTAATGATGTCAATGAGGAACAGCGCCGTCCGCATCGTATCGGTTGTATCTGGAACTAACTTCATGCCAAGGTTGATGACCATGATAATATCTATGTTGGGATCTTACCGTAAAGGGTTGCCACCGAATTATGAAGTATTATTTGTGTTACGTGATAAATTTCTACAATAGTTCTAATTTTTTTATATTAAGCATAATTTTCTTAAATAGCTCAGCAGATAATTTGTATTAAAACAGCATAGATTGTTTGCTATATAAGTTAATCGAAAAAGCCGTGCCATACCAACTTGTTTCAAAGTTACAACATTAGTACAGGACAATGGTGAAATCGGATTTACGAAAAAATTAAACATTACCAAAATGTAATAATTATTCATCATAAATCGATATATGCAGGTGGCTCATGATCGTGCTTCGTGGCAGTCTATGGTGGCGGCCTATTTTAAGCAGTGGACTCAAACATGCTGAAATGATGATGATGAAACAAAATAAAGTAGGTCATGTGTTTGACGTTGGCACTCCCTCGAATTTGAAGCTAGGCCTGTCAATACAAACTCCATACGATGTACTAGATTATCTCTTTCCCGGAAATATTGTACTTTTTATGAATCAATAGCTTAACATTCCTATGTAATAACAACCTATTAAATTTATTCCAGTCTGGCTTCCGTCCCGGTCATAGTACGAGAACTGCTTTAGTTAGAATCACTGATGACATTCGGCTGGGTATGGATAATAAACAAGTTACAGTCTCGACTTTGCTGGACTTCAGTAATGCCTTCAATACTGTAGACTTTGATGTTCTGCTCGCTGTCCTCAGTTCTTTTAAAATATCTCCTGCGGTAATTGGTTGGTTTCGTAGTTACTTGCATGGACGCCGGCAGCGTGTAAAAATTCAAGATACATTTTCTGACTGGTCTGCAGTCAAGGCTGGCGTCCCGCAAGGTGGCGTGTTATCTCCTCTATTATTCTCTACTTTCATCAATTCGATCTGTTCCCGCATTACTTCTCTCTACCACCTATATGCAGACGATTTACAAGTCTACTCTCGATGTAAGATTGCGGAATTACCCAATACAATTGGCTTAATTAATGAGAATCTTACCCGCATTTCTCATTGGTGTAACTCGTTTGGGCTTAAAGTTAATCCATCGAAGACCCAAGCTATTATTGTTGGGAGTTCGAAATTAATTTCTCGTTTAACATTATCACATTTACCGCCAATCATATTCGAAGGAACAGTTATTCCATACAGTGATAAAGTTAAAAATTTGGGCATTATATTTCATCAAACGTTATACTGGACGCGCAAATTAGTGAGCTAAGCAGAAAGATGTTTGCTGCAGTTGACTCACTCCGAAGACTGCGCAATGTCTTCCCCATCTCTACTAAAGCTGCCCTGGCTCAGTCTCTTTTTCTACCAATCCTTGACTACGAGCAACTTAATAAACTTGAGCGGCTTCAAAATTACTGCATAAGGTTCATGTTTGGGTTGCGAAAGTATGACCACATCTCTGAATTCCGCCATAAGCTCAAGTGGCTCCCGATTCGTCTTCGCAGGAATACTCATATTCTACATCTTCTTTACTGCATTCTGTTCAATTCCACCACTCCTCATTATTTAAAAGATCAATTTATATATCTAAATAATGTACACTCTTTTTCTCTACGTTCTCAAAATAATTTTCTACTCAGTACTCCCAGTCACTCCTCTTCCTTCTATGCTAATTCTTTTATCTCAATCTCTTCACATTTTTAAAACTAAAGTACCTATCCTCTTAATATACTATCTGTCTGTATCTGTATATGTATATATGAATGTATATATACATACATATATATATATATATATATGTATGTAGGCGTAGGATAAATAAAATCTTTATTTTGAGTATATTGTTACTATTTTCATCTTTATTTAAATTAATACATTTTAGACACAGATACACGTTACTATATATATATATATTCTGTGTATTTACTTTTCTTATTATTTATTTAGTACACTCTACCGCTTTCTTCTTTTAATGAATCCTCTGCCCTAAAGTTGCCTGGAAGAGATCACTGTTTTAGCGATAAGGCAGCCTGTTGTACCCATGTGTCTTTAGTTATAAATCCTTTATTTCTATTGGTGTACAATAAAGTATATTTTACTTTACTTTACTTTAACGTGGTAGTACTGCGTCATGGCATCTGAATTTTCTTAGTTTCTTGACAGCATGGCGTTCCTTCTCTCAGTGCCAACGCTTTTCAAAGTGGTAATAAGGATAGCTAGAGATATTCTCCTACTCAGATAACAGCTACCAATGGAGCCATGGTCCGGGCCTCTCGAGCATCATCGAATCGGAATGCTAAATGGATATTGTGTAACAGCCCAAGCCGAGGTCCCTTGAGCCTAGTTGCTCCATGGATTGTATACGCTTCTACATCAAAATCCCAGTAAATGCGCAAAGCCATTCTATGAACAGGTTTAAGAAATGTTTTAAAGAAAAACTTTATAGAATTATATATCGCTATCAGCAGTATTTCGCGCTATGGTTGGCACTGAGAGGGCGTGGGATGCTGTCCTAGCATACTACGAGGACATTATCACCCGGAAGCAGGCCGCGGAGAGATTAAGGAAGGTAACTGCAACCATGGATAACCGCCGCCGGAGACTAGCCTACGCGTTCAACCTTCCCCACTGATAGTGAGATCCAAAGCAGCAGGCATAGGGCTATCAGTCACTCAATCTGGGGCTCGTTTAAAAAAGATTCATTAAAAAAAGTTCTCATTTAAAAAGGAGGCCCAAAAAGTCCATAGTCACATCGGGGTCGTGGAAGATTGCGCCTACGTGTTCCCGTGTCCCCGGCGAATGCGACAGAGACAGATGGTTTTTAGTGGGTACCCGGCTCCCCCTATCAAATGGCAGGGGAATCTATAAAGAATTAGATTAACATTAAAGAAAAAAGGCGACCTCAGCACCCGGTCACCTCAACCCCGGTGGATCTGTAAAGGCCACCTCATGGCTAACAATGGACGATCCATTAAAAAAAAAACAGTCTCTAGGGAACCCACCGCAAGGCATCGCGAAAGACGTCAACGCCCCAAGATTTCCGATATTCTGTTGATACGACTACGAGAATGGAGTCGCCATCTCAAAACTGCCCTCCCCGTCCGAGCACCCGTACGTCAACGGCACAAGATCACTGGCGTATAAACTTCACAGCTGTCGGGGCGAGGTAGTCAGCGTCACCACACCTCCCGCCCCGCCCCCTTTTGCGCACCTGTTCAACCGAAAGAGACACTTCAGCAGACATCTTCACGGCATTCCAGCGGCATCTGTTCCGCATAGTGGCCGATCTCATCACGCATTTCCTCTCCGCAATAACGGCTGAAGGGAAACCTCCCATAAACATGATTCTTTCTTACCATCCAGTATGGTGATTAAATTACATCAAAACATTGTATGTTGAGATGTCATTCTAATGACGTTACATCATACCGATTAAGCATTGTAAAGTAATTTTAATGGCATCACCGTATCACCACAAAACCACAAAAAGTTCGTTTTTCCATGGTCTTGTGGCGATACGGTTGCCACGTGCAATACGTAGCTCTCGCGGCGAAGTTCGTGGGCCTGCCTGCATGGGCAGGCAAAAGACCCGTCGTCATCAAAACGTCGTGAACAATAATCCCTTATCAATTTTTATAATGCTCTATCGATTGTATGTTAAAAATACTGTTACTTGTTAGGGTTGGAGAGAAAGACCTGCTGACTCTTTTGAAAACCTTATTCACTAGCACTAGGTCCAACTCAAAGAACTAGGTCTAAACACTAAGCAGTAACGGTTTCCTAGGTTGTAGCCAAGTCGTAAGTTTCGCTGGTATCACACTTGATCACTAGTTTTCACTTCGAAGTTTCCTCGAAGGTAGCTCAAACTGAACTGAACTGGCTCGCCTCCCTGCGGCTATTTATATGGGCCGAGACGAGTCCCAGACCATTTCAGAAAGTTCCTTCCTGGAACGATCGGGTTGACTTGCGCGAACGTGATCGACCGGGTTGGATGATTCTGGAAAGTTCGCGCATGTACCCGGTTTTCGAGACTATACTTACTATATAGTTCCACAGTAGTTCCTCTAACGCCATCTAGTATTGAGTAGGTGGTTTCATATTTTCTTTGTTCTTTAAGTGGTTTAACTTGTTGACGCTAGATGGCGCTAGTTTATGTGTGCTTTGTGTGTTCGTAACAATACTGATTAACATAGTCAATAATGAATTATTATAAAATCCACTATTGATTAATAATGTTAAATAAAATATTAATTAATATTTGGATGTAACATTTGCGTGGTGGTGCTTACTGTGAGTAATCATTTGTCGCTAATAAGTGTTAAATCATTTGTTTTTTTGGGTTTCGAAATTTTAAAGTTTATAACTTATGTAAGGCCTGTAACCCACCTCCTTTTTACCATAAGTGGGATTGAGGAGCAGAGATAACTATACATTTAAGCGACCCTATTAAGTCTCATGCATGGCAAGTCACCGAAAAACATACATGAATATGAAAGGTCAGAAAAATACTTCACATTTTCGAGAAGTTGGAAAATATACGTCACCAGAATTCGAGCCGCTAACGGATATTGTATTTTTATACGATGAAAATGATGGTCTCTTAGAATATATAGAATAACACAATCAATTTTGATATTTTTCGAGTGCTTCTTCTTTAAAAATATTAAGTGCATAAATATTTACCGCCACGTACAACGTACTGGCAAGGATCCAGCTTCGACATAAACAAAGTAAATGGCTATACGAGTGCTCATTTTTTTATGTTTTAGCAATAGATTGCCAAGTCAGTAGTTCTTGTCTATTATTCACGCATTTGAAAGTTGGTTTATGAAACCATTCTTTTGATTTGGTCGTTTATAATAATACCCCACTTAAACCTCAATTTTTAATCTCATTAATTAAGCCTTGATTATTTAAAGTATCAATTTAACTTTAACTAGAATAAGAAACTTTAGCTAGTATTTACCTATATAGTTTACTGTTTGCTATTTACTTAAAAGATTTTAAACACTTCTGAGAGACTAGTAGTACCGGTGGACTTTGTCAGACGTAACCTCGTGAGCTTCATGTTGATACACAAGGTGCATCTGATATCACTGATCACCACCAGTTTTCATCCCGCCGTTATCGGAGACATCATTGAAGTTGGATTCTTTGTTATCATGATGAATTTACTCTCATTTTTCTTTGAACCATACAGGTTTATTCACTTAAAATTCTGAAGGGAAGGATTCTGTTCATACACATGAATTCAATCTTCCCCTTGAGGTCACGATCAATTCAACTAATCGCGATTTTGTGTGCCCACGTTTGTGTTTAAAGGGGGGGGGGGGCGATAATAACTGTAAAGTAAGTTTTAAGAGTATTAATGTTGCTGATATCTCCTGGCTTCTATCCCATTGTTAGAATTCATTGACGTTGTAGCTTATACCTATATGGCCTTTAGTGAATACAGTCGAACCTCGATAAGTGAGAGTTCAAGTGATACGTGATGATTGGATAGTAAAAAAACAGCCAAGTGCGCCTCGGACTCGCGCACGAAGGGTTCCGTATCATTATCTTTAAAAACGGCAAATTAATCATGTCCGTTGTATGGGTGCACTTAAGTTGTTTTTATCCTATTTTTTAGTGTTTTTGTTATAGCGGCAACAGAATTACATCATCTGTAAAGTTTTCAACTGTCTAACTATCACAGTTCATAAGATACAGCCTGGTAACAGACGGACAGACAGACAGACTGACAGACAGCGGAGTCTTAGTAATAGGGTCCCGTTTTACCCTTGGGGTAGGAAACCCTAGAAGAAAAAGAATGCAAACACGCTTATTAGATTTGTTATGAGAAATCGAAAAGAGGACAATTACTTAATCTTAATTTTTCCATAAGCATTAGAATAGATTTGTTTTCAGCTTTTAACGCTCATAAATTATGTCCTCTAATGACGATAAAACTTACTTTAACTGCGACGTATGATTGAATGTATTTAAGTGCTATATTCATTATATTATATGTAAATGGCGCAAATACGAGTCTTTATTTTTAGATTAGGTATTTGTTCCATTTGCTGTTGAAACTTTAGGTCCACATCAAAATTATTTAAAAGTTTATGTCCTAGGCTTAACGCCGCGGCTGGTGGCAAGAGAGCTGGTTCTTTTCTCGCTCAAAGGTTAAGCATAACTATTCAGCGAGGAAATGCAGCTAGCGTTCTTGGCACCATGCCGCGTGGATTAGGTTTATTAGATAATATGTAATGTTAGATAGATGTAATCTTATAAATATTAGATCAAAAAAGATTGTTAAAGAAAATAATAGGACCAAAAATAAAGTGCTAGTATCGGCACTCAAGACGGAACCCAGTTTCGAATCCCGCAGCGCTGAACATGCTTGATAGTTTTTCACCAAAAAATTTTACTGAAGCACTCTTCACAGAACCTTCAACTAAATACTAAATTCAGTGTATCTGTTTGTGACCTGTCTTAGTGTTTTGCCAAGACTGACGCAACCTATTTCCAATGGAAGTGCTCTTTAATCTTGTTTCAATAAATATAATTTTAATATCGAAACATATGTTACCAGTTGAACCGTGCGAAAATTTCGATGATCAGTCACCGAATAATAAAAAATTTATGTGTAAATAAGAATTTATCAATTAAATATATCTTATTTTTAAGAACAGGCTACTTTGCTATTTTTTTTATGTGAAAAGTTGCCAAATGAGCAGACGGTTCACCTGATGTTAAGTGAATACCGCCACCCATGGACATCTGCTACACCCGAGGGCTACAGATGCGTTGACAACCTGTTGAAAATTGGGCTCCGGCTACCTCACTCACCAGACGAAACGCGAAAGTATTTGTCACACTTCCACTTTACGCTGGTCTTCTGTGAGGTCGTGGTACTTACCCGGACGAGCCTGCCCATTCGTGCAACAGCCGAGGCTGCTGCGTGGCCCTACCACCGTAACATTTATTTAAAAAAATTTCAATAAATTGCATTATCATAAACTATAGGCCAATACTTTTAAACGAGTTTTTTTTAAAGAAAAAATTAACTTTATTCTTCTTTTTTCCTCAACAGCGGCAAACTTAGCCTTTGAAATGGCATTTTAATCATTAAATTTGATGAAGAATTATGGAATTTATGACTTAGATGCCGACAAAAAAACAGGTTTGAGAAATAATTTGCAAACATCGGATTTTCGTTCAGATGACAAAGTTATTTAACCACAGTAGTCGTGTCTGAGATTACCGCCACTATCGATAAAATCTTGAGAGATTATATCTTCAAACACAAAGCACTCAACTCTGATTAATATTTTAAGTACAGTGAGCTTTATATTTATAACATTTCTTAATAATGAGGTTAGCGCGTCGTTTCATCAGATTTTTCTTCTTTCTCCTACCCTTAACCCACCTTAGTAGTATCAGCACAACCCACAACATGTGGAATCATGTAGTTAATGGTATTAGCTGAGTTTTTTTTAAGACCGTCCGGCTCGATATCGAGTCGAGGGCACCCTCTCCACAAGCCGCCGCCTCAGGGCCGGCGTACCACAAGGCTCTTGCCTCTCACCCTTGTTATTTACGCTCTACACGAGCGACATACCTAGAGACCCCCACGTCAATCTCGCGCTTTTTGCGGATGACACGGCGCTCTTTTACTCAGATCGCAACCTCAGTCAATTAACGACTCGACTCCAAAGCGCTGCCGACCGCCTCGGCGATTGGTTCCGCAAATCCAGATCCAGAGAATCGATATTAATCCAGAAAAAAGTGTGGCGATTCACTTCACTCGTAGCACCCCCAACCCCCATCCGCCACACCGTTAAAAAGGTCCTCGCCAGTACAGAAAGTTGGGGCAAATATCACTATATGGCCAAACTCTCCCCTGGGAGAAAACGGTCAAAAATTTAGGAGTCACTTTCGACTCGCGTATGACTTTCACTGCGCACATCAATCAAGTCCGAAATAAAGCCGCGTCTCCGGCCGGCTACACAATTTAACGAATAAGCATAGTAAAATGCCCTTAAGGCACAAACTACTGTTATATAAAGCTTGCGTAAGGCCAATCATGTCCTACGCTTGCATGATCTTCGCACATACAAATCCTACGCGCATTAACAAATTGCAAGTAGTTCAAAGTAAGTTTATCCGCCGCGCAACCGGTGCGCTATGGTATCAGCGCAGCGTCGACCTGCACAGCGATTGCAGACTCCCGACGATTCGCGCTCATTTTAAAGATTTGACAAAACGGTTCTTCGATAGAGCCCAGCATCATCCCAACCCTCTGGTGGTAAGCGCAGCAAACTACCAACCGGACACAAACGCGAACGTAAACAAGCGTCGCCCGCGAAACGTCCTCATCGACCCGGTCGACGAAGAGGACTTAGATACGATGGACCCACCGCCGGGGGTCCCGCCGGATAACACTACACCCACAGTTAGTGCAACAACAATCACACCAGTTCGCCCTCGCCTCCGAGCACGGCGAGACCCACACAACGCGTACACAAGGTACACCCGCGTTCCGGGGCGGTTCTCACCGCTCCCAGCCACCGATTAGCTAAATGCACAGTCGACGGCCGTCGGGGTCTCGGTCCGAACCGGCGACCTCGACGGCCCTTAGATGACACACCATAGTAGTTAAACGCACGCATGAGCACATGCGCGACCCTACCCATAGGGGAGGGTCCAAACCCGTGGGTTCTGGCTAGCCCACCGGTTCTGCGTCCGATGAAGCTTTAATAGTCTCGGGACTGAAAGCAAAAACATCAGTTAATACAAGATACAACATACAAGACCGTCCGCCTGCCTGCCGTCAATCCTCCTTCGGAATAAATACCTTGATTCAGAATCCTCCTTCTGTGAGTCTAACAAATACTTATTGCAAGCGATCAAGTTCACGGTATTACCATATCAACCAATTACAACTTTTTGACATTTAACTATAATTCCAAGTTATAACCGAAACCGAAATTATCAATTGCATTTATTATCCTTTTGCTACATAAGAACTTTATTTTACGTGCGTACATAAGTACAGACACACTTTTTTTATTCCTTTCTCATAATATAAAGCATTGTTAAAAATTTACCTTGAGGGTAATAAGTTTATAAATTACTATAATGATCAGAATATCCTATAACGAAAACATTATTCTAGCTAGATTCGTTTTAAAGTAAATTTTATACCAAAGTACTTTAGATTGAGTTTAATAATAACGAATATCTACTTAATATTTCAATATTTTTTACTTACATAACGATCATTCCTTTGTCTATAAATTATATTTTTAAAATATCAAATCGTATCGAAATAAGTTTTGAACACGCGCGATCGTTGTTTTCCATTAATAAAGCTTAAAATGTATAAAGCTGTCAATATACACTATAATAACAACAAAATCTAAACAAAGATTCAAATATTCTGTCTTCAAATGTTTGTCCGCGTGAAATTTTTGTTTGTAAAAATGTCCTTACAATCTGGATAATGTTATCCCAAAGTAAGGGCAGTGTATTAAAAAAAAAAAAAAAAAAAAAAGATTAAGATTGATTTAATTTTTTTTTGTAAAGTCAGACCAACTACGCAAACATAATATATTAAAGCTGTACATAAGTGTTAATTGTATCAATACACTAGAAAATTTACCAAATTAACTAAAATATGGTAACTATATATAAACATCATTGGTAAGCTGACACTCTTATGATGGGTAACGATGCTTTCACTGTTATTTTAGTTATTTGCTGTACCAAAAAGAATTCACGACCACAAGAACAAAATAAATTGCCACCGCTGCCGTTTAATTAAATTATGCAAGATTTAGGAAAGGATAGTGGGTGGCGTTCTCGACCACGAGTAGCAGGCATGGCGGCGTCTGCTACTGTATATAGGGCTCGTGAGTGGTGCTGTGCTAGTTGCACCGGCGTAGAACCATTTAGCCGGACTGGGTGTCCCAGTACCCGAGAAGAGGAGGCCTAAGAGGCCATAGTCGTACCGGGGTCCCGAAAGATTGCGTCTTCGTGTTTCCGTGTGATGTCAGCTGATGCAACAGAGAGAGGTGCAACGTGGGTTTTTTAGTGCGTACCTGTTTTTGACTGGGACTCCCACATACCCGCGCCCATCCCCCGATCCGGTTGCAGGGGATATGTATGGGATTTTCCCACGTAAAAAAGGGTCGCGCAGTGTAAACTGCACCTTTTTCTTACGTCCCAAGGTATAATATTAATGATATTAACAACAAATTATAAACTAAATAACACCCGCGATGGAAGAGGCAAATATCTGAGTAAAATACACAGGTCCTTATTATAAATTAAGAATGTTAAAGTAACATCGGGCCCTAATTATTAAATTTAGACATTCCTTTGTTAGCCGTATAAAACCATTACTGCCGACTTTAAAATCCAATGAAGGCACAAACGCATAAACTCTCGTGTCCTGACAAATAAATAAATTATTACATTTGCTACTCATAACTAAGCCTATCTTTATCATGTCCCTTTGTCCTAACGTCGGTACTAAACTAGGGCGCACGATTCGGTTGACAAAGGTTTTTTTTTTATATTTTAATTGTGTACGTATGTAAGTTATTAAAGGCGTAGCCGCTTGCTTTTCTGACGTCAACTCAAAATAAGTTATATATATAGCAAAGAGCTTAGTTACTAAAGCTCGAAGACATCTTTTCGTGAGAAAATGTTTTAAGTCAGTGTAACTCGTAGTATTATTAATATACGAGTATTATTTGTATATTATTACTTGTGGTAAAAATGTGAGTACATGTAACATAAAAATTTCTCTTTAAAATTCAAATGAAACCAACTATCTTAATCTTTAAAAAAAAAAGAATCATCGCAATCGAAAAACAGCAGAGTGAGGTAATATCGATTAACGGGTAAAAATTCATAAGTTAATGACTATTATTTTATCAATCGACTTCTCTTCTCGAAAGACTAACGCCAATGATCAATGTTTCAGAAACCGGGCGTAAGTGTAGACTTAAGGAGCTTTTTTTTTAAAATAATATTCGGACTAATTTCGATGTTTACCCTATCCAATAAGAATCACTTGAGAACTTTCTCCCTTTTCATCCTAATCGCGTAACTTTTTATCTTTAATGTTAAAGTTAATGTTAGTTTTTATGATGTTCTTATTTAATGTTAAATGTAATGTTACTTTAATGCAAATGTTAAAGTATAAATTATACAGTCTAGAAGACTATAACTTATACTGTAGTTTTGATAAGCCACGGCTGACGGAAAGGTCTACCTCTATACGTTTAATGTGGGTAAACGTTCAAAATGAAAATTGTAAAGGAATGTTTGTATTGTAGAGACTATTATAGCATTAGTGATTTTTTAAATCATAACACACAGTGGATTGATCGCTCCAGGCTCTTTCGAGTGGAATTGAAAATACGTATTGTTTACATGTTTTTTTTATATTTGTGAAGTTATGTTTAAAAAAAATGTACCGCTAAGTTTCTTTTGCCGGTTCTTCGCAGGTCAGTGGCTTTTTTTCTGAACCGGCGATGATAGTGTTTTTGACCATCATTGTGTAAGTGTAATACTTACTCATTGATGGTCAAAAACACTGGTCTTCTATAATATTACGATGGTCTTCTATATTGAAGGAAGATAGGTATTTGAATTTGAAATGCCTCATAATCGACATCTAAGATTTTAATTTTTTTTTTTTCTAAAAATTTTCACCTTTTCATAATTTAGTAAAATTAACAGTGTATTGTTAGGAGATTTACGTAAACAAACAAAACGTTTCTATAAAAATCAAAAACTAATGTTCATTTATGTATTGAACATTACTTTTTGATTTTTATAACCGTTTTAAATGCAATAATAAAAAACAAATTAAACTACGTACATGACGGAAACTCGAAACCAAATATTGTCCCCATCATATACTCAGCAGATATAAGTCACTACTTATGTCTGCTGAGTATATGATTTGGACTGTACTAACCCATAAAATATATTTAATGTCTTAGAAATGATCTCGTGCATTATTTGTGGTAGAAAGAATAATCAACGGCCATCGGGGTCACGGTCTGCACCGAACCTTGATGGCCCGTAGGCGATATGCCATAATTAACGATTACATGTGTGGCCCTACCCACTGAGGAGGGCCTCAAACCCGTGCCTTTCTGCCTAGCCCAACGGTTCTGCGTTCGATGTAGCTTTAATAGTCTAAGGACTATAAGTGAAACAACGTTTTTGCTCTCAATCTATATTTTTAACTAACTCTGTACTATAA
Source organism: Iphiclides podalirius (assembly GCA_933534255.1). NCBI lineage: Eukaryota > Metazoa > Arthropoda > Insecta > Lepidoptera > Papilionidae > Iphiclides > Iphiclides podalirius. The sequence goes on along the minus strand of OW152838.1, from coordinate 5,630,837 downwards.
TGTACAGATTAATTAAATAGCAACGCTAGTAATTATGTGAGCGTCCAGGAACAGCGCCGTAATGAAAGTGATCCGTGAGCGCTGCTCCATGCGACCAGGTGCCTCATCGCTCGTATTGATGACGTCATAACCGGTGTATAGTGTTGCCAGCGACAACATGACTGAAAGCGTAACACCAGTTATAAAAATACAAATATTTGTTGTGATGTTCATCAATAACCCAATATTCAATAAGGAGAAAGGTCAATAGGTGATTTACATTTTGCAAACATATTTGTCTACTTCACCCTTGTCAATCAAAATGTCAATCTTGCGAAAACAAGAAGCCTTGGGGTCGCTTGTTTTCTTGGTCAAACTTCATTTGAATAAGGGCCCAACTTTTGTTGACTATTTTTATGTCCACAAACAGTCTCTTGCACAGAATTTTAATACGAGGAAGATGGTTACTGTCACATTGCATGACAGTTTTGACTTAGCTTGTCGATTTAAAGAGAACGATGGCATGAAAACTTTACTGTGATGGCATTACTAGCATTATTACTAGCTACAGCGAATATTCTAGGGCGTCGTACAGGGACTATTTTCTTGTACCCCAATTTAGTATACATAGTTATAAAACTACGTTAAACGTGTCAGACGTTGTTTAAGCATATTAATTATAATATTTATCCTCGAACAAATTAAGATCGTAGTCTCGAGTCTTAAAGATAGCTTGTACTGTCATAGATTTAGTGATAAACCAATCCCTATGCATCTAACACATTTTTTTCTAATTCAGACACTTGGACCTTTGTAAATTGTACTCATTCATACTATCATTATTGACAATATATATTAAGCAGCTACAGTGTGATACAGGCGATAGGCCTGCACTGTCTTAGATATACGAAATGTAACTGGCTATGAGAAAAAGAGAGAAAGAAAATGCTCGCACCTCGCTTTCTTGCCGCTACATTAAAATACGAAACATGACTATCTCTCTTTCTATATCTCCCTCTCAATTTCCGCTCACCTCACCACATATAAAATTGTGTGGTTTTCAAATGTTCACATGCAGCATATTAATTCAACGTCATTTTGATTCTACTACTTTTATACGTAACTATTGTTATACCGAATGAATGCAATTAATTAGTCGGTAGATAGTTCAGCAATAAATAATCAAAGAGGCTATCAATCACTTCGTTCACAAGCGATAGACTGTTAATTCTGATGCCTGTCGATATTGTTGCCAATAATACAATATAAATCAATGTCAAGAATAATAATGATCAGACGAAACTTTGTATAGATTAATTAGCAGGAAGATTTTGATCCATAATTTTGATTTAATTTGTAAAACATAGAAGCCGTGATAATTCAGTATCCGGGCGCTTGCCTTTAATTCAATATACCTGAGCAACCTAAGTTCGATCCCCGGTGCCAGCACCAATGAAATTGTTAATTTTAAGTGCTGACTTATCACGTGCTCAGCGGTGAAGTAAAACATCGTGAACAAGATCTGCATATTTTCCATAAATGATTACACCTAATGATTGTCGATCCTTGCGTTACTGCGATAACTTGGATACAAAACGAAAGCTTATAAAGCTTTCAAGGCTTACAAAACTTTTATTTTGTATCCATTCGAATTAGGCTCCAGAGCTTTTTAGACGTTAGAAGTTTTTAACGGTAAGTACCACGACCTCACAGAAGACCAGCGTAAAGTGGAAGTATGGCAAATACTTTCGCGTTTCGTCTGGTGAGTGAGGTAACCGGAGCCCAATTTTCAAAAGGTTAAAAAAAAAGTAGAACTGGTACGGCCACGCAACAGTTCTTCGCTGATGCACGAATGGGCAGGTCCTTCCGAGGAAGTACCACGACCTCACAGAAGATCGGCGTAAAGTAGAAGTGTTATACTTCCGCGTTTCCTCTGGTGAGTGAGGTAGTCCGGGCCAACGTTACTAAATGGTGTCAACGCATCTGCAACCCTACGTTTGTTGCAAATGTCCATGGGCGTCTTTTATCACTTAACATCAGGTGAACCACCTGCTAAGGCGTCAAGGACAGTTACGGATATTATATTTAATGCATGGCACGTGGTTCAGGTATTATTAAACCGAGTGGTACTGTTGTTCCGAAATTGTTTGTCTAAATTAGCGAATGTTGTACCGTTGTTTACGTAATCTATAGGTAACTTGTGATAATTGCGTTCACGCCGCATAGAGAAAATAGGTAATTCGATTGGATTATATTAACCCAAAACTATTGTTGTAATTTAGAAAAATATCGTTATAAATTTGGTTATATTATTCCATTCACTACTTTAAAGTTACATCACGTTACGTAATCCGCAATCACATCATTACAAATAATATTCAGACTAAAATGTTCACCTTGATGGTTTACGTAATGAAATGGGATTACTTTGATATCTAGTAATGACCAGTGGTAACGATATGCTCATGCTAACAAGATTACCCTGCCATTAGCTTTTGTAATATTCCTGTACTAACGATCATATAATACTACCATTTAAACCATTTAAACGGAAATCTTTTTACTTTACTTCGTTTTGACGCCCTTTGTCCTCTGCTTATCTTTACTACACAATTCTTTTCCATTGACATAAACATAGCTTGGAACTGGATATATTAACATGTTGTTGGTCATTCAGAGAAAATACGCTTTACTCCTTTGAGAAACCTAATGATCCGTGAAAAACACACGGTTTCTTAAAAGGGTGATGTCTACGGTATTTTACATAGTATTATTAAAAAGTATTAAAAATTAATTAATTAGTATTAAAAATTTCATGTTTTTATAAAAATTATTTAACTTATTTTCGTCTCCTGATTTATTCACACTGTGAGCAACATTAAATGATTATTATGTACTAAAAATTGTTCATCTGATTTATTCATTTTATTTACTGGACATACTTTTTTGTTAAAAAAAATGGATAGATTAAAACTTAACGTAGAAGTGATGGGTATAATGGGCGGCCTTATTACTAAGAGTAATTTCTTCCAGGCAACCTTTGGATGGACTAAAAAGAAGAAGTAAGATAACCTGATGAAACGCCCATTAACATTTCATATCAAAAACTTATAAGGCTTAAAATGAACAGGAATGGTTGTAATGGTTGTACTCTTGGTTACTGTAAATAATTTTAAGGTTACTGTAAATAAGTTTAAACTAATCAACGGTCACACAGACACAATTAATCTGCTGTCTAAAATATCTATTTGTGTGCCTAGGAAATTGCCAAGATCACTGAAATATGTTCCATTTGTACAAAAGGGAGCAAGGTCTAATTTGGGGCATCACTCACCATTAAATAGGATAACAAGAAGTTACAATGATGTTCATAATAAATGTATTGATGCTGACCCAATTGACCACGGTGGTAAGAAGATAATGAATGCTAAAACAGCAGCCATCGATATATTTGCAAACAGTTTATATGTATTTAAGAAAAATATTGCGAAATGCTTAGTATAAATTTATATCTTTTTATGTTATTTTTATGTCGACTGTTGTTAAAAATTATTATTGTCAAAATTTTAATATTGTTTGTTCCAATATTATTAATTTATTATGTAATCAAAATATTTCACAGACGTTTACTTTTACTCCTATGTTTATTATAACATTTTCGATTTCAACTTCATATGTGTATAATGTAATGATAATGTAATGAATTGTGTTTTTTTTTTTGGATTGATTTGAATTGTATTAGTTTAATAGTTGTTTTTTCAATGCTTAAATAATCCTGTTTCTCATGCAAATACCACATTTAATTGAAATGTCGTATACACCTATAATTGAGGTGGCACTTAACATGTTTTTCCATATAATTAGTGTACACTTAAATTTTTTCAGTGTCCATTTCGTTGGTGTATCAAATAAATAAATAAAATTAAAAATAAAATAAAATAATTTTATTATCCAGTTATATTGATTTCTTGTTTTACGCGCATTTTATACATTGTTAAATGAAACTACTTTACGGATTTTATCGCGTTTAATTAGATTTATAAGGTTGGCAACGCTTGCAACGCTTGCAATGTTTTGTAGATACAAACCCTCGGGTGTAGCAGATGTCCATAGGCAGCAGTATTCACTTAACATCAGGTAAACCGCCTTAGTTAAATTCCGAACGTTTGGAATAATTTCCATTGTTCATGGCAACGGAGCCGAAACCATGAGCATGGTAAATGGGTATTTACCAATACATATAAAAGGAATATAACTGAAAAGCCAAATAGACAAAACTAATATAAATATCATCGAGTAGGAATACAATTACGTTTTTACCAATTGAATGACAAAACAAAAATTTTGTCATAAATTGTATAAGCATTTTGGATACCGATTGTCTAATTATAGCATAGTATATTTTAACATCATTAAAATTACTCGTACAGACATATAATTCGTAATTAAAATTAAGATGCAAATTGCTAAACGCGGCTCAATAAATCCTCGCCTAAATCTTGCTTAATTTGATTAAACGGCGGGTACCTGTTCCTTTATGGTTGCAATATATTTTGTTGTCATGGCCGCTAATTCTAATTTGTGTGGAGTTTGTTTCAAATTTTAGCCAAGGCATTGCAATTCATGAGAGAGTTAGATTAGAACAACAAGACTAAACAAGAAAACTACCAAAACAGGCTTAGTTACGAAAAGTAAATATATATATATATCGAAAATAAGTAAAAGATTAAAAGCAGCAATGATTTTACCTATAGAGTTCTTAATGAAATTCCCTGAATAAAATATTCTGCATCATCGATCTTAATTTTTCTTGAAATTATCAAATTGTGGTATTGTCTGAACATTTTACTTTAGTGACGTTCTAATGACTAGGGACAAAGATGTGCAAATCTGCTTGTAAGCCAGATTTTCCCGAATGCACTGGTCGAATGTTTATTTCAGCACCTACCTCAACTCACTGTACGATCCGTTAGTTTGAATGGCAGAAAATGCCATTGGTATTAAATTTTAAAATAAAAATACATAGTTAGATAAAGTTTTAAATAAATAAATAAAGACCTTTGCGCCATCGAAAAACATTGCACCCGTACTTAGTGTTAAGTATGATTAAGGCCTCTTAGCATGTGCTCCATCAGGCGAAACATCTGTTCGTGAAAGGAGTGATTCTTCAGGGCTAAATGACCAGATGGTGTTTTTTATTAGGCTCGAAAATAGTACTGGGCCTTTGTGCGGTTTTCTCAGCGGCGCAAATCTTATAAGCCAGGTGACTACGCTCGTTGACAAAATTTAATAATTCGCAGACTAACGAGAAGACGGTGGCGAAGTTCAGCGAATTGGCATTGTTTCCGTCTTGCACGTGCAATCTAGCTTGGTATTTGGTGGGCTGAGGTTGCCCGTGAGGCCAATGCGACATTTTCCACAACGTTGTGTTCATGCGCGGAATATTAAGATTTCAGTTCCCCTTCAGAAATGAGTCCCTAATTATTTTAATATATATTTATATATATTAAAACCTTTAAAAGCAATACCTTTTTTTTTTCATTACAGTGCAAAGATTTTCGTGATCCTACTAAAGACCTAATTTATCTTTTTAAATGTAATAAGTTTTGCGAAATATAAAATTTGTTCGAAACTTCTTTAATGTAATAGAAGAATGTCTGTAATAGAAGTAAGACATACGGCTAAAAAGAAAGTGGTGATATAAATACTTTTTGTCCGTATGTGACACAAATACATATCTCTGAATTTAAACATTTTTTAAAACAATTTACGAAAGCATTAATTTTAAACTAATTGGTTATTTTTCGTTAGTTGGTTAGCGGAGAGCCTACTCTTCAAAGTAATATCTCAATTTTATATCTAAATTTAAAAGCGTTGTTAATATACACTTCTAGAAGATTCCTAAGTCTTATTTGCCTGGAAATACCAATTTGGGGTATTAATGGTGCTTTGACGTGATGAGCGCTGGTTGGCTTGCTAACCATGAAAGTGGCTTGGACAGTGTTTGGCTATGATGCAAAGACACGCTATACTATGATTGGTATATATGTTATTTAGACCTCGCTATCTATTGCTCAATATATATTTTATATTGTTGTTGAAACAAATTGCTAATTCCAGGCGGTAGTGCCGAGGAATAGCAATTACAACTTTGCTAAAGTCGCTTCAAGCTTCGCTATAAATTATCACTAGAGATCTGCTAATGAATCCTCGCTGATCTTGTTTAAAACTGGAATAACTTTCCAATGACCCTTACTGTTTAGGGCTTAATTCAGCACAATTGTGTTGTTTGAAAAAAAAATTACTTTTGAAAACAAATCACATGCTAATAATTTCAATGAAAAAGCTTCTTATTTATAATTATTACTATTAGATACCTAAATCGTGTGAACAATTGGTGATCATAAAAATACAAAATGTATAAAAAAGGCAAAGAACATTTTATAATCTGCTTTAGATCTTTTTCGCTTTATCGCGCACAAATCACAAAAATTCTCTCGAAAAATTTGTTAAAATCGACAACATAAGTTGTTAATATAGCGTAACATAACATTTGTATAAATAAAACTAAAATTAATTAAGTAAATAAAAGACAGAACATCTAAGACATCTGTTATATACAGATGTTTTAGGTGTACTAGATGTAATATAATATGTAAACTCAAAAAGTATTCAGGTCATCAATATATCTAAAATGACAAGCGAGTAACAATAGGGTGATAATCAAAGAGACCTTAATAATAAATATTAATGTGAAAATGACTCGGGCATTCTTTCATGTACCGATCGAGGCCTTTAGGGGAACATTTATTGATAATTTTTTTTTTGAGTGAAAACATGAAATTTGTTTTTTTTCTTTATGAATTATTTCACTTTAAATATCCAAATGAAATCATAAAAAAAACTATAGTTATGAGATATACTATCACTGGTTTGAAAATTGAAACTACAGAACTTGCCTTTGCCTACAACTATGACACTATTAGCCCGTTAAAGTTTGAATGTTAGAAAAATGATGAACTACATCTATTCCAGAAAGCTCTCTCGACTTCTTGCAATTACGGTATAGACAGAGATGCCTTACGTAATTCATGTTCAACTGGGCTCATGCTTACCTAGTCCCAAACGCAACAGTAAACGTGACTGTTTCCAAACAGTGATTTTTTGCCAGTTTCATCTGCGAAAAATGGATCAAATATTGATAACTGCGTCGTCATTTTGACAGCCAAAAATCACTTTGTGGTGTGCTATCAATACTATGTTTTAACATCGAGAAGACTCCTTTGCAAAGAGGCTTGGGCATGCATATCATATTAAAAAGATTGAATTGACGTCTAGCCGAAAATGTTGTTTTGTTTTGTTTTTTTTTTTATATCACTAATGTTACGCTTTCAGTCCTTAGACTATTAAAGCTTCATCTTACCCAGAACCGGTGGGCTAGCCAGAACCCACTGAGGCCCTCCTCAGTGGGTAGGGCGGACAGAGGATAAAGGTTTAATCATTTCTTGTTATGAGCTAAGTCTGAATATAATAATAAAGCTGTACGCTTTATACACGCTGAAAACAAAACCATGAATAAGGAAAAGGGGTATAATTCTTATTTATGGCGTTATACCTTTATAGTTCAATTCCATAGGCAGTCCTAGCGGCAATTATCTTAATTTGTGTTGGCCATAACAAAGCGGTCAATTTGAAAAGATTTATTTATTTATTTACTTACACGCAATGTTAACAGAATAGGTACACGCTCTATTATTAGCGTGTATTTGCGTACTTAAATCAACTTTTCATAAAATCTGAATAAACATTTTTGAAGTGAATAAATATTTTTGTAAAACTTCACAGGGATGAAGTTGCAGGCAGTGAATAGTTTATAATAAAATGTTGATTTTCACAATAAAATGGAAATAAATATATTTTTTATTCCATTTTTCATTTACTTTTTAATTTTCATCTTGCTTGTTTCATAATAAAATATACAGCTGTATCGAAAAAAAAAACATATTTGATACATTATTTTACTGCCCTCGATTTCTTACAAGTAGGAAAAAAGCAATTTCCTAAAGTACACCTTGCTCACAATGTTACGACGTTTGAATGAACACTTGGAATGCAAAAAAAATGAGAAGAATATTATATGAGAGTAAAAACGAACATTTTATAGATATTTATCAGACTAAAATACAGTTCTCAAATACTATAATATTGCACCAATTTCGATCGTCTTTTCGTGTAAAATGTTCTATCTAGTACAAGGATCACAATTCCGATGAAATAAAATGTTTTGAAAGAACCTCCTTTTATTTCTTAGCAAGCCATCGGGTGTTCTACATGTCCATCAGCGGTATTCATTCAACATCAGGCGAAGCGCCTGCCGGCTTGACAACTTACAAAAAAGAAAACCTAAAGCGAATAATCGTATTCAATATACGCCGGCAACATGAATTTTTGCTAGTGGATGCAACAGCTGGCGCTATTGCACGAATAGTAAATAATGAACAGGTACCACGACGAGTGAGGTGACAAAGGCCCACAAGTTTTAAACGTTGGTTTTAGTTGTCGATGTCCATGGGCGATAAACACTTGCTTGACAATTTTCACATAAAAAATGTAAATCAGACCTATTCTTAAATTGGTACCTATTCTTGATGAACAATAAATAATTAGAAGTCGATAGTTAATCTTAAAATTTTACGTGCTCTTGATTCCAATGGTTTTTTAGCTGACTTTCGCATTTAACACGCAATATGTACTCCAACGTTCAGTATACCACCGGGAATGCCATTATGAATTATAATTGATGTAAAATTTTATTTACATCTGTCATTCCACTGATTTCTGCGCATTCACTCTGTTGGCTATATAAATCTTCATCGGACACGGAGCCCGTAGAAAGGATACGTTTGCACTAAGCTTGATAAACCCTATCTAACCAGAAATACGCACATGCATTGACATAGTGAGGAGATTGTCGATTACGAACCGTTAAGGACCAGCAGGCGGACCACGGCATCCTTGGCTGGAAGCGGTGAGAACCGCTCTGGGATGGGGGCATATAGTGAACGTCGTGCTAAATTAAAGTCGCTCCGACTACACGCAATACGCTAAACAATACCCCCACAATGTTCTAATGAGCGTGCTTGCTGCTTGTCAGCACTGGCGAACTCGGGGAGTCCGCTGCCAGAGGCTGCGGAAGCCAGAAGACCCGGTGCTAACAAGCAGCAAGCCTCGTGGCTTACAGCGGTGAACCTGGTCTATGACACGGGCGCTCACCTAGCTTCGGTTACAGAAATATTTCGTTTTAAAAATATTTATAATTTTCCTTAAAAAAATACAAAGAAACGTACTCGAGTTCCGCGCGGCCCCACCAATGCTGCATGAATGAATGAATTAATGAATCAATGAATGAATGAATCAATCAATCAATCAATCAATCAATCAATTAATTAATTAATGCATCAATGAATCAATGAATTAATGTCTTTATTGCCAGAATATGGTAGTACATTGTGATCTTAATTATAATGCTGAAGGCAATCGAATGGTTAAAATTGATCATTCTGATTTCGCGTCCAGACGCTTTACAAACTAAGCTAAGCGGCTGATGACCACATAGCGCAAAAAATCTTTTCACGATATCAGGTGTCAATAGCCGCGATAGCCGTGATAGCTCAGTGTCCGGGCGCTCGCCTTTAATTCAATATACTCGAGCAACCTGAGTTCGATCCCAGGTGCCGGCACCAATGAAGTTTTTAACTTTAAGTGCTGACTTATCACGTGCTCCGCGGTGAAGGAAAACATCGTGAGGAAACCTGCATATTTTCGAAATAATAACAAAAAATATATATTTCGAAGATATGTGAAGTCCGCCAACCCGCAGTGGGGCCGCGTGGTGGACTATGCCCTGATACCCTCCGTATAGAGGAGGCCTTGGCCCAGCAGAGACTAGAGACCAAATACATTAATTGACATATTACAATTGACATTGATCACACATACATCGACCAAATAATTCACAGTTTAACTCCTACTTTCCTGTTAATGAGATCCACTGTTCCAACTTTATAACTTATCATCAAATGAACAATGAAGACGGAAGAAATAGTCGATATTTCTTATTATTTAGCGAAGTCATCACTATCGGTAGTAAAAATCTTGAATCGCGAGTTCTGTTGTCTATCTCCAGAGTTCATCGTGTTATCATTAAGGCGTTATCGTGAAGGAAAACTACATATTTTCGAAATAATAACAAAAAAAAATATTTTTCGAAGATATGTGAAGTCCGCCAATCCGCAGTGGGGCCGCATGGTGGACTATGCCCTGATACCCTCTGTATAGAGAAGGCCTGTGTCCTGGGCCCAGCACTGGGACATGTATAGGCTGTTACTTTACAAGTGTTAATGCGAGCACCCATCTACGTTCAGTAATATTTAAAATTGATAAATAGAAATTATACCAGAACTTTCTAGAAAATATCTGCTATGTTGTAAAGACAGTTGTAAAACCCATTGGGGCGAAAGTACGTAGTCCCGAGCTCGTTTCCACAGATTTTATTACACTACGCGTTGTCTTTATATCCCTCTTCTCACAGTATAAGAACATGTTAAACGAACGTAGATACAAGATTGCCCTTAATCTTCGTTTAGCTCCTTAAACAATGACATTACATAAATGGTATAAATAATAATGAGAAAATTTTAAAAAAATTATAGAAAATTGACAGATTCAGTATCTACCTGTATAAATTTATGACTCTAAGCTGAGAATAAATTTATTTATTTTAAACATATTATTTGGCTTAACGTATTAAGGTACACATGCATGCACTGTATAAAATGTAAACATTTTTATGTATTAACTTTGTATGAAATAGGATGTATGTTACAAACAAATATAAAAACTTATCTCTACATCAACGATGCCTTTTTTTTTCGTCAGTGTACTTGAGCTATTCTTATTACAAAAAAGGTTTTTTGAAAAGCTGTCAAGCGAGCAAGCGGCTCACCTACTGTAAACTGAATACCACCGCCCATGGACATTTACAGCATCTGGCTTGCTGATGCGTTGACCTTTAAAAATATGGGACCCGATTACCTCACTCACCAGTCGAAACGCGAAAGTTCCACTTAACAACGGAATTCTGAGGCCGAAGTACTTCCCCGGACGACCCTGTCCATTCGTGCAACAGCGGAGGCTATTGCGTGGCCCACATGAGGTATGTGGTACATCGACCACAGTTCTCTATCAGTCCATCATTTACCACTCCCCTTACTACATGTGTTGGTGAATATTAAAAGAAATATATTACGAATACCCCATTTATTACTATTCATCTGACTTTACAATAGTCGTCATACAATATAGGACAAGAAATACATATAATCAATAAAAGATCCAAGTCTTAATAGGTAAGAAAGTTATAACATGAATTAAAAGAGTTGCTTTATCATAATTAGAAAAATGTTCAGTCATCATCATCCTTTATGGATAACAAATGGCAATGGTTTTTTTAGGAAAATAATTTATTTAATGAACTTAATTTTCTTCAATAAGCATCACCCTGTTCTTATCAACCCTCACATTTGGAGCACTCTTTAATTTCTTTATAAATTTTTCAGCAATTCTATCATCAACTTCATTTCCAGTTATTTCTTGATATTCACCAAGAACTTTCTTTTGCAGTCTTTTAAAAGGCACTTCATTGTCCTTTTTCTGTAAAACAGATATAATAACTGCATGCCAGTTAAATTTCTCAGTCTGGATTACAGATTCATCACTCTTTGCCACATTTTGATCATGTAATGAAACTTCTTCAGGTTGCACTTTTGGTTTCTTTTGTTGGACCTTTATTTTATTGGTATCTTCATTTTCAATATCATTTTCAATGACATTATCAACAATTTCAGGGACAGTATTAACTGTGTCCTGACGCTTTCTCTTTTTGTTTTTATTCTTTCCTTCAGTTTGAACTCCATTTTCTATACCATCAGTGTCATTGACTTTGTTTTTATTTTTCTTACCTTTCTTTTTTGATTGTGTATCATCAGCTTCTTCTTCAGAAGGTTGTTGCTCAGCACTATGCAATTCAGCCTCATACTTCTTCTTTTTCTTTTCTTCTTTGCGCTGTTTCTTTGACATTTTCTTCTCTGAATTGTCACGATCCCCATTAATTTCTGAAGAAGTGACATTTTTTACTGAGTCCTCTTCTATATCTTTCTCTTTTTTATCACCATTTTCTAATTTATCCGTCAATCCATTGGTTTCAGAAGTTCCATTCTTTTGATTTTGGTTCTTGTTTTGAGAATTCAAGTTTGACAATTCTGAAAGCTTGACAGATATCAAATCCCAAGCCTCATCAATGTCTTTTATATTAGTCTTTTGTCCACATACATTTTTTACAAAATTAATAAACTTTGGTTTCTTTCGGGGGGTGTTGTTATGTTTGCTAATAGTTTCGATAATTCTAATGACATTAGGTGAGGCACTCTTTGCTTCATCTAATACTGACTGCAACATCTCAACCCAAGCATTTTGCTTTTTCTCGCCTTTCTTTTCTTTAGCAGTAAACCCTTTTCCAGAATAACGCTCTTCTTCTGTTACGCATTTGATATGGGCTTCGTAATCATTACCTCTGTAAAATTTAAAAGCTCCTTAAAATTTATCTTTTAGTTCTCAGGATATACTTATACATTTTAAAATTTACTTTATACTTATTGATACAGTACTTTTAGTAAACTATTTGCATTCTTGAATTACCATGTCCTAAATATACACATAGATATATACATACATATACAGCGTGTCGTTACAACAGTGACAATAAATGAACACACATATAGAGGATAACTTTTTAAAATTGTATTAAGCATTTACATTCTTTAAACATCAATATTTACAGAGTTATTAAATTATACAAAACAAACATTTTTAGAACACCCTTACATATAAAACTGTAACTTAAAATTCATTTGTAAAGGTCACAAAGCATATGAATGGGTTGAATGAATTTAAAAGAGATAAAACATACTGTTAGAAGGAGATACTTGTAATGCGATGTTGTGGCAAGTATGAATCAGTCAATTGTATTTGTATAGGGTGTTACAAATTTTGTTTCTTTTTTATTTAATTAGTTTGTTTGAAAAATTTATCTTTTTAATCATGGATTTTCTTATAGTTATATATTTTTTTATGATTATTGGCAAGTAACGTTAGACGTGTGTTCATTTACGACACGCTGTATAAATATATATAGATCAGAATAAATTAGTTGCTCTATTCAATAAAGAGAGCAACTAATTTGCACAAGTATAATATTGCTTTTGTCTCATTCATGGAAAACAAATAGAGATATCTTATAAGGATATATGAGAAAAATAGATTTTTTCACCTTCATCCTTACTCTTAAAATTTACAAAATTTTTAATGTAGAGATATTGAAAAAATTTTAATGATCATTGTTCCAATTTTATTGCAAGACTCAGTGGCAGTGCTGCTTGGTTCGATTCCCACATGGGAAAAGTATTTGTGTGACACACAGATAATTGTTCTAGATCTGGGCGTTTGTTCCCGAGAGTTGACACAATCGACCAGCCCATAGTAAAGAAAACCATGCCAAAACCAATAACAACATGATTTACATGTTGTGCCGACCACACCTATTTGGAACAAGGGCAAGAGGATGATGATGATGATGATAATCCAATATTATTGCTATAATTTCAAACTTTTTCAATTTTGTAAGATACTTTATGTTAAATTTCAGTGTTACAATAGTTATATATAAAAATTTACTTTCCATATGTGTGTGTTGTCAAAACTCAAATATAAGGAAATAATAAAACCTAAAAAAGATAGTGTTTCTGTATACTTTTTATTACGAAGTTCCAACGGAAACGAAAAAAAAACAGCGAAGCACGGCTGGGTTCAGTTAGTAATAAATAATTTTTATCTTTATATATATAATTCTTCTGTACATGTTTATGTAACTGAACTCACTAACTCATTCTAAACAACTGGACCAATTTTAATGAATTTTTTTTGTGTAACTTCAGGTCTATTTGAGAATGGTTTTGATTTTTGCATATTCAAGTGGAGAATGGTATAAATTCACAATTCGGTACAAAATGTTATTTTTAATTCAATTTTATCTGTAAGTTGTAAGATTAGTGTACTTACAAAAAATCTTTAAAACAATCCATACATGACAAATTTGGGGTGCGGTTTCTGCATTTTGTAAGATAATGCTTTTCAACTTTTGGCTTCTGCACAGATTCACCACAATGTCCACAGGTGAATACAACCATTTCTTCGAGTTGATTCTTTAAAACTTGATCCAATCAGCACCTTCCAGTTAAAATTTAATAAATACATACACATAAACAATTAAAAAAAACATTAAATTTAATTAAAGACTATTCAAAACAAAATAGGACCCACTGTTTTACCACAGTAACTTCAAATTAACATTTACATTTTTCAATAAATGAAAGATATGTTCAAAGGAAAGATTTTTAAGTTATGTGGATACATTAAATTGTAAAAAGATTTTTCTATAACATCAGGGGTTGAAGTGAATCTACCCTCTTTGTTCAGTATACACTCTTGAAGCCTATTGAAACATTTCCAATTAAATGGGTGACTTTCATGATGGTGTAAATAGTGAGTGTTATGATTATCTTTTATTGGCAAATTTTATATAGGCTTCTTTAGGTTACAACTTGCTTGCTTGTAAAACCTAGGTTCACTCAGCTTAGGGCAATACTGTAATATAAGCAACATTCAGGTCTATAGAATGTCGTTGAACTGTACCTTATCTAGGTAATACCTTGACAGTCAACCACACTATGAGGATTAACTCACATGTATGCGAGTCAGACTGAAAATGCAGTTGCATTATATCCTCTTTAAACAAATCTTTAGCCAGCTATATACATAATAGCACAACTTCATGTTAGCCCATCACAGGATGCCACAAAGTTGTGGTACAGACCATGTGAGACTCACCAGCCTTAAGTGAATCTGAATCTATCACTCTTACAGCTTTATGCCATATACCATTGTGAACCACTAAATATATGGGCTCATACAGAATTTAAAAAAACCGATAAAGTAATTTTATGACACCAGAAGCAAAACAAACAGATTTTTTTATATAGAGAGCGAATTTTAATCACTTGATTTTTTTATGCCCACTGTGAGAATATTATTTAACCCATCATTTATTATATTTCGAGGATTCATAAACAAGTTTCTTGATGTTTTAATATTGAAGTTTAACACTACCTCTCGACATGTTTATATAAGAAATTTTACGATTAACTTTATGTAAGCCCTATTTAGTTTTGAATGTTATATTAATGAAAACGTGTAATACTTTTAATTAACTATGTTGTACAAGTAGTATTTTTCATAAAACACGTGCTAAACATAAGTTTTGAAACGTCAGACCATCAGAAAACACAAATTTAACCTATTTTTCTGTTGTTAATTTTAAAATGACATATTCTTTCCAGTGTGGTCAACTAATTGATAAAATGCCCCTAAAATCAAGATAAAATAGCCCTAAAAATGCAATTTTAAAAAGTCCCATTAAAAATAGTTGAGATAACTAACAAAACAACATAATATTGACTAAATGTGCGTTTTATATAATTTATTGACATTTTGCCATTTTTTATTCATTTTGGTCAGTCAAAATATTGATTCATGAATAATATTTCATGCCCCTAAAAATTCCTCTAAATGTTTTTGGACCCTATAAAAATCCCATAATGCAGATTTCCGCCCTAAATTTGGGGCTAAAAGCCCTAAGTTGGCAGCACTGATTTCTTCCTTATTAAGTAGGAATGTTCGCAACGGCCATAAATATTCATAACGCGTTATAACGATACGTTACGTCTAAAACGCCTATTATTTTTTACGCTATAATATAATAACGTTCTCTTCGTTCTACGAAGCATTTTGACTATCGTGGCAAGCATCGTGGGCTAATAAACCTTGGATAATAAGGATATGGACTTAAAAATAAAAATACTCAATTTTTATTTACCTAAATAATCTATTCAAAGAAATTACCTAACTTGGAGATATTAGTAATTTACCCTAAAATATAACTAAATGTAGCACCAAACCAACACCACAAATTAATTACAAAATTGAATAAAAACAAATAATCGAGGGCACAATCGCGCACAAATGCACGCTAAATAAATATTTCATTCGAGGTCAAAAGAATTATCGACATTGATTTTTTGTTTACTGAACTAATATATTAAATAATCTAATGTGTAATACGAACAAATATATGGCCACGGAACATATCGCATATAACTGTTATTATTCATTTGAATATTAGTCCTTATACTGTTATGTTAGAGCATTATTTGGCATGTGACAAAAATTAATACCTATTCGTAGTGTGTGGATCTTCACTTGCGTCGTAGCAGTTGAGGGAGAATTATAGAAATAACGTCAGGCGTGCATGTATAAATAACAGACTATATCATCATCATCATTTCAGCCTGTTTGAGTCCACTGCTGAACATACGCCTCCCCCATAGACTGCCACGAAGTACGATCCTGAGCCACCTGCATCCATTGACTTCCCGCACATTTGCACAGGTCGTCACTCCATTTAGTGGGGGGTCGTCCTACACTGCGATGGCCAGTACGAGGCTGCCACTCGAGAACCTTTCTTCCCCAACGGTTATCGGTTCTACGAGCTATATGGCCGGCCCATCGCCACTTCAGCTTCCTAATCCTCTGAGCTATGTCGGTTATCTTAGTTCTACTGCGGATGTCTTCGTTACGAACTCTATCACACACAGACTATATGATTATTTAAAATTTTAGGCTATTTTATCAGTCATCTAATTTATCGAACAATATCCTACAAGTAAGCAATTATGAATTAAAGAGTAGAAATTATATCATCGCTATGATAAAAACTAATTACAATCCCGATTCCCGACATTTAACTGACTGAAATGGCTGTGTATTGAATGGTATGAATATCATCGTTAAAATTCTAGTGCATTTACAAAATATAAAATATGAAAAAGGGTAAAATATGAAAATACAAATAACTATGAAAACGACAGTTATATATACAATATTTAAAAGTTCTTATACACGTTATTTTATTAGGCAACTTAACAAGGATCAACTCTTGTGAACTTACGTGAGTTCTTTATTAAAAGTATGAGAACTTTCTATTGTTTAACTATAATTCGAATTGAACGTGTATGATATCCAAGCATATATTTTACTTAGCAATTGATTTTTATTTACATAAAATATATTTATAACATTGTAGAGTCATGTTGATACGATGATTTAGGAACAGTGAGTGGCGGAAGAAACAAGAAAAACCTGAGTCTATTAATATCATAGATAGTCTTCACAAATGTAGTAAAGATGATAAATATAGTCTGTGTCTCACTCGTTAGTGACCAGATTTAGTAGATTTCTACTTTTTTGGTAGATTTTGAGGTACTGGCAACAGAATTTAGTGTGTAAAAATTATGTATATTTTAGTAGAATTCACACTTTTCAGTTATTCTAGTACTTTATCTTAGCTTATCGAATAAATGCGGGGTATTCCCCCCTTTCATTGAAAGGATTGTAACTATTTAATTTTCATTCTTTTCGTTACAATTCGTGCCGTGAGCATAGAGTGTGATAGGCTAGTGGGAATTCCTTTATTGAGAATTTGAATAAATATACACAAGGATATCGCGATGAATGGGAGCAAAATCCCTCATTTAAAAGTTGGTAATGTAAATCTAAGGTAAACACAATGGAATGTAATTCTTAGTTAATTATTCTGTGGTATCTTAAATTTTGGAGTGAAATCAGCCAAAGCTGATGCTAATAGTAAACCAAAGTATTTTAATTTGGCCCGATTTGTGAAGCAAATGACGATACTACCTTTGTCAAATCCCAAAGAAGAAAGAATATTATATTAACGGTGGTAGGGCCACGCAGCAGCCTCGGCTGTTGCACGAATGGGCAGGCCATCCTGGTAAGTACCATGACCTCACAGAAGACCAGCGTAAAGTGGAAGTATGCCAAATACTTTCGCGTTTCGTCTGGTGAGTGAGGTAGCCGGAGCCCAATTTTCAAAAGGTTGTCAACGCATCTGTAACCCTCGGGTGTAGCAGATGTCCATGGGCGGTGGTATTCACTTACCAACAGGTGAACCGTCTGCTCGTCTGGCAACTTTTCACATAAAAAAAAATATTTTCCGATATTAATGGCATTAAAATTCAAGATCGAAATGGATTTAATAATAAGATTGTTGCTGCAATAACGCATGGAAAAGAAGGGTTACGAGGCGTTAGTTGGAAGGAGGATGTAGAGATTTGATCGTGATAAAAATATGATCAAGTTCTCAAGGGCTCTCAAGGACTCAAAATAGTTTTATGACAATGTTACCCAACATAAAGACGAAGAATCTTAACTTTAAGTTTAATTTAATTTATTTTATCTGTTTAATTATATTTATATTTAGAATTTAACTTAAAAAAAACATTGGTTTCTCTACTTACGGTGGTTTCTTTATTATTTTTATTACTTTATCGTTTAATCAAGAAAACATTCATGTTTTTAGGTTTTAACACGACAACAAAAAATATAATGATTTTTAATATTTTCTCGTTCTCTTTTGGTAGAATTCAGTAGTTTTTAACCTAGACAAGCAGTAGATTCGTCATGTGAAATCTGGTCACACCGTGTTTCTTTGAACTTTGAAGTTTTGATAACCGAAAAAAAAGTTTGTTAGGGTGTGTCACAATCTTAAGATGATTTTGTGTTTATAATATTTTATAACAATAATCGTGTATTAAGTTATGATAAAAGAGTAAAGAATATTAAAAATACTTAAAAAAATGAGACAAATGCATGTTTTTATGTCAATGGTTATGCTTTTAAGTAAGTCAACAAAAACGTAATAGTAAACGTATAATTATTAATTATTAAGTAATCTCCAGCTATTTCCATAAATGCATACCATTTTAGGAATATCTGAAGCAAGTTATTATTACAATGATAACTTATCACAAGTGTTACTGCAAAAGGAAAAGGATAAAAATCGTGAATTTTTGACATGGTGCACAACTTCAGTGGCAGAGCAAGAGAAATGTGAAAAATTGGCTAATGCTACTTTACTAGATAAGGGGCTCTTTGGAGATGACTATATTGAAATGACTTGCAAAAGGGTAATATTTCATATTATTATAAACTAGGGACCCGCCCCGGCTTCGCACGGTGCACTATAATATACATATAAACCTTCCTGTTGAATCACTATCTAGTAAAAAAAACTGCATCAAGATCCGTTGCGTAGTTTTAAAGATCTAAGCATACATAGGGACAGACAGCGGGACGACTTTGTTTAATACTATGTAGAATCTATTTTCCTGATTAAAAATTAGGGTTTGTTCATGTTCCCTTATTGATATCAGCATAAGTAGATTATAATTGACATACATACTATGTGATGATCTTTTTTACTGGGGTACTGAGTAGTTAATTAAAAAAAAATATATTTAAAGATCTTTTCTGTCATGTAAGTGATTTTAATATATTTATTTTATTTTTAGGCATTTGACACAGAAGATTGTATGACATGGGTTGATCAAGGAGAAGCATCTTTATTGGCTCTGGATGCTGGTGAAGTATACATTGCTGGGAGATATCACTCTCTTGTACCTATAGCACAAGAGGTACTGAACTCTTGATATTCTTACATCAAAAAAAAACTACAACAAATTTCAAACATTAATATGTTAGAGAAATCAAAAAAATATAACTTAATACTTCATAACACTGATGTACATTTGAGTTCATTTATAGTTCTGTAGACTGTGCATGTCTTTTGGAACTAGCACCCCTTATGAATAAAAACATGAATGATTCCATGCCTCGGATTCATAATTTCTTGTTTGTGACTTTAAAAACAAAAAAAAAACATTTTTTTTTAATGTTGGTCATTTTCAGTTCATTTTAAAAAATCCTAATCATGTTTTCATTATACTTTGTTATAATATTTTTTCTTAGGAATTTTTTTTAAAACATGCATCATGTTTAATGCTTTTAATTAATAATGACTTTAAATGTATTTTCTTAGTTGTACGGTAATGGGGAACCCTACCAGTATTCAGTAGCAGTTGTAAGAAAAGGTAGTCTACCTTCTGTGCAACAGAGTACTGGACTTTATGGACTGCGTGGTGTAAAGGCTTGCTTTCCTAGTGTCGGTGCGCTTGCAGGCTGGGTGATGCCAGTACATATTGTGAGTCTCCTTAGGATATTTCTTAAAAAAATTGCTATATTTTGAAGTGTGATTACCATATCATTACTTTTTTTAATCAGTTAATGCGAGAAGGAGGATTAAAAGTGACCGACTGCAATAACCATGTCAAATCGGCAGTCGAATATTTCGGAGACTCCTGTGCACCAAATTCCTTGAAGGACATATACAATCCCATTGGTGATAATCCCGATAAGTAAGGGTGTTTCTTTTTAACTTACTTTAGATTTTATCTTTTCTCTGTCTCTTTTTGCGAAAAAAATTAAACATTGTGTTTAACATCTTCCAGATTATGTAAGCTATGTGCTGGTGGTGCCGGTATAAGGTGCACTTTAGCAGATCCCTATGCTGGGTACGAAGGAGCGCTTAAATGTCTTGTTGCTAATGGTACCGGTGACATTGCTTTTGTCAGGGATACTACTATTCAGCATGCTCTGCTATCACATAAAATACTGGGTAAGAAGTTTAAAAATGTTTGTTAAGCACATTTATTTACGTTTTGTACAAACATGTATGTACCATATGAATTCTTTGAATTAAAATTTTAATCTTATTGTCGCATAAATTTCTATAAGTAAATTTGAAGCCAAATAGGTTTTAAAGCTCAATACCAATATGTATTTTTATAGGTGGTATAAGAGAGGATAGCTTTGAGTTAATATGTCGCGATGGTTCACGCGCGCCGGTAACCGAATGGGAGAAGTGCAATTGGGGTCGAATCCCAGCGGATGCAATTGTCACAAGCAGTGCTGCAACTCAAGAACAACGAAAACGGTACAAACAGTGACTCATAACATGCCCAATAATAGCAACCACTTTACTGTTGTAGACGTGTTATGGTAGTGAACAAATGTAATAACTGTGCATGAAGTGGAAGTATAAAACTTTCGCGTTTCATCTGGTGAGTGAGGTAACCGGAGCCCAATTTTCAAATGGTTGTCAATGCATCTGCAACCCTCGGGTGTAGCAGATATCCATGGGCGGTGGTATTCACTTAACATCAGGTGAACCGCCTGCTTGGCAAATTTGCACATAAAAAAAAATTAAAAAAATAGTGGATCACTTTTTTATGTGAAATATCGACCAGTGAGCAAGTGTTCAGTTATTGGCGCTGCCTTTGGACATCTACAACACCTGTTGGGTTATAGAGGTGTTACAAAAGTATATCACTTCTACCTCTCCTTGATCTTTTGCGAGCTTTTACTTCTACTAGCCTATGATCGTGTGGGGAAGTGGACACGGAACATCTTCCCCTGTTTCATGACTATTCCTGCTGTTCCGCTGTTCCGTCGCCATAACATGGTAAAATTTGTTTCATAACTATACAAAGGAAAGATACAACTAAGTAATAATCTTTTTTGCAGTTACCAAAACATTCTACAGAAAATGGTACAACTATATGGGGAGCCCAATCCATCGAACAGAAATCCAAACAATACATTCGGGCAACAAAATCGCGACCAGTACGGCAATTTCGCAACTTCGACCGAACGCGATTCGTACGACCAATACCGGAGGTACAAATTCGATAGGCAGGGCAATGACGATACCAACAGGTTAGTTTAAATATTTCTTTTATATGTTCATGTAATTAACGACCCGATTGGCGTAGTGGACCTGCCTCTCGCGCCAAAAGGTGTGGGTTCGATCCCCACTACTATACCCAAATATTGTGCAACTAACATAGTATTTTTCCAGTGTCTGGGTGTTTATACATGTATAATAATATGTATTTATTTAAAATAGAAAAGAAAAGTATGTTTATCAGTCATCTATTAACCATAGTATAAGCATTGTTTAGATTGGGACTAGAGAATGTTGTGTAAAAATGTGTCCTAAATATTTATTTATTTATTACACGTCTCATGCCGCGAAGTGGTTGAGTTTGTGCTCTAGTCCCTACACACCAAAGTCAATCAATTTGCTTTATTATTATGGCCTTGATTAAGGGTTATAAAGAATTAAATGACTAGGGGTAATCTCTCCTTGTTAAACTGCGTCAAAATAAATTGATATGTACGTAATTTTCAAAGTAGAGTTTCTATATTAAATAAGAGCTAAATTTAACACATTACTTAATGAAATAACATGTTGCTTGTAGTATCAAAAGATCTTTCATTTATTTTGGATTTGATTTATATTCACAGAGTTAGCACACTTGCACCGTTCCAGACCAGAATAGATCGGACTGGTCAACCTATTGAACTGCCCATTCACCTATTTAAATCCAATGAAACAACAGATCTATTACTACAGGTAAAAAATACAGCCGCTTACAAATATTTTAAGAACATTATCTGATTAAAGTTCTCGGGAAGTACCGGGAGACTTTTACATATCTTAAACAGCCTTTCATATTCGTGATTGAGTGAATTTTTAACGTTTTTATTAACTAATAACTTTAATAATCTTATTTGTAAGTTTTTTATTTTATTTAAGTACGTAGGAAAAGCGAGACCGTAAGCCCCCAATCCGTATGATATAATTGCATCGGCCAATGCATGATAAAGTAGGTACATAACACCTGTACTTACGATAAATTTTAAGTGTTGCAATTTTCCAAGAATAGACCGCAATTTGTTACATACATAATCAATGTACCCTTTCACAGTGAGTGTTCATTATTAAAATTATTATTTAGGTGTATTAAAATCATAAACTATAATTTATTTGTGCTATAATTTTCTCTAATGGAAGTGTTAAACTTCAGCGTTTCGTCTGGTGAGTAAGGTAGGCAGGGCCCTCTTTATTAAAAGGTGGCAATGCATCTGCAACCCTACAGACGGTGTTGCAAATGTCCATGGGTGACGGTTATCACTTAACATCAGGTGTACCGCCTGCTCCCTTGCCACATTCTCACATAAATAAAATCTATCTGTATCTAATACATTTCATATTATTTAGGATGCCACCATAAACTTTCGCTTTCTAAAAGAAGAAGAACAAGCGGCCAAGCACATCCTGAACAATAAATATGTGGGTGATCAAGCAGAGAAGGCTGTTTTGGGCGTTAGGTCTTGCCCTTTGAAAAGGGCTATATTGTGTGTTACCAGCGATCCAGAGATGGATAAGTGTATTAAAATGAGGGTAAGTCGAAGAGTGCGAATTTTTTAAATTTATACAAGTCTTTCAAGACATGCCTTCATCAACTGAAGATATATAATATATAAGCAGTTCTTTTGATTTCTTTATCACCAATGAGTTAACTCGGATATTAAAAAAGCCGCAAGGCGTGTGTAAAATCGTTAAGAGTAGTAACCCTTTTTGTATCAACCCTACCGTTTTAAATTGAATCGCTTTAAATCGTCGTTAAATTAAAAAAAATATTCCGTGTGCCAGTACTCTGAGAAAAAAAGGCATTAAACTCAATCGATACCGGTTTAATCGAATGACTTGAGAGTTATAGGGAAATTTCAAAAGGTCATTTTAAAAATCGGGGTTCGGTGTGCGAGCGTCTTAAAAAGGTTTACCCTCAAAATTCTTTCCGAACGCGCCAAAAGGAGTATGAGTTCAACAGTCGACGGCCCCATTAACGTGTCGCCCGTACCGTGACCAGATAGCGCTGAAGGCGGCAGTGCTGTCGCCTACATTGTCCTGCTGGCGCGGGCACAGCGCGCGCCACTGCGAGCGCGCGATAGCGGACGGCACGGCCGACTTCGCGCTGCTCGACGCGGCGGACATGCTGCACGCCGCGTACAAGCACCGCCTCGTGCCCTTCATGCAGGAGGTGAGTGGTCCGCTCGTATCAGTCCGTCCTGCTCACACTGCCGGTTAAAGCTGCCTGTGTGCGGCGGAGCGTGTTCCTCGTATTGCACCCACGTGACCACACTCTCGATGGTCATGTTTCACGCCGCGTACAAGCACCGCCTCGTGCCCTTCATGCAGGAGGTGAGTGGTCCGCTCGTATCAGTCCGTCCTGCTCACACTGCCGGTTAAAGCTGCCTGTGTGCGGCGGAGCGTGTTCCTCGTATTGCACCCACGTGACCACACTCTCGATGGTCATGTTTCACGCCGATACTGCCGGTTAAAGCTGCCTGTGTGCGGCGGAGCGTGTTCCTCGTATTGCACCCACGTGACCACACTCTCGATGGTCATGTTTCACGCCGCGTACAAGCACCGCCTCGTGCCCTTCATGCAGGAGGTGAGAGGTCCGCTCCTATCGGTCCGTCCTGCTCACTCTACCGATGAGGTCTGCTCCTATTAGTCCGCCTGTTCACTCTGCCGGTTAAAGGTGTCTGTGTGCGGCGGAGCGTGTTCGTGTATTGCAAACTTGTGACGACAAAAATTTTGCACTCTCGATGGTGCCCTTCATGCAGGAGGTGAGAGGTCCGCTCATATTAGTCCGTCCTGCTCACTCTGAGGGTTAAATTTGTCTGTTTGCGGCAGAACGTGTTCGTGTATTGCAACCATGTGACCACAAAAAATTTGGCACTCTTGATGGCACATGCTATATGTCAAGGTATATCGTATATCGTCTGTCACGTTTGCTTGTATATGTCATATAATGTAAAGCGGTATAATTTTGATACGCCGCGCAGTATGGACATGCTTCAACTATATTATTGCACATGAATAAAATCAGAATTGGGTTTTGTTTTTTGTTACTAAAAATGTTTCACTTGTTGAAAACTATATCGCAGTATACCGTGAAACGTTAAGGCAAATGTGAGTTGATTAAACTTTGTTTCCAGGTGTATACTAATGGTCATAGTTGGTACTACGCGGTGGCGGTGGCCAAGGAGCAAGACCCAGACACCGACCTGACGTACTTACGTGGCAAAAACACATGCCACACCGGGATAGGCACTGCTGCCGGGTGGATCTTCCCATTGGCCTATCTCCTGTCCAATGGGTGGATAAGGTAAAAAAGAAAGATATGTTTATTTGTTAAAACATGGTACAATATAGGTTTTGTAAAAGTTGTAACGAAGGGACGTTGTTGCGATGTTCTACCATTTCTGGCGTACTATTATTTTTTATGGAAAAATAAATATGGGAAAACAGCGGCAAACGAGCAGAAGGCTCACCTAATTTTAAATGATCACCGCCGCTCATGGACACCCGCAACAACAGAGGGTTTACAAATGCGTTGCTGGCCTTTTACGTTTATGATTATTAGATGAATGAAAATTTCCATAGATTTGAGCATATTTTCCAATTTTAAATAAACTATACAGAACAGTACAAATTATATATATTATAGCGTGAAAACACTCCTTGTACCTGACATGTCGGATAAAGCATTAGCTCCTTCAATCCCGAATTTTATCACAATATATAAACACTTGAGGTGGCAATTATTCTAGCGACTCTAGGGGTGTACCTTCAAAAGTGAAATATGTCTGGCAGGCCGTACGGTTGCGACGGGGCGCACGCGGCCGCTGAGTACTTCAGCAAATCGTGCGCACCGGGCGCCCTGAGCAGCGAATACGTGGACGCCGCCACGGTGCCACATGACAACCTCTGCCACCTCTGCCACGGAGCATCCTTCAGGCGAGTCTATTGCACTTATTAACTGTTGTGGGGCCACGCGACAGTCTTCTCCGTTGCACTAACGGGCAGGTCCGTCCGGGTAAGTACCATATATATATATATATATATATATATATATATATATATATATATATATATATATATATATATGTAATTATATACAGGGTGATTTTATAGATGACGGACATATTAACAGAGCATATGCAGAATTTGATTCTGAATCTGAATCTGGTATGTTTATTTTTAATTTTTCAAACATTATGGACACCTTAAGAAATTCCTGCCTTACCATCTCAATACTATAACCTATTGATGAACACTAAAACCTTTCGCTGAACGCATAATTAACGCATAATTACAAAACCGCTTATCAATAGTGTGACCATTCTTAACGGGATAAACAAACAATGTTTCAATTGATATTTTCCAGGTTATTTCTTGTCAAAATAAAATATAAATATTTTTTTTTAATTATGGAATGTTCAATTAACATTATTTCAAAGTATGTACGTCGTCTAAAAAATCATCCTGCATGTACCACTGCTGAGCAAAGGCCTCCTCTATACATTGGGTATCAGGGCATAGTCCACCTCACTGCGGGTTGGCGGACTTCACATATTTTCGAAGTATCGTATTTTTTTTTCCTCACAATGTTTTCCTCCACCGCTGAGCACGTGGTAATACTTCAGCACTTGAAATTAACAATATCATTGGTGTCGGCACCGGGGATCGAACTCACGCTGCTCGAGTATATTGAATTAAAGGCGAACGCCCGGACACTGAGCTAGTTCAAGTTACACCGAGCTACACTACGTATAAGCCTTGATAGATCAGTGTAACATGAAGTGTACGGACACCGAGCTATCGCGGCTTACGCTACATAAATTATGTATAAGTGTAACTCGATAAATGAACAACGACGTTCGCCGGACAGGACACTTAGCAATCACGGCTTACACCACAGACATGTAAGTGTAACTTGAATAACTTAACAACGCCGCTCGGCCGACAGACGCTGCCGGCGCGACGCGAGCGAGGACTACTACGGGCACGTGGGCGCAGTGCGGTGCATGGTGGAGGGGGGCGGCGACGTGGCGTTCGTGCGGCACACCGCGCCCGCAGAGGTCTCCGGCGGCAGGAGGCGCGAGTGGTGGGCCAGGGACCTGCTGCCGGACGACCTGCAGCTGCTCTGCGCCGACGGTGTGTCACGAGACAAAAGAATACAATAAGATGTACCTATGTGTACTCGTGTACGCACGTTGCCCTGCGCCGACGGTGTGTCAGGAGATAAAAAAAATGTACTGATGCACGCACGTAAGAGTGGTTGGCCAGGGACCTGCTGCCGGACGAGCTGCAGCTGCTCTGCGCCGACGGTGTGTCACGTGACAAAAGAATACAATAAGATGTACCTATGTGTACTTATGTACGCACGGTGCCCTGCGCCGACGGTGTGTCAAATTGTAAAAGAATAAAATGAAATGTATGTATGTGTACTAATGTACGCACGTTGCTCTGCGCCGACGGTGTGTTAGAAGATAAAAAAATGTATTGATGAACGCACGAAAGAGTGGTTGGTCAGGGACCTGCTGCCGGACGGCCTGCAGCTGTACTGCGCCGACGGTATGTCGGAAGATTATTAACTATGTGTACTAATGTACGCACGTTGCTCCGTGCCGACGATATGTGAAAAGATAAAAGAGTGAAATAAAAAGTACCTATATGTACGCAAGTTGCGCCGACGGTGTGTCAAAAAAATACTTATGTACGCACTTTGTCCTGCGCCGACGGTACCTCAAAACATAAAAAATACTAATGTTTACTTAAGTACGCACAAAAGAATTTGCACTTCTTTAGCGTAACAAAAGAAATTGAACTAAAATTTTGACCTCCACTACTCTTTGTTTGTAAAAACGACGTTAAATGTAATTGATAACGGTTTTATTAAACAACTTTGGTTGCCATGGTCATACTTGGTCCCTTTGCAACAAAGTTCATACTGTCGGTTTGAGCGCGCATATTAAGTATGTTTCTGTCTTATTTTTTTCTAATCGCGTCAATAGAAGTATAACCTCAAAAATACATTTATTCCCATAACAATGAGCCCGTGGCGCAGTGGCCAAGGTATTGGCTTCGGCGCCGGGGATCGTGAGTTCGATTCTCTCATGACACCTACTTGTGTGACCTACAGATAACTCTTTCGAATCTGGTTGTTTGTCTGCTTTGAAGAAATTTTGCTCGAGAAAAAGATCTTTAAGCCCCCAGATACTAATTGGTTAGATTTCTGTATTCTGTATTTGTGTTATCTAAGACTTTTTTTAAACACTGTAATTCCCGGCCCCAACTTAAAATAATTTGTATTTATTTATTGGCGAAGTTATACGCTGGCTTCGACTTATGCGGTTATCACTAAGTCCCACCTATGAAAGCTGGGATATTAATGTAATTAATTGATACTTAACTATAAAAAATTTTAAGGTACACGCGCCAAAATGCATGAATACGAACACTGCAATCTTGGCAAGGTCCCCGGGTCAGTCCTCATGGGTAGGGCCAATCACACAGAGTTGGATACATTCTCCAACCTTATGGTGTATGCACAACAATTATATGGAGCGGCCACTTCTGATGAATTTAGGTAATCGAATTTACAGAACAATTTTTTTCAAACTTATACTCCATTACTGATAGACCCAAAGCATTTCATGTTTAACTTCTCTTTAGAAAATCATTCTATAGTAAACTGCAGAACCATTTCTTCTAATTCAAACCCAAAGTCATAATCAAAAACTACTCAAAGTAATGTTTGAATAAAGCTAATTTACAGATTATAATAATTAATATGTAAGTATTGTACGAAAAAATATTTGTTTAGCAGTTTAGTATTTTCCACTGCTTAAAAAAGATGATTGGCACTGACAACTTTTATCATTCATTCATTCATCATTGACTGACAACTTTGTAACATTATATTTTTTTTAGTTTCAGCATGTTCTTCTCACAACCCCCATACGCCGATCTCATCTTCAGTGACGCTGCAGTCCGATTAAAACCTCTACCACATTCCAAGAGATCAGCAGAAATGATAGCAGGCCCAGCTTTATTGAGAGCAGCGAGAATTGTTTCATGTGACGCCCCACAAGCCTCTTACTATGTTGCACCTGATCCGGAGTTTTTATCTCAATCTTATAGAACATATGTGATGGGACATGTTGTTGCTATAACACTTTTTATGATTATGTTATTACATTGAATGATCTTTTGAAACAATTATATATCTAGAAATTTAAAAATTGTTAAGCTTTAAGTGTGTGTGCACAACATATTTTTGAATCCATCCAATAAAGTGATAATGTACATAATGTACATTTATGTATTATATAACAGGTACATAATAGTTTTTGACGGATGTTATTATGTTAAGTTATTTTCAACGAATTCCGTCCAAATGAATCTTATTTTGATATTTTTATAACACCTTTATTTTAAACAAATAAAACTATCATAAGATGTTCATATGTTTGATTTATTGTTATATTTATTGTTAACATGCCTTTCAAATCCATCAGGTAAATTATCAAACTTTTTCATTATGATTTTCAAATCTGTTCTCCTGCATACTTCTTTTACAGCTTGTTGGCAAATTGTTCCATTTTTATACATAGACCTTGCATGTTCTCTCCATCTTCCTGTCATGCAATTTGATTTAGCTAGTTCAGATTTAATAATTGGTATGAGTTTACTACATTTCGGCGTAATTTTCGCAATCAAATACAATGCCTTATATGACAAGAAACGAAAATGATTTATGCAGTATACAAAGATAACACCACCAGACATATTTTTTAGTATGGTTTCTATAATACAATTGCAAAGTTTAACTGTAACTTTCTCCTTATATATCAAAAAATACTTATCAATATCACTTTCATCACAGAGTATAGACAACATAGTACAAAATTTATTAGCTGCTAAACACATAGTTATAAAAATATGATTCCATAAAGATATTTCATCATTATGAACTAAATTAAATATATGACTATTTATATGAATACCTGATAGTCCTATACGGTTCTCTATAAATTTTTTAACATTAACTATTGCATTAGTAAAATTTATTTTATAACACATTTGTCCTGAGTAAATATTACTAGCCTTGCTAACATTTAAAGTGATAGTGTCATAGCAATGGCCCAAAAACGTAATCTTATTACTGTATTTGATAAATTGGTGTGTAAAATTTACAAAAGTCTTCTCATAATTAACATTTTTGTAATTAGAAAGAGCATTTAAAAATGAATGAGCATCTTCTATAGAGTCTGTTATATACAAATAATCATCAACAACTCTAATAAATAACTTTATTGTATTTGCTACATTTTGTATGTGATGGCTGAAATATATTTCATCCATGTAAGCATAATAAACTTCAGAAAGAGCTGGTGAAAATTTATAACCTTGCACTAAACCTTCTTTCCATTCATAAATTGCAGATCCAATACGAATTAGAATAGGTTTTTGCAATTCTGATAATATTTCCTTAAAAATCTGTTCATTTTTCTTTCTTAAAAGTAAACATGGTTCATTTTTCTGAAATTTTATGTATAGATTATATAGAATCTTTAATAGTCTATCTCTATTTATTGAACCAAATGCATTACTTAAATCTGTTTTTACAAAATAAAGTTTAGGTCGATTTTCTTGAAGCCATTTTAAATATAAAATCTCATATTGCGTTTCAATTCTACCTTGATAATTTTTTGACAACATTTTTAAAAATTTCAACTTTTCTTTTAATTTATACTTCTCTGCTTTAGAAAGTTGGCCAGTTTTATAGCATACAATAGGTCTATAAGATTTTCTTGATTTAAGAATTAAGTGCAATTTTGGAATGTCCCTTTTAAGAATGCTAAACTGTAATCTTTCCTGAAGATTAAAATTCCTTTTTCCTGTCTTTGGCATACCTTTGTGTTGATATTTAGCAATGATTTTAGCAAATACCAGTTCAGAGATTATTTTGTCATAAAAGCTTTGCCAGTGCTCTTTCTTAAAGAAATGAAGTTTATTGTCATTAGAATCAAATTTGCATGTAGTAACATAAAAGTTTAGACATATAATTGACGATAATATCTTTTCCAGTATCCATTGCACAATTTTATTAAGAATTTTACTTGATGCATGGGGCGGCAATGATTGCCATGGCTGTATAGAATAGTCCCATTTTTTTAGAAATTGTGTTAGTATTATATGTTGTCGATTCATACTGTAAATAGTTATGTGAATAAGTTGCTTCAATAAATTATAATTATGAACTCGACCAAAAAAGTTTTTTGGAATAATTTCTTCAAGCGCTCTCATACATCCTAGAAATACATACTCCTTGTCAATTGTGCCCAGGTAATCAGTATAAATTTGGTGCTGGAAGTATTGTTTAAATTCGTGTTTACTGCTATATTTCAAGTTTCGTCGTAACTCATCAATAAGGTCAAGAATTATTTCAGATGCTTCACTTATCAATGCTTGATCTTCAAGTACATGTTTTTCAAAAAAATACCCATCGCCATTCTTTAAGTATTTTAAATTTATAATATTACTAAAAGATCTTACATTTTGTTTATTTACAAAGCTATAGGCAAAACATATTGAAATATCCATAGTGCACAAAAATTAAGAGTTAAGAATTATTAGATATTAGAATTTATTGATAAAACATTTCAATTTCAGTTTAAAAACTTGAAATTTTGCGGTAACTTGTTTTAACATGTAACATACGTTCCGTTTTTACTGCTTGCCAGGTGCATTTAATAAAGCGGTCACATGTGGATAAATATAAAACACGGGTTTTGTTTACTTATTTCAATTAGAAAATCTGTCAGCCAACAAATTTTTATCAACAGTACTTTTAAAATATAAAAAAAAACGTATGTACACACGTAGGCATGTAAGCAATTAAGCATTTATATTTCTATAGCGTGACAAAATAAAAATATCTCCCGTTTGCCAGTTAGGTACTCTTTGTTTGTGAAAAGAATGTCTTTCTTTTGAATAATTTTGAATACAAAAATAGATAACGGTATAGATAGATAAGAATTTTAAATGTCAAAAATTTGGTAACGGTTGCCATAGGAACACCATGACGTTTGTGTCACGCATAATAAAAAATAAAAATGGTTAGAAGTCACTCATCATTATTCCCAAACGTGTCAAGAAATGTATAACTTCAAACATAAATTCGCTCTATTATGGAAATAGAAAATACTCTAACTTACTATAGAATAGAAATTGAAACTACTCACTAACTATCACAGGAAAAAGTATAACATGCAATGAAAAAAATATTTAAAGCGTATATATGACATAGCTATTTATACCACGAATTGAGATGCTTTTTTTGTTTTTTATAAACGTTGCCCTTATTAAACGTTTCCTTGAACAATATTGATCTCGATCTGAAGACAATAGACATTCTCTCAAATAAGGAAGAATGGATGGTCAGTTGTTCACTCAGTGCTAAACGTAGTGATTACATTCTCTTTGCTTTGCTCAGTGCAAGTTACTGTCAAGTGGCAAGGTGTCAAGTCAGATCTCTTATATTTTTTAGTTTATAGTTTGATTTTTGATTTAAAACATACAAAAAGGATATAAAACAATATACATCAAGACGCGGGAAGAACAGAAAGGGATAAGAATAGCAAGGATTAAAAACATGTGAAATGAATACCAGGTTCCTTAAAATAACTGAACGCTTTACATAATTCCAATATGAATGTTTGAAAATAGGTTATGTTTAATTTTCAGGTTGGGACAAATCGTTTGTATTATCGGTATACTATCTTTATCGTATAATAGTAAAGCTACTTGCAAATTATGAGTGAAAAACAAGTAGGATTATTATACAAGTTGGCTTCAACATTAACATCTAGAAATGACCAAGATAATGCTTGCACCCAACTATTGAGGAGTCATTATTTGTAAGGATGTAATTCACAAATTAATTTTTGCGATGCGATCATATTTCAAAATCTTAATAATATTTTCTTTTCACTTAAGGATGCGTTGTAAGGAAATCACAAAAGGATATGGATTACCAAGACAGCAATTTTCAAATAAAAATAGATGTTCCTTCTGTTGTTTAGAATGGACGAAGCAAACTGTGACAAAAGTAAAATGATTTTCTATATTAATCAATTGCGTAAGTTTAAAAAAAATTATCCACCTATTATGGAATTTTGTTTTACAAAAATAATTGTGTGATTTTAGGTTAAATCAAATAGAGTTAGTAAAAGACAAAGAAAACGTATAAGACAGAAGAAATGTCATAAAGATTTATTACATAGTAACAAAGTTGTAAGTAGAATCTGTCAATTTTTTTATGATCCTTAAGTAGTGTTGATTCTCATAATAATAGACGTCATATATTTTTAGGAACAAATCTGCACATTTTGTAAGCATCATAATGCACGGGCAGTGTTAAAACCAAGTGTGGAAACAAAAAAGGATATTAAACAATATGATAGTATTACTTCAGACACACATCTAAAAAACAGTTTGGTTAAAATAGAAAATTCCCTGCCTGTAAAAAACAGAATAGGAAAATTAAATGTATATAGCAAGACAAGAGAAATTTTTTCCTTAAGCAATGAGAATAATAGAATATCTAAAACTATTCATAATGAACCAAAAACCATCAAAAACAACAAAAAGAAAAAGGATAAATTTGCTGGTTTGTGCAAACAAGCAGTTTTGGCTACAGCTAAATTAAAAGAAAAGAAAGAAATACCAAATAAACTATCTTTATTTCTTAAACCATCTGCTTCATAAAATACTTGTTTTATTAAGCTTTTACTTAAAATTCATAAGGAAGAGCTTGTAAATATCTACTAAGATGTATATATATTATATAACCATAAAGGTCTTGCAACTGAGCAGAATTCCAATTGTAGGGAGTGCTTCCTCTGCTGAAGGAAAATCCAGATGACACTGTAGTCAAAGGGTGCATTAACATTACCATATATTTTTAAAATCTTATAACATGTAATGTATTCCAAGTTGGTTTCTTTTACATTTTTGAGGTGTAAGGTTGTGAATAATTATCTTGATCAATGACTAGTATTGATCTTTTTCACATAGGTATGCCTCAATCGCAACAATGCTGGATGTTGGTACTTTAACAAAAAAACGTTTAAGAAAAAATTGTAAATACATTACAATAAAAAAAAAAGATCATAAAACCATGTTAATCATTTTGTTTTGACCGGATTCTCATGAGAATTGATTATGGTCAACTTTGGAGGGCTGTAACAGCATTTTAAATTAATGAAATGGAAAAAAATTATTATTGGTCTGAGGTAATTTTGTTGTAAAATTTATAAAAATAGGAAAAAAGAAAATTTTTATAGAAATGTTCTCACTTTTTGCTTATAACTTCTTTAATTTTAAATTTAGGGCAAAAAGTTATATGAACATATTTGTAGGCAAGGCGATCTGCTACAAATTATGTCCTAAGGAATTTTTTGGAGGACGCATAGTTTCCGAGATTTCGCTAAAAAGGTGTTTGCACCCCTTTTTCCAAGATGGCGGCTGGGGGTCAAGGGCGGCAAACCCAAACTTGAGGTTAAGCTTCTATTGACCCCCAAACATAACCCAAAATAAAATTGCCTCCTCTAAAATAAATGTAAAGCTCACGTAACACTATGGACTATTAGTATTACAGAAACGTAAGATTTACTATTTGACAGTGTAATTTTACTACTTTGGCATTTATTTATATTAAACTATAAAGTGTTTTCTTTTTTCCGTGTGTATCAAGCCAACTTATTTACAGATATATAGACATTTACAGATAGATTAAATGTGTAGGATATATTATATACACAGCACAGAATAGGATTAAAAATAAAAAATATGTATAAAAATGAAAATCAAATATATTGTTACATTTGTGCCCCCCCCCCCCCCCCCCCCCCCCCCCCTTAGATTCGGGCCGATCTCTTTATTAAAATTAAATGTATGTCCATTACATTGGTATTGGTGTGCCCAGTGATTACATGAAGCTCACCTTTTTTGAATTTCTTATAAAAATTGTATGAGTCATTATTTCCAATATAAAAATTGACATCAAGATTTTCTTGTTGTGATTCGGAAATTAAGTCAAGGTACCCTATAGCACCAGCAGCATCAGTTGGTCCGTCAATACCATCGGTACCAGCACTAAGGAAATGTATTGTAAAGTTGTTTAGACTTTGTTTAATATTATGCAAGGAACTTGAGAACTCTAGCGCTAGCTGCTGATTTCTACCCCCTTTGCCAGTTCCATTAACTTCAACAGTGATTTCTCCCCCAAGTATTACACAAAGATCTTTTAAATATATGAATTCATCTAAAGTATCTACAAAATTATTAGAAATTCCAGGTACATTGAGATTGCTAACAACATTTTTCAATGAAATTTTATCAATTTTTTTATTTAAAAAATCACAAAAAGTTTTAGTTAGATAGGCATATTCATTTGCAATCTGTTTAACATTACCAGTAACAATGTTGGAAAGTTCTATTGGTTCATAATTTAGACTCATTGCTTGTTCACATGCAGCATTGGTGCATATCTTATTGGAGCCTATAATAATATTTTTTACAGTGTTCTTAGGAAATACTTTTAAACCATCATTTTGATTTAAAACTGTTAAAATAGAAAGAGGAATATTTTCAATTAGATTATACTTTTTAATAATGTTTAATGCATCTAATGGATGGTCATTATTTTCTGTAGTAGGCCCACTAGCAATTAAGTCCAAAGGATCCCCTACAATATCCGAAAGTATCAATGCAATAGTCTGCACATTGTTACTCTTTATAGCCAACTGACCACCTTTAAGGCCAGATATTTTTTTTCTAACAGTATTCAACTCTATAATATCTGCACCAGAGTGGGCTAGTTTCTTTATCAACATTGTTTTTTCTTCAAGACTAATTGGTTCCTTTGGTAAAGGTAGTAAAGCAGACCCACCACCAGATATTAAAACTATAAGAAAATCATCTTTTCTTAAGTTTTTAACAAGATCATCAACTTTTTTAGCTGTAGTCATTGCATCATTATCTGGCAAATTGTTTTTGGCACCTTCATAAAAAAACATATTTGTGTTTTGATAAGTTATTTTCATGCTCCCCTTTGGTATGCTTATTATTCCTTTTTTAATTTTTGAACCAAAGATTTTTTCCACTTCAATAGCCATATTTTGTGCAGCTTTTCCAGTGCCAACAACATAAACATTTTTATTTTTTAAGTCATATGTTTCATCATTAATAATCATTTGCTGGGATTTCGGACTATAGCTGAGACAGTTTTTCACGAGATTCTCCGGCAACACTGCATTCACACTGCTTTTAAATATTTTCAATAAATCACTTATTAATTTTGCCATAACAGTAATGTCTTGATATAAATTGTATTAATACTTTATTTGAAGGGTACGGAATTACTGTTATCATGTTAAAAAACTTAATGCTACATTAATTTAACCTTATACCTTATACGATAACGTATTTTGATAAGATAGTACTATCGCAGAACAGAAAAAATTGGATAATTTTTTTAATTTTGCGGATGGAAGTATGTGAATTTTTAGTCGGCATTAATAATGTTTGTTTGGAGACCAAATAAAAAACTAGAAATTATAATCGAAATAAAAAATATATATCTTTTTAATGCTGTTGCTGTCACAGTCAATGTTGCACAGTGAGTACTTTGGTTGGTATAGGAAAAATGCAATGTTGTCAAGTCAAGTTAAATCAAACAATAACAACCAATAACCAAACAATTCAAATATAAGTAAATACTCTCTATGTAAAACAGAAGTATTCTCTGTGACAAAATCAAAATCTTTTGTTCTGAGTTTCTTTTACCTGTTTCTTCTTCGTTATAGGAACCTCATTACGGGACGGTGTAGATTTAAAAATAATGTTTATCGATAGATGAAATGTATGTTTCTTATTTCAATGATGAAATGATTTTGAACCCCCATCATATTCCACCCATGGCGCATATTACTGTGCTCACAAGAACGCCTGTCGGTATCTATCCTGCACCTCTTCGGTCCCACCATCTTTCATGACCCCAACAACCTTGCGGTTATAACGGCGAACTCGTGGGGGGTATTCCGTACTCATAGTCTGGGCGCGAGGTTCTGCGTGCGCCTTCTTAACTCCCTGTAAATTTTTTACTACACCTTGTCCTCATGACGAACTCTCATCCTCTAGGGCTTGTCAGTACAGAAACGTTGTACTTTCTGTTTGCCAAGAATGCATAGCCGCCATGTATTTTCAGCATATGCCAGTGCAATGAGTGAGTAATCCTCCGTACCTTCCCAGAGTTATTCTCCAAGGAAAGGAGATCAGAATAGTATACCAGGCCGTGCCCTGAATGATCTCGGACCGTGCATCTTAGACTATGCTGCCAGTAAATAATTTAAATGACCCAGAATGTGATATATGAATTTATTATTCCGTTGCTGTGCTACAACCCATTGCACCGCAAGAACTCAGCGAATTTGCCTCGTAGGGGTCAATGATCATTGACGCTCTACCACGAGGTTCGTTATTTATAGCTTTCATCCGATATTGCCATGTGCCACGCCATTTTTAAATCATTAACGATGTGTTTTTATTCATTATTCAATAGCGAGTCTGCATACGATTTATCGCTCGTTGCAAAATTATCAGGCAAAAAGCCAGTATTTTGAGCTTACAGTCTGTTAGAAGAAAAAAAAAACGCGCCAAAAAGTTTTATTCAACAGTTTTTTGACAGTTAAATAGAACTTTGTGAAATTCTGGAAAATAAAAACTTGTTTCCAGGAACGTATTAATAAACGCGAAAGTCTTGTTTTTAGTGTAAATATGTAACAAATTTTACTACTATCACTTTGTCTATGTGTACAGTGTTTTTAAAATTTAGCTATAGGTACTTAAGCATTACGGATATATAATTGCCGGGCAATATAGCAAGCATTTTGTATTGAAAATAATTATTTAAGCACTTCACACAATTCAGACAATCGTAGGAAATAGTGTGATATTATAAATCATGGATGTAGCCGACACATACGCTACTCAAAAACAAGTTAAAGACGAGGTAGGCGTGCGTTGCCAAAAGTTATTTCAAGACTTTTTAGAGGAGTGAGTATTGTTAAACCTTAAAGCTTTAGATGATGACAGTTGTTTAAATTTATTGTTTATTATTTTTATCTTCTAAGTATTAAGTGATCAGTCATAAACATGATCGATTTAATAAAACTATCATAACCTCATTGGTAGTAAAATTAACAAATTACATTGTGCTATTTTTTTTTATTATTTCAGGTTCAAAGAGGATAATGAATTAAAATATGAAAAACAAGCAAAAGAGTTGCTAAAACCTGAATTGAGTACATTAGAAGTCAGTTTTGATGATGTAGAAAAATATAATCAAAATCTAGCAACAACTATAATTGAGAGTATTACAGGATATATCCTTATCTCAATCAAGCTATATTGAACTATGTCCTGAGTTTAGCTGATACTGGTATGAAAAAGGACTTGCAGGATAAAGAATGCTATGTTTCTTTTGTAGATGTCCCAACAAGGCATAAAGTTAGGGAACTAACCACTGCCAAGATAGGAACACTGATCAGAATTTCAGGTCAAATTGTCAGGACTCACCCTGTACATCCTGAGCTTGTTTTAGGAACATTTGTTTGTCTAGATTGCCAAACTGTTGTCAAAAATGTTGAACAACAATTTAAGGTATTATATGTATATTGTATTTTAAAACCATTGACTGTATTAATAAGTGTTTAAAATGGACAACAGGCATTTAACAACCATTCTGATAGTTAAGTTATATGTTTCTTACAAAAGAGTTTATATGGACAGTGTTGTTGCTATCCGGTTCAGCTCACCTTGGATGGGTGTTTATGGGTTTGATTCTCCCATAGGACAATATTTGTATTTAATCCCCAAATTATTTCTCAGTGAATGCTGTGTCAATGATATATATATTTATAAATTCTTTCAAATAATATACTATGTAACTTGTACAATAGATTAGGTGACATCTAAAACAATTAAGTGTAAATAATTTTAAATATTTTGTTAAAAGCCACCTTAATGGAAAGGGTCTATTATAATGTCGAGGAATATTTTGAGGATAAGGATGTGTGGAAATGACTTCTGCTCCGCACTTGCAAGTCCCCTGGCTCCTACAAATTTTGTGCTTAAATACTTTTGTAATTAAATAATTATTTGTATATTAATAATTTATATTAAAAAAAGTTATAATGTTTCCACAGAGTTTCTTGCCGGTTCTTCTCTTGCAGGTATATTTTAAGTGAACCGGTGGTAGTTTTTGACGTTCAATAAAAAAGTCTATATCAACTTACAGAACCACATTGAAGATTTGTGTTATAAAATGCTATATAAAAGCTACAGTTGATTTGGATGAAACTATAGTTAACTTTAAATTATGGTCTGTAAAATGATAATGATTGTGTGAATATAAAGAAAAAAAAATTGGCCATATGCGAGTTACTCACCCTTTTTAGCACAATATAAAACATTTAGACGGAGCCACAGGCGAATAGCTAGTTCACATATGTTTTGCATTTCAGTACACAATACCAACAATCTGTAGAAATCCAGTATGCGCTAATCGCCGCAGATTCATGCTTGATGCAGACAAATCAGTATTTGTTGATTTTCAAAAAATTAGAATTCAAGAGACACAGGCAGAGCTACCTCGTGGTTGTATACCAAGGTCCCTTGAAGTCATATTAAGGGCTGAAGCAGTGGAATCTGTGCAGGTTATTACAATTCTTTTATATTATTCCTTTTTAAATACATATACATACTCTAAATTAGTTAAGGGCTTATTTAAAGTTAATTTTCAAGAGGAGGATATCAACGTGCAAATTATTTTAAGTTGTGTAACAAAAACATTTGTATTACAGGCAGGCGACCGTTATGACTTTACGGGCACACTTATAGTTGTTCCTGATGTAGGTTCATTATCATTCCCCGGTGCCAAAGCTGAGATAACTTCAAGAACGCGACATGCAAATGAAGGACAGATGGAGGGAATCAAGGGGCTTAAAGCATTAGGTGTTCGGGAACTACATTACAAGTAAACCCATTTATTGTTACTAAATTTCTTTCATATTGGAGAATATTTATAGGATGTCAGTTCACAAGAGTTTACAAGTTAGACAGACACATTGTTTTGATAGAAAATGCAATTTTACTACTAACTTGCTTATTCTACTTATATATGTCACTCAAGACTTTTTTTTATTGGTATTACACTCTCATGAACATAATAATATTCTTTTTTAAAAAACAATGTAATAAGAGTGAAGCATTAGTGGTTATCGGTCATATTTATCACTGTCCCTTACAGAACTTACCCTCCAAACTAAAATTCTGGAACTGTTGGAACTGTACACAAAAAAAATACTTTCAGGACTGCATTCCTTGCATGTAGTGTGCAAGCCATATCACGTCGATTTGGTACTGCCGAGCTTGCCACTGATGACCTCACTACTGAGGACATGAGGAAACAGATGACAGATAAAGAATGGGACAAGGTAAATTAATTAGCTGTTATACATCAAATCTATTATATTTTTGGCCCTTAAGTTTTTTTTATAAATAAACTTTGTTGTAAATTGTTGCATTAACTGATGCACCTGTTACTTTTGGTGAATGGTGATGCTAAACTTAGTTACACTGCACAGCGATAAGGCTGCCAAATTGTCCATTCTATTAATTTGTTTGTCTATTGTTAATTTTGTGTATCCTTTTATGTGTGGTGGAAAATAAAGTATTCATTCATTCATTCTTTCATTATAAAATGAATATTCCAAGTTCCCATTATTATTTTTTAAATAAAAAAAAAATTTTTTTTTTCATTGCTTATACTATTCATCTAATAACTCTGAGGCACTATTGCTAAGCTATTGGCTTCGGCGTCGGTGGACTCGATTCCTTCATGGAACAACAGATCCATGTGTTTGTTTTCCAACTAGGGTTGTTGTCAGGCTGGCGGCCGGTCTTAAAAATATAATCAAAACCGCTTACAACATGATTCACATGTTGAGCCGATCACACCTAGGTGGGATAAGGGCAGAAGGATGATGATCATTCATTTAGTGCTTATTTCTGCTTCAGGTATATGAAATGTCCAGAGATCGAAACCTATACAACAACTTAATAACAAGTCTATTCCCGAGTATCCATGGAAACAATGAGGTGAAGAGAGGGATACTTTTGATGCTGTTCGGAGGCGTCGCTAAAACCACTGTTGAAGGCACGTAATTTTTGTTAGTTAAGTATGCTGGGTAAAGGCTCCTATGGAAATTAGGGCATAGTCCACCTCATGATCTCACTATGGAGTGGAAGATCTCTAATTTATACCCAAACAAGTTTGGGTATACAAACAGCTAAATATTTAAAAATAAAATAATAAATTCAATCAGTAACTAGTACTAAGAAAAATATGTTTTGAAATACCTATTAATTTATTGTTATATATACACCTATTGTTAAGGTTATAAAAGATTGGCTTTAAAAT
The DNA here is from genome assembly GCA_933534255.1 of Iphiclides podalirius. Classification (NCBI taxonomy): domain Eukaryota; kingdom Metazoa; phylum Arthropoda; class Insecta; order Lepidoptera; family Papilionidae; genus Iphiclides; species Iphiclides podalirius. The sequence continues at coordinate 5,589,459 of OW152838.1, read as the reverse complement.
AAATTTCCTACACATCATCATCCCTATTTCTCAACTAATTCATTATTTTAAGTGATAATTTCTTATTATTGAATGTATATGATAATTTCGTTGATATATGATAAGTGTTTGACACGTCGAGAAACAAAGTTAAAACAGTTTTGTTTACATTGTCAATGCTTTATTTCTTAGGAACAACCCTTCGTGGCGACATCAATGTGTGTATAGTAGGCGATCCCAGTACGGCTAAGTCGCAGCTGTTGAAGCAAGTGAGCGAAATAACGCCACGCGCTGTTTACACTAGTGGGAAGGCGTCATCGGCTGCCGGTTTGACCGCCGCCGTAGTTAAGGTAAACAATTAATGTATTCTTTATTGCACAGCAAATAAATTGCGGCGCATCACAAGTGACATTCAATATACGGCGAAACGGTGATTGAGCAGGTTAAGTTCCAAGTTATCAGTATAGCCAGCGAAAAAGGAATAGAACAGTTCTGAAAAGAACCCTTTCAACTTATCAGAGTAGCCCTAAAAAGGATTCTGAGAAAAAAAATTGCAGTAGCCCTGAGAGGTGCACGTACAACGTACGACATGAATACTTAATCTTCATCCTATATTTCTATCTACAAGTCTGCAATTTAAGCCTTAAGGCGCTGTATGCAGTGAATTTTTAACTATTTGGGTGGTGAAGTATGAGGAAGCGGAGGAGGGGCGAATTTTTGCAGAAATTACGAATTATTTATTAATTTTTGCGGAAATATTAGAACGAATACAACTTTTTTTATTACGTTTTTTTATATATTAGGAATTTTAATTTATCCCTTAAATGTTCAAGATTTACTATGTTGTGTTACTTTCTCAACTAGAATGAAATTTAAAAAACTATCGATAAAATCTTTATTTGTATTGCATTTGTAAATTTTATTTGTTCTTAGCCTGCTATACTTACATATGGCTGCCAAGTATCATATTTAAGTACTTACATGGGCTTCATCTAAGGGAAATCTCTCCATAAACATCCTTTTTTCAAGATTCTAATGACTTGCTCGATTTTCACCAATTTCGCAGGTAACAAAATGTCTTTTAGGCATTTTACAATGAAATAAGCATTTACGAAATTAAGTTTTGACAAACAACATGGTACTTCTTGTATTGCAAGAAAGAGAAACCGCATTGAGGGAGAGTGATAGCAATATCCGCCATTATTTGCCGCGTAAAGTCCATAGAAAAATTTTTTGTTCCTAGTTTTGGCCATCACGTTCGAATTAATTTTAATGAATTAAATTAATATTTACAAATATCTTACTTCAATCAACAAATTAAAACAACAATCCTTTTTATTAATATATTCTACACCACTGATATTAATTTCATTAAGATTTGTTCATGTATTACGTTCATTTTTGGAATTGAATTTCTGTTTAGAGGTGGTTTCATGGTTTTTTTCTATCGAGAATATGTTTTGAAAACAATGGTCCATTAGAATGTACGATCAAGGTTAACAGTATATTTTTTTTTTGCTGCTATAAAATGTGTAGATTTTGCTAAAAAATCTTTTGAAAAACCTATTTTTACTGCATACAGCGCCTTAAATGCGCACGTCTTCACCCGAGGGCGGCCGTAGCGTAAAAAGGATCCATTTAAACGCACAGTCCACCTATTTGTTATGAAAGCAACAAGGATCACAGTTCCAAGTAATGAGATTTTACTAGTTTTTTAAAATTAACAATTTTATTGGCCAGCACGGCATTTAAATTCAAGTTGCTTGAGTATCAAGTTGTAAAAGCGAGCGCCCGGATACCGAGTTAGCGATAAATCAGAATAATTTTTTACTATTAATAAAGTCGAAGTCACAATTAAAATTTGTAGAAAAGTAATTAAGTGCTGAGATTAGCACTATAAAAAATTATAATTTCTAAAAAGTCAAAATTGCTTTATTCCTGTTTAATTTTTTCTTATCAAGAGAAGATCTTTGTTTTAAGCTCTTATCAATCGCGTTTGTCTCGCATTCACGCCAAAACTATCAAACCGATTTAAATGAAATTTGGTACACAGATAGTCAAGAGCCTGAGAAAGGACATAGGCTATTTCTAATTGGATTTTTTTTTAAAAGAAAGATATTTATTTAAGGTCTTCAACGCGAGTGAACCGCGGGCGAAAAGCTAGTATTGTGTAAATAGAATGAATATTGACAGGATGAGGAATCCTTCGACTTCGTGATCGAAGCTGGTGCGCTTATGTTGGCCGACAACGGCGTGTGCTGCATCGACGAGTTCGACAAGATGGACCCCGGCGACCAGGTAGCCATCCACGAGGCCATGGAGCAACAGACCATCTCTATCGCTAAGGTGAGAATATCCCCTATATCTCTTTACGAGGCGTGAATGAATAGGCGTCTAAGAAGACAAGCTACGAAAATCTTGATGCATCATTAATTTAGTGGAATCATATGATAATCCAGTTCTTTTCGAAATGAAATTGTTCATCTTGGATTAAAAGTAGAATGCAATTATTGAGTTGTAAGTTATTTGCGATTTTAATATAATACAATTTCAATTATAATACATTTAACTTATGTGATTTGAAGAGAACACAAACTGGCAATTTTATAATAGAGAAATTATACATGTGTTCTAGAAGTTGATGTCAAGAAGACGGAATTGAGTCGTCACAGTTAACAGAAAACCATAAAAAGATAGCCTTGCTAAGTACTTTAAAAACTACAGCCATTTATAAAAAAAAATCAAGATAATCCATGTCCTGTGTCGTTTTTTAACTCCTGTTGCTACAAATTTTAACTATAAAATTAACGTCTGATAACACAATCGCCGAGCATACCTTGCGAGTGATGCAAAGTTAGAAAAGCCCTACAGTTACATGGAGAACTTTTCATATAAATTAATCAAAAACTAACAAATTATTTTTAGGCTGGGGTCAGAGCAACACTTAATGCTAGGACATCAATATTAGCCGCTGCCAACCCCGTTGGAGGCCGCTACGACCGCGCCAAGTCTTTGCAGCAGAACGTAGCTCTGAGTGCTCCAATCATGTCCCGTTTTGACCTGTTCTTCATACTGATCGACGAGAGCAGCGAAATGGTTGACTACGCTATTGCCAGGAAAATAGTGGACTTGCATTGTAACAAAGAAGAAACCTACGATTGTGTGTACTCGAGGGATGACTTGCTGAGATATATCGCTTTCGCGAGGTCCTTCAAGCCTATCATAACTGAGGTTTGTAATACTTTTTTTTGATACATTATTAAAAAAAGATTCAATTGTTTTGAATGTAAAAAATGCTTTGCGCTTCTAAAGGATGTACATCGAGTAGTAGTAAATATTTAAAACCTAAGGTTCATAAGGTATCTTATAATTTGCACATTAGTTTCAATTAAAATCATATTACACATTTTGTAATTGAATTTGCATATGCTGTAGCTTTAAAATGTTATTTTCGTATAATCGACCCCGGCTACCGTCAATTATTTTGTTTAACTATGACATCAAGACGTATAACAACTTAGTCTGTCCCGTGACCATCGAAACTTCGGCAGTTATAATACGCGATAAACTCCGTGAAATAGTTTCATTTAATATGTACAATATTCGCGTAAAATCAAGAAAAAAATATGTGAGTAAAGTAAAATAAATGATGACAATAGTGATTGTCGCAGGAGGCGGGCAAGTTGCTGGTGGAGTACTACGCGGCGCTGCGGTCGCGCGACGGCGGCGGCGCCAGCGGCGGCGGCGCCTGGCGCATCACGGTGCGCCAGCTCGAGTCGATGGTGCGGCTCGCCGAGGCGATGGCCAAGATGCACTGCAGCGGCCGCGTCTCCACCGCCCACGTGCACGAGGCTTACAGGTGGACGGCGCCCCCCACTAACGTCCCGACCTCGATGATCATTATTGTATATGTCTGCGTAGAATAGGCTGAAGGCGTAATATTCGGACAGAAAGATATATATCTTTCTGTCATGAAATATGTATATAAATTATAGCCTATGTTTTATTCTGATGTACAAGCTATATTATTGTAAAGTTTCATTAAAATCCATTCAGTAGTATTTGCGTGAAAGGGTAACAGACATCCATCGATACATACAATCTTTCGCGTTTATAATATTAGTAAGGATGAGTTCGAAGTTAGATATGACACTAGCGCACCGAAATTGGGGCACTTGAATTACACCAATTGGTGTGATTACATTGTTTCCGTGTAATATTGGCCAAGATGCACTGCAGCGGCAGCGTCTCCACGAACCACGTGCCCGAGGCTTACATGTGGACGGTGCTTCCCATTCTAACGTCACAACCCGACGTCGGTGATATTATATACAAATGCGAGTTTATATACGACGGTTATAGCTCAGAGAACCGATGGCCGTTGGAGCAGAAAGTTTCTTGAGTGGAGACCACGTCGGCGCAGCGTAGGAAGGCCTCCCACAAGGTGGACGGACGACCTGGTAAAGATCGCAGTGACGCGTTGGATGCAGGCCGCTAACGACCGGTCGAAGTGGAAGTCAATGGGGGAGGCCTATGTTCAGCAGGGGACGTCCTACGGCCGATATGATGATGATGATGATACGAGGCATTCGACGGCACTCGAATTACACCAATTGGTGTTATTAAATTGCATCTCTTTCAGTGTCATACATTCTATATTATCTCTCACATTCACTTAAATTTATGTTGTATAATGTGAAGCGGAACAACTTTTAAACGCCGCGAAGTTTGGTCATCTCACGCGTCATCTTAATCAAAACGTCGTTGCCCGAAGTAAAAAGTGGGGTGTTATAAGTTTGACGTGTCTGTCTGTGACTGTATCTGTGCGTCTGTCTGTGGCATTGTATCTTTTAAACGAATGGACTGATTACGGTGCGGTTGTTTTTGTTTGAATGCCGACGCGTCCGAGATGGTCCTTAGCAAGAATTTACGAAGATCTGTGTAAACGTGAAATAATCATCAGCTCATGAATTGTTACTTAACAAAATAGGTCGTACTAACCTTCACAGATTCGATTGATTTGTAATTTGGTGTATTGCTACTTTTTTGGTATTTCGAAGTCATGCTAACCTTGAACTGATGCTATAGCATCTAATAGTCTGCGGAACATTCAATTCCTAGGAAATTTACAGCAGATAGTGTGGTTGGAGACTCATAGGAATAGTCGCAATGAGAAGGTGTTAGATAGATGATAATCAAGGTCATGTGGTAATAATAGACATGCGAAGAAGCATGCAACATGCTGCATGCATGGATTCTGTCAAGGCTCCGGTGCTGTTTTTTTTACTTTTTAGTTTTTTTTGTGTTGAGAGTTTATCTAAAATTTTATATTGTTGAAGTAAATAGTTTTACTTTAGAGGCAGCGCCAAAAAACAATAGCTTCTTTGTTGCACGAATGGGCATGTTGTCTGGGAAAGTAACAGTGGTAATCACTTAACATCGTGTGATCCACCCGCTCCCTTGCCATCTTTTTGCATTAAAAAAACGGTCGATTTTATGCAATAAATCTAGACAATAATCTAGATGATTTTTTAACATATTTTAAGTTCCTATATGTAATAAGTTGTTGATAACTATCCAAGATTAAAAAATCTTATTTTAACCCTATTTTTCGACAGATTACTAAATAAATCAATAATTCGCGTGGAGCAACCTGACATCCATCTTGATGAAGATGAGCCACAATATGAACCCATGATGGATGTTGACCAAGAAACACCTGAAGGCAGTGCAGGTATTAACTCTAAACATTTTACTTTATCTGTGGAATCTCGCAGCTTAGCTTCTAAGTGGTTTTAGATAACTTTTTATACTTTTGCTCTATATCTGAGTGAGATAACTGGTTGGCCTCCTAAAGGTTGGCAAGGTAATTGCCACCACTTGGGTTATGTGGATGAGCATGTGAATATGTCATGAACATTAGAACTACTTCCTTGTAAACATCTTTAAAATTAGTTGATATTAGTGCAATTTACTGCTTTTAATTAGTACTAAACCTAAAGTACTAATTTGTAGTTACAAAATGTGTTATGTGGCCAATGTTGCATTTCATTGCAACATACATCCAGCCATGCACAGTCGAAGATAATAATAGATCCACAAAACTCCAATTCAATTCAAACAGGCGGTTGTCTCAAATTACAAGAACCAGCAAATGAACTTAATAACTTTTTCATTCGTCTTTTCGAACAGGCTAAGGTTTATAGATCATGCTGCTGCCTAGTCTTCAGAAAAACAAGAATTTAGACAAAGTGATGAAATCACCCGTTACAAATTTTAATTATGCAAATTAATAAAATTAAAATATTGCTTGCAGAAAAGACAGTAAATGGAGATACGGCGCCGAAGAAGAAGCTGACATTGTCGTTTGAAGAATACAAATCCCTCAGTGACATGCTGGTTGTGTTCATGAGAAAAGAAGAGGCAGATGCCGAAACTAGAGGTAAGAATAACGTTTTTTTTTTTAATTTACAGCTAAGTATATATGATATAAATAAGACATACAAATGATTATAATTATGATATATGACATTTAAAAAGTTACTAGTACAGCAAAGAGTTGACATAGTTGATCATCATGTAGAAACTCAAAATAAACTACCATCTCAAATATACCGATATTGTCAAAACTGTTCCAAAAGAAAAGTTTGTGCCTTTAATTGCAGTCATATTGTCTACAGGTGAAGAGAGTGCTGGCATGCGAAAAAGCTCTGTTGTCAATTGGTATTTGGAACAGTTGGTGACACAAGGGCAAATAGAAAATGAAGATGAACTACTTGAGAGAAAAATACTAGTGGAGAAGGTTATTGATAGGCTTATGTATCATGTAAGTATATCTTTTTTGGAATATACTCCTCCTTTTTATCTCTGCCAAGAAAGTGATTTGGAATAAATGATAAACAATGCGATTCAAACAATAGTAGGACTGATCCCGCGCCATCTTGTGCCAAAAAGTTTTAATCCGAATCTTGCTCTTCAATTCGGTTAATTTTTGTATCACTGTCTGAGAAATCATCATTGTCAACATCATCGCCCTTATAAAAGTAGATGATGTATTAAATTAAATAATTTGACTGTTATTTAAACTGTTACTAATCAGCAAATTAGGGGATTGATTTATCATACAAATTTTTAAATTCAAATTTTGTGTGCAGTGCTGAAAAGGCTGGAAGCAATAAACAAATGTCTGCTGTCGCTCTTTTTGAAAATTGGGCTCCGGCTACTTCACTCACCAGACGAAACGCGAAAGTATTTGTCATACTTCCACTTTACGCTGGTCTTCTGTGAGGTTGTGGTACTTACCCGGACGGGCTTGCCCATTCGTGCAACAGCTGAGGCTGCTGCGTGGCCTTGCCACCACTCTTATATGAGTATAACACTCATGTTGCGTTTGTTTTGTCGTTTGCGTATGATTGTATGAGCTTTTGCTTTACTTTCGTCTTGTGACTATTTTTTTTTAACAAAAAGTACTATGGCCACGCAGCAATCTTTGCTGTTGCACGAATGGGCAGCTCCGTCCGGGTAAATACCACGACCTCACAGAAAATCTGCGTGAAGTGGAAGTGTATATTTCTGCGTTTCATCTGGTGAGTGACATAGCCGGGTCCCGCTTTATTAAAAAGTGGCAACACATCTGCAACCCTACGAGTCTTGCAAATTTGCATAGGCGATGGTTTTAGAAAAAAAATTGCTGAAGTATTTCTTACGTCAATATCGGCGCTGGCAGTGTTTTACCGACCAACTGAAAGACGATAATTTGGAATATATTATTAAACTTACGTACTAAGATTGTTTTACCAGATAATAAGAAACTAGTTTTCAATAGTGCCCCTATTAATACTAAGATTATAGTAAAAGTGTAGTCTAAGTCATTGACGTTCCTATTCTTACGATTGGGTTTATAAATGTTTGTGGTTGTAATGTATGCTTGCAATCATTTAATATTATTGCATGGCACAAATATTGAGGTTGTATATAGAACCTGTAGTGTAAATAGTAAGACAAATCTTTATTTTTAGGATCAAGTAATAATTCCACTGTCTACTACTGGTCTCAAGGCAACACAGAAATCATCAGATCAGGAAATAGAAGATGATCCCCTGTTGGTTGTCCATCCAAACTATGTTGTAGATACTTAACATTAATGTAAGCTGGTCTTTTTACAAAATAACATTTTGATTTTAATTTTGATCTTTTATTCAGAATGTCAAATATTTTAAATAATAAAAACATTTGGTGTATAATAGCAGTGATATCTCAGGTGCTCGCTTTTAATTCAATATACTTGAGCAACCTGATTTGCAAGTTATAAGATCATTAGGAAGTTAAAGAGGTGATGGCAAATTTGCGGTTCGTCGATGGATGCGGGTGGCTCAGGATCATACTTCGTGGCAGTCTATGGGGAGGCCTATGTTCAGCGGTGGACTCAAACAGATGATGATGAGCAACCTGACTTCAAATCCCTGTGCCATCAGCAATAAAATTGTTGATTACAACAATTGCAGACTTATCATCTGCTGAGCAATGAAGACAACATCGTTATGTAACCTTTTATTTTCGAAATACCGTAATAAAAAAATATTTCGAAGATATGTGAAGTCTGCCAATCTGCAGTAGGGTTTGTATGTTTGACTATTCCCTAATACCCTCTGTACTCAGGCGGGTTTGCCCAGTAATGGGATATACAGGCTGTTACTTTACTTATACGTAATACACTGAATTTGTCCCAAATATTTTGAAACAATATCGCACCTTAACTACTGCAGTACTGAGTATAATAAGGCAAAGTTATCCTCAATACAGAGCAAAGTAATGAATAATAATTTAGGTAAATAATTAACGTTTATTTAAATTAACATCTTTCAAATACTTTGTAGAGATCACTTAAATTAGCAATTTGTAAAATGACACCATTGCTTAAAAAACTAGTAGGTGGCAAGAAGTTTCTTCTTATTGCCGGAAATATGACATGCTCTTGTTTCCACTCTTCAGCCTTTTGAGCTTCAACAGTGCTATCTGGATTTGGTTGTGAGTAAAATATTGCGGTCTGACGACTGAATGTCTCAAAGCAGTCCTTTTCAGCTTCCCAGTTCACTTCTGTTACTAAGCGCACAAGATAAGTAGGTAACGCACCCATAAAGGGAGTGTGGCCATCTAAAATGTAAAAAATAACATATAAAGATATAAAATACGATAGTTTATATAATCAACTATTGATAGACTATTGTATTTTGTGTTAAATTCATATTATTAATTGATCTCACAAACAAGCTTTGATTAAAGTTCTTTTTTGTAAAAGAGCATCTTAACTAAGCATTGGTTTCAGTTTTCTTGGACATAGTAACTTAAAAAAGGACGTGTGTACTTATAAATAAATAAATTATGTACGCACGTAAGAAGTTCTTAGAATAAGAATACTTCTTTAGCGTAAACACATTAAATGCAATTGATAATGGTTTATTTGAAAAACTTGGAATTATTGGTAAATGTCAAAAAGTTGTAATTGCCAAGATGGAATTGGTTACCAAACATCATGTCGCTTTTTGATGGTTGGCGTGTGCGCGCATCGTAAAAATTTACTCATAATTTTTCTAAACGCGCCAAAAAAGTATACCTTCAAAAATATTCTAATTTATTGAGGTAGCACAGCGCACTTAAAATAAGGATTTTTATTCATCTGTCTACAAAAATTTTATCTTGAATGAAGACGTAAGCAGTAAAATTAATACTAAAGGTCACTTTGATAATTTCCTCATTACAGCAGTCACGGCCTTGAGTAGTAAGGGCGACTGATTTGAGAATTGCGGCGATTCGGTTTATCCAACTCCCCAAATTCACTACGACCAAAGTCATCAAAAATATTTGTCAAGTAGCTGACAAAATTATTATTCAAGAAAAGTCTATGACTTTCAGTTTCATTCAGAATTCATCAGGTGATTTCAACAAATTGGAAAGTTTATAGAACTGAAAGTGAACATATGGACAACAAAATCGCGTCGTACTTGACATTCCTCTAGTGCACTCGCTCTACAAGACAACACACCATTCAACCAGAGAGTGATTCAGCTCATTTCCATTTTATTACGAATTGGATAACATTTTATGTGGTATTTCTTTTTAAACTTCTAAATGAAATACGTTTTTCTACCGATTTCCATCAAAAGGATTTCAAAGTAGATGCATTCATGAACTTCCACCAAAACATTAACAGTGAGTCAACAATAATGGCCAATACCACCGATAATTATGTACACTAAAAATAGAAATAAAAGTTATCACAGTAGGTACCTAGTAACAGGGGCAGTGCTAATAAATCACCGTCGTTGCTAATTTCGAATGAGAAATACTCAAATAGCATCTCCTTTTTGCTAACCAACAATTTGGTCATCTGTTGGGCCATTTCTCTCATGTCACCTGAAAAAAATGTCAGCGAGACTATAATTATATAAATACGGTATGGTATTTCAAAAACACAATTATTTATCACACTCAGAAATGACATCAGTTCGCGACACCACCACCCTCCATGCGCTCGTGAAGTTAGTGGTGTCATTCCCACAGGACCGCAAATTCGTCGTGTGCTTCGAGGGAGCCGAATCGGCGGTACGATGTATCAAAGCCGGTGTACCCCAAGGTAGTTGTCTGTCGCCGCACCTGTATACGGTGTACACAAACGACATTTTCGTCTTGGAGCATAACGCCTCCGACTGGGATGAAGACGCACTGTTGGCCCTGTACGCGGACGGCAGTGCGTTCTTCACGTCTACACACGGCGCGGCGTGAGCGGCGAAGAAGATGCTGCGTCAACTGGACCAGCTGCCCGAGTGGGGGATGTCTGTCAACGTCGACAAGACGTCCGGCATCTAAATTCGCCACATCATCATGAAACCCACGCTTGAGCTGCGAGGTCAAGCGATTACTAACTAGAACACCAGGTACCTTCGCTGCCGGATAGACCCCAGGAAGCCAGGGCAGCTTGAGCCATGCTATACCCTATTCTGGCATTTAAACTACGCTAGTCCGCTCGCGCTTGACCTACGCCGCTAGGGCGTGGTACGGTCTGGTTGCCACCTCGCAGAGGCGCAGGCACCAGACGGAGCAGAACCTCGCCCCTCGAGCAATCGTGGGGGCTAGAAATTACGTCAGGATTGACGTAATAGCCCGTTACCAAAAAATGGGGTCCATCGAGGAGTTTGTGTGTGTGTGTGTGTGTGTGTGTGTGTGTGTGTGTGTGTGTGTCCATCGACAATGGGTCACATCCACACCTAGAAAACATCGCAACTCTCCACGCCCGTCCTCCTGACGGACACCCACTCCCAGGAGAGCTACTGCGGTCGGAACAGGCCAATGGGGGCCAAACCCGACCGCAGCTCCGCAGCTCCGTCGTTTCGAAGACGATGTCGTTTTCGCCTTACATCTCGAGTGTAACGCCGTGTAAAGAGTAAGGAATGACCGTTGGCCATCCTGACCACCGACCAGCCTTCTGCTGATCGATATCACGCGCAATGGGGAACAGGCCCCGAGGAGTTTATCAACAGGGCCTTGCACCAGCAGTATATCACATAGCTAGTGTTAATTTCGCTCGTAGGCGTAGGTCAGATTAAAAGTCTATACACGACACATGTTACATAATACCTTGTACTTCTTTACACTAAAGTTATAATAAGGTTACCTAATTCTGGATTCCATTCGGCTTCTTGTGTCCGCAGTCCAAGCATAAACAGTTCTTCCAGAGGCAGCGAGTTGGAAAGCTTAATTAGGCCAAAGTTTTGGAAATCGTACAGCATGGTCTCGTAGAAAAGCTCCTCTCTATAAAATATAGGTTTAATTTTTCTTCAAAACCGCAGCAGACATGTAATATCGGCGGCAAAGACCGTCACAGTACACATATTTTATCCTTTAATTACTATTTCTGTTAAAATAAATCCAAACTCTCACTTTACTTAATTTATGTCTGACATATATTATGTAAAGTGATTTGTCTCTGACATACAGCCGAGACAACTGAGTTCGGGCGTTCACTTTTATTAATACAATATACTCGAGCAACTCAAATTCAATTTCAGTTAACCTAAAAACTTTTTTCTTTTAAAATTGTTAACTTATCACAGCTTAATCTGTGGTGGGGTCAGGTGGTGGACTATACCCTAATACTCTTTTTACAGCGGAGGCCTTTGACACAGCAGTGGGACAAATGTGAGCTGTTACTCTACACCTATTTTACTTTATGTGATAGCTTTATACAAATCTGACGCGAAGAGTGCAATGCAAGAAGCAAGTATTAAGAGAACGTACTGAAACGTTTACTCACGTCAATTTCGTTGTATTACACAAGTACAGTTTAGTGGAATGCTGTATCAGTGATTGGTGGCAGTCGATGCAAGCGATAAATATCAAGTTGGCCAATATTTCCCTCAAACTCATGTTGCATTTCGCCTCGACGTCCATCCGCAGTTGCTTGACGCTGGTCAACTTCGTTTCCACTCTCTCGTATTTGAACGTTCGCGTTTTGAACGATTCTTCGGGTCGATATAAGTTATGTTCGCCTGCTCTACGCCGGTGTGCACGTTCCATTTGTCGTTTGGTCTACTGGCTTCTTTAGGTTCGTGCACCAAAGAACTATCCAGAACATCTGGTTCGTCTTCAGTAGCCTCCACAACGATTTTTGGTAGTATTTCCGTTTCACTCGCACTTTCTCGTGACTGAACTACGTTAGCACTTTCTTCTATACCCTTTTCGGTATCAACAATCTTTTCTGCATCTGTTTTGTTATAGTTCTCTAGTTCAGTTTGTTTGGAGGCGACTTGGAAGAATTTATCAATTTTCTGTGTGTCAGAGCTGACCCTGACTAAATCTTTTGCGTACACTTTGGCTCCATCCGTCATCTTTTTGATTATTTCGTCAACCTTTGTTGCACCAGGTAACCGAGCCTGCAATTTTTATTGTATAACTAGAATAGTTGATTGAATATAATAGATAGGCTCTCATGATGTGTTGTGTCTAACCTGGATATTTATTAAAGAGTTTTAGCATATTGAATCTTAAATCACTTTACCTAACTAAATGTAAAATAAAACGTAACAAACTCTGAATACATTTTTATCATAATATAAAGTAATACAAGCTTTCCTTTGCCTTTAAAAATAAACATTTCATTTACCTGTGTGTACATAACCCTTGATGAATTGCAACTCAATAGTTTGCTTTCAATACACGACTTTATCCGTTCGATAATTTGCTCCTCGTGTAAGAATTGTACTTCGTGTTTCGTCGGATGAACATTGACATCAACATTTCTTGGATCTGAAATGAAATAATAAAATATATTTTTTGGGTATTCAATAGCACAAGTTCGTTTTGTAAATGACACATTATTTTTATTCATTTCTATTTTCGTAATTACTGCTTTGTCTTAAGGCTTAAGCACATTTATATTCTTCACAGGGATAGAGAGTGCAACTGTATTAAAAGTTATCTTTGTCACAGTGTTGAGATTTCAAATCTAAACAGTTTTATGACAAATCTCAATGTTCATAAAACAATTCCGAGGTGTGAAACTATCTCAACGAGGTCGCCACATCACATAAATAAAAACATATATGTACTTAATATAATAATACTTAATTTATTAAGCATTGAAAATAATCTTCACCTAGCTGAATACTGAGGTAGACAAAGGAGTGTGCGTTCTTCGGTAAATAAGTTGAGTATACGGAGTCCACAGCTTTTCGTATACCTGAAAGATTTTTTCCATTGAAACATGATTGTAGTATGCAAATAATTCTAGAGACTAAGAATTTAGTATTTACTTATTTTCAGACATAAAATATTATATTAATGATGCAGCACAACAGCTAGGGAACGAAAAATTTTGTAAATAGGTATGAATTAGAATCTATTATATCAATAAAAAACAGGAAAAAATTCAAGATCATGCACAAATTTTGGGTCAAAACTTAAATTCGGCATACTGAGTGAAAAGATTAAGTTATCCTTTGTTAACCACTAACTATCCAAATAGAAGTACACTGAATCGAATAACAACTCTTTTCGTATTTTTACATCAACATAGTGGAAGCCACACAGGAAGTTCGAGATTTCAACTGAGTTGGTATGAGTGAGAGGGCTAACTTAACTTTAAAGGCTAAAAACTTCAGTTTTGTCCACTCTATATCACACAATTTCTTTTCATAACTATGACTATAACTAAGCAACTCTCATGGTGCTTCAACATGTTCATGACTGGAATATCTCAGAAGCGAGGTAAAGCCATTCCACTGAAGTGATTGGTATGCAGCACTTAATGTTTACTTAGTTTGCTAATATGGGTCACTTTAAATAATTTTCTTGCATGAAATCTTCAGTCTGTATGTGTAGGCTAATATTACTTATGTATAAGCTCCCCTGCAATAAATAATAAAGGACTTACTTGATGAATCCACAAGCCTATGATTTATGAACAAAAGCATAGTGCCTTTCTTGTGCGAGTAGTTTACATTCGTAACATATCCATGTAAAGACATCTTCAGGGTGGTATCATCCAACTTTATCTCAAGCAGTTCTCGTGCTATTGAATTTCCATGGATCTGCAAATAGAATATAACATATAAAATATTAGAGATTTAATTTTTTTATAGTGTTAATCTCTGCACTTAAGATAAAACATTAAAATTTGTAGAAAAAGTACGAAAAGACTGTCTGTTGTAAATGTGTAAAAAATTGTCAATGTGGCAATCAGTCGTTTAGCTTAGTGGCTAAAGCGTCAGGCCTCGAATGCCGAAGATGTGGGTTCGATTCCCACAGCGGCGACAGTCTTTTCGTAGCTTTTCTACAAATTTTAATATTAAATATTTCTTAATAAATTAAATTATAAAATATTTCATTATTTCGAATTCAAATTACACAGATTATTTATATTGTTATAATTGGTAAGTAAGATATTGAAATATACTTTTTTGTCAAGACTTACTATCCTTATATTGTCTACTACAGAAGAGTTTATGGCGGTTTTAATGTCGGTCTTTTCACCGAACTTCTTTAGTGTGAAACCCACATGGCTATTATGTATTGCATAGCCACCAACAACATCCATAATATGCGTGTACTCCTCTGTAGGGCTACGGAGGGATCTCTTACGCGCTATGACATTGTAGAAAAGGTCTTCTACTGTTATCTGTGTCCCATTATTTCCAGCACATGCTTTGATAGGTCCCTTAAGTTTGCCATTTTCATAAGAAGCTCTGGAAGATTAAGCAAAAATAATGAAAAATAATAATTATTTGTTATCCTTATCTCACTGTAATTATAGAAATTTCCATTTCTTGGACATTCATTGAAGCTATAGAAGCAGGAAAGGACATTAATGAAATTTGAATTATATTATTATGCTTTTGTTATTGAGTATGGACATTCAATACAATATTAGTAATAGCACACAAGTGTGGAAGATTTGTGTATTGCAAAACCTGCAAATTATTAAAAAATTATAGAAACCAAAATGATTAAGAGGTACATACTTATAAGCACATTTATCAGTAGAAGTCTTTGTAAGAATTGTAAGATGTGATATGTAACTAATACTTGCTAAAGCCTCGCCCCTAAATCCATATGTATTGATTTCTTGGAGATCCTCATACTGTTGTAGCTTAGAGGTTGTGAATCTTTCACACACAATGTCCAAATTGTCATTTCTTATACCAGTGCCATTGTCTTGGATCTGAAATGTAAACATAAAAATGTGGTAAACACTTCTATCAATCCATATATTTCAAAACTCATTCCCAAAAGGAATGTTATAAGGGATATTTCAGATTTATTGCCTTAACAGTTTTATGATGCCTCATCCCATCTAGGTAGATTCAGGGGCAATGTATGGGCTTAAAGCTCACATGCCTGACGCAAAGATTCCTTTGAAACAACATTATCAGCTAATACTAATGACTAGTGTATCTAAAGTAAAAAAAGTAAAGTAACAGCCTATACATGTCCCACTGCGGGGCAAAGGCCTCCTCTATACAGAGGGTATCAGGGCATAGTCCACCACGCGGCCCCACTGCGGATTGGCAGACTTCACATATCTTCGAAATTTTTTTTGTTATTATTTCGAAAATATGCAGGATTCATCACGATGTTACCCTTCACCGCGGAGCACGTGATAAGTCAGCACTTAAAGTTAAAAACTTCATTGGTGCCGGCACCAGGGATTGAACTCAGGTTGCTCGAGTATATTGAATTAAAGGCGAGCGCCCGGACAGTGCGCTATCACGGCTCATACTAGTGTATCTATTTTTAACTAATTTCGTACGCATTGACAATTCAAACCAAAAAAAAAAGCAAATGAAATTATGCTATGTAAAGCATATTATTTATTTATTAGGAGGACTGATAAATATTTTAAGTTGACCGTACCTGTAAATACTTTAAGCCTCCGGCTTTTACTGTTATAATTATATTTGTAGAATGGGCATCCAAACTAAAACGTACAAAACATCATATAGTATATGTACTAATTGTAGTATACATTTAGAAAAGGCATAAAGGGAAAAAGTCAATCATGACCAATTATAAGAAAAATGTTATTAAGATAGATACTTAATACATGTTTTTTAATTTAAATGTATGTTGTACTCAACTTGCCTATTTTCTATTAATTCTTTCAAAGCATTAGCCGGCCTTTGTACAATTTCACCAGCTGCAATTCGATTTACTACATTCTCTTCTAATTTCCTAATAACCCCTGGTTCTGCCATCTTTCTCTAGGCACAGCTAAATCAAAATTCAACTCTCTTGCTTAGTTTCAGTTCAGGTATATATAAAAGTATTCTGTCTGTCTGTCTGTGCTTATTTTTGATTTTCTAAATTCGCGCCCAAGATCAAGATCATTTGAGTATATAGGGACGCCGATAAAATATCGATATATCGATATTTTTTTAAAATATATCGGTATTTTTGGTCAATATATTTTGATCCGATATATCAATATACCGATATAAAAAATTTAATGTCGAAATCGTATCAAAAACGATATTTTTATTCAAACTGATTCAAAGCCGTAAAAGATAAAAATGAACGGAAAAAAACTGTGGGGTATTACTAGTATTGTCGCGGATGTAGAGTTGCATTTTGTACTATAATTATGGTATTTATACTACAATTTGATCTTTAGTACTTTGTACTATCCACATCTTAGGTGGATATGACAAATACTTTTGCGTTTCGTCTGGTGAGTGAGGTAGCCGGAGCCCAATTTTCAAAAAGTTGTCAACGCATCTGTAACCCTCGGGTGTGGCAGATGTCCATGGACGGCGGTATTCACTTAACATCAGGTGACCCGTCTGCTTTACAAATCATTTAACTAAATATGATGTTAATTTATAAAAAACATGCAAAATATTAATGGCATCAAGTAAAGTTGCTTTACTTTAATATGTAAATAAAGTTAATAAAGTTATAATCAAATTCTCAATAATTAACGCCCGGTTTCTGAAACGCATCACCGTAGAAGTCATACATCTGACAGCTGATTAGTTGACATCTACACTGATCAGTGTTTCGGAAACCGGGTGTGAATGTCACATAATATAATATCGAGTTTTCATAAAAAAATATTTGACGTCATTAAGATGATTAACATTGAACCACATAAGTGAGCCGTGATAGCTCAGTGTCTGGGCGCTCGACTTTAATTCAATATATTCGAGCAACCCAAGTTCGATCCCCGGTGCCGGCACCAATTAAGTTTTTAACTTTAAGTGCTGACTTATCACGTGCATCCTGAGGAAACTTGCATATTTTCGAAATAATAACAAAAAAAAAATATTTTTCGAAGATATATGAAGCCCGCCAATCCGCAGTGATGCGGCTTGGTGGACTATAATACACTCTGTGTAGAGGAGGCTATTGCCCAGCAGTGGGACATGTATAGGCTGTTACTTTACTTTTTTTTACTTTAAAAGTAACCTTTTGTAATTGTCGTTCAGCATTTTCATGTCAATCAAACATTACTAAATTATGATGGAATGTCTTTTTGGACAAATCACTGCGGGTTTCTTTTTGACCCATTACTAACTTCGTTTTAAAAAATTCTTTATGTTTTGTACCAAGTTACATGTTTTTTAATTAGTTATTTTTTGATTCGAATCAGGGCTAAGGAAACTGATTTATCTTACTATGTAAGCTGTTTGTTTTTTTTTTTTTCAATAAATGTCTTGATAAATAACATATCTAGTAATTTAGATTAATAAAAGAAATTTGTAATTTAGATTAAAATTAATAAGTTTTATTAAAATTTCTTATTTATTTAAATAATATGAATTTAGTATAAAAATTACTATTACTTATTATTGAATCAGACTGAACTAAATACGTTATTTTTTTAAAACTAAAAATTTGACCCATATATCGATATTTTATTTATCGATATATCGAGACCGATATTGATGTTTTTATAAATATCCATGTATCGATATTTTTTCGACTTTCGGCATCCCTATCAGTATATATGTCAGGGCAGATCAAGATCAAAATATATTTTTTTTTCTATGATTGTAGCATTTTGTTATTCCTTGCCAATGACAAGTCTAAAATTAAAAATATTGAAAAATTTAACTGAATGTTCATAACAGTGTTACCAACTGTTCAAAAATAAAACTCCTAGAGCAATTAAAAAACACAAATTGACTAATTTCAAACAAAAACTACCTAAATTTAAAATCACGATTTTTTTGTACTATCAAGGTAAAATAATTATCTGATAAAATTAACCTTTAAAATAAATAAAATAATAAGTTTTATTGTAAAATATATTCGACGATAATGCTAAAACCCTTTGGCATTTTATATTAATTTAATTATGACTTCAATATATTTTAAGTAGATGCATCATCAGTTACAATGTTTTTTATATTTTGAGTAAGACATAAAACATTAAATATTAACGTCTCATCATCATCATCATTTCACCCTGTTTGAGTCCACTGCTGAACATAGGCCTCCCCACAGACTGCCATGAAGTATGATCCTGAGCCACCTGCATCCATCGACTTCCCGCACATTTGCACAGGTCGTCACTCCATCTAGTGGGGGGTCGTCCAACACTGCGATGGCCAGTACGAGGCTGCCACTAGAGAACCTTTCTTCCCCAACGGTTATCGGTTCTACGAGTTATATGGCCGGCCCATCGCCACTTCAGCTTGCTAATCCTCTGAGCTATATCGGTTATCTTAGTTCTACTGCAGATATCTTCGTTACGAACTCTATCACGCAGAGAAATACCGAGCATAGCCCGCTCCATAGCTCGCTGAGCAACTTTGAGCTTCCTCATACGGCCAGCAGTGAAGGACCATGTCTCGGTTCCGTAGGTCATCACTGGCAACACACATTGATTGAAGACTTTAGTCTTCAAACATTGAGGTATATTCGACGAGAAGATTTGCCGCAGTTTCCCGAACGCTCCACATCCGAGTTGGATTCGCCGATTGACCTCTGCGTCGAAGTTGGACTTACCTAGCCGGACTAACTGTCCTAGGTAAACGTACTCGTCAACAACTTCGAGCTCAGTGCTCCCAACAACAACCGGTATAGGCGTGACATGGACATTAGACATGATCTTCGTCTTGTCCATGTTCATCTTAAGGCCTACCCATTGGGAGACACTGTTGAGGTCATTGAGCATAGCACCCAGGTTCTCCAGCGATTCTGCCATGATGACTATATCGTCGGCAAATCGAAGGTGGGTGATGTATTCGCCATTGATGTTAATACCTCGTCCTTTCCAGTCCAGAAGCTTGAAAACATCTTCCAACGCAGCGGTGAAGAGTTTCGGGGAAATGACATCACCCTGTCTTACACCCTTCTGCAGTTGGATAGGTTTTGTACTACTGGACTGTACTTGGACGGACATCGTAGCCTTGCTATACAAACACCTCAGCACTTCGATATACCGACAGTCAATTTGGCACCGCTGAAGAGCCTCGAGTACCGCCCACATTTCGACAGAATCGAAGGCTTTCTCATAGTCCACATACGCTAGGCATAAAGGCAGATTATACTCTTCGGTCTTCTGTATAATCTGCCGCAAGGTGTGTATGTGGTTTATGGTACTGAAGCCTTTTCGGAATCCGGCTTGTTCGGGAGGCTGGAAGTCGTCGAGTCTGGAAGCGAGACGATTCAAGATGACTCTTGAGAACAGGTCTATGGCGTCTAGTCGTATGGTCTATGGTCTATATATTAACGTCTAGGGCGGAAAAATTTGAAATATACATACAAGACACATAGAAACACTCAAAGCAACACAGAACTTCTAATTATAATTTTTTAAATAATTAATTTTGTGTAGTTTTTTTAAAAAAAATGTGAATAAAATTTAACTCTTAAAATATTCCCAAAAAATAACCGCTACTTAAAAAACTTCCATTGTACATTCTTTCTTCCTAAATTTAGGGAGAAAATTCATAAGTTTGCATCCCTGATAGCGATCATGGAGTTGGGTCGATACGATTTTAAATGATAAATATGTTGTATCGATATATCGAAAATAACGATGTATACAATCTATGATTATAAATTCTATATTCATTCTCCAAAAAAGAGCTGTCCAAGCAATCTATAACATCGGAGCCCGGAATTCATTCAGAGATCTTTTTAAACAGATTAATATACTCACTGTTGCGTCCCAATATATTTATTGTAATATTTTGTATGTTAGACATAATCTTAATGGTTACCAAACGAATAGTGGCAGACATAAATTAAATACTAGAAATAAGGACAAATTAATTATGCCATTGTTTCGTCTACAAAAAGTAAAGAGATCGTTCATGGGGCAACGTGTGCGCATGTATAACAAAATCCCACAGTCAACATTAAGACTGCCACTAGATATATTTAAAAGCAAAATTAAAAATGAACTGATGGCTAAGGCATATTATACCATTGCGGAATATCTTGACGACGTCAATGTGTGGGGTTAATACTGTTGATACTCACGTACGCTAAAATAAGACATACTTGATCTATTATATTGTAATCTAATCGTTTTAAAAAAGAACAACTGTTGAATTTCTTGCCGGTTTCTTCTCAACAGAAACTGCGCTCCGATCCGGTGGTAACATACGAACATATTAATTTTTATGTAAAATTTTAATTTTGACATTTCATAAGAACGTGCAAGCGTCTATGTGAATTTATTGAAAAATATTAGTATTAATATTTTCGATTTTGATTTTGATACAATCAAAAATATCGATATATTTCTTCCCTTTTGACATCCATATCACGGAGAATTATGATATGATCTTAAACCAGTGTTACCAACAGTTTAAAAGAAATATACCTATAGCAATTTAAAAAAAAATAACTAAATTAGAACCGACTTCAAATAACTCTCTTAACATTTAAAATAATACTAAGTCTAACATGATCGAATCTTGAAAATCTAGCCTATGTGACCTAAATAACAAAATTTAAAAATTTTCGGACTCGGTGCCATTGTTCACCACATAGAAGATACATATATACTGAAATACACACATAGTTAGTACATATATACTGATTCACCATAGTAATGGCTGTACATCATAACACCTTGCTAAAAAAATAGAAAGAAACTAAGCATTGAATACATCTGCATAACCTTTTCAAGTGTACAGAGTACAGATGTGATGTCATGTTGTGCGATTGAGCAAAATATTATGCGATAGCAGTTTTAGAAAATATATAAAAAATATTGTTATTACCTATAGTGACCTATAGCATTTGAGAGTTGCCCTCGATTTCGCTGGGATTCTATCATCAGATTCTGATATCCACCACCACAAGAGTATACTATTTTAAATTAAAAAATAATTTTGAGTATCGGTCCACAAATGGGTAGAAATCGGTGAACATAAATAAAAAAAATACACGGTCGAACATAGAACCTCCTCCTTTTTTAAAGTCGGTTAAAAACCCACAACAATCCACAAAATTTCAATAAATTCAAACCAAAACTTCCAAAATGGAAGGAAATTTAGGAAGTTTTGCTTTGAATGTCCGTCGTAAAATAATTCCATTGTAATTTTTTTTTCTTCCTTATGAAGAAATCTCCTTAGTTGATATCCGTGTCTACAATTCCTATGTTTTTTCATTTCTCTGTCTACGAGAATATTGAATACAGATAGCATAGCAATAAGCAATTAGCGGTTAGCGTCTTCGATATTATTTTTAATTTAATACTTTCATTAATCCAGTTCATGCAGACTTTCATCAGTTGATTCGTTATATTGTCATGGTATACTGTTCGTAATATTTTTAAACTGTAAGTAAATAAAAAAAATATCATTTACTTAATGAAACTCAAAAACTCTCCGATCACACTCTCAACCACTGGAAAAAAAGACGTGAGATGCGGTTGCAGTCTTTAACTGACATGTCAGACTACAGGCGGCAGAATAGGCAGAACTCTAAATAACAGCTCGTATATATAGGGAGCTATAGAGCGGAACGTAGGCTGAAACGTCTTCGCCAGAGATCTGACTAAGTTGAAGACTGGCAGCGGGGCTATACACCTGCTTAGTGCTTTGCAAAGTGCTTTGGCAAAAATGCATCGATTGCATGGGTGATTACTTTGAATTTCTGTCTCCCTCTCATTTATTTTTCCTACACGGTACCAGCCGTGATAGCTCAGTGTCCGGGCGTTCGCCTTTAATTCAATATACTCGAGCAACCTGAGTTCGATCCCCGGTGCCGGCACCAATGAAGTTTTTTAACTTTAAGTGCTGACTTATCACGTGCTCCGCGGTGAAGGAAAACATCGTGAGGAAACCTGCATATTTTCGAAATAATAACAAAAAAATATATATTTCGAAAATATGTGAAGTCCGCCAATCCGCAGTGGGGCCGCGTGGTGGACTATGCCCTGATACCCTCTGTATAGAGGAGGCCTTTGCCCAGCAGTGGGACATGTATTGGCTGTTACTTTACTACTTTTTTTTACTTACACGGTACCAGAGTCTACCTTTCCTGTCTTTCGCTTCCACTTCGCTCTATCCGTCGCATCGTCATGGGTCACATTGCAGGTGTTAAGATCTTTTCTCAGTACCTCTGTCCATCTTATTTTTGTTCTTTCTTGTCTCCGGGAACCTGGGATGTCCAGATGGTACGC
Source organism: Iphiclides podalirius (assembly GCA_933534255.1). Taxonomy (NCBI): domain Eukaryota; kingdom Metazoa; phylum Arthropoda; class Insecta; order Lepidoptera; family Papilionidae; genus Iphiclides; species Iphiclides podalirius. The sequence goes on along the minus strand of OW152838.1, from coordinate 5,566,340 downwards.
TTAAATAAAAGAAATAAGAAAGTTTGAAAAAAATATTGCCGTTTTTTATAAAATGAGTTAAAGTATTTAATTATATAAAACGGCAATTTCGTAAGTATTATTTATATATTGTTTAAATAATAATACATTAGGGGTTTTCCGGATTTTTAATTTAAACTTTAGGGACAAATATTTTCGAGAGTTGGTAACACTGCTATGAAACCAGCCAGATTTCAAAAATCAATATCTATTTTACAAATTAAGTACATTTTAGGTACTTACGGTACTAACTAATTAACAACTAAGAAAGACACAGTTATAAAAAGGCTGGTTACAAATAGAGTATTACATTTATTATCAGTGCTTATTATTATACTCCTATCCTCTATTAGTAGCTGAATTTTAAATTTGGAAAATTAATATAATGGAGTTTGATTTTGAAGACAGTGACTGCGATAGTGACGCAGAATTGAAAGATTTACAACACCTCCATGCAGTTCTCGTCTCTGACGAGAACCTATCACCCAGTGCATCTACCTCGCAATTTCCTTCTTCTACTAGTAGCGAAAGCAGTTCTATAAACGCAGTATATGACTTTTCTAAAATAGATGCGGCTTTATATTTGAATAAGTTATATGATGAGAAGCTAAGAAGACTGGCAACAATCTTAACAGGAAGATTGCATGAATGTGACCAAAAATTAAATGATATAATAGAAAACAATAAAAGTAATAAAAACATTGACAAACAAGAATCATTCAGATATGTAAATTGTGGTAAACCATATTTTAAGGATAGATCAAACTTTACTCCTCCAAACAATGAAGATACTGTTACTATGGCTAAGTCAGGAATGTATGACTTTTCATCTGTTGTATCTGTTAGTGGCTGGACAGTAAAAGATAAAAGCCTGTTCCTTAGTTTAATACTCAAAATGTCAAAAGAACTAAGAAAGAAAGAAATAGAGAAGAAAATTTCTGATTTGAGGCGTCAAGGTAAGGCTGCACCAAGTGATGAGATTGAAAACAAAATTGTTGCACTATGGAAAGAAATGGAAAATGTTAACAGAAAAAATTTACAAGATTTAGCATTGCCTATTAGTGAAGAATATGATTGGGAGTATGTAGCTATTAAATTAAATTGCCGCCATTCAGCACAAGAGTATCAAGCTTTATGGAAATTATATTTACATCCTAGCATAAATAAAAATAATTGGAGTAAAAGTGAGCATTCAGCTCTACAAAAAATTGCTTATCAAAGTAGGTTTCAAGATTGGGATGACATAGCTGCTAAACTTGGAACCAAACGTACGGGCTATCAATGTTTTGTTTATTTCCGTACAAACATGAGCAATACTTTTACTGGCCAAAAGTGGACTAAAGAAGAAGAAGAATACCTTAAAAGGTTAATTGATTTTTATAGAGAGGAAAACTATATTCCATGGGGCAAAGTGGCTACATCCATGGAAAATAGAACAAAGATTCAAATATATAACAAATATTATCGTCTTAATGAACAAAGAAAAGGGCGATTTCTGCCAGAAGAAGATGCAGTTATTCTGACATGTGCTGATCATTTCGGGCCTAATTTTAGAAAGATGACCAGCTACTTACCGGGCAGGTCTAGCACACAGCTGCGAATACGGTATCAAATTTTAGCCAAAAAGAGAATATCTACAGTGTGGACAGAAGAAGAAGACAATAAATTAATCAAGTTGCTGGCAAATGAAGATTCACCAAGTGTTTATTCAAGCCTTACAAAGCACTTTCCTGGAAAAAACAGAATGCATATAAGAAGTAGATATGTAACACTAATGAAATGGATGAAAATGCATCCCAACACAGATATTTCCCGAGCTCCACGGCGTGCTGCTAGGCGCTTGGGGCATGGTCAAGCATTAGACAATTTGAATAAAGCTATTGACAATTTAAAAAAGAGAATACAGTCAGAGGTTGAAGAACGCAAAGGTAAAAAAGTCACAAAGAATTCTCCGGATAATATTATTGATGATGCCATAATGGCTACATTGTTAAATCACATTATAAGAGAAGAAGAAGATAAAAGGTCACAGGAGTGGGAAGATGAGCAATTGGTTCTAAGTGACGATACTGTTATTTCAGCTCAATCTTTAAATGCAACCAATTTAAGGAAACTCTTAATTCTTTTTAAAGCTAAATTGAACAAAACACAATTAAAGAATAGCAAATATTCTGTAATATTTCCAGATTTAATAAATGGTAAACAAGATGTTTCTTTAATAAATAGGAAATCTTATTCTAAAAAAGATTTGTTGAAAACAGTTGTAACACAGATTCCCGATATATTTGGTGTTAATACATTAGAAGAACTAGAGTATGTTCTACCACCACATTATGCAACAATAACTGGGTGCAGGCAATTAATGGCATGGATACCAGATAATAAAATGAATATGGCAACTGATTTTAATATAAATGTATTACTTCGTAAAAGTGAGCTGCTAAAAGAACATTTTTTTATTTTGATGGAAAGATTTAATAGCATGTTTTTGTGGCCAATGTTGCTTTCAAATGAGTCGCCACAATTAAGTAAGGTTGACATAATATATAAAGCAGACAGACCTTTACCTAAGACAAATGATCCATCACTAGGCATAGGCATTGCCATTCCAGAGATGAAATCAGATGTTGTTAATGATACTATAGATTTGGAAGAATCTGAAAATAACAATGGCAAGATTAACCTAATTGAAATTACTATTGACAAAGAAGCTGTGGATCCCGATGATGTGGGTTAATATATGCAATTAATTCAGCAACATATACAATACTAATATACATATAATCAACTAAAACTTATTTGTGGACATATATCAGTTCAATATGTATATAATGATTTTCTCAAGGATTGTAGTTAAATCATACTGTTCCCACTGAAATGTTATATTATAAGGTCTACAGTTGATTTGCAGGCAAAAATAATGTGTTTTCAATTTACTTGATTATTATCTTCAATTAACTTTTACTTGATTATTATTATACATTCTTATGAAGAAAGTGCATAAAAACACTGTACATTTAATTTAGTTTTCACAATTTTTTTATCCAAAGTTTTTACTATTCAAATAAAGGAAAGTATAGTGGATCAAGTAGTGCGAAAATAAAAGAAAATTAAGCTATGAATAGAATTAATTTATTTGTGCAACCGGAACTTTGGAATAGACTTGATAATTGCCAAAAGATAAGTGTGAAAAATAAAAGATTCAGCGATGAGGTAGAGGTAGATGATTATTGTTTTTTTTAGTTTACTGAAAAACGCTTAATCATCTTCAGGATATTTTTGAATATGGATTATTAATGATTTCATTAAGTATGGTGTCGTAATTGTCTTCATGTTCTCACTTGGTGCCTCAATTCTGAGGATCGTGATCACATATTGTTCTCTCCCACTGCGTGCGGTTGTAGGCGCAGTGAACTGTGCGGTGCATGGTGAAGTTTCCAGTGGCTATTGATATGGTCTAATATTGCACCATTTATGGCACACTTTTAATTTATTAATTTAAATAACACGGACTAATGAAAAGAATCACTTTGCTGTAATGTTTTAATGTAGGAATTTTAAACCCACCTATTTATTTATCATACATAATTAAACATATTTGTCACATAAAAGGTTTGCGTATTTTTTACTCCTAGCTAGCAGAGGTGGCGGGTGAAAAAAAAATAGGCAGTCTCATGGGGATTAGGGGATAAGCAAACGCGTTGGGATTTTTAGGGGCGTTATATGTTTAGGGATTTTTGGGACTTCTTGTATTTTTTCCTACGTTTTATTTCCTGTAATTTTTTTATTAAGAAATATAAAGTGTTTTGAGTATCTTGTATTAACTGATGTTTTTGCTTTCAGTCCCGAGACTATTAAAGCTTCATCGGACGCAGAACCGGTGGGCTAGCCAGAACCCACGGGTTTGGACCCTCCTCTATGGGTAGGGTCGCGCATGTGCTCATGCGTGCGTTTAACTACTATGGTGTGTCATCTAGTAGTTTGCTGCGCTTACCACCAGAGGGTTGGGATGATGCTGGGCTCTATCGAAGAACCGTTTTGTCAAATCTTTAAAATGTGCGCGAATCGTCGGGAGTCTGCAATCGCTGTGCAGGTCGACGTTGCGCTGATACCATTGCGCACCGGTTGCGCGGCGGATAAACTTACTTTGAACTACTTGCAATTTGTTAATGCGCGTAGGATTTATATGTGCGAAGATCATGCAAGCGTAGGACATGATTGGCCTTACGCAAGCTTTATATAACAGTAGTTTGTGCCGTAAGGGCATTTTACTATGCTTATTCGTTAAATTGTGTAGTGGGCCGGAGACGAACGCGGCTTTATTTCGGACTTGATTGATGTGCATAGTGAAAGTCATACGCGAGTCGAAAGTGACTCCTAAATATTTGACCGTTTTCTCCCAGGGGAGAGTTTGGCCATATAGTGATATTTGCCTCAACTTTCTGTACTGGCGAGGACCTTTGTAACGGTGTGGCGGATGGGGTTGGGGGTGCTACGAGTGAAGTGAATCGCCACACTTTTTTCTGGATTAATATCGATTCTCCATTTGCGGAACCAATCGCCGAGGCGGTCGGCGGCGCTTTGGAGTCGAGTTGTTAATTGACTGAGGTTGCGATCTGAGTAAAAGAGCGCCGTGTCATCCGCGAAAAGCGCGAGATTGACCTGGGGGTCTCTAGGTATGTCGCTCGTGTAGAGCGTAAATAGCAAGAGTGAGAGGCAGGAGCCTTGTGGTACGCCGGCCGTGAGGCGGTGGCTTGTGGAGAGGGTGCCCTCGACTCGAAATCGAAAAGAACGGTTCAACAAAAAGGCCCGGATGGTGTGTACGAGTCTATCTGGCACTTGGAGTGTGTACAGCTTGTAAAGCAAGCCGTTGTGCCAGACTTTGTCGAATGCTTTTGCGACATCGAAGAAGAGAGCCCCTGTGCTGATGTGTTTGGGGTGGTTTAGGCCTTTTAGGATGTGCTCCGTTAGGCGGTATAACTGGTCGGGACAAGAGTGTCTAGCTCGAAAGCCGAATTGTTCGTGGCAGAAGGCCGTTGGAAAATACGTGCTCTTTGAGCCTGTTTAACAATAGCCGCTCGTAGAGCTTCCCCAGGCAACTGAGGAGGCTGATGGGACGATAGCTAGAGGGCTGATTGGCTGGTTTATTCGGCTTGCGAATGCCGATAACCGTGGCTTGCTTCCAGTCGTCCGGAAAGGAGCAACTGGAGAGAAGGGTAGGGTTTTGAGTAACGCAATCTACCCAATCGTGTTTTATTGACTGGAGAGCTTAGCGACATCTAGTTTTTTTAATTACAAGAATTATCAAGAATGCGGAGTTGAACTATGGAGAGTAGATAAAGTGTCCTTATGTTACATCTTAAAGAAAGCGCCAAAAGTAGTTAGAATTTTTTATCATTTAATATTAATCTTTTTGGAATAACGATAATATTGATTGTCTAAAGAAGTCATAGCAAACAAAACATTTTTTTATAAAATTAAATTCCCTACAATTTTTGTTGAAACACTTCTTATCGCTACAATATCTTCAATTTATTGTTCCATTCATGTGAAAATAAATGCAAAAATCTTTGCGCTATTTGTTTTTCATAATTTTTCATAATTACACCGAGAAAGTCATACGTACTATAGTTAGGTAGTTTTAGCATTCAAAAGTTGTAATATTTCGCCTCCGATAAACTTATTGTTTGCGATGGGAACAATGGCTGCCGTTGATATGTCAAATACAAAGAAATGTGTGTCTATTTTGACCCAAAACTGTGTGAAAATGAATAGTTCATAATTAGTGTATCAATAAATGCTTTTAGGAATCTATTACTTAAACGATTGTGTTCAATACTTTGCGCCTGTTATTGTCAATGATTGACGTGGGTGTCTTTGGGTATGTCGCCCGTGTAGAGCGTGAAGAGCAAAGGTGAAAGGCAGGAGCCTTGTGGTACGCCGGCCGTGAGGCGGCGGCATTCCGCTTCGTGCTCTCGTACGGAACGGACGTCTCTCTAAGACGGAGGGCACATGCTACCCCAATTAGACTTAGGAGTCACTTTCGACTCGCGTATGTCATTTACTACGCACATTAATAACGTTCGTAATAGAGCCGCGTTCGTCTCCGGCCGGCTACACAATTTAAATAACGCTAAAAGTAAAATGCCCTTAAGGCACAAATTATTATAATATAAGACCTGCGTACGACCAATTATGTCCTACGCATACATGTTCTTCGCCCACACGCACCCTACTCGCTTGTATGAGCTGCAAATAGTACAAAATAAGTTCATCCGCCGTGCAACCGGTGCCCAGTGGTATCAACGCAACGTCGATCTGCACAGCGATTGCAGACTCCCGACGATTCGCGAATATTTTAAAGACCTGACCAAACGGTTCTTCGATAGAGCCGAACATCATTCCAACCCTCTGGTGGTAAGCGCAGCAAATTACCAACCCGACACAAACGCGAACGTCAACAAGCGTCGCCCGCGAAACGTCCTCATCGACCCGGTCGAGGAAGGGGACTTAGATACGTCGGACCCACCGCCGGGGGTCCCGCCGGACAACACTACACCCACAGTTAGTGCAACAACAAACACACTAGTTCGCCCTCGCCTCCGAGCACGGCGAGACCAACACAACGCGTACACAAGGTACACCCGCGTTCCAGGGCGGTTCTCACCGCCCCCAGCCACCGATTAGCTAAAAACACAGTCGACGGCCATCGGGGTCTCGGTCCGCACCGCAACTTCGATGGCCCTTAGATGACATGTCGTAGTTAAACGCACGCATGAGCACATGCGCGGCCTTACCCACAGCGTAGGGCCCAAACTCGTGGGTTCTGGCTAGCCCACCGGTTCTGCGTCAGATGAAGCTTTAATAGTCTCGGGACTGAAAGCAAAAACATCAGTTAATACAAGATACAAGAGGCGGCGGCTAGTGGAGCGGGTGTCTTCAACTCGATATCGAAAAGAGTACGCAAAAGTATTACACTTCCACAGCCACTTCATGCCAGTTTTCTCTGAGGTCGCGGTAATTCCACAACGGACCTGACCATTCGTACAACTATGAGTGTGAAGACTGTTGCGTGGTCGTACCACAGTTTAAATAGGTTAAGTAAAATCCGTGCTGAAAGGCAAATAGCATAACGCAGGGTTGCAGCGTTGTCGCCTTCCGTCAAGAAAGAGCTGCAGCAGAAAAAACATTATAAATTATAATTAATGTTGTTATTAATTTTAAGTTCAAAATATACTAAAAAACAAAATATAACTTATAAAAAGTGAAATTTTGTAAGTAGCCATTAAGAATTACTCTGAAAAATATGTTGTTTAATTTAATTTAGAATTGACTGCAACTGTATTTTGTAAACTTTATATAAATAGTAAAGTTGATATGTGTAATATTTTGCATGCTATATAAAAATTTGCATAACATGTGGTACAATATTATGATTTGTAACACCTTGTGAAACCATACTATAAGCAAATAAATAAATAAATAACTTTTTAACAGGGGAGACCATTGCCCATCTGTGTGATATTATTATATATACGCTTTACTTTAACTTCTTTGAAAAAAAATCAATAATAAAGCTAAGCTTTCACTCTAATTATAAACTTTTTGTTAGAAACACACAATAAATAGTCAGTTTGATAAATCTATTGTATATAACCAGTTAACTTCCATACACTTTTAACCTTGAAAACTGAACTTGAAAACCGCATTGACACAAATATTAATGAAACATTTATCTCTCAGGATGATGTAAGAGAAATGTTATTTATTTTTTAATTTGTGTATCTTATTATTTTCAGCATCTTCAATAATTTTGGGAGTGTATATTGATAACCTTTTACCGTCTACATACCAACTAACTGCACTACCCACAACAGGTAAAAATTATATTTTTTATTTTGAAAGAAAATCCACAGAATTTAAAAATATATAAATATTACTTACTAAAACTTGAAGCCAATTTGGATTTACATTCTTTAGCTATAGTAAAAATATAGTGTATAGTAAAAAGCAAATAACTTTTAATACTTAAAGACAGGCAGAAGAGAAGGTAAAAATAATTTTTAACTATTGGTATTAACACTTACAAGAAGCTTTGTGTATGGCTACTCCAAACTATTAAGTTTATTCAACGTTATTCTTAATTGATTCGATTGTGTTGTTGACATAAAAAGACGAAGAATTATGTATATAATAATACAATGTGATCTTATTTTAAATCTCTCATAACTCTTTTAACGGTGGTAGGGCCACGCAACAGTGTTGCACGAATGGGTAGGTCCGGCTGAGTAAGTACCGGGACCTCACAGAAGACCGGCGTAAAGTAGAAGTGTTGCACTTCTGCGTTTCGTCTGGTGAGTAAGGTAGCCGGGGCCCACATTATTAAGAGGAGGCAACGCATCTGCAACCCTACGGGTTTTGCAAATGTCCATGCGTAGGCGGTTATCACTTAACATCAGGAGAACCGCCAGCTCGTTTGCCACTTCCTCACATAAAACTCTAATGCCAAAAAATGTTGTAAATCATTATGCGGACGCACTAAGAGTATCGGTGCCTTTAATAGTATCGATCCCAAAAATTTAATTCAATCATTATTAACAGTAATAAACTTGTATTTTTTTTAAAATTGCTACTTAAAACTTTTTCTACTTATTAACCAAATTAGCAAATCACTGATATTACGGACGATGGTAAGTGTCATGCTTGCTGCAGCAAAAGTCATATTCCATGCCGCACTGTATTTAAAACTTAATAATTTGAAATCCTGTGTGACAATCCACTTTGCTCATCATTCTTAGTTATCAGATTAATAACAGGCAATAGTACGGTATTTTCTTAGATCAACTGTGGAAAACTGATTTCTACCACTACATTTCATTACCACTATAAATTTGTATTATATTAATTATACTTTATATTTTTCAGAAACACCTACTGTTTTGGATGCTCATATGGATAACCCTCAATATGATATATATTTATACAGTCCAACTTCGGGTTGCAGGTAAAAAACCAAGTTATAATTCATAATGTAGACATAATACAATGTCAGGAATAATTCATGCTTAAACAAAAAGCAAATAAATAGACTAAACATTCAATATTCATCAGAAAACAAATGATTTAAAAAAACAAAAGAAACTCTATAAAATGTACACTTTTTACTAAATGCTCCTTTTACGATGTGCTCATATTGTAATCTACAAATATTGAAAATTGCCTGTAAAGACAAAGTAATATACGTAATATAAAATAAAAAATTAAATAAATAATAATAAGTATAAGTGATAATATAAAGTAAAGTGGGGTGCAATTTTTTTACCCGGTGCACATCAGCGACGGAACCAGTAATGCTTAGATCCCAAATTTATAGAATATTACTACCATTAATGCAATGAGCAAATCACTGATATAATGATAAGTGCAAGGCTTGCTGGAACAAAAATCATTTTTCTCGCTACCCTTATGCATTTAAAACTTCAATAATTCAAAATCCTGTGCGGTAATTCACTTTGCTCATCATTCTGAGATAGTATATAATTGACAGGCATTTCCTTAGACAAATTGTGCAAAAATATTGTTTTCACAACTAAATTTCATAATCATTATAGATATTTATGTAATTAATGAAACTTTATTATTTTCAGAAACACCTACCGTTATGGATGTCCATGGTTTACATTCCAACTACCGGTTGCAGGTAAAATTAATCTATACAGTAAATTAAACAGGAGTGTCTGTTTGTAATATTAAAATAACCGCTTTTTACTAAATGCATGTCGATGTTGACATTTTTTACAATTTTTGTTCCGGTTAATCTCTGAAACGGCTGGGCCGATTTTGACTGAACTTTCAGTTGCAGATAGCTGATGTAATAAGGAGTAACTTGGACTACTTTTATTTTACATTCCACGCGGACGAAGTCATGGGCACAGCTAGTTTATAATTTAACAGTAATATAATAGTAAAACTCTATGCTTATACAAAAATCATGTAAAATTTATCATCCTTTAAATCTTATTCTTTAAACGAGCAATTCTTATATATATATAGTACCTGGAGGACTTATAGGATTTTATGCTTATGCTGTGAGACCACCAAGGCAGTTATGCATAATAATATTAAAAATTGTATTAGGATAACTTAACATGGGAATATGAACCTCTTTTAATATTCTCATAACTCATGTGATAAAAACAGTAATGCTGTTATTATGCTAGATATGTGAGATGTGTATAAGACTACTAATTACATTAACCATACAGTTGACATAAACATTAAATTAACGACTCTTCTGGTAAAACTAATTTGGAAAACAATATAATCCACACAAAAATATTTTCATAATAAGTAAATAATAAGGTAATTTATATTTATATGTTACAGGTACAAAGAAAGTAACAACTTAAAGCAAAAAATTACACAATTAAGAAGTAAAATTAGTAGACTAATGCCCAGTTTCCGAAAGGCCAATCAAAGCAGCAATCACATAACACTATGTCAAAAATGATCAGCTGTTAATCTCTTGTTAAACTCCCTTGGGTTTCTGGAAGGTTTGTTCAAGAAAAATTAGCTAATCACTGTATAACCAATGGTAATGAATGAAATGAATGATTTACTTCAACTAACTCTTTCTATTTTATAGCTGTCCCTCTTTAAACAAAACTTAAATTAACGTCATTATCCAGTGCTGTCACCGTGTGATTGCCAACGTAAAAATCCGAGTTATAATAAAATTTAATTTATATAAATACATGCAAAATGTCAAGAAAAAAACTTTACAGAACGTGAAAAAAATGAACTTTTATCCATAATAAACAAGTAAGTATTATAAAAAGAAAGAATCCATATTATTTATTAACTTTTGAATTGCATTTTCTATTTTTTCTAATCGCATGATATGTTCGCATAATAATAAATAGGTAATAGAACACATGAATTTCCTTACAACGTACTAGGGAATTATGTTTATTTTTAATAAAAACTAAGGTTTTTGATAAAATACATTTTTAAGCAACGCTTGATCATCCAAATTGACAGATTACTTAATAAAACTTTTGACAGCTCGTTGACCACCGAAAAACGCTTTCAGAAACTCGATTTTCTATTGATTGTCCGCTAATCAGTGACTAATTGCAAATCAAAATCAATGTTGTTTTCAGACGTTCTAGCAACTCAGATCATGTTAAACAACGTTTGACAAGAGATTTATCGTAAATTAAAATTGATTGCGCTTTCGGAAACTGGGTGTAAGAAAAAGAAGTAAGAATTACAAAAAGAAACAGCAAATACCCAGAAAATATGAATGAAAAAAACCCATGAAGAACACGAGTGTTTTAGCTAAAATGTATATTCAAAAATAAGAAACACTAAAATATCCAAAGGGACCGGCTGAAATGATATTTGGACGATACAACAATGAATATTATTTTGTAAAGTCGGTACCGATCGATCAATCTAATTTAATGTGGGAAATAGTTGTAAGATCAGTGTAAAAATGTTATTTTAACAATCATAGATATAATAAAAGCAAGAAATAAATAACATCGTTTTACTTTCACATGTAATTGCTACTTCATACTTAATATATTTTAAGTTCTTCATAATTATAAACGTATATCTATTAATGTAACTATATATTTTATTTATATAATAGTTACATTTAATAAGTTCACAAATTCGTGATGAATGCCTTATCAGTATGGCATTCATCATTAAATTGTGTACTTATTAAATGTAACTATCATATAAATAAAATATACAGAGTGTCGTTACCATCGCGACAATAAATGAACACACGTCTAACGCTACTTGCCAATAATCATAAAAAAATATTAACGTTAAACAAAATCCATAATTAAAAAAAAACTATTTTTCAAACAAACTAATTAAGTAAAAAAGAAACAAAATTTGTAACATCCTATACAACTCGCGCCACAGCGTCGCATTACAAGCCTCTCCTTCTAACAGTATGTTTTGTCTCTTTTAAATTTATTCAACCCATTCATATGCTTTGTGACCTTGACAAATGAACTTTACATTACACTTTTATAGGTAAGGGTGTTCTAAAATTGTTTGTTTTGGAAAATTTAATAACTCTGTAAATATTGATTATTAAAGAATTTAAATGTTTAATACAACTTCAAAAAGTTATGCCCTATATATGTGTTCATTTATTGTCGCGATGGTAACGACACGCTGTATAGTTAGATTAATAGATATACGTATATACATCATATAGGTATACACCGAATGTTTCGGAACAAGAAATATAGATGTCGCTAGCCCGCGATGTTGACCAAAATAATATGCGAGATGGCTCTCTATTTCTGTAGTATTACTTTACTCTATGGTGTTGAATGTTCAATGTTGACAATGACATGCGTATCGTCTTAGTAGTCTGTGAATGTTGATGTTTTCTTTTCAGAATTTCTATGAATTTGGGATTTCATATACTTATTATTTATTAATTAAATCAAGTTATCATGTGATAGTGTTGAGAAAATTGCAAAATGATGGTTTTGAAAGCCTGTGCAGTATGTTTGAGCACCGATGTTAAATTTTATAATATGGATATTGGACAATTAAGACAGGATTATAACTTGGTGTCTGGTCTAAGAGTAATATCATTTTGTTCTATATTAATACTGTTCATAAATATATGAATTACTGCATCCCTTTAATTTATTTTAGACACACAAGGGCAACGGTTTACCTGGGTATCTTTGTTTCGAATGCTCCGCATATTTAAGACGTTATAAACAATTTAGAGATAAATGCCAGAGAGCACATTATGCGTTGAAGCAAGTCCTTTATAATCAGAAACAGGTAAGCGAAATTCTTTTTTTCATGTTTGTAATATCATTATTAAAAATTATTAACTTTAAAGGTTTAGTATGTTAAGTTTAAGTTTATATTATACACGCTTGTCTAAGCATGTTTAAGAATGAGACCTCCTATATTTCATGTTGTATTTTCAAAGTTTACTTGTTTTTGGAACAGTTACAGTAAATGTTTTCATTACAGATTACAAAAGATGCAATAGAAATAATTGATCGTAAGCTTATTGATATTCTGCCATCCCTATCTTATGTAGACAAAAGTAGAACACACTATGAGGAAGTAAAGTTCCAATGGATTAAGCAAAGCCGTTGTAATAACATTAAAGGTGAAGTGCCTATCATGCATCATAGCACAGATGACACAATTGAAACTGTAATACCAAGAACAGGCTCAAACTTGAATAAAATCTTGGTCAAAACTGAATTTGAAGACACATCCATTGACAGAGATTTCGCTTTAGACTTACCAGATTTAGATGATGGACCAAAGGAACCCGATTCTTTCGACCAATCAGCAACACACAATGAAACCGGGTTCTCAAATGAAGCAACCCTATTCCAAGAGTTTTTTATCAGTAATGTTCAAGACTATGCTAATAATGTTGATTCACAATGTAAAGATGAATCATTTGCATTGAAAAAAGATGATCAGGATGTAGACGGATGTAACTTGGATGAAGAGTATGCTAGTGTAGTTCCAATATCTATTAAAGAGGCAAAAGCTGCTGTAGAAGTGTATAAAATGTTTAGTCACGGCAAATACTCTTGTGATGTTTGTACAAAAGCATTCTTTAGTGAAAATCGTTTGAAAATTCATATGCGAATGCATGACAAGGTAAGTGAAAACTATGTATGAAGTAAAATTATTATATTTTTGTCAGTACTTTTTTCTTACAGTGTTATAATAACAATTTTTAATTATTTGCTGTTATTGTATATTGATATGCTTTATTTTTTTAGCATGTCAGTGGCACATTCTTTTGTGAATTGTGCAATTATTATTATAAGACAGATTTTCTTTTGCAAAATCATATGACTGAAAAACATATGTATAAATACATATGCAGAAAATGTCCTGAAGTTAGTTTTGACAGGTAAGTTTCATTATAATAAAAATTAATTACTACTCATGCTAACTTATAATTAACAAATACATTTTTAAGCTTGAAGTTCTTTAAAACACTACAATTATAAATAACCAAAATAATTTGAGCCCACACAATGCAACTCAAATTAATAATATGACTGGGAAAGCTTTTCAATGTATTTAACCCTCCATTTCCCTTTGTCTATTGGCCGGTTTCTGTCTGTAGATTCGCAATTTTATAAATTTGACATATGTTTTAGTTAAAGTTAATATCATTTGTGTTTAAACAACTATAGAACATCAGCCAAACAACACTTTATTTGGACACACCTGCAAAAGGGCAATAATAAGAATGCAAACTGGTATGAATCCCGTCCCACTTGGCTTAATAATAAAGGTGGAAAGAGGCTCAAAGGCGTAGTGTCCCTTCGTCCTGTCAGGAAGATCAAGAAGTTACCTGAAGATTTCCTTGTGTATTCTCCAATATCACAGGAAGAGCAGTACAGAATAGTCGAGGCTCGACAAAAGAGCATGAATTATTTAGAGGCCGATTTTAAGTGCAAGCTTTGTTTCAAAGGCTTTCGAGAGACTACTACATATAACAAACATATGAGGAAGCATGACCCGGTAATTTACATAAATAATGTTACTTTTATTTGCCATAGGTTTATTCTTGTTTTATTTGGCAATACTAAGATTTTTTCGGAAACTCACAACTCGTCTTCATAACATGATTTTAATATAATGTTGGATTTTTTTCTATAGGCATTTGCAGGTAATCTCCAGTGTGACGTATGCAAATTATATTTTAAGGATACAAGGAAAATGTACAAACACATGAATATCACTCATCTTTTCAAATATTCATGTCAAATTTGTAGTTATGTCTGTTATAATAAGTAAGTATAACATAATTATATCCTGAATGTTTGTATGTTATGTCGGTTAAAATAACGCTAAAAATCAAATTATCGAAAAAAATCTAATCAGAAATAATGTTGAATTGGCCTTATGAACGGCCTCATAGTGTAAAGACATTTAATGAATACATTATAACAAAAATATAGCCATTTAAATTTTTATAGTGCTAAAATTTCTAAAAAGCAATGGCGACATCTCTCATTCGAATTATCGTTGTAAAACGATATTCAAAATTGTTTGTATGCTGGAAAGGACATAGCCATGAATGCGCCAAGCATTACGTTAAGATGTTTGTTGGTGTGGCAATCAGGCTGTTAGATTATTAGTTATATTTTAGTGGTTAAAGCAACAGGCCGCGAATGCCGAAGACGTGGGTTCGATTCCCACAGCAACGATAAACTTTTCGTAGTTTTTTCTACAAATTATAATAAAAAAACATAGCCAAAATTAGTGGTATCATGTATGTGGGATCAATTCATACAAGTTGTATGGTTAATTGAATATTTAAGTATAACTTTGAATTATTTCGAAGAGAGGATACTTTTTGTTTTAAATTGGTTTAAATTTTCAGAGGACAAGCGCACCTGCACTACAGATGGCATAAAAATGTCACATACCAGTGTCAACACTGCAAGATGGAGTTCAAGTGAGGATTTTTTTCAATTATAATTGGAATTCTAAATAATAATTTTCCACAACAGACTGCCTAATATTGAAGTAGAACCAATGTTGTCAATTATAGTTCCATAAAAACGATGTTGGTCGAATGTTTATAAATTGCGCCATAATTTATTACTTAGTTTATTAATTTTAATTCTACATAAAAAATGTATTGCAATCGCAACGACTGCGTATATAGTAATGGTTGATCGTGGTCACCTGGTCAATGGACAACAATTAGTTGGACTTTAGTTCAAATGTGAATTTTTGAAGATAAATAGACTAACGCAAATTTTTTCGTCTTCCAAGTAACGCGCCCATACGCTACACCAACTCGAGAGAACCACGAGTAAATCTCGATATTCACTTTCTTTATTACATTTTTAGCAACTCACTGCGCCATGTAGTGTGCATACTTTAAAGGGTGAAACATGTTACAAATAACATTTAAAGATAATTGTTTGTAACGAAAGTTTAACTGTGGTAGGGCCACGCAACAGTGTTCGCTGTTGCACGAATGGGCAGGTCCGTCCGGGAAAGTACCACGACCTCACAGAAGACCGCCGTGAAGTAGAGGTTTTACATTTCTGCGCTTCGTCTGGTGAGTGAGGTAGCCGGGGCCCAATTTATTAAAAAATGCCAACGCATATGCAACCCTACGGGTGTTGCATATGTTAATCGGCGGCGGTTATCGCTTAACATCAGGTGGACCGCCAGCTCGTTTGCCACTTTGTCACATAAAAAAAGTCATTGGTTTGAAAATTTATATAATATTTACACGGGACGCAGGTTCGAATCCCGCCGTGGCCGAATAATTTTTTCGATTTGTCTGCAAAAATTCACATTTTATCTTTCATCTGGAGTGCGGAAATAATTACAAAAATATATTTTAGTTGATCAAATAGGTGTATACAATATTGGACTTAATTTTTGTGAGAAAATCCCCACGACACGAATTATTCTCGTTCGCGAGTCGCATTAAGTATGGGGAAAATATGTTTTTTTAATGTAAATAGTAATTATCAATATTATATAATTTAATGTGTTTGCAGCAAAGCTTCGACCAGGTTGACTCACATTCGAATAAAACACCCATCGACGAACATTTGCAATCTATGCGGGCACAGTTTCGTAAGCGAGACGGGCCTGTATTGCCATCAGAGAATCGCTCACAGCAAGGAGGTAATATTAATATAGTATTAAATAATATTAACAAGCGAAGCGAAATCTTTGGATCCCTTTTTAAGAATATTTCGCGCACGGAGGAGTGTGCGATTTGATATTGTTAATCTTGTTACACTTATAAAATCGTTTGCCATGAGTGAGAATATTCATACAAAAGAGAGCTGAACTTCGGAGTCTTGGTTTATTTATATCATGGAATTATCCGCTAAGAAAGATTTTTTGGATAATACAACTTTAAGCTGGGTAATGGAAAATTTAAATGAAACTGATAGGAAAAATAAAAATTTGAATTACAGCTACGGAGAGCCAATAAACAATGGACTCGGGTCAGCTCTTTTTATACAGCGTGTCGTTACCATCGCGACAATAAATGAACACACGTCTAAAGCTACTTGCCAATAATCATAAAAAAATATTAACGTTAAATAAAATCCATAATTAAAAAAAAATATTTTTCAAACAAACTAATTAAGTAAAAAAGAAACAAAATTTGTAACATCCTATACAAATCGCGCCACAGCGTCGCATTACAAGCCTCTCCTTCTAACAGTATGTTTTGTCTCTTTTAAACTCATTCAACCCATTCATATGCTTTGTGACCTTTACAAATGAACTTTACGTTCCAGTTTTATACGTAAGGGTGTTCTAAAATTGTTTGTTTTGGAAAATTTAATAACTCGGTAAATATTGATGTTTGAAGAATGTAAGTGTTTAATACAATTTTAAAAAGTTATCCTCTATATGTGTGTTCATTTATTGTCGCGGTGGTAACGACACGCTGTATATATTATGTATACTAGCTGATCCGGCAAACGTTGTTTTGCCATATAAATTATTTGTAGGAGAGAAAAAAAAAAAAAAATATGTTATAAATCTATTCTCAAACCTACTGAATGTACATATAAAATTTCATCTTAATCGGTCAAGCCGTTTCGGAGGAGTATAAACACTAAAACTGTGACACAAGATTATTACATATTAGATGGCCATACCGGTTTTTTGAAGACGAATCAAACTTGCAAAGCCGTGGACAAAACGTATACGCTATCAACGTCAAACAGATAATGCAGAGAGTACATATTTTCAAAAGTTTGCACAGAGTAAAATATAAGATAAAGAATTTTAAGGTTGAATTTCGACAAATGGTTCGCCCCCATTGTTCGTTGTTCCAATGAATGTTTTTTATTTCAAAGTTATGGCATTACAGCAAGCCATTATTGATGAGTGATGGAGACTAACACTTGAGATGTTCCCCGCTTCCAGCTACTGAGAGGTCTTTGATCATATCGCTCGCGGTACGGAACGCAAAGCTATGGATTGAATTCATTTATTTTTATTTTTTTCTCTCGTTCGAATTATCGTTGTAAAACGATATTCGGAATTTTTTTTATGCTGGAAAGGATATATAAACACGGATGCGTCGAGCATTGCTTCGAATGCTAAAAAACAATGTAGATAAAAGTCGTTGAGATTTTCTTCAAACTGAAGTTCGTCGAAGACGCTATTAGAAATTGTTTTCTATGACAATTGAATATTTAAGGCCTTCAGATTATTATGATCAGTTCGAGTTATAAACATGTAATATTTGAGCAAAAAACCAATTTATACCTTGCCAAAGAAATATTTCGATGCTCTGATCCAGTATGATAACCACAATTGCGAATTACTCACGATTCCCGTAATCGTGTCGTTGCATTCGATATTGTACCCTATTATGCAGGAATAAGATCGATTTTCTCGTTCTCAGGATATCGGTCGTGGCTGTACTGAAGTATGGAATGAAACAATTACGAAATAGTCACAATTCCTGGAAACTTGTTGGTGCATTCGATATTGTACTCTATTGTGCTAGAATAAGAATCGATTTGCTTGTTCTCCGCAGATCGGTCGTGGCTCTACTGAAGTACGGAATAAAACAATTACGAAATAGTCACAATTCCTGTAATCTTGCTGGTGCATTCGATAGTGTACTCTATTTTGGAGGAATAAGGTCAATTTGCTCGCTCTCAGATCGGTCATTGTTGTACTGTAATATGGAATACCACAATTACGAATTACTCACAATTGTAATCCTGTTGGTGCATTCGATAGTGTACTCTATTGTTGAGGAATAAGATCGATTTACTTTACGATTCCCAAAATAAAGTCGTTGCATTCGATAGTGTACTCTATCACGTAGGCATAAGGTCGATTCGCCCGTCCGCAGGAGATCGAGTGCAGCGAGGCGCTGGAGGTGAACGTGGAGGACCCGCTGTACTGCGCCGAGTGCAAGATCCAGTTCAAGAACCAGGACGCCTTCGCGACCCACTTCGGCAGCTCGAAGAAGCACTCCGTCACGAACCGGTATCGTTTCACATGATCCTTACTGTCAGGGCCGGATTTAGAGGTACGGAGGTCTCGGGGCAACAACGGAGTGGAGGCCTTGGGAGATTATTTTCCATTGTTTTCTGTTAAAATTTAATGTGATCATGTTCGTACATAGTACTGTAGGTAAAGGTAAAACGCGAAAAAAAAATATGAAAGGAAAAGTTGTTTACTAGTGACTAGTAAATAGTCTGGATTTGATTTTTTTTTCCCGAAGTATGTAATGTCCCCCACATTAGATACTTCCCTCTTTTGTGGAGGCCCCGGGACTGTTGCCCCGGTTGCCCTCCCCTAAATCCGGCCCTGTACAGTACAGTATAGTACTGTACTGTACTCATAAAGTCAAAGTATATTTATTCAATATAGGCTGTAATTGTATTTGTGCCATTTGCTGTTGAAACATTAGGTCCGTGGGGTCCCCGCACATCAAATTTTTTTAAAAGTTTATGTCCTAGGCTTAACGCCGCGGCTGGTGACAAGAGAGCTGGTACTGTACTGTGAGCATAACTCATAAATGTCAAGCGTGGCACCATGCCGCGTGGATTAGGTTTATTAGATAATATGTAATTTTCGATAGATTTAATCTTGTAAATATTAGATCAATAAAGATTGTCTGTTCCCTTATATAGGCCTAACTTAAGCTCTTATTGAACGTCAACAAAAAATCTACCACCGGTTCACTAAACTAGACCTGCACAGAGAAGAACCGGCAAGAAACTCTGCGGTCTTGTTCTTTTTGTTTTATATTTTTTTTTTTGATGCAATTATACACACTTATTTAGGTATAAAATCAGCAGCAGCCAGGGGTCTTGCAAGTGCAGAGCAAGAGTCATTTCCAAACATCCTTGTCCTCAATGTATTCTTGGATATTATAGTATGCCCTTGCCATTAAGGTAGCTTTTACAAATTGTTTAAAATTGTTTATACTTAATTGTTTGTGGATGTCACCTATTTTATTATAAAAGTTGATGCATCTTCCAAGAAACGACTTTCTGGTTTTAGCCAATCTAAACCTCGGTACTTCCAGAGTGTCACCACGGCCCCGACGCGATGTGGATTTTTTTTTTTCGTAAATAGGTGGATATTCTTACGTACATACATGATGTTCTCAAGTATGTAAAGCGACGGGAGCGTCAAAACGTTTATTTGCTTAAATATATGCCGTAGTGACTCACGTGGACCCAAGCCATAGACGGCCCGTATAGCTTGCTTTTGTAATACAAATATCGTGTCTAAACCGGATGCGGAACCCCAAAGTAAGACACCATAGGACATTATGCTGTGAAAATAAGCATAATAAACTAATTTAGCTGTTTCCTCGTTAGTTAGCTGCCTGATTTTGCGTATGGCAAAGACGGCAGCGCTCAATTTCTTAACTAACTTATCTACATCAAATCCCCATTGCAACTTGGAGTCAACGCTTATTCCAAGAAATGTTGTTGAATCCTCAAGGGGTAGGATTTTCTCATCAATAGAGAATCCTGATTGGTGACACAACTTTGAAAGAGTAAATCTAATACATTTTGTTTTATTGGAGTTCAAAAGTAAGTTATTGGTAGCAAACCAGCCAGACACAACATCTAGTATTTCATTTGGTTGTTCCAGTGCATTATCTTTCCTTTTAACTTTAAACAATAATGAAGTGACATCCGCAAACAAAACAATTTGAGACCTTTTTTCCACTATATATGGCAAATCATTAATATAAACTAAAAACAGAAAAGGGCCCAGGATCGATCCTTGAGGAACGCCCATTTTTTACTTTTGACCCCGTTGACAATATACCATTTATGATTACTTTTTGTTCCCTGTCAGTAAGATATGAGGAAACAAAGTCAATGGCACTATTTCGAATACCATAATATTCCAATTTCCTGATTAGAATTGTATGATCTACACAGTCAAATGCCTTGGAAAGGTCACAGAACACACCAATGGTGTCATGAAAGCTTTCCCAGGACTGCAGGATATGTGAAACTAATTCTATCCCTGCATCAGTTTTGGATCTACCTTTAGTAAATCCAAATTGGTGCTGATTTAAAATTTTATATTTGTTAAAATGAACTATCATTTGATCCAGCATTATTTTCTCAAACACTTTGCTTAAGGCCGGCAACATAGAGATAGGACGATAATAAGAGGCATTATCTCTCGAACCCGATTTATATACTGGCACAACTTTACTATATTTCAATATCTTTGGGAATTTGCTACTGTCTAAACAAGTATTAAATATTTGGGCTAATGTGTAAGCGATGTCATAGATTATAAGATCAATTGCCCATAAAACCGTTTGTCCTGACTTGACTGTCAACGCACAGGCAAAACTACTAAATCTCGAGAGCTACAGCTTAGGGTATTTATTTTATTTCGTCATGTGAGCTTCCGCTGAGGAAAGATTTTTTGGGGAATTTAAACTTCAAGGGATAGGGCGGACCTTGTGCGAAAGTTTTTGCGTGAAAATTTTAATTACATTTCCTCCAATAAATAAACGGGTTCTAAGTTTAAAAATAATAAAGGGGTTCTAGGTTTAGGTAACGTGTTTATTATATGTAAGAAGTTCAACATTTGAATTTTATCATCACATTGCAGTTCCGTGGTCAACAGCAGCCCGGGGAAGAACGTGCAAGCCAAGAAGCGGAAGGTGACCCGTCGCGACGGCTCCATTATATTGAACAACGGCGTGCCGACGTCTACGAAGTGCGAAGTGGTGAGCGATACGGTCACAGTTTTAACTGTCGGCCATAATGTATGCAAAACTGTATGAGCGAACTATCAGCCGAATAATGGGTCGTGATATGTATACATACATACATGGATTTTTTAAAGTTTATATTTTTTATGATTATTGACAAGTGGCGTTGGAAGTGTGTCCATTCATTGTCGCGGTTGTAACGCCATGCTGTATTATAAATCGTATATCCGGTGCTATTTAGTGTTTAGTATAGTTAACTAGCTGCTACCCGCGACTACGTCTGCGTAGGATAGGCTGAAGGCGTAAACACACAGACATAAAAATACGTATATGTATAAATTATAGCCTATGTTTTATTCCGATGTATAAGCTATATCATTGTAAAGTTTCATTAAAATCCATTCCGTAGTATTTGCGTGAGAGAGTAACAAACATCCATCTACATACAAAATAACGAACTTTCGCGTTTATAATATTAGCAAGGGTTATGCATGTCGATGTTCGCAGTGCGGTGAGTTCCTCTCCAACGACGTGCAGGCGAGGAAGCACTACGAGGCGGAACATCCCGGCGTGGAGTTCCTCAAGCGGTACATGTGCGACGTTTGCGGCCACACGACCAAGGTGGGCGATGCGAACGATTCTTCGAGAAACAGCCATTTTTAGGGTTCCGTACACGAAGGGTGAAACGGGACCCTAATACTAAGACCCCATTGTCTGTCCATCCGCCTGTCACCAAGCTGTATCTCGTGAACCGTGATAGTTACGACAGTTGAAATTTTCACCACGATGTATTTCTGTTAACAACAAATACTAAAAGATAGAATAAACAAATATTTAAGGGGGCTCACATACAACAGACATAATATTTTTGCCGTTTTTATAGATAACACTACAGAACCTTTTTGTGGGCGTGGGCGACTTCGCGGCGTTACCAAGGCAACCGATGCATTTTTTTTACATTCACCTATGATTCCGAGTTATTCAATTAAGCCGTTATCAATAGTATTTAATGTCCTTTTCAAAGACAAAGAGTTCAGGCACGGGGAATATTAAGTTTTAGTTTTTTTTTTAATTGATTACTTTATTATTTTTCTTTTGTTACTGTAAAGAAGTATAACTTGTTGCGGGCGCACATAAGCACACAGACACACACACTCCCATACACATTTTTTTATTGTCCCCAGCAATACGCCAACCTGATGGTCCACATGCGCACGCACACGAACGAGAAGCCGTACCAGTGTCCGCAATGCGACCGCCGCTTCAGCATGCCCAGCAACAGGGACCGTCACCTCGTCGTAAGTGGCTTAGTTGCGCAGTGGCGCAGTGGAGCAGTTGCGCAGTTGAGCAGTGGCGCAGTAGCCGAGACGTCGGCCCCGGCCCGCGGTCGCACGTTCGATTCCCACACGGGACAGCTGTTTGTGTGGCGCGCAGATGATTGTTTTGGATCTGAGCGTTTGTCCGAGCGATATTTGTGTTTGTGAAGTGTGTTTATAATGTTATCCAATAGTGAGGGAAATTTAAAAAAAAAAATAGTGAAGAAAATGTGATTATTAGGTCCTCAAGATGAATTTCAATTTCGATGGAGCAGTTCGAAACGCATTCAACGATTTCATTGATTCTCGCTCTTGCAATGTTTTCAGGAACTGAATTAATGAATTACGTATAAAAAGGCGAAAGCGCATAGGTAAATAACAATGGTGCATACTGCGATTGACTAAATATATAATTTTAATCTTTTTTCCATATAAACCGCCGTATATTTCTAACAGGCGGTTATTGTCGGTACGCCGCAACTTCCATAATTCTTCATAGAATTTAACGTGTCGACCACCATTTCAAATCTAATGTCTGCATATACGAGAGGGATATAGATTTGGAAGGCCCTGGATCGGAACCTTGGACTGATCGGCTGCTTTTTGAACTCCGTTAGGTCCACACCGGGGAGAAGCGATACCAGTGCCAGCTGTGCAACCGTCGCTTCACCCAGAGCAGCGCCGTCAAGCTTCACATACAGACGGTGCATCTGAAAATACCCTACGCGCCGTGGGACAAGAAGAACAGGTGCGGGTTTCTACGAGTTTTTAAGAAGTTATACACTTTGCAATTATCACGATTGGCGGTGGAGGAAAACACCGCGAGGAAACCTGCGTATTTTCGAAATAATAATTTAAAAAAAAGTATTTCGAAATAAAATATGTGAAGCCCGCCAAGCCGCAGCGGGGTGTGGACTACATTCTATATAGAGGCTTTTCTAAATATATCCATTTTTTTATTAAATTCTAGACTAATAAAATATATAAAAAATGATAAATATTTAAAATCACTCGTAAGTAACTAAATTACATTCATTTGAACTTATCTCAAAAAGTGCGTGATTTATACGCAACTCATTTATTTTACGCGCGATCATTCATAACTAACACGCACACAAGTTCGTGCACAGTAAAAGGAGAATGACCAATTTTGGTACCCGTTTTTCTTTTGCGCCCGAATGAAATTAATATTATTAATATTGCTTTTTATTTTCCTCTTCGTTAGTCTAACAGAATTTTTGTTTTGAACCGGGGTTTTATTTTACAACAAAATAAAGTTTTGTTTCGTATTATCAACAAATCCGGAAACGCACCGGCAATTGACAGCTGTATACAAAGTAAACAGATCTAATACTAGATAATCGATTGTAAGTATAATATTGTATTTAATTATTATCGATAAATTACAATTATAAGCTTGTGTTAGGTGAAACAGCACAATATACATATACGTTATCTAGTTACAGTTATTAGTAGTTATATGTTATTTTTAAATCTACTCTGATACTTTATTACATTATTTATAAATCTACATAAGAAATCGATTTCGGAAACTCGATTGTCGTCGACAATCGACTTCAAGTCATGGTACCCAATATTATTAATTAATCTGTTTGTTATGTAATGTGTTCATCGTCTTGAACTCTTTAAGTACCTAAGTAACATTAGCAAAGTGATATATCGTTTATTGTTTTGACTTTTATACTTCATACACGTTATATATACGTGTATTGTTACGACGGGAAGTTTCTTAAACAATTAGTTGTGTGAAGTGAATTGACTCAAAATGCCCACGCAAGGAGTCGAACGACAATAAAAACTATAAGATAGAATACAACAAATAACAAACGCAGCGCTTTGGATAGGCGATGCGTCGAACTACTAAATAACATATTACGGTTTTGGAATCAATCCTATACAGGTAAGCACATTCTAAGACTCCTTGAATGAGTATTGAGTACAAAACGTTCTTTTAGTTGTGGATTAATTACTTCCAATAATATCAAGATCAGTATTTTATTATCATCTTATTGTTATATAATTTATAACAACTTTCCTTTTGTCATCTCTAATAAACTATATATTTTAATTTTATAGGCAAAACATACATAAATAACAATATACACTAAAAGGAATATTGATCCCTTTATAAATTGTGTATCTCTAAATAGTTACTTTTAGAAAAATGTTACACAAATATTTCTTTTTTCTGATAAACATTTTTTCCTTTTGAAAAAGACATATTTATTAAAGTATATAAGTGTTAAAGCCATAATTATTTAATAAGTAAAATATACAAATAAAACTTGGAATTTCATGCTAATATTATTTTGTTTGTTACATTTACACCATAAAAAATTAGATTACATAAGCACCTAATATAAAACAATATTTTTTCAGCTCTCTCTGGAAAGCATCAGTTGTAATGAATGTTTTGGAATAATTACAAAAGAAGTAAACACAATGAGTGAAAAAATGATTCAACACTGCCTGGATTGGGACATGAGTCTATGTTGTGTTTTCATGTGAATTATTTTGCTAGCACAAAGGGTTTATTTGTACAAGAAAATATCAAGAAAGGACATTTTTAGGAAATTGATTCCGTGTCACTTTTAAATTATTTTTTTTGCTTCCTAGATAATTCAGGGATGATCCCCTATAATGACCGCCTGAGATGGAAAAAATTATAATGTAGATACTTTATGAATATTCACCTCCACATTTGTGTAGCTTTTATAATTTGCTAAATTGTATCCAGTATGTTAGTATATACTCTTCTTACAACACAAGTACCAAGTGGCACCACAGCATTGTGTATTTTTATTTCATTTTATAAGGGTTAAAAAACAGCAACAATATATGATATAAAAATTAGATTACATAAGCACCTAATATAAAACAATATTTTTTCAGCTCTCTCTGGAAAGCATCAGTTGTAATGAATGTTTTGGAATAATCACAAAAGAAGTAAACACAATGAGTGAAAAAATGATTCAACACTGCCTGGATTGGGACATGAGTCTATGTTGTGTTTTCATGTGAATTATTTTGCTAGCACAAAGGGTTTATTTGTACAAGAAAATATCAAGAAAGGACATTTTTAGGAAATTGATTCCGTGTCACTTTTAAATTATTTTTTTTGCTTCCTAGATAATTCAGGGATGATCCCCTATAATGACCGCCTGAGATGGAAAAAATTATAATGTAGATACTTTATGAATATTCACCTCCACATTTGTGTAGCTTTTATAATTTGCTAAATTGTATCCAGTATGTTAGTATATACTCTTCTTACAACACAAGTACCAAGTGGCACCACAGCATTGTGTATTTTTATTTCATTTTATAAGGGTTAAAAAACAGCAACAATATATGATATAAACAGAAAATCTGCTGCTACTGTTATGTATTATACTATTATGTTACAATTACTAAATACAAAAAAGAAACACTTAAAAATATATAATTATTTAAAAGTAAAGCTTAACTTATTTAGTGTTGGAACCATTTGGTTTCATGTATTTATTTATTTAGTGTAAAAATCAAACAATTTATTTAAGCAATTTATGATTGTATGTTGTGATGGCTGTATTGTGATATGTCTTGAATATTTGGCTATATTTTATATGTTATCTTCACATTGTAATAAAATATTTACAGCTTATTGCTATGCTTTAATAGGCTAATAGTTTTAATTAATTGCTTGTTAATATTTGTTATAACTCTGTTCTGACTGAGCTACAGATCATTATTGTGACTATAGCTTCTGTTTTTGCTTCCACATAGCTCCTTTTCTGCATAGGCCTGCCGAATCAGGAAGTAAACTAGTGACCATACCTGCGGCCGATTGAAATAAATAATTGTTGACTAGGAAAGGGCCTTAATTACTTCCCCAACATTCCCATGTATATGACTGAAATAATTTTTTGGCGTTTTTTATTTTTGCCTTTTGTTTTACTGATAACCTTATTCATTTGCCTGGAAGAAATTGCTACCTTAGCAATAAAGCCGCCTGTATGTACACTTTATTTTCTATGTGTTCCCTTGTGTGCAATTACGTACATTCTATTCTACTCAATTCTCAAAGGCATTTAAGGTTCGCAAAAAAGTAAGTGTCTACTTCCTATAGTCTATGACTCAGTCCCTTCTTGCCCCCGCGTATAAAGGGTTGATAACAATAAAATAGAATGACGAATACGGTATTTAATACTAAATAGTTTACATCAGTTAAACTGAAAACATGAACCTTAATATATACCTTAAATATTGGACCTAGGAACTGCTTACATTGGTTTTGAGGTTATGTTGCATTTTTAAAAATAACTTTAAAAACCAGTTGTTAAATTAAAAAATAATAAATAAGGTGAGTTAAGGAATATTTATAAAGCCTTTATAAAAAGTTTGGTTGGGATGCATTTCTAGACGGCGCTCCATACATTTTTAAACATCTTTAGGTATTTATTGCACGAATGGGCAGGTCCCTCCGGGGAAGCACAACGGGACCGCAGAAGACCGACGTGATGTGTAGGTGTTACACTTCTGCGTTTCGTCTGGTGAGTGAGGTAGCCGGGGCCCAATTTATTAAAAGGTGGCAACGCATCTGCAACCCTACGGGTGTTGCAAATGTCCATGGGCGGCGGTTACCACATAACAGTTGAACCGCCTGCTCGCTTGACAGCTTTAAAAGAGTGCTACTTAACCGCTAACATGAAAAGAGAGCTGTTATAAGTTTGACGTGTCTGTTTTTGTATAACTGCCTGTCCACGAATGGACCGATTATGTTCAATTTTTTTTGTTGTTTGAAAACTAACGTGATCTAGATGGTACTTAAAATTTATAATTTTATATCGTTTAAGTTGTCAGGTTTAATCTCATTACTAAGATGTAAACAAGCATATTCTTCTACTTATTCTGGATGAATATGCTTATCTGATGATGATTCTACTTATTTTTGAAGGTCACCGCTGGGACTATTGCACTTAATAGTAATAATAAAGAATAATATAAATAATATCCTCTTTTATCAGGAAACGTCGTCGGGAAATGGAGGCACCGTCCTTGCCAACCGTCACCACACAGCCTCCAGAGCAAAAGATCATCATCGAGACGAACACCGATTACTTGAACGCGTACATCTCCTACAACGAGTGAAATTCCCCTCTAAAATTGTTAATTAACGGGCGCTTTGGAGAGCACAGTCGGCACCAGCATGACCCGATTGGTTTATTGAGTGGCGACCCTGCCTCTTGCGCCAGAGGGTGTGGGTTCGATCTCCCGCTACTTGAATTTGTGTGATGAACATGGTGTTTCCAGTCTGGGTGTTTATATATTTATAATGTTTATTTGTTTACACAAGAAAGGATGTTTAAGTATGTTTGTCAGTTGTCAAGTACCCATAGTGCAAGTGATGCTTAGTATGGAACTAGACAACGATGTCCTGTGTCCTGAACTAGTTATTATTTTATTAAGTCAAAGTTTCTTTGTTCAACATAGGCTTGTTTTAAGCTCTTATTGAACGTGAAACTATCACCGGTTCACTAAACTAGACTTGGCCAGAGAAGAACCGGCAAGAGTCTGCGGTCTCATATTTTTTTAAATGATATAAGTATACAAAATTATTTAGGTGTAAAATCAGAAGCGTGTGTGAGCAGAGCAAGATTCATTACCACAGCAACTACAGATTTACGAGACTGCGAACGACGTAAATGGTGATATATCGGTTGTTAAGATCCAATTGCCGCTTCTGTTTTTGTTGTTCCACTCGACAGCACAGTTGTTAATGAAGCAGCTTTAGTTAATTTAAATAGTCCTATTTTCAACTGACTTCAAAAAGGAGGTTCTCAATTCGGTTGTATTTCTTTTATGTTTGTCACCTCAGAGCTCTGTCGTTAATGAACCAATTTTAAAAATTCCTTTTGCATTGGGTTCACTTTAAATCCCATGTGTGTCCTGGAATTCATTGATATCGGACCTTCGACTCTGGCGTTACATCAGGGAACTCCTCAAAATCGAAATGAATACATAAAATGAGAGAGATATTTGAAATCGGTTTTGTTTTTTGTTAATAAAATGTACCATACAATTGTATTAACACAACTACATTTTAAAGACGAAAGGTTGAGGTTTCAAGAAGGTTGGCCACCCCTGCATTAAGACTAAATTTAGTCTTAATGCAGGGGTGGCCAACTTTCTGCAAACCAAGTGCGCAATGAAAAATTTTTATAGCGCTGTGAGCGTTTCTTTGCGATTTATAAATTTCATTTGTTCAAGAAATGCTTTTGTTACAAATATCAAATTAAAAAAAATGAACGATATTATTACTTAATTTAAAATTATTTTAATTGAGTTGAGAAAAGTTTACAAAGATGGAAGTTTAAATTACTACTATAAAATCATGCAACGGGCACCGCGTTGGCCACTACTGGTCTAATGGATTCACCCGAAATATTGTATAATGCAAATGATTACGAAGCGCTGTGCAGATGGGAAGAATCTCGCTTGAATTAAAAATGTATTGTTGCCGAGGCCTTTTATAGATTTGCTAGAATCTGCTACTTCAGTATTCGTTTGTTTATAGACTTATTAACGACGAACGGTTTTAATATTCTATCTGCAGATAGATTTGGTTACTAGCGATAGGTATTTAACTTAGGTCCATAATCTAACTAACTGCAGATTGTATATTGAAACCGTTAGTGTGTCGCCAAGTTTTTAGTGGTCATGTAAAAGTGGCGAATCGTGTTCATCTTAGATTATAAAAACTTTGCCTTAGTCATTTATATTATACGGATAAGAAATTGTGTTTTTGGCTAGATAACATTTTTTCAAATGGATATAGGTACTTTTTCGAGATGTATGAAACCATATTTAAATGTATGGTTTCATACATTTAGCTAAATGTCATTTAGATAATATTTTAAATATGATTAATCTTTAATTCTATGATATTAAAATACAGTATAATTCAAGTTTTTTCTTTCTATAAGAAAACCTTTTCCCAATTCCATAGTAAGATTTACTACGTGCCGTTTTGGGAGCCATTTTTCTGTCTTATGTACCTATAACAAAACTGGTACATGTGGCATTACTGACGGGACACGAAGCACTCTTCGCTGTTGCACGAATGCGCAGGTCCGTCCGGGTAAGTACCGCGACTTCACCAGAACACAGGTAGTGTTATACTTCTGCGTTTCGTTTGGTGAGAGCCGTAACCGGGGCCGTTTTTAAAGTACAGACAACGTATTTGCAACCCTACGATCTTGCTTAAAAATACGTTATTACGGTGTTAAGGCCATTGAACGAAGCCCGGGGAACTACCGCGGTGTCGCATGCATAGTTGCCTGTAATCATTCCGACCGGACTGAGAAAAAAAATAGGTCTCTGCCAAAAAAAAATCCGTGAGTTGATCCACTAAACGGACGTAAGTTACTAAAGTAGAAGTGTTAATTACAATTGAAGTAAAAACATTCAAGATGGAGCAGTGACAAAGCTAATTAACCAAACGTTGATTTCGCAGTGTTTTTTCTTTTCAATTCGGTAATTACGCTATAAATTATTTTAAGGGTCTCAACTGTAATTTTATGTTGGACATATTTTTTTCTAACATTCAATTTATCTTAGGTAGGGATTTAACATTAAATAGCTGTCTTGTTATCCTATGACGATGGTGCCACGTTTTTAAAATATAAAACAAGTAAAAAAATGTAAGATACGAATAAAATCTGAACTTCGTCTTATTGTACATCTATTTATTTTAATTCCATCAATTTTAAGCTTAAAATGTAATACGAAAATTCACAATTCATTTATTATCCAATTAAACGTAACTATGTTCCCACAATGTTCTTAAAAACATGATGAAAGGTTTTTTTTTTTAGATAATACGTGTTTAAAAAATTAATTTAAACTGCAATACCATTTGATTGCAGTTTTTATTTAATGAAATATGTTATAAATAGTCTTAACAATTACTAATTTCACAACATGTACCTACATATATTATAGCACATGTCATTTGTGGCAAATGTTTTCGCTTTCAGTTGAAAAGTAGATTAATTTATATTCATAAATAGTGTCTGTTATGTGAATCATTTACTGTCCACGTACACACGACAAATGACTTGCATAAACTGGATGCATTTATAGCCCTTTGTTGAAAAAGACCTGTGTAACCTTGGGAAATTTCTTCGCTATTACATCCTGTAAATAGAGAAAATAATTTAACGATTAACTGTACTGTATGAGGACTCCGTGGCGCGGTTTGAGTTGCCAGGTATTTACTTCATCGTGGGGGGTCGTCGGTTCGATTCCCACACGGGACAACATTTGTGTGAACGACAGATAATTGTTTTACAAATGGGTGTTTTCCCGCGTGAAATTTATGTTTCCAGAATGCCCTTACAACACAGGATAATGTTATCCTAAAGGGCAATGTTTAAAAAAAAAGAACTGTATAATCAGTCACCCCTTAACAGAAATTAGCCTTGTGCAAATAATGCATATCACTTATTGTAACCTAAGGTTTTTGAATTAAATACCAAAGTAGGGCGATGTGGCGTGTGAGAACTGCCATTATTGGGTTCAGTTTCCCGTCGCGACGAAATCTTGTGCAATAATTATTTAAACATACTTCAAATTTATATTTTACATAATTATTTTAATTTATTATAACCGAATTCGTATGGTGTACTTCACGCATGTACTCACAGTCTCCACAGGATGACTGCAGGAGTGCTAAGAAAAATACAATAATAAAGAATCGATGCTTTTAAAAATGTAAGACTAAGTCATGCCTACATGACTTAGTCTCGCAAAATGAATATCGTTAGTACACAAAAATGGTAAAGAATTACTATTTTTTTTCTTAATCTATCTCAATCTTTTATCCACCTTACCTACTTCGTTTTTTTCCAAACCCGTTTATCTCGTGGTAGTCTTCAACTGAAGTAAAATGAAAACAATACCCTATATTATGTTCTATTGTTGAGCAAAAGTCTGCACTATACCGAGTGTATTAAGGCATGGTCTACCAAGCGACCCCGTCGAGGACTGACAGACTTTACTTTGAATTTAACAGTTTCATTGGTGCCGACACCAGGATTGTACTCGGGTTGCTCGAGTATACTGAATTAAAAGCGAGCACTCGGACACAGCTATCACTGCTCTTTTTAACCGACATCAAAAAAGAAGGCGATTTCTCAATTTGACCGTATATATTTTTAATTTTTTTGTGTGTTCGCGGATAACTTCGTCATTCATGAACCGATTTTGACGATTCTCTTTTTGTTGGAAAGGAGATATCCCAAGGATGGTACCATGATAAGGAAACCCGGATCTGAAAATGGCATCCCAGAGAAATCGAGGGCAATCCTCAAATGTTTCAATCAATCAGTCAATCTTTTTAGTTTCCTGTTTGAAGTCGTTAAAAATTATAGCAAGCAAAGTTCCGAGCTAGCAAAAGTTCACACCCTGTGTTTCAAGGGTTGAACATTTTTTCGGTTGCCGAAACACAAACCTGTCTTCGCCTCCTCTTCACTTCGAAGCGGCTGAATGAATCCAAATGATATTTCGAAATACTGTAAATCAGTGTAGAATACTTTTACACCTACAAATAATAAATACTTACCAAATAAAAGTTTGAATATGAATTCAGCAACGATAAAACACTTCGTTCAACAGTTTACTTTTAACTACAAGCAAGTCGGTGTTGGTACATAAAAAAAATAGCTAACCCTCAGTTCGGGCTCGAGGCTGGCAACACTCATCGCGGCTCTCTGTTCAAAGATCGCGCAACACAATGGCGTCGCGAATGTGACGCACAGTCCGACCATAAACAATTGGAACGGTATCACCGCCAACGGGTACTTGCAGAACATTCCCCGTTTCGTGGCTATATTCGTTAACACTGGTGTGATGGCTGCAAATATAATTTATTTATTGATCGTTAGTTTTTTTTATGTGAGAAGGTGGCAAGCGAGTGGACCCATGGACATTTGCAACACTCGTAAGGTTGCCGACGGGTTGGCAGCTTTTAATAAAGTGGGCCCCAGCTACCTCACTCACCACACGAAACGCAGAAGTATGACACTTCCGCTTTACGCCGGTCTTCTGTGAGGTCGTGGTACTTACCCGGACGGATCAATACCAATATTGTCACGATGACAAAATTGTGAAATTGATAATACAAAATTGGAAGA
Source organism: Iphiclides podalirius (assembly GCA_933534255.1). Classification (NCBI taxonomy): domain Eukaryota; kingdom Metazoa; phylum Arthropoda; class Insecta; order Lepidoptera; family Papilionidae; genus Iphiclides; species Iphiclides podalirius. The sequence continues at coordinate 5,533,056 of OW152838.1, read as the reverse complement.
AATATAATTTTTTATTCCATAAATAAATGTCTAAAAATAAATGTTTATCCAAACGGTTTTCTAACGCTCCAAAACCTGAAATTTCAAGGTTCTCTCAAGATGCGAATCGACTTTCCAAATAATAGGTATGTCACCGCTCGTTTAATATTCAATATAATTTAATCTAATTCGTTTTTAATCGATCATGGCAATTGATAAATACACAAATATATTTTTTTCTAAATTATTACTCCGGTGCTTTTTTATTCACGAAAAGGTAAAAAATGGGTTATTCAATGAAATAATATAAATGTTGTATATTACGTTTATTTTGTACATCACTTTGTAATCCGTGTTGCAAACAAGTTTCACCCCAAACTTAACATTAACTAGGACATTTTCACAATTGAATTATTGTCAACGTTTCATTCATAACAACACAGCGCTTAAAGCGTAATAGCAACGATAAGCTGAAAGAAACTTTAGTAAAACGTATGTAATTAATTCTACAAAAAGAAGAGAAATTATGTATAAGAAAAAATAATTTTATTTACAAAATTACGCATAAAAAGTAGAAGACGTAACAACAACAATAATATAAAATAACAAAAGTAAAATGCTAAATATAGAAAAACATAAAATAGTTTCAATTAATTGGCCTAGGTAAGAGAGTTTGTAATCTCAATGAGAATAATTTCGCCGAAAATTGCAAGAGCCGAGATTTCAATCACAAATAATCTCGCCGATAACGATTATATTATATCACGTTATTGACGACAGCAACAACAATTGAATTGACGACGTAGTTTAAGCACAACACTGAGTCCAGTTACAAAAAAAAAACATTTACATTAAATTTATCAACTCTCCAAATTGTTAATTTTTTTTTGGTTCTAAAGCTTTAATCAAAACAACAATCATTTACCAAAGTTTCAAATATATTTTGTTCCCTTGGACTAATTAATTCTTGAGAGTTGATTGAAGTCGACGAGTAAGGAAATGGCGTTAAGCCCTCTCCATTCGACTAACAAAGACTTGAACTCTCTGACTCTTTCTAACACGCGCTAAATGGCTGAAGAACGTGAGGAGGGGAAAAATTACAGCTAGTTTTTTTTTTAGCTGACTACGATGGAATGTTTTATCAGCCTGTATATGTTTGTTCCTTTTGTGTACGCTGTGACCAAATTAGATTTTATTGATTCTTACGTCAATCGAAAAGTCTTACGCCCGGTTTCTGAAACAATGATCATCGTAGAAGTTAACTAATCAAATGTCAAAAGGTTTTCAAATGTTATTTCAGTTGCCAAAAGGATTGTTAAACTCTCTGAATTGATCAGAATGATCATCTTAACGATCAGAATGATCACCTCATGATCAGTGAAACCGGGCGTTAATCTTGTACAACTAAAGACATGACGGTAATCAAACATAAATATGGCGACAATCGGGCACCAATACTTAATCTCCTCTGTAATTAATATTGTTACACATGCAAAAAATCAAAAGATTCGTTCGATGCACTGCAAAATAAGAACATAACAGCGTCACAACTTACAACCTAAGACTGAGCAATATCAGTACATTGGAATGTACCGGAAACTGAAATCGATCTTCACTTATAACGAACATCAATCAGCTAAGCTGCAAAAGGAATAAAGATAAACGTAACGGAATGTTCTAGTCTTTGGATAATACATATCACATATTAAACAACGTATACATAGGAATAAAAAACCGCCTCGATTTATTTTTTCTGTGGCTTGGTAATAATTGCACTAAGGAGTCTCTACGAGTTCGGATACCGGTAGAGAATTAGTTCTAGAACTGGTTTTCTTTTACAAATCTCCAACAAAAACGCGTCTCATATCGTATCTAAAACGCAAAACAACTACTGGATTATTCCACCAAAGCTCTCTCAATGAGGACCACCTCTTTACAATCCTTTGTTGAACACCACCTCAGAAAGGCCAGGATATTTCTCCTTGACCTTCTCCTGGAATTGAAAACATTTGCGACCATTATTTTTGGCAATCTTAAAATACATTTTGTATGGTCACGCAGCAGTCTTAGCTGTTGCACGATTGGGCAGCCTCGCCCACACAACAATAAAAATAGGAATTAAATAGCACGACATTTCGGAAGAAGTGAAGTGTAAGTGTTATTATCTATACATATTTAGATTTATATCATCATCATTTTAGCGTGTTCACGTCCACCGCGGGACATAGGCCTGCCCGATCCAGGTTCTCATGTTGTGCGGTCCCCACCTAGGTGAGATGAGGGTAGGAGGCTGATGATAAGCATTCAGGCATTGAGGGATATTGGAATTGGATTTACCGATTGACCTCTGCGTCGAAGTTGGACTTACCTAACAGGACTAACTGTCACACATAGCATGAAGCAATTATAGGTGGTGTGTATACGCTCTACGAAAACGAATTTAGCTGATTGTCTCTTTCCAAAAGTCGATGTGCTATATACAGGATGGCTTTTATAAAGGTGCCCAAATTCACACAGGAGGTTCAGACTCGGTAGTATAATGGTTTATTGAAATAACAACATTTTTTATTTTCAATAAATTGCCATTCTATTCCCTAAAAAACCAGAACTTGTTGACAATGCAGTAGTCATTCAGAAATGCGTTGTATATTTTTGAAACTAACTTGTGTGCGTGTTAGTTATGAATGATCGTGCGTAAAATGAGTTGCCCATAAATCACGCACTTTTTGAGATAAGTCAAAATTAAAGTATTTAATTAATTACCAGTGATTTTAAATATTTATCATTTTTTAACATTATTTATGTCCAGAATTTAATAAAAAAAAATGGATGCACTTAGAAAAGCCTCCCTGTATATCGCCGAGGAGTATTAAACATTTCCTTGGTGTGGATATCCATTAGAGGCGGTAACCACTAAACAAAAAGGTAAACACAATTTTCTCTTAAAAAACACCTTTTTCGAAGAAATGGTACTCTTTCCGATTTATTTGAGGCTTCGCGCTATACCGAAAATCTTTCGTCGCAGTAGACTGGCTAATTAATTTTTGCCTCTACAGTAATATACCGAGGCGTTAGAAGACTGACGTGGAGAGGAAGTGTTAATAACTTCGACGTCGGTGGTAGTGGGTTCGATTCCCGCATGGGACAGCTATTAATTTATGTATGTAAAAACGTGCTTACAACACAGGACAATTTATATATATTTATATCATTAATATGTATATTTATACTACAGTAAGATACACTAAAAAAAATAGTAAGCAACACTCACCCTAAGCTCTGGCTCGAGTTTGTCGACGCTCAGCGTCGCCTTCTGCTCGAAGAGGGCGCAGCAGAGCGGAGTCGCGAAAGTGACGCACATGCCGACCAGTATAAGTTGGAACGGCATCGCGGCGAATGGGTACTTGTTGAACAGTCCACGCTTAGTGGCAATGTTCGTGATGACGGGCGTTAAGGCTGAAATGATGCGTTCGAATTGCAAAATGGGCCATAGGGTAAAATCAAGAACATAACAGAAACAAATCGAATTTCTAATCAACAGATTACGTATACATTTTACACGAACAGTAACAACCTATTATACAGCATGTCGTTACCATCGCGACAATAAATGAACACACGTCTAACGCTACTTGCCAATAATCATAAAAAACATTTTTTTTTTAAATATTTACGTTAAAAAAATGCATAATTAAAAAAATATTATTCAAACAAACTAATCAAGTAAAAAAGAAACAAAATTTGTAACATCCTATACAACTACAACTGACTGATTCATACATTCAGAGACTTTTTCATTTGTTGCTACAGCGTCGCATTACAAGCCTCTCCTTCTAACAGTATGTTTTGTCTCTTTTTAATTCATTCGACCCATTCATATGCTTTGTGACCTTTACAAATGAACTTTACGTTACAGTTTTATACGTAAGGATGTTCTAAAATTCTTTGTTTTGGAAAATTTTATAACTCTGTATATATTGATGTTTAAAGAATGTAAATGTTTAATACAACTTTAAAAAATTATCCCTTATATGTGTGTTCATTTATTGTCGCGATGGTAAAGACACGCTGTAGAATAATCGGTATCGATCGGTCTAACGAGTCGATACTATGGAAATGACGAAGTACTTTCAGACACACTCATAGACATCAATTAGCATTTGTTATCATTAAATTCGTTCATCAAAGGATTTATTAACACTATTTTTAATTCAATAAATTAAAAATCTTCGTAGTCGTAGTACGCAGAACGAATGTTTAGAACGGAGGATGAATATAATTATACTATTATATTATTAATTATTTATCTTAATCTTGTTCATAAATAAGAGCATTAGGAGAAGATAAGCTGATTGACGTGTCTGATTGTTACGGAATATGAATTTTGATTGCAGTCGTACGAATTTTGCGTCTAAATTAAATTGTTACTCGTAGGTACAAAAGTGTATCTTCACAGTGTGATGGCACATGATTTTAGGCGTGATTATGTAACTACACATTTACCTCTAAAATTATTATAATAGTTTATATAATGCAGATAAATAGTTAATAGCCTAAACTACTACTGATTCCATCTAAATTTTTAAATATAAATGAATAGGAAGTAATGCCACATAACGCTTTCTAAGGATACGCCTATGTTGATAGAACGAAAAATAATAAAAGTTGGGCTTACTATTAACAAAAACTCTTGTAAAATATTCTCTTGTGTCGTATAATTAAGCACAATTTCCTCATTACCGCAAACATTTCAATGTAAACTGTTGTTTGTACATTTGAAGCGTGTTTAAAAACTAAATTCATCAAAAATGCTGCGTAGATATTTTTTTCATGTAATAAGATGACAAGCGAGCTGGCGGTCCACCTTATGGTAAGTGAGAACTGCCGCTCATGTACATTGGCAACACCCGGGTTTCAGATGTGACCTTTTAATAAAGTGGGCCCCGGCTACCTCACTGACCAGAAACGCTGAGGTATAACACTTCCACTTGTGATGTCGCGGTACTTCCCCGGACGGACTTGGTCAATCGTGCAACAGCGATGACTGTTGTGTGGCTCTACCACAGTTAAAATGTATATCTAATATTTAAAATTCATTGAACTCCTCCGAAACGGCTCGACGGATTTTCGTGAAATTTTGTGTGCATATCGGCCAGGATGGAGAATCGGACACCACCTATTTTTCATCCCCCTAAATGTTAAGGGTGGTCAACCCCAAATATTTTTTTCTACCCTACAAATTCCTTAGAAATTATTTATACGGCAATACAACGTTTGCCGGATCAGCTAGTATTTAATGAAAGTCGCAACCTATTTCGGTAATGTTGTTTGAGTATATACTCATATTTTATGTTTGTTTTACTTTTACTTTTGCTGGCACGCAAGCAAGTTTTAATATATCTGGTATGACTATTTATTTTTCATGTCGGTAAACTAAACGACTGGTGAATTTCAATGTAATGTAAGACTACGTTAGATTCGTCATATTATTCGTAAAAGTGACGTAACCTATGCAAATACCCCAATTTAAATATTTAAACGGTTTTTCCGCAGTCGGGGTCTTCAGTGATCTGTGTAAATGTTTCTTGTTTACAATTTTGTTTCAACATCCCAAACGTGTCAGAGTCTTAAATTAACGATTGTTAATGTATTTTTTTATTTTTTTTGTCTAAACTCAAGACGAATGTGATTTTTTTGAATAATGTGAATTTTTTGTTGAAAATTTGTCGAAAAAGTCGGCACTGTTAGGATTTTAACTTGCGTTTTGTTTGTTAGGTGGTAACAGGTTCTAGCCGACTAAGCTAAGCGGCTAAAAAAGCAGTTATTTTATAACGAGTAGCCATGCGCTTAACTGTCATTCAATTTGACATTAAGCAGTGATGTATACTTCTTCTAAATATTCGAATTATATATTTTTTTAAATATTCGCGCCACAACCCTTATCATTTTTTTTAAAGACAGATATAACAAACTTTTACCGCGATGCGTATATTTTATCAGTCTCATCGCAATGTTGACACATGAACGAACGAATCAATAAATAAGTGATTCTGCCCAATTGACCATTGTGGCTTTATGGAAGTTTTTTATTAAACACTTGCAAAACACTTGCAAAAACTCGATTCAATATTGTTTACTAAAACCGTCGTAATATTATTATACATCAGTGAAGACTCACTGGCGCAGTTGCTAGTACGATTCTCACACGGTATGAAGTGAGATTTATGTATGTAAAACGGCCTTACCATGTTATCCTATAGAAAGGGCATTGTTTAAAAAAACCGGGCAAGTACAAGTCGGACACACGCATGAAGGGTTCCGTACCACTATCTAAATCGTATCAATAAAAACGGCAAAAAAAAACGTTTCTGTTGTATTTCTTCTGTTCTGCTCAAATGTTTCTGTTTTCTAGTATTTGTTGTTGTAGCGGTAACAGAAATACAACGTGAAAATTTCAACTGCCTTACTATCGCGGTTCATGAGATAAAGCCTAGTGACAGACGGACAGACAGACAGACAGACAGCGGAGTCCTAGTAATAGGGTCCCGTTTTACCCTTTGGGTACGGAACCCAAAAAAAACACAAGAGCGTATATTGCTACCCGTACCCAATACGGAACCATAAACGTAAAGACACAAAGGAGCACTGTACTCACTCATCCCGGGGAGGGCCATGAACACGCGCGAGATACACACTAGGCCGATGCCCATGCGGGCGGCGTTCTTCGAATCGCCCACCCTTTGGCCGTCGGGCGTGAACACGGGCGTGCCGCTCATCAGCTCGCTGCGGAACAGGAGAGTATGATAAATTTTAAAGTTTTTTTATAGTGCTAATCTCTGCACTTAAGATTGAACATTAAAACATGTAGAAAAAGTACGAAAAGATTGTCGCCGCTGTGCGAATCGAACCCACGTCTTCGGCATTCGCGGCTTGACGCTCTAGCCACTGAGCTAAACGGCTGATAGCCGCAGCGACGAAAATCTTAACGCCTTCCTTCTACATTGTTATTTAGCATTTGAAGCAAGGAGAGTATGATGCTGGTGACGTCCGGAAACGACCGAGTGGAAACAACTAGACTTCGAGAGCTTAGACTGTTACATGATTGTGAACTGCAACAAAGAATTTCGCGTGGCCCAACCACAGTAGCATACCGTATAGGAGATCCAGTTTTATAACGGTGGTAGGGCCACGCAGCAGCCTCGGCTGTTGCACGAATGGGCAGGCTCGTCCGGTTAAGTACCATGACCTCACAGAAGACCGGCGTAAAGTGGAAGTATAATACTTTCGCGTTTCGTCTGGTGAGTGAGGTAGCTGGAGCCCAATTTTCAAAAGGGTGCCAACGCATCTGCAAACCCTTGGTTGTAGCAGATGTCCATGGGCGGTGGTATTCACTTAACATCAGGTGACCCAGCTGCTCGTATGGCAACTTTTAACATAAAAAAAAGTATTCCACGTAACTAAACCGGGTAAAAATCCCCATACATTCGGGACCATACCAATCATAGTGACATTCATTATAGCTTTCGCTATTAGTATTGAGAAATGTGAAAGTTTCCTCGAACACAGTCCGAATTTTAAGTTCTCTTTTTCCCAATAAGAGTGTGGTCTCTCCAAAGGGTCGCATTAGCAGAGGCCAAACCCATCAGCGGCTTTTGCTATTTCATGAATGGCCTTGTCCTACGAAGTACTGTAGCTGAACTGAGGATGGGTATCAAGTAGATGCTAACATTTGCTTACAATGATATTTTATACAACATATTATGTTCTTTAACAGGACTGGAGTGATGCCACGATTAGGTGAAAAAAAAAACTAAAGAAAGCTGCAAAGTTTAATACGGGAACGAGAAAAACGGATGCACCTTGAGATTTTTTTTTACACTTATGCTAAAGTGACGAACGTCCTCTGTTTTCTTATTGCTTTAATGACGCTATCATTTTCATACCATACGAACGAAACGTGTGGTGTCACTCGGTTTGGAAATACGAACACTTTTGAACGGTGATTTTGTATGCATTTAACATATCTGTAGTATAAAATTTCATTGCTTACTTAAAACACTATTTCATTTCGTCTAGCACGTGAGGCAATCGGCACTCAGCCTTTTAAAGGATGGGAACCACAAGTTGTCATAGACGTCCATAGGCGAAGACGACCTTTTTCCAACAGGTGAACCAAAAGCTCCAAGCTGGATACTGGAATTAAAACCGTATGCGTGGAAGAACGTACTTGCTCCTCATCATCGGGATGTTGATGAAGTTGGCGCCGCATACGGCCGCGAACGGCACCAGACGCGCGTATATCGGCTTCATGTTCTGTCGAAAATAAAAAAGGAACCGTCAGTTCACAATATCTTTACTAATATTATAAACGCGAAATTTTGTATTTATGGATGGATGTTTGTTACTCCATCACGCAAATACTACTGAATGGATTTTAAAAACTTTACAATAATATAGCTTATACATCAGAATAAGACATAGGCTATAATTTATATACATATTTTCATGTACATATCTTTCTTTCTGTCTGAATGTTACGCCTTAAGCCGTATTCTGCGCAGACGTAGTCGCAAAAAGTAAATTATTCTTGGCATAAAATTTGGGATACGTGACATTATGTGATTTCAGCATTAAGAAACGATTATGATATGTTAACGTTTGAGGCTTCGCAGGCTACGAATCAAGGAGACAGAACAGATTCACGTTTGGAGCAACTATTTATGGAACACACAATTTTTTTTTCGTTTACTAGACTACTATCACGTCGAACTGTGTCAGTAAGTGTGAATGATCCAGAAAATTAACCCCTCCATTCAATAATTTTGCATCTGTATTTTGATTTTAATTTAAACACGATTTCAATATATCTTGAATAGATTATCAACATACAGTTATAAAGAATAGTTCAACTTACTACACCTATCGGAAACTGTAAATGAAACAAAATCTTTGATTGCTGCTTATCCAGGCACCTTACATACAAAGCAAATATTTAAATGATATAGTGCTTAAAGTTGAATTGTAAAACGAATGACGTCGCTATTTAGTTTATTATTTTAAGATTAAATGATGTTTATGAAGAAATACCTAGTGATTGAAAATTGAACGGCTAATGTTTTGTATTTCATTTTCAATGGTAATATTAAGGATTTCAGACTACAACAAAGGCTTGTGTGTAAACGGAGTCATTAAGATTTTTCATTTTCAGAGGAAAATATAATCAATAGAATATTTAAGTGTACTAATGAAGATGTTTGTTGATAAATAGATTAGTGGGATCTCTGTTAAGTATGTATCGGCCTAATTTTTAAAGTAAATATTAAAACCGTCCTAAGGCAAAATAGTAACACGTGATCACTGATTGGTGAATCTAGGGTTTAATTTAGCCTAATCCTTTCTTCGGTGGAATATTATATATTTAAAAATTCATAATAGTAATACATAATATTCCACTGAAGAAAGGATTAGGCTAAATTAAACACTATAATAACTTAAATTTTTCTTTGCGTGGTTCTTACCTTACTAAAAATACTACTAAAACCTGCTTTGTTTTTGAACAGTAGCAAAATGCTAGTTATAATGATTTTTGTTTAAGAAACGGTGAATTTTTTAATAAATATCCACCAATGAAAATAACAATTAAATGATACCGAAACTTAAAAAAGAACCCATATTCTTAAACCGGTTTCGCTAACAACAGAATTAATTCGTGCGAGATTGAGGGGATTAAATATGCCAGATTGCGGACTTTCAAACGAGTTTGTGATTAAATAAGTACTTAATAAAGTTGAGCCTGTCACTCTGGGTCAAGGTGACAAGAAACTGCGTGTGATTTTTTGAAGATAGAATGGTATCCCGGAAGAATTGTTGTTAACATGTAAAAAGAAACAACTTGCTGGACCATATAGAACATTTTTTTTATGTGAAACTAGCAACCCGCCCCGACTTCGCGCGGGTGCAATGTATTATACATATAAACCTTCGTCTTGAAGCACTCTATCTATTGACTTCTTGATTTTACGCGAATATTATATATATTGAATGAAACTAACGGATTTTATCGCGTTTTTATTTTGCTTTGCTAAGTTTTTAGTCTATCTAGGTAATAAAAACCGCATCAAGATCCGTTGCGTAGTTTTAAAGATCTAAGCATACATAGGGCACAGACAAACAGCGGGACGACTTTGTTTTATACTATGTATGGCAAGCGAGCAGACGGTTCACCTTATTGTATGTGGTTATTAGTGATGTTCCGGATATCCGTATTCGTATCCGTATCCGCGGATATCCATCGGAAAAAAGATCCGTATCCGTATCCGCTACATTTTTAAGGCATCTTTTATGGATCCTTATAATCATAATAAAATGATAAATCTAATTAAGTTAATTAATACACTGTGACACTCAAAGTGTTAACTTTTGATTAAAAACACATTGAAAATAATTAAAGGAATGGTAAATTGTACTTCAAAAAGAGTAACTTGCCAGCTGTATCCCCCAAAGTCATGATAAAAAATAAATATGTGCGAGCGATATAAATATAAATATTTTCGGACACATTATTACGCAACGTTCTCTAAACTAAGCTACTCGTGTACTATGGGTATTAGAAAGTTTATAAACATACTTAAACATACTTTTCTTTTGTAAATAAATACATATTATACATTTATAGACACCCAGACACTGGATAAACAGTAAGTTCATCACACAATAATTTTCCGGTAGTGGGGGATCGAATCCACAACCTCTGGCGCAAGAGGCAGGTACACTTCCCCACGCCAATCGGGTCGTCAAGTCGTAAGACTGATACCTCCAAAATTTTTTACTGTTAATCTGCCAATACTTTACTGGATCATGGCTCTCTTGATAATCTTTTTTCTGACAGATACTGTATGAGCAAATGTAATGACTTGTCGTATCTATATTCATCATCAACATCACTATCTTACATGCTAGCCATAGACTCTTCTAGACTGGCAAAAATCATTGATTTGTCCTTAGTACTCTTTGTAGTTGCTGTGAGATTTACTGCATTTTACAAAGTTAAAAGCAATTTTTTTTATTCCTTTGACCCGTGGGTCAATAGTCCGTATCCACGGATATTGATGCCAATGATCCGTATCCGCGGGTCTACAATTTTTATGATCCGGCACATCACTAGTGGTTACCGCCACCTGTGCATATCTACAACACTCGAGGATTTGCAGATGTGCTGCCAACCTTTAAAAGACTGGGCCCCGGTTATCTAAGTCACCAGACGAAACTCGAAACTCGCTGTGGTACTTCTCCGGACGAGCATGTTCGTGCAACAATAGAAGCTGCTATGTGGCCCTAGTCCTACCAAAATGTATTGTCCCTATTGATTCTTTCCCTACTTCTATTACTCAAAGGCTTTTTCTTATCACATATTGTTCTGAACCGATTTCAACAAAGGTTCTCAATTAAGTTTTTGTTTACGTTTGTTACCTCAGATCTTCGTCATTTATAATTATTTTAAAATATAAATTTACATTAGGTTCGGTTAAGCCCTCATCAGTATTTCAGTATACAGCGTGTCGTTACCATCGCGACAATAAATGAACACACATATAGGGGATAACTTTTTAAAGTTGTATTAAACATTTAAATTCTTTAAACATCAATATTTACAGAGTTATTAAATTTTCCAAAACAAAGAATTTTAGAACAGCCTTTATAGGTAATAAAAGCGTAACGTAAAGTTCATTTGTAAAGGTCACAAAGTATTATGAATGGATTGAATGAATTTAAAAGAGACAAAACATACTGTTAGAAGGAGAGGCTTGTAATACGACGCTGTGGCGCGAGTTGTATAGAATGTTACAAATTTTGTTTCTTTTTTACTTAATTAGTTTGTTTGAAAAATATTTTTTTTTAATTATGGATTTTGTTTAACGTTAATATTTTTTTATGATTATTGACAAGTAGCGTTAGACGTGTGTTCATTTATTGTCGCGATGGTAACGACATATGTCTGTATATGGCTGTATATGTCTTATCTATGGCCCCCATGTGGTCCCATTTAAAGTCACTGGTACTGGACCTGGTCCGATACACCTCAAAACCGAATAGAAAATGTACATGAAAAAATTTAGCGAGTGAGATATTTGAAGTCGGTTTTGCTTTTTGTTAATCACAAAAGTACTTGTTAATATCAAAAACTTGTTACAGATAACGAACGGTGGTTATTTGCTTTTAGATTACGTGGTGTATGGGCGTGTGAGATCGTGTGTTTAAAGTATGGGGGTAAAGCCGTGACGTTTCGTCGACGCATCAAGGCTGTTATCAGAGTGTTTACGGACGAATTAGCGTGGACGCGTTAATGGGTGTATCATGGGTAATGATACTTCAAAGACGTCGCTCCGTGATGTAAGCGGTTTTTAATGATACTAAATGTTGCCCTGTGTAAATAAGCAAGCCCACGCTATTAATACATTATGTGACAGGCGATGTGAAATAGATTAAAGAAAGGCGATCATCTCTTGGGAATTTCCAAAGGTTGTAAACATTACTTTAGTATAATATTAACGATCAAGGCTACTACTACAAAATAATACTATAATAAAATAGAAGATGATAACAGAATAATGGAATATACGAGTGGAATATTAGGTATTTAATAACTATGTGAAACATTTGAAGCTTTATGTTGTAGGATTTTCATACGTACATAATATACGATTGGAATATTATTTAATGACTATGTGATATATTTAAAGTTTTATGTTGTGAGATTTTCAATAAATACTCGGTATAAGATCGGTGGCAACTCATCGTAAGGATGCTCGCTTTTATTTAAAGGCTCTCCAGTAAAGTGAGATCGAATCACGGTACCACCAGCACCAATGCGATTGCTTACATTTACATTATCTATGAAAAAATGTTATATATTGTCTGTAGTGCTACTCTCTGTCTCTCACTTCTCGCTGTTCATTAAAAAGGATTATTGCTCAGTATTGCGTATTTAATTTCTAACTATTTAGTTCTGGAATTACGAAAATACTTTCGTAAAATATCACCACTGATAATTGTTTCGGTTCTGGTTGCTTGTCCACGTAAAATTTATGTCGAACGTCCCAACACGGGATTGTGTTATCCAACAGTAATTGTAAGCGTAAGCGCTAACTTAACGAATGTTTTGCGGTGAAGGTCGGGTAAGGAAAGATCGTGAAGGAACCTATATGACTAAGAAGTAACTAAAGAAATATCTTCATAGGTGGGGAAGGTGCTGATTCGAATTGCGGCCGCGTGGTTGACCCTTTCGCGGGCCAGAAGAGATACGGCCAGCTTAATACTTATTTACTGTATACCACGTTATTGGTAACCAAATATATCAAAACTAAACGGATAGTTTGCAGCCAGCGTTAATTTGCTATCAAACCAATTAAGGAAACTAACGTTTCAATTCGCATGAAAACGATCATGTGCATCATCAGTGCTAGTTTGCTCGAACAGAATGAAAATCAGTTTTAACAAAGAAATTGTATTAGCTTGGTTTTAAAACATGCATTATCCACCTTATGCTAGCAACGGTTTCCGCTGCGTCGAATGAAACGCGGGCGTGTTTACAAACCGTTTGATGAATGGGCGCTTATTACACAGGCGTTAGCCTACTAAGAATGACGACAATGTATCGTGAACCAAACTTAATGCGATAAGAAGCAGAATCTCGGTCGGACCTTAACTATTATAGTTAAGGTCCGACCGAGATTCCGGTGTCGGTTCCAGTAATTCTCGGCTTAAACCAGGCCGAGTTCTCAATCTCGTCCTCGGCGTATAAAGGCCGAGAATATCGAGCATGGTCGAGATCGTGGTTCTAAAAACCTCATTCAGCCCCACCCACCAAGCATCGCGGAAGAACAACTACTGAGTAGAGCTTCATCATCATCATTTGAGCCTGTTTGAATCCACTGGTGACAAAGACCTCCCCCATAGACTGCCACGAAGTACAATCCTGAGCAAACTGCATCCATCGACTACCCGCACATTTGCACAGGCCGTCACTCCATCTAGCGGATCGAGATCATCTAGCTCTAGTAGAACTTAACCAACGATATTAAATACAAACACGACATTAGCTCGCAGAAACTGAGGTATTCAAATTACGGAAATCTGTGTAATTAGATTTAGTCGCATAATAACAGAGAGCTAATTAACACGTCTTGTCACTATATGCCAGAATTATTAAAATTTTGTCTAAAATGCCTAGTTCTGTATTCTGTATATAGTAAGAAAGTGTAAAAACTACGGTTCAAAAATGTATAACAGTTTTTTTTACACTCCATTGATTTACATGCCACACGCAAGAACATCACAATCAAGAAGTAATGGGTTCGTTTCCCGCAGCGGCGAAACCTTAAAACGTTTCGTCCTTTTTTCTAAAAATTTTAATATATATTAAAACCGTTTCACAGCCTATCTTTTGTAAGGCCGTGGTACTTTCCGGACCAGCCTGCGCTTTAACCAGCCTTAACAGCAGAAAATTCTGCCCAAACATACCCTTAGAATTTGGTTAACGATAAGATAGATCTTTAATCGATACAAACAAATAAGACGCGAAGTTAATCATTACACACGCATTAAACGATACGAACATTAATATCGGTAAAAACGTTCTGATTTCATTGTTTATTGAAGATATATCACTAGATACGAAATCAGTTGGCAACGGGCTAATTATATTTTGTTGATGATTACGTAATTTTCATTTATTTCCTATTTATTATACAAATCATTGAGAAAAAAGTACATTGTGAGGTATGATATGACAGACAGTCTGACAGTGGCAGGGCCACGCAAGAGTGTTCGCTGTTGCACGAATGGGCAAGTCCGTCCGGGTTAGTACCACCAGCTCACAGACGACCGGCGTAAAATAGAAGTGTTTACTTCTGCGTTTCGTCTGGTGAGCGAGGTAGCCGGGGCCCACTTTATTAAGAGGTGGCAACGCATCTGCAACCCTATGGGTGCTGCAAATGACCATGGGTAGGCGGTTATCACTTAACATCAGGTGAACCGCCAACTCGTTTGCCACAATCTCACATAAATAAAAACTTAAAACGAGTACACCGCAACGGCTGTCTGTACTGAACACAAGACTTTGTCCCGTGTGTGGTTTGAACCTGTAGCACCGCGCTGTGGCGGTTGACGAGCAATCGTTTATCGGCTACATCACAGAAGACGTATAAAATGATACGAGACGTATAAACCATGTAGTTTTGTTTAGTTACATAATGGTTTTTTAAACTGTGGCTGTGGATTATCGACCAGAGCCTCAACCACCATGCCCTAAAGTTTATACTTTTATACCATTGCGTTTCGACCTACGGTGAAATAAAAATAACTATACCTAAATTGCTGTGGTCACTGTAAAATTATTAATCGAAAGCTACAAATTAAGGGCCAAGCGAATCATTATGAACGCTATGAATTTGTAATGTAGGTATGTTAAGATATTAAAATACTAATCACACCGTCAACAGCAATTACCTCGATACGGTTAAACTGCAATACTTACTATACACCAATAATAACGAGAAACAAATGCAATAATTTAAGTGAATACTGCTATCCATACGATGACTAATGCCAAATTAACATTTTCAGAATTCTTTGGCTGTATGTCTGTCCGTCTGAAAGTTTGTCAGATGCGCCTCAATGCGTCTGAAGTTAATTAAAATATTCGTAATATTCAAAAGGTACGAACATAAATATTCATTCATGTATTAGACCCACGCGGACTAAGACGCGGACATAATCTTGTTTAAAATAAAATTGCGAAAAGAATTGAAAAAAAAAAAAAAAACATAAGGTTGTATGCAAAAGTAAACTATATATGTATGTGCCTCACGATTGATTTTACAAGACCGTGAACGTTTCGTACAACTGGTCTATGGCACGTACGTTGCATTCAAGGTCGACGCGCCGACACACCTCTCTGACGTAGACATGTTTTTTGTTTAAGCAAAATATCAGCGCTACGACGCTTGATGGTGATTATTTACGATAATGTGTATAAAAATTATAAAATTTTAGAAACCCACAAAAAAAAATTCAAATTAAGCTAAGGACCATCTAGATCAGCTCGGCTTTCAAACATAAAAAAACCGCACCATAATCGGTCCATTTGTTTAGGAGCTACTATGCCACAGACAGAAACAGATTCACAGTCACACTTATGACACCCAACAAGCTGCGAATCATATAAGACTAGCTGCTGCCCGCGACTACGTCTGCATAGAATAGGCTGAAAGCGTAACATTCAGACAGAAAGACAGATATACATAAAATACGTATATAAATTATAGCCTATTTCTTAATCTGATGTATAAGCTATATTATTGTAGTTTCATTAAAATCCATTCAGTAGTATTTGCGTGAAAGAGTAACAAACATCCATCCATACATACAAACTTTCGCCTTTATAATATTAGTAAAGATTTAGTGATAGCTTAGTGTCCGGTCGATCGCTTTTAATTCATTATACTCAAGGAACCTGAGTTCAAATCGGCACCGATGAATTTTAAGTCTGACTTGTCACGTGCTCAGCGGCGAAAGTAAAAATCGCGGGGAATTGCATATTTTCGAAATAATAACAATAAGAATCTCAATTGTTCCGTTCCAGTGTATTGTATTCACTTATAATATGGCTTATGGCGAATATTGGATCTCAAAAATATTAGAGAGGTGGTATAACATAAACCGGTAAGTTTTTCCTTTCATCCTTTTATACAAAGCTTCAACGAGCACACAGTTCACGGAAAAGCTACATTTCGGTAGAACTGGATAGACCTTATCCAAGTTGTGCATGTGAACATTTGTGCCAGGGCCGGATTTAGGGGAGGGCAACCGCGGCTACAGCCCCAGGCCTCCACAAAAGAAGGGCCCCCACAATAGAGACACAATAGAGATTATATTTATATGTTCGTTAAATTATAAAACAATCTATACTTGGTTTCACAATAAATTATTTATTGGAAACCTTGACTGAAAAAATTGTTCATTTTATTTGGAAAATAGTTTTAGGCCAAGGGCCCTCCACTGCCTTGGTGCCCCGAGGGCTCCAGACCTCTAAATCCGGCCCTGATTTGTGCGGAAACATAAAGTGGTAAAGGTAATGTCCGCTACAGGCCGCGAATACACGTGTTTGATTTACTGTCGACTTAGTAATCGATTCAAGATTTAAGCGTATTCCATACAATTTCTTGAATCTCACCTTGACTTTGCTGTTGAGGTACAACGCCGTGCCCAAAGCTCCACCGCACGCGGCGCAGTACGAAGCGAACAGTTGCCTGCGATTTTGTAAGAGAAAAGTGAAAGTCATTATCTCAACAAATATTAATATAACTGTGGTATATATGTGGTATATTCAACTATGCTAAGGGCCACGCTGCAGCCTCTGTTGCACGAATGGGCAGGCTTGTGTCCGACCTCACAGAAGACCGACACGTCAAGTGGAAGTATAATACTTTCGCGTTTCGTCTGGTGAGTGGGGTGGCCGGAGCCCAATTTTCAAAAGGTTGTCAACGAATCTGGAACCCACGGGTGTAGCAGATTTCCATGGGTGGCGTTATTCACTTAACATCAGGTGAACCGAAACGTGTTCTTAAACGTCTCGGGATTGAGCCGCTATTTCAACCTTATTCCTTCCTCTGGGTAGGTCCCGGGGCCAGATTTAGAGATCTGCAGGCCTCGGGGCAACAAAGGAGTGGAGCCCTTTGGCCCCAAATTATTATCCATTGATTTCTGTTAATATTTAATGTAAACATGTTTGTACAAAGTACTGTAGGTAAAGGTAAAACGCGAAAAAACGGGAAAAGTTGTTTGCTAGTCTGAATTTGAATTTTTTTCCGAAGTTTCTATTGTAGGGGCCCCTATTTTGTGGAGGCCCCGGGGCTGTTGCCCCGGTTGCCCTCCCCTAAATCCGGCCCTGGTAGGTCCCCTTATCGATTGCGAGGTTCAAACCTCCACTTCAAACCGACACGATCCAAGGGCCCCTTGCCCTTGGATCGTGTCGCGAAAAAATAGAGGTCTAAAAAGAAAATTAAGTAGTCTCACGTAGTGCTGATCGGCGCGTCGCCAGAACGGTTGGTGTAGTTGACGAGGGCGTTGAAGGTCTGATTGAGCCATTGCCAGAACACGGTAGCCGGTGTTGTTTTGTAGAACGTGATCATCCCTGTTCAAATTAAAGGATTGAAGGTAATATATTCATCAATGTACAAGTTCAATTTACCATCAATTTGTCGGATTTCCGTTGAGTCGATAAATGTGTCTGCATGCATGATTAATGACTATTGAACGTATTTTATTAAATTGATTGTCTTTAAAATTACACGTCTAATTACACAACTAATTATTAGTTGTTCAAAAAAGTTGTTCGGGTAAAAATTCGTTATATCCGTGCTTTCAGGCAACGAAAAACCGAGCAAAGCTCGATCATGAACGCACTTACTATTAAAGAAAGTATCTGGGATAGTTACTTCTCGTTTAAATAAATGTAAATTATTTACTTTATAAATATGCAACGGGCGATATTTGCAATTCAATTTCGGAACCGCACAATGGACGTTATAGGCAGATCGATTTAATAATGAAACGAACAGGGATTATATGGCGAACTAATTTTCCGACCAATAACCTCGGACGGTAGCACACTTTGCGACGTTTTTCACAATTGTTTTTTGAACTAACTACTAAATAATACTTTCGAACTAAAACAATGTGCCCGTAGGAGTCTGCTCTGTAAACGTTTTCACATAGTAACGAGGTGAATTTAACCAATCAATTGTATCTCCCACCGTCCGCAGAGCACACAAATTGATTGATGATAATTAAGAATGGCACAACGTCGTATTTAAAATGGCAATATTGTTTTATATCATGACAGAACGTTCACTCATCCGTGCTTATACAATAAATGTATCATGAAATTATCGTGGTTCTGGACAATCTTTGCGCCACTAATGTTTGACAAACATAACCCTTGTCTGATAACATGGGTAAACTAATATCTTCAAAGTGTTGCCTTTGTACAGTTAATTTTTCAAACTGTCTGTACACGATTAGAGACTTGACCAACAACTCTATTAAGATATATAATAAAGCCAATTCAACTGTCACTTTACTGTAAAATTATTGATTGATTCTATACTAAAATAGCGTAAAATAAATAAAATTAATGTCGTTTGCTTTCATTCGCTGGCCACAGAGTTTATCCTTTGCGGCTCTAAATTGGTATAAGTAAGTGAATCGATAATACATTTCGATCAATATCATGTACACGCTTAAATGAAAAAAGGCAATCGATTTCAAATTTTAATTAAGAAGATACACCTCTCGATTTAATTCGGTTTTAGTAGTGTTGCCACCTACCGCCAGTTATTAGCGTGTTCATCGGCGCCTGGGCCGCCATTCTGCCGAGCACGAACATCTTCTCGCCAGTGTCAGGGTGGAAGGCGCTGTCGTATAAGTATTTCTTCTCCCACAGCTTATCCTCGTCGTAGCCTGCTGGCATCTTGCGCGTTTTTCTGACGTCGTAAATTGAAATTCTATCAATTATTTATATATTATATCTGTATTCAATATAGATCCATTACACTTAATAAGTAATTCTTATTGATTGTAGTTACCAATTCGGAAAAAAACCTCCTAGCTTGAGAAGAACCGGCGAAAAAAAGACAGCGGGAGAACAGAAGTTCGCCTCTAGAGTCTATTGAGTCGACTTCAATAAAATGGATAGCTGCCTCTTCTTAAATACGAAGAGATGATAAACTGAAAAGCGGTTTACTCGGCGGTGAGCGATCACCGATAATTTTAAAAACCTTTAATACAGCCCCGTTACTTAAAGCGAAAGTAAAAATACATCTACATACTATTCTTCTGTTTAACTTTCGGAATTACCCTAAGCATAAGCACCTGCGTGGCTCCACCACAGCATTGAGAAGCAGTTATTCAAATGTATATTTTAAAATCGAATCAAATATGTCTATGTTTTCATTTCAACTGTACATTAACGAAGGGAGCTACAAAAGGACGAGTATCAGCGAATTGTCTATTTATATACACTAAAGGTAAAGTTAAGCGTAGATTAAGGCGCCCCATGGCAAGACGATCTACAAAAGGCTGCTGTTGGCAACTGGGTGCGCACAACCGAAAGAGCTATTCGACATGACATTGAGTAGCATATACACTTACGTTACATACGTCCAAGGTACCGAGGACTTATGGCGATGATGCCAATTACCCACCCCTCACTCCTCACCTGAACTCGTCGACGATTTTCTTCGCATCGTCCAGCTCCTTGTCGCTTGCCAGTATGTTCAGGGGATTGGTAAGCAGGAGGAAGTGTTTGGCGCGCCCCGAATATACGCTCTGGTCGTAACGGGGCTTGTCCAAGTCTATATTGCTCATTGTGGTCGCGGTCGGGGCTGTGGGGGTTTTTAATTATATTAACAGTTGATCCCGTCGGGAATACTATTGTCGCCAAGTTTCATTTTGAAAAGAGATTGAATATGCCATAATGCCTGTTCATTTGTTTGTTAACCAATTCCTTTATTATACTGCAATGGAGTTCCGCATAAAAGACCGATCCGAGGTTGGTTAATAATAATGTTTGAAATATATATCATGAAAATATACTATATAAATGGTACCTATATCGTATATATTTTTAATTTAAATGTTTTAAACATACGTTCAACAAAACTATTTTACCAATTTTACGATGTTCGAAACTTTAAATTAAAAAAATAATCAAAGGTAAGATGAAGCCACTGTTTACTATTCGATTAATTCAAGTAGAGAGTAGATTTAAAACCTAGTTAAACTGTTATTCGAGGTTCTTATCTAATAACAACTATTAATGAAGCGAATGACATACCATGTAATATCTAACAGATTATGACACAGACTTTATAAAAGTGTCCCACGAAACAAGTGACTACATAATCAATTTAGACGACGGGCATATTAAAAATGTCGAAATTCAACATATCTATCGTAATGTGACCTGACGCTAACAGCCTTATTAAAGCGGGTTTTATTAAGCAATATATACAGCGTATCTTTGAACTTGATAAAAACATGAATTAACAAGCATTGAGACGGTCTTCAAGTCTTATCGTATGTTAAGATACATGTATATTCAAAGACAGCACTTTGATGTTTTCCCTTGTGCGTATTTGTAAGCTATGGAGGAATTATAATTCAATTTTCAAAAATAACATTTCCAAATATTTTCTGATCAATTTTTTTTAAACATTGTCCTTAACTTAGGATAACGTTATACTGTGTTGTAAGGACGTTTTACAACATAAATTTCACCCAGATGTGAAAAAATTAACTGTGGGTCACACAAGTAGTTATTTCGTGTGGGAATCGAACCCACGACCTCCGAAACCTTGATAACTGCGCCACGGAGTCATCAAAAATTAAAGTGTACGTCAGCATTGCACGCTTTGGAAATCTGAAGATGATGATGATGATGAATTAAACGTTCTTCGTATTAAATGATTGGAATCGATTGTTTTTTCATGCGAGAAGGTGGTAAGCGGTGGTGGCGGTTCAGCTTATGTTAACTGATAACCGCAGCCTACGGACATTTGCAACACCTGAAAGGTTGCAGATGCGTTGCCACCTTTTAATAGTTTGGGATCCGATTACCTCATCCACCAGACGAAACTTGAAGTATAACACTTCCACTTCAAGCTGATCCTTTGTGGTGCCGTGGACTATCCCGAACGAGTTTGCAACGATTAACGATTGCCACGCAAAGATTATTGCGTGGCACTGCCACAGTGATGTTATCTTTTATTAAATACAAGTAATATATGTTTTTAAATCGGAAATCCATTCAACCTAGTGATGAAGCATGATTGATTCGCTCAAAGTTGATAACAAAATTCCCATGGACTTGATTTTTTGTTTTTATCACATCTTATCTTAGATAGTGTTGGTTGAAAGTTGTTTTATGTTTAATTTTTACAAATTCGGGGTAATAGTAACAAAATTCTCGTACCTAACAAGTTAATTGTAAATTTATATTGAATATACATATTTTACTGTCCCTAAAAAAATTAACGAGCTGATATAGGCATTAAATACGCTACTAACTTGGTGGTCCTGATAACATATGTATTATAATGGAACGGAAACGACTATACGCGTCCATGTATCACAAGCAAAGTTTTAGACCATTGTTGTCGTATAAGTAAAAGTAAAGAAAATTATGAACTTTTCCAAATGAAAAGATGTGACTATTATTAAGTATCGAAATATTTCTCGAAAACACCCTAGTGCCACGCAACAGTTTACTGTTGCACAACTGGGCAGGTCTGGGAAGTACCACGACCTCATAGAAGACCGGAGTGAATTGAAAGCGTTTCGTCTGGTGAGTGAGGTAGCCGGGGCCCACTTCATTAAAAGGTCGCATCGGCAACCCTACGGGTGTTGCAAATGTCCATAACTGGCAGCGGTTATCACTGTAAAGAAATTCGCTTAATACAAAGCTGTAATTTGAACAACATTCGTAAAAAAATACTTATTCGCGTTATGTACAAATTTACTTCGTGTAATTAAACAGGTTTAAAACGACATGCAAATTAGTTAATTAAGATACACGACGAATGAATAACCAATCGTTTATTAGTAATAGAATGCCGAATGATCAAAGATGTGACTTAACCGTCTTGATAAATGGTTTTCTTGAATACCTTCTCCCTAATTGAAAGGTTTTACTTAATTCTACGTTATTTAAAATTTTAAGAATGCAGAAGTAGCGGTATTACGTGCTGAAACATTACATACACTCTCCAATATACTTCTTATTAGTAATGCAGTAATACCGAGGAAAGTTCTGCCTGATATAATTTGATATTATCTTTAAATTGTTCTTTGCATGGCACTTTCGTGAGGAAGGAACAATACGCATTTCATTTTGTTACCACTGCAGTACTATTTATTGGCTTCGAGAAAAGTGTGAATTATATTTTTATAATTCTATTCATTACTTATTGGTGTTCAATATTATAAAGGAATAGATCATATTTGATAATATCAATGAAAACCGTGACCCAACACAACCCTTGTTATCTCTATAACGGATTCACGATGTATACAAGCCCACATCTAGGTATAAAATAATCAATAATTTGGTCAAACCTTGATGTCTTCTTTGATTTTGTTTAAGATTTTAATTTATTTTATTATTGTGCGTAACAAAAAATTGATAATTAATTTGTATTTGATAAAATAATATCAAAGTAATGAGTGAAAATATTAAATTTCTTTAACTTACCTCACCCTTCAATACGAAATGATTAAAATTAGATTTATTAAATATGAAAACCACTTAATTGAGTTTAATGTTTTCAAATCATAATAATTAGGTTTTTATTCACTTGACAGATTTAAATACTGTAAGGAGTTTAAATGTTGCGCCGCGACAGGAATGAGGAAATAGAGAAGTGACATAAAAATCGATTCTATAAAATGTGAGTTGTCAGTGGCAAAAAGGACTAGAGAAAATTATTCGAACATGGTGCAGTAAATTGTAAATGGCTAAATTCAAATTAAATTATTAAAAAAATGTTATTTATAATTTGCTTAATACATTTTAAAATCTATGTAATTGCTCAACCGTGCAATACATATAAAAATTAACCATGAGTTTCAATACACGTAAATTGGTTCACAAAAATATTTTTTTCTTTATGATAAAAATTTTATTTTTTTATAATAATGTAGTAGAAAGAAAGATTATTTAAAATATCATTAAGGTTTACTAATTTGCTAATATTAAATTGTGATTTGTGTAATGTTCTAAAAGTTTACCATGACACGTAAAACGGAATTTACTTATTTTACGTCCTGTCGTCGGGAGTCAATTGCAGAGAAAAAAATCTTTATTAAATAGCTTTTTGATAGGGTTTTAAACTATTATTATGTCTTTGATCAGTAGAAACATATTCAGAGCCTTAGTGCAGGTAAATCGTTTGTAAAATAAAACCATACGCATTTCATCTTTTCTATATATAAAAACCTATTTGGTCCTAAACTGTTTCGTAACGTGTAATTCAAAACTATTTTGATATTTTTTGTAAAAATTATAATTAAATAATTCTTAAATCCACCTATTTCGTGCGTGTCATTTATGTAATGCGTTCTCATTTGTCATATCCACAAATATATATTTTAATGCGCCTCACGTGATTAAATAGGTATTGAGTTACTATTTCGTAGTAATCTGATAAACTTTAAAAAATTTCAGGGATCACAGCATGTCGGCAAGGGGGTGCATACTAGTGCGGTAAACCACGACAATAAAAACGTATGTTTTGCGCCACAGTCAATCAGTTCCCTGGTGAGATACTAACTGGTTTACTAATAACATTGATCAATTATTTTATAAATGTAGTATGTATATTAAGAAATTAAGTGAAAAGTTTATGAAAATAGATAAATTATCGTGGAGCAACTCAAGTTCTTGTAACAAAATATTATTCAAAAATAAAACATAAATTGTTATATTTTAATATCTAAATGTTATTAAAATTGGAGACATGAAATTAAACATATGTGGCAAATAGTATTAAATTGTCCAACAAAATTGCAAAATGTATTTATTTAAAAATATGTATACTCAGTTGATTTTCTAAAAAATGTAATAATATTACCACTTTTTGTTTGTTCAAATTATAATAATATTGTTGTAGTGTACATACTACACAGGATGATTGTAGACGCAGTACATACTTTGACAATGTTAATTGTGCATTCCATAATTCAAAAAAATATTAATATTTTATTTTGAAAAGAAATAACCGGAAAAATATCAATTCAAACATTGTTTGTTTAGCCCGTTAAGATTGGTCACCCTATTGATTAGTAATAATGATTAGTTTAGTAATTCTGCGTTCAGTGAAGAGTTTTGGTGCTTGCCATACAGGAATTTCTAATAGGGTGTCTATAATGTTTGATAAAATTAAAAATAGTCTGAAAAAATCTGGTCACAAGTACGTACCAGATTTTCAGATTTAGAATCAAATTCAGCATGTGCAGCAGAAAATATGTCCGTCATCTATAAAATCATCCTGTATATTCCTCCACTTCACTTTAATAAAGTATGTAATATAAACACTTAGATTTACGTTTTTCTTGTTATTCTTAAAGATTGTTAAAGGTTCAACAGACCACAGTGGGAACTTTCCAAACAGTGGACCAAAGTTTTATTGTTACCTGCATATCTCCAAATTTATATAAACTTAAATGCATTTTTTGAGTTTATTCTGCCTTCATTGGTAGTACAGCGTAAGATGTTTTATTGCATGTATAATTTTAATAATTTCACACAAAAGCCATTCTATTTTACATTTATAATATATTTGGGATTTTTTTATCTGTTCACATACACATACACAAATATAAATTATATCATTTCTGGTTGGTTATACCTGTATAAAAATTCAACTATTAATAAAAAGGGCAAAATTAAAAAAAATGGTTTTTTAAATTGGTATTACAAATTGTTCTAACCATTCAATTACCAGTATTGGAAATTAATAGAATGGCTCAGTTAAATAACTGCAGCATGATAACGCCAATTATATGGTTTAACATTACAGCATGTTTCCTATTGTTTAAATGTGCCTTTGTATTGTCCCAATGTATTTTTTACAAATAACTATGTTGTGTCTGTCTATTTGGAAACAACTGTATATATAAATGTATTTAGGTGCTGGTGGTATTTATGATTACTCACTGCAACATACATATGTAAGTAGGTAACATGTAAGTTATTAATTTAGGGAAAATCCAATACAAAATAAAAATTTACAATACTGATGAAAGAGCTATTTTAGAATTCAGTATATCTGATAAAAAAGCTGAACCTCTATCATACATTAAATATGTTTGTTATTATATAGCCGTACAATTGTTAAGTCTAAAAATTCTACTTTAATCATTCAGTGAAAAATAGAAAATAAAAAATGTCTACATTTCAGAGTGCCAATAAAAGATTTATTTTTTATTCTAATACCATATACCTGCAACCGAAAAGTAACACCATTAAAATACACTTAATTCACAACTCACACTCAACAAATCCACTTTTTAATACAGAGCTGAAAATATTTTGTTTCTTACCAACAAACTTTAAAAAAATATTTTGCCATACTATATCCATGTAAGTGTTGATTAAAATTTTGTTTATAATACAGCAAGCTAAAGAGGGTCGCATAAAATGTACCCTAATTCCTGGAGATGGTGTCGGTCCAGAGCTGGTTTATTCAGTTCAAGAAGTATTTAAGGTTAGTATTACTTTTCTACCAATGATATCTTCTTTGACTATTTCTTATATTATTTCTGTTTTTTCTTCCTAGATTATTTCTTTTTGTTTCCATATTTCGATGCAAATTTCATGTGAGATTGTAATAAAAGAAAATAAATAAAGATCTAAAGTTATTTCTCCAGTTTCTTATGTGCACACATAACAATATCTAAGGGAATTGTTTTTAAAATAATAAAACATAATGGGACAGTGATTGGAACATAGGTCTGGCAATCCAAGGTTAGAAGTTTTAATCTTAATGATATTCGCTGATGAGTTTGGCTGTGCTCAAAGAAGCTTTTTTATGAAGAAAAATCACAAACATCAATCAATAAAACATGAGTTTTGTATTAAAGAATGTATAAAAAACACTGCCATACACTTGCATTACTTTGGATAAGGGATGAGTTTATTTATTAGTTAGTTTGTTAATAAATTTTATTGTGGAAATCAAAAACAATCTCAGTCTACCCAATCAAATAATGTAAATATGCAAAAGTTTCATGTTTCTTACTATAATATTTTCTGTTCACACGAAACATTAAAATTGTAATAATTGTGCAGGCGGCTGGTATCCCAGTGGACTTTGAGTCATTCTTTTTCTCCGAGGTGAATCCAACTTTGAGTGCACCACTTGAAGATGTTGTCAACTCAATTGCGAAGAACAAGATTTGCATCAAGGTATTTACTATCTTTCATTTGAATAATGAAACATTATCTCTACTGTACAACCTAATCCTGTATTTAGTGACTGACATACTCAAAACATGGTGAAGCGCTTTAATATAACACTTCCACTTCATGCATGTCCTTTGTGAGGCCGTGTTACTTCCCGAACAGACCTGCCCATGCCTTTAACAAATAATCATAAACATAGGAATAATCACCCACTGGCCCACTCAATTTAAAGGTGGCAACACATTTGAAACGGCCATGGGCGGCGGTTATCGCTTACATCAGGTGAACCGCCAGCTCGTTTGCCACTTGTTCGCATAAAAAATCACCAAACGATCCTATACAAACCGCAGGGCATCCTCGCCACGCCGGACTTCTCGCACACCGGCGAGCTGCAGACCCTGAACATGAAGCTGCGCAACGCCCTGGACCTCTACGCGAACGTGGTCCACGTGAAGTCGCTGCCCAA
The DNA here is from genome assembly GCA_933534255.1 of Iphiclides podalirius. Lineage (NCBI taxonomy): Eukaryota > Metazoa > Arthropoda > Insecta > Lepidoptera > Papilionidae > Iphiclides > Iphiclides podalirius. Next base: position 5,505,589 of record OW152838.1, on the reverse strand, counting down.
CGTCAAGTGCAGGCACCACGACGTGGACTGCATCATCATACGCGAGCAGACCGAGGGGGAGTACTCCGCTCTGGAGCACGAGTCCGTGCCGGGTGAGCTTCGCCATCTTGCTTTATCTATATATATATATAATTCTTCTGTACGTGTGTATGTCACTGAACCCCTCCTAAACGGCTGGATTGATTTTAATGATTTTTTGTGTGTCTTCAGGTAGATTTGAGAAAGGTTTATATTCATAATTCGTTTGTTTTTATTTAAAAGTTCTCGGATTTAAGTCGCGTGTACAGGACAAGTCTGTTGGGTCGGCTATGTATAGCGTGTCTTTACAATCGCGACAATAAATAAACACACATATAGAGGATAACTTTTTAAAATTGTATTAAACATTTACATTCATAATCTATATTTCTTATAAACATTTTACGTTACGTTAAGAACTAGAGCCCTAGGACTAGAGCGGCGTTTCATAATACTGTTTAATGGTATGCAGTCCACGCTCTGCCGAAAAACTGAAAATAAACAAACCCCAAAGTGCTTCGTGGCAGTCTGTGTGGGAGGCCTGTATTACACGAAAACACTGTCATAATGATGATGATGAAAGTGAATAAACCTCAAAGTAACCGCACATAATCCCTCCCCTCCCCTCCATGAAGAGTGGTCTATGTCCGAAATGAGTTTGAGAGTTTCCCCTTTTAGGGGTGGTCGAGTGCTTGAAGATCATCACGGCCGCCAAGTCGGAGCGAATCGCGAAGTTCGCGTTCGACTACGCGGTGAAGATGGGCCGCAAGAAGGTGACGGCCGTCCACAAGGCGAACATCATGAAGCTGGGCGACGGGCTGTTCCTGCGGAGCTGCGAGGAGGTGGGTCCTCGCCGCTGTATTTGTATTTTGTGTGGACGGGAATGGGTGGAGTCCCAACAACTACGACCTAGAAGATCTATTGTAGTCTTCCCTTTGAAAACAATGTATCTTTACTGTAGAATAAATTTCATGTGGACTAACATCCAGGTACTAAACAATTATCTGCCGGTCACACAAGTAGTTGTCTCGTGTTAGAATCAAACTTACGACCCCCCGGCGCCGAAGCCAATAACTTGCTACTGTGCCACAGAGTCATCCCCGTTACATTTGGGCTTCTTTTTTATGTGAGAAGTTGTGAAGCGGGCAGGTGGTTTTGACGTCACGGCATCCATGGATTATCACGGGAATGATTCGTAGTCTGCCCTGTCTATCTCCCTAAATGAACGTCTTAGAGTCTGCAAACGAAATTTCATCTATTTGCAATATTCGTGTGAATACAAGAAATGTCCTAATACATCGTATTTCGGGATTTCCTAGATGGCGAAACTGTACCCGCGTATCCAGTTCGAGAAGATGATCGTGGACAACTGCACCATGCAGATGGTCTCCAACCCAAACCAGTTCGACGTGATGGTGACCCCCAATCTGTACGGGAACATCGTGGACAATCTGGCTAGCGGGCTGGTGGGGGGCGCGGGTGTGGTGGCCGGCGCCTCCTACAGCGCGGAATGCGCCGTCTTCGAACAGGTTCGAATTGCAATACTACGTTATCAACACCAACACCATTGCTGTCATTTTTAACACGCGTTTATTAGCTTCACTTATATCTATCGCTTTAAGACAATCATTAACCTGAATTTCACTCACTACTATTTGTCCAATTTGCTTGTAAATTTGCACACCTGTTAAGCTCCGATGACAATGCAATAATTTCAATCTGAGAACCTTTCATAATTAAGGCCCATTTACACGGTACCAGTTTCTTGCCTGTTGTATACAATTAAATTGAAGCAATAAATGAGTTGCATGGTCTAAACAACAAATGGTCTTAACAATTATTGCGCGCAATTCATTGCATTCAATTATTGCTCTTGTATGTACAAGAAAATGGCATCGTGTAAATGGGCCTCTATAAAGTAAAAACAACGTGGAAAGAAGCTACCAAAAATATTCCAGATGGGTCTTAAATAGCTTATTATGAAGTTCGAGTTATTGCAAAAATATGATAAGAAACAGAAAATTCCTTAACTTATGAACTGGTGGACTCCATATATAACAAAATATTAAATAATTTCATACATTTTTCGACATCAATCATCTACAACATTACTGTTAGTTAGCATCACAACCATGAATTTTATGATCATCACATCATCGCCTTTTATGTAGAAGTAAAGGAACAGCTTATATATTATGTCGTATGGGGAAAAGGTCTTTGAAGAGAGTGTATTAGGACATAGTCCACCAACCAACCGCCAATTGGCAGACTTCATTTTTTTTATTATTGTTTCGAAAATATACAGGTTTCCTTTCGTTGTTTTTCTACACTGCACTAACAGTTCAAATCCCCGTGACGGCTTCAGAATCACTACGGTATCAATCCATTAAATACGGTTCGAAAGTTCAGGAATAAAAAAAAACAAATAACCCTCTAAACACTCCTAGAATATATTATATACGATGTTTTACTTTTCGCGTAAATGGAAGTCAATCACTTCAGTTCAATTGTTATCAAAATGGTGGTGGTGATAAAACTGATTTTGTTTCCAGGGCGCTCGGCACATTTTCTCCGGTGCTGTGGGCAAAAACATTGCCAACCCAACTGCTATGCTGCTGTGCTCAGCCAACTTACTGGCTCACGTCAACTTGCACTCCTATTCTAAGATGATCAAGAATGCTATCAATAAGTAAGTGTCCCTTTAAAAATTGTATAATAATCCAAATTCTAATGCACACAGAAAAGATGAGTGTGAAACAAAGCTTCTAAAGATACAATTGAAGTTTAGAATATAATACACTCATGACAATAATCACATATGTGCGGTGATATTGCTTACGTAAATTTAACCTGTATTGCATCTGTAAATTATCTTTTTTCTTCACAGAGTTCTCTCTGATGGCAAAGTAAGGACAAAAGACCTCGGAGGTCAATCAACAACCAAAGATTTCACCTATGCTGTCATCCATAGTCTCGCATAAAATGCTAGAAAATTATTTAAGGCGTAATAAAATTGTAGCGAAATTCAAACTCCCAGAGTTATTTCATAAGGATAATTTATTTTATATTTCTTTATTTATTTTAACCAGAAAATGTGATCTGTAAACTTATACATAGTTCAGGATTGACAACTTCAGTATTGTTTTAAATGTATTGTTGCAATGACATTAAAAATGTTGCCGTTGTAAATAAAAAAGGATTATCAGTTGTTTGATTTTAGAATTTTTACTTTTCCCTGGCCTGGTCAGCTTTTCTGTATTTTAGTATCATACTTCTAACAGTAATAATAAATGTGCTGTGTGTTAGTCGCCATAAGTCGGGATAACTCTCGGAATAGCTAGCTTTTTAATTCTGTCCGATATAATGTATTTCAAAGCATTTGGCGGCACCTGAGGAGGAAAACATGAATGTTAAGACAAAGTTGTGTTATTCTGAAATCTGTACATGTGAAACCGTATATTAGTAATATTATTTACCTTAATCGGGTCTCTGTAGTTTGATTCCTGCGACAGCCTCCTGTATATCTTGAATTTTGGCAGCTCGCTAATCTGGTTGAGACGTGGCAAGAGCGCTTCGAGAGGCTTGCGCGGACCCCTCTGTCATTTGAAATAACAGTTGATGGTTAGAACATCGACATAAGATAACTAATTTGCTATACCCACAAAATATTATATCACCAGACCCAAAAAACCTTGTATACTATAGAAACAAATTCAAAATTATAATTAATTTTTTACTTAACGTCTTATTTGTTTGTTACCACCCCTCTTTGTTTACGTTAGTTTTTCTGACGTCGATTAAGTGTTGACTTGTTTGCAGTTTTATTGCTTAGTTGCTCGTGTACATTAATGAATATTGATTTAACGTTTATAACTTCTTTTAAACTTAACTTACAAATAATAATAACGTTACATTTTAACCGATCTTATCTTTCTCACTTTGTTTAATTAATGTCATCATATATTTGAACATAAAAAATATCAAAATCAGTTTATGTATTATCGATATAACAAAAATAATGTGGTGGATATAATTTTTAAAGGGCGTGAGACGTGACGTTTGACACATGTTTTCCATTCTAAAAGATTCATATAATATTATTTAGACTTTTATATTACTTGTTAGTAATATAAAAGTATAATTTTATAGAATAGGAAGGTCATCAGAGAAAGATGCACTTACCTATACTTGTCTTATACCGTGTAATATTTAACTAATAACGTAAATACGTTCAAATCTAAGCCCTAGTGAAATTACGTGCCTACCTACCTACCGAAAGCTGATGTCAAGAACTAACGCTGTTATATGGTTACTATTCACAAATTGATATTTTCATACCGTTAACGGCGGTGGTCTAAAGTCCTTTCTGGGTCCTGCTATCTGACTAATATAATCCATATGTTTCTTCCACTCGCTCTCGGTCCAGCCTTTTTTCTTCTTCACTTCTTTAGTGTCCTGTTTCTTCAAATCGAGCACACAGTTAGCCAGTTTTGAGTACATAGTCGCGTTGGCCGCTTCTATCATACGGTCCAAACGCTCTATACGCTCAGCGCTAAAGCGTGACTTGCACATGCGCTTAGTCAAAAGTAAGCGGCTGTAAAGTAATATTTTTATTGGAATACGGCGATGTCCAATGCCTAGGGCCATCAGGGCCCTAAGGCACAAAAATTACGTAATGAAAATTAAAAAAATTGAATGACAAAAAAATTTTTCCCCCATTATCTTATATTTTTATTTATTCTATAAACTTCTGTCGGAATATATCTACGATAAATAGAGAAAATAGTGTAGTTTAAGTGAATTCGTAGGCCATGCGGGGCCTCTCTGACGACACGGTTCTGGCAACGTCATTAAATTTTAAATACCCCTAAATGTATTGACTTCATCGATTATTGGATTCGTTTAGTTTTTGTGCATTCTTCGATATTATTTTATCGTTCTCTATCAGGAATTGGAATTAAGAAAACCGCCGGGCAATCCCGCCGGAAATCGCGACTTCGATGGCCCTTAGATGACACACCATAGTTAAACGCACGCATGAGCACATGCGTGGCCCTACCCACAGCGGAGGGCCCAAACCCGTGGGTTCTGGCTAGCCCACCGGTTCTGCGTCAGATGAAGCTTTAATAGTCTCGGGACTGAAAGCAAAAACATCAGTTAATACAAGAATTAAGAAATCACATTTTTTAATGGGTAGATACACGCAAGCTGTGATAGTGTTCGGGCTCTGGCTTTTAATTCAATATACTCGAGCAATCTGAGTTCAAATCCTGGTGCCAGCGCATATTAAATTGTCAATTTTAAGTGCTGACTTATTTTTTTTATTACTTTATAAAGTGCTTGTCGGTGAAGGAAAAGATCATTCTTGATCTACTTGCATTTTTTCTAAATATTTCGAAGATATGTAAGGGCCGCCAATCCACAGTGCTGTCCGTGGTGGATTATGCCCTAATACCTTCTGTACAGAGGCCACTGATGGGCAAGGCCTGATGGGCGAAAAGGCCTTGTACGGCAGAATACCGCCGCCCATGGACATCTGCTACACCGCTACCTCAATCAGACGAAACGCGAAAGTATTTTCATACTTCCACTTTACGCCGGTCTTCTGTGAGGTTTTATAAATAGGCGCCGAGGCTGCTGCGTGGCCCTACCACCGTTACGTAATATAGGCTGTTTACTTTTATAAATAGGCGAAATATAAGTATGTGAGTCATGAATTATGTACACTGGCACTGATATTATTAAACATCATTATTGGTTAGTACAGAATACTATTTGAACGCTGTAGAGATTTATTTACAAACCGGATTAAAATACTTTATTTACTTACCGTATGTAAGGCCATGCTGCATCATTAACCCTATCAGATATATGAGCGTTCAATGCAGATTTTCGTATACCTCTCGGAGTTAATGTTGGCATGCCTTCTCCGGTATCTAGGTAAGATTTCTTTGGAACACTCAACATGGTATACCTTCTGGGTATTTTATAAGGAAAGGACGGAGTCGGTGGATCGAATTTTGGTTTGACCATTTTCAGCTAGCTATTCTGAGAGTTATATTGTATTTTGGATAGCCTATTACTTGAACTATTACATTATCCTTATGAAAATAATACTTTGCTCTCGGCTCATGTCATTTTTGTTAGACTGTTGCTATGCGAAAATATGAAGTCAATTATTGTTGTATTTTTTAAGGTTGCCTGGCAGATATAGTTGTTTAAGCGATAAGGCCGCCTATGTTTTTAATTATAGCGACTGTGTCTCTTGGTGTAACTACAATAAAGAATATTCTATTTATTTTTAATGGATCCTATAAAATTAAATCAAATCAAAAGTAACGGACACTATTTTTCGCACTAGAATTTTGAAGTCTGCGCGTTGTTTAATATATATATATATATATATATATATATATATATATATATATATATATATATATATATATATATATATATATATTTCTTGACGTTGATGTATTAAGAAATTACTTACGTAATTTTTCTTTAACCTTCTGTGAATATAGCATACTTCATAGCAGACTTTATGGGGGAAATATTTTCTATTATACCGAGCACTCAACCTAAAAACCTTAAACTTAGTAAATCAAGTGGACAAATATTCACCGCAAATAAAAAATGAAACAATATTTGGTAAATATTTCTTTTATTTCATTTATAAATAAAATATATATTCCATAATAACTTAACAAAATACTGATCTCATAAACAACCATAATCAATAAATAGCAGCCTTTTTTCACATCTGTTTCACCTATAAAACCAGTCATGTGACAAAGCTCAAGTTCGGTCTTAAGATCTTTGCATGAAAAAACAAATTTTCTTACGAGATAAAACACAACTGTTCAACTAAGAAGCGGTAAAAATTCATTAATATATATGTATACAAAAAGCAAACATGGCCGGTATGCGTTGTTAATTCATAGACATTTGGTGTTCTTAAAAAAACAGTTTCAATAATGCGAGAATATAAGTTGTAAAATATAAGAACTTTTTCAACTTAGTTCTAAAATATTCAACAACTTCTAAGCAAAGAAAGTCAAAAGAACACATAATTCTCAGTAAATCCGGCTTTATCACACCTCATCCTGGAACTTGCTTTTGGATGGGATATAGAAAATGTATTTATTAGTAGAAAATTAACATTCATACAAGCCACATTCCAACTACATTTTAACGACTATGCTGAAATATAAACAGTACTAGCGTTAGAAGATGTTTATTACTTAAAACCTAACATTTGTTCTTGAGCGGATAAAAATATGATTAGATGTACCTACATCGGGCAATTTTAGATTTCAAGGTTTAATAAAATGCGCTTATATCTCATGAATTTAGATATTGAAAATTTATTTTATAGGTGAAATCAATTTTATAACAAACCAGTAGTAAAATGTCATAAGGAATGTCATTTCTGACAGCGCGGCGCCAAAACATATGAAGGCATCTGCCACATATATAAATAGTAAAAAGTTTTTTTTATAAATCTTCCCTACAATATCTAGAAAATATCATATAAAATAGCCCAAAAATTGAGCTAAAAATGCCCTAAAATGGTACAAAGTCACATTATTGACAAAATTGACATTATTCAATATAACTTTTCCAATTCGCTTAACAAGATCTTACCGCAGATAAAAAATAATTATCAATGATAATACTTCATTGATTGCCTTGAAAAAATTTTGAGGAATGTTGGCAGTATTTTATCACAGAAGGTGAAATATTCAAGAATCCAACGATTCTTTTTCTTCTAAAAAGTTGTCTTTTCGCGGTACACAATTATAACGGTTGTAATGGCAACTCAGACCATCTTAACGTGTGATCGGTGTTGCTTCGGTAAAATCTTGCAGCGGAACATTCATGCGATGCTATTTGACATCAATGGTAGCGATGAGTCCGGGCTCGGTGTTCCCGGATATGGGGTTGCCGTTGCCTTCTTCAAGGATTTTCTTGTGCTGCTTTCTGTTGTCGAAGCTGTAAGGCCGAAGCGGGGCGTGTCATTCGCTATTAAGTCTTTTACGCCTAATATGTATGCTACAGGCTATATAATTGATCAGTGAAGATTGAAAGCTGATATTGACACCGAATATTTATATATCTGAACAATTAATTAATCTTTATTTGTTTAAATCGATAGATCTACGAAATTTCTTAACATAAATAAATATATATTTCAAGATATTTTAATCGGACGCAATCATTTTACAGGAAAGCATATTTATTGGAGACACTTGAGAGAATATTTTAATTTCAATATATCTTATCTCTATTTGGAATAATGATAAGGAACAATAAACGTCGCAATACCATAAGCCATACTGGCATATTTGATTTAAAAGGTACACAAGTCAAAAAACTGTAAGGATTGTTGACTGATTTGACGACCCGAATGGCGTAGTGGGTAGTGTACCTGCCTCCGGCGCCAGAGGGTGTGGGTTCGATCCCCACTACTGGAAAAATATTGTGTGATGGACATGGTGTTTTTCTAGTGTCTGGATGTTTCTATATGTATAATATGTATTTATTTACAAAAGAAAAGTATGTTTAAGTATTTTTATCAGTTTTCTAGTACCCATAGTACAAGCTTTGCTTAGTTTGGGACTAGAAAATGTTGTGTACAAATGTGTCCTAAAATATTTATTTATTATTTATTTATTGTATCAACAAATTTAAAGTGCGAAAAATCAGCACAATGACAACTTTAATACCTGATTTATTATTAAGCGGGAATTTCAAAAATCGTATTTTCAGAACTGTCATAGTGCCATTTAAATTAAGTAGTGCTCAGAGATTCGATCAGCCATTTATACACGGTCCTATTAATATTATTATTAAAGAGCGTAAATAAACCAATTTAATTTTGGTTAGTCAAATGATGTAACCATAAAAGTAGCTGCATAAGATATTCTCTCAACGGTCTACCGCCATGTGAGTGCAAGCAAGTTTCCCGCCACCGTATAATAGTCAGTCGACCGCCACCAGCCTTTACCGGTTACTGTAAACTCCGCTGGCGACATACCTCCCAAACTAAGCAGATCGGTATGGTTATGATGGCGGGTGGTGACAAAATTGTATGGAACATAGAAAGAAAAAAATCAATTGTAAAACTCGAACTTGCAATATGAACATAGTATATTATATATTATAGTATATTTGGATTTATTTAACTTGTCATAATAGTTTTAAAACGAGCAAAACATATTTTTAGATAGGGTTAAAATAAAAAACGCAATGCCTTTTCATGTGTTTTACGGTAAAATTCGGAAATTGGAAAATTTTATGTGAGTTTCGCAACAAAAATGTAGCTTAAACGTATTATTTAAGAACACGATTGATTCAAATAGATAAATTATATGAATAAAGTTTTCTATTCATATAACCGAAAAGCTAGCGCCTACTGACGATGACAGAAAACAAAAGTTTACTACATTATCCTTTTCAATCCCTTAGTCCATATTAATACGAGTGTTTGTAAAAATAAATAAAATTTTTGCCATTATATCTTAAAATAGATTTTATTCTATCGTATTACACAATTTAATATGCCTTTTATGACCATCTCCCAAAAATTACTTAGTGAACGTCACACTCTCTCAAACAAGACATGAAAATCACACAAAACAGTTCAAATTGACTCACCATCCCTTTATTTTCTGGTAGATGTAGATGGCCGTCATTGGGACGGGTGTCATGATCGCAACAGATACCGGGACAACTGGAACAACAAAAGATATAAATTAAATTAACATCCTATGCTATATGACCCACTGCTGGGCAAAGGCTACCTCCGCACAGAGGATACTAGGGCATAGTCCACCACGCGAACCCACCGCAGATTGGCATACTTCACAGACTTCTTCTAGAAATATCGTGGGTTCGATTCCCACAGGAGATAACTAGTTGTGCGACCCACAGTTAATGTTTCGGGTCTGGGTGTTTGTCCGCGCGAGATTTTTGTGTGTAAATTGCCTAGCAACGCTCGATAGTGTCATTTTAAATTAAGGGCAACGATGACTCCGTGGCGCAGTTGCCAAGGTATCGGCTTCGGCGTCGGGGGTCGTGGGTTCGATCCCCACACGGGAAAACTATTTGTGTGACCCACAGATAGTTGTTTCGTATCTGGGTGTTGGTCCGCGTGAAATTTATGTTTGTAAAACGTCCTTACAATACAGGATAATGTTATCCTAAAGTAATGTTTTTTAAATTTGAGATAGAGATTTAAAAAAAATAGAAAGAAAAGAATATGATGACTGCAATGCAGGTACACCATGTTTTTACAAACAATGACTATCTATTTATCTTTTTTATGTACGTTTATCAGTTATCTAGTACCCATAGTGCAAGCGTTGTTTAGTTTGGGACTAGAAAGCGTTGTGTCATCTGAAATATTTATCTATTACTAGCTGCTGCCCGCGACTACGTCTACGTAGAATAGGCAGAAGGCGTTATATTCAGACGCATACACATAAAATATGTACATAAATTATAGCCTATGTGTTATTCCGATTTATAAGCTATATTATCGTAAAGCTTCATTAGAATCCGTTCAGTAGTATTTCCGTGAAAGGAGTAACAAGCATCCATCGCGTTTACAATATCAGTAAGGATGATCTTACCCGTGGTGAGATCCGCTTCGGGCTGGGGCAGAGCGTATCGCAGCAGGAAGTAAGGATGATCTTACCCGTGGTGAGATCCGCTTCGGGCTGGGGCAGAGCGTATCGCAGCAGGAATATGGCGATGCCGGTGTTCTGGATGCCGGTCTCTATTGAGATGGCGAGCGCGTCCTCGTGCGGCTGCCGGCAGACGCGCGCCAGCACGTAGCCGGCCAGGTAGCCCAGCCACGGCACGCCCATCCCCGCCACGATTATCTGGCACGAACGAATAAATAGGTAAATGATAAAGAAACACATATTATATACAGGGTGATTTCATAGACGACGGAAATATTAACAGAGCGTATGCAGAATTGGATTCTAAATCTGAATCTGATACGTACTTGTGACCTCATTTTTCTTTCGAAGATTATTTTGAATTTTTTCAAATATTATGGACACCTTAAGAAATTACCGTCTCAATACAATAACCTATTCACGAGCACTAAAACTTTTCGCTGAACGCATAATTACTAAGCCGTTTATCAATAGGGTGACCACTCTTAACGGGATAAACAAACAATGTTTGAATTGATATTTTTCCGGTTATTTCTTGTCTAAATAAAATATTCATATGTTTTTTTGACTTATGGAATGCTCAATTAACATTAAGTCAAAGTATGTACTTCATCTAAAATCAACCTATATATGTGTAATAATAATGTATGAAAGCGCGGGAACCGAAACGTTATTTTTAAGAATATTATTTTTAACTTAACGGTGGTAGGGCCACGCAGCAGCCTCGGCTGTTGCACGAATGGGCAGGCCCGTCCGGGTGGGTACCACGACCTCACAGAAGACCAGCGTAAAGTGGAAGTATGACAAATACTTTCGCGTTTCGTCTGGTGAGTGAGGTAGCCGGAGCCCAATTTTCAAAAGGTTGTCAACACATCTGTAACCCTTGGGTGTAGCAGATGTCCATGGGCGGTGGTATTCACTTACCATCAGGTGAACCGTCTGCTCGTTTGGCAACTTTTCACATAAAAAAAAAAAAAAAAAATAGTGACGTCAGCGTCGCTGACGTCACAACTAATTTCATCGGAGTTCATAATTAATTTAAATTAGTAATAGCCACAACAATCGAACAATTTTATTTAGTTTCACAAAACATGAAAGCAACCATTTATCTACACAACTTTAAACACTGGAAAATCACAACACTTATTAAGGCTAATAATCGTTAATAACAGAAATACAGAATACTTAACTTAAGAATTGAGGTGTCTACACCAGTCCAAGGCTGGAGCGAAAGTGCCAAACCTTCTTTTTCTTAGTTCTTACAAAACCCACGACTTAAGACGACTAGCGCCCTCTGGACGCCATCTCTTAATGTCACGCAAGTTGTGGATTTTGTAGAAACTTTACAAAACAATCGGACTCGGTGTATTTGCATGTTCTATACACGATTAATAATTATTTAAATAATGAGAATTATAACAATGTTAATTGTTTTTCGAAACCACACATTTAGTTAAGCGGATGTTTACAATTTTAAAAATAAACTTGCAAGAACATTTTATAATTTATTAAAAAGATTACTCTTGGTGAAAATTAGTCATTTAAATCATAACTTTTTATTACATTGATAATTATTTATTTGGAATAAGGTTATAAGAATAACTTTATCATTTAAAAAGTGAGCGAAGTTCCGACTCACTTTTTAATTACAAGAAACGTTGAAGTGATTATTTTATAAGCAAAACTAATTATTTATCAGATAAACAAAAATGATTGAAAGAGAATACAATTTTAAATTATTATTGTAATATTTTATGAAATTAATAAAACGATGATACTAATAAAATGTTCGAGTGACGTCTTCACGCCGACATGTATAATAATAGTAAATAAATAATATGAAAGAAAGAAACTCGTTTATTCACGGTCTAACCACAACAGATATTTAACCAACTCGAAAGATAATGAAATTGCACAGAATGTTGTACAGATTAAAATAAATGAAAACATAACAAAGAAAGCAGTGAAAGTCTGTGTAGCAGCATACCGTTAAATGGACGGGACTCGATAAAAATCGAGATATAAGTTGTTTCCCGGTCACTATACAAGGTGGACGTACACCGGCGCACACACTAGCATGACATTTCGCCATACGTCACGTACGCTCGTGCATATTCATTCATACCCATTCCATTCAGGTACGATGCACAATGTACACTCATTTCGATTCTCCATATGAAGTGTACAATCGAGATGAAAAGCAACCTGCCGCATAGAATATTCTCCGTACACAACTCCACTTGCTCATCAAATGTACACTCGGGCGCATTCCATACGAAAGCATTCATGGCATACGTTCATGTCGTACAGTCAATCTCACACGGCGATACGGTATTAATATAAAAAATGTGAATTTTCAAGTGCACGGTATTAAGCGTGACAATATCAAGTGTTCAATCCTCACCTCCCAAGTGAACAGCTCGAAGATGTATAGGTTGGTGACGATAGCGAACACGATGATGAAGAGCAGGAGGGTGGTAGAGAAGCCCTTCAGTATTCGCACCATGAAGGCGGCGAGGCGGGGGGTCCAGCGTTGCATCGCTAGCCCGATGCCCAGGGGCACTATCAGGCCCACCACGAACGTGGCGATGCGAGAGTACGGCACCACGATGTTGGCGTTGCGGAACACCACTTGCCCGAGGGAGAACAGCCATAGGGGCATGAAACCTGCGAAACAGTATTGTAATAAATAAATAAACATTTCAGGACACACTTTTTACACAGAGTTCTCTAGTCCCAAACCAAGCAACGCTTGTACTATGGGTACTAGAAAAGTGATTGACACACTTAAAAAGACTTTTCTTTTGTAAATAAATACATATTATACATATATAAACACCCAGACCCTAGAAAAACCCAATGCTCATCACACAATATTTTTCCAGCAGTGGGGATCGAACGCACACCCTCTGGCGCAGAAGGCAGGTACACTACCCACTGCGCCTTTCGGGTCGTCATATTGATAATAAGTATCGTGGGAGGCGTCTTCTTCTTCATCTACCTTTTTGTATGTGATAAGGTGGGGAAGCGAGCTGGAGTTTCACCTGTGTTTAGTTATAACATTCCCCTTCACGCCGGTCTTCTGTGAGGTCGTGGTACTTACTCGGACGGACCTGGCCATTCGACAACAGCGAAGACTGTTATTTGGTGCGTCAGTCCTTAGGTGGGGTCGGTTCAATGTCAGTGATGTTGTCAGTGATACTGGTCAGGTTTTTTACGACCACCCAGATCCGGAACAATTATCTGTGAGGCACACAAATACTTGTCTCGTGTGGGAATCGAACCCACAACCCCACCGAAGCCAATAGCTTAGTAACTGTACCACCCAAGGATCATGGAACGTGATAATGTATTGTCTCCGCATATTCTAATCTGTAAACAGCTTAGCAACCAAAGTGATCAAATTGATATTCATGTCAATTTAACAAAATTTACGTTGACTTTTATTATAATTATTATTTCTTTCATTTCTATGTCTTATTTTTTTATATTGCTACTAAAGTTAGTAGAGATATTCGTTAAAGTTTTTATTAAATAGAATGTGTTATAATTCTAGTTTCATATTATTTTATATAGGTAGTTGAGTTCGCCTCTACGGTATTCGTTGACAAATATTGCACGTCGACCTTTGGTAACAGACAATATGCTAATTTCAATTTTGTGGAGCACATATGTTATTTTTTTTATAAATTTACGTTATATGGTAACAAATGTTTTTCTTTGAACGAACGTTGGTGGGTGTAATAAACAAAATACGAAATCAATTAAATAATCTAAACATAATATACAGCGTGTCGTTACCATCGCGACAATAAATGAACACACATATAGGGGATAACTTTCTAAAGTTGTATTAAACATTTAAATTCTTTAAACATCAATATTTATAGAGTTATTAAATTTTCCAAAACAAAGAATTTTAGAAGACCCTTACCTATAAAAGCGTAACGTAAAGTTCATTTGTAAAGGTCACAAAGCATATGAATGGGTTGAATGAATTTAAAAGAGATAAAACATACTGTTAGAAGGAGAGGCTTGTAATACGACGCTGTGGCGCGAGTTGTATAGGATGTTACAAATTTTGTTTCTTTATGTTTTAATTAGTTTGTTTGAAAAATATTTTTTTTTAATTATGGATTTTGTTTCACGTTAATATTTTTTTATGATTATTGGCAATTAGCGTTAGACGTGTGTTCATTTATTGTCGCGATGGTAACGACACGCTGTATATGGTGTGTTATGTAGCATGTCTAAATGCAAAACACTTTCGACTCACCGAAAGCGGCGAGGGTCGATATTGAGGTCATGGCCAAGGACAGATTGAGGTTCCCGCCCAGGATGAAGGTCCAAATGTTGGAGGCGCCTCCGCCTGGGGCCACTCCAGTGCAGAACATGCCCAGATGCATCTCCGGCAGCGTGGGGAACACCAGGAAGCCAAGGCCGAACGTCATCTGGAACGAATATTCAAATGGAATATTCGATGGTAGCTCAGTAGAAATTAATAATATATCTTAGAGCCACGATTCTGCCACACAAAAGGGCGAATGAAAGAACGTCATTATACTTTTGCGCTTCGTCTGGAGGATGGTGTCCAGGTGAACCATCCTATTGAAGCGTCGTTGAGACGTGGAGACGTAACATTTAGTTGAAAACTATTCATCCCCTCAAGAAGAGATTCACTACAATAGTGTCTGCCAAAGGTGATTGAGTGTGGATGTCTAATTTTACGTACACTTTAAAATTAAAAAAAATACAGATGATATTGTTGTATACTCTGTTGAACTGCTATTGAAATTTATAAGCGGTATTTCCTCCCATTTTTGTATACTGTTCCAAATTTGTGAATTAGTAACGGTAGTTTTCGACGTCCAGTAGTACTTGAAAAAAGTCACACCGGAATTAAGAAATGTTGCATATCTTCCGAAACTAAACTTCTATCTATCAGATACTTTAGGTGTCCAACGGCTTAACTCGGGTGCACTACGTACTTAATTACTCATAACGCAATGAGAACCAGAAATATTGTATTTCCATCGAGAAAAAGATTTCCTTTAATCGGCACAAGGACAATCGAGCTTTGGTAAACGTTAAAAAGTTTGGTGTAGGTCACCCACTCATTATGATTTACTTCCCTGGACAAGCCGACTCAATGGTGGAACAGAAAAAACTGTTGCGTGGCTCGTCCACAGAAAGAATTAGGCTGTGCAGAAAATGTATTTCAGTACCGAATCAGTTATAATTAGGGAACATATGAATTACCGATAGAATAGTAAATACATCCCATCTACATGGAACCAACAACAGAGCTGGTGCGGCTTGTGAAGCGGCTGAAAAAGCTAAAGCTTGCAAATACAGGGGTCTAGGCTCCGAATATGATTTTGTCCCATTCGGTGTAGAGACCCTTGGTCCGTGGGATCCTAGCGCTATAAGGCTTTTTAAGGAAATAGCAAAGAGGTTAGTCGACATCACGGGAGACCGAAGAGCTGGCAGCTACCTTGGACAAAGAATTACGCCCGGTTTTTGAAACACTAATCATCGTAGATATCAACTAATCAGCTGTCAAATGCTTTTCAAATTTCATTTCAGTTGCCAATAGGATGGTTAAACACTCTGAATTAACCAAAATGATCTTCTTAATGATCAGAATGATCAATTCAAAGAGTTTAACCATTCTGTGGGCAACTCAAATAACATTTGAAAAACCATTTGACAGCTGATTAGTTGACATTTACGATGATCAGTGTTTCAGAAACCGGGCGATAGTCTAGCTTTTCAAATGGGGAACGCTGCCAGTATTTTCGGAATCTCGGACTCCTTTTATTAATATATTTTAGTTTTTATAGTATATATTTTTAAGGTTTTTAGTTTTAGGCTACAGTTATATTATGTGAACATATTAGTAATATCATTTAGTTATCTTAGATATGAATAAACTTTATTTAACTATAATAAATATCTGTCTGAAGTAATTAACAGTGAAATTAGAATAGTTTTCTATCATAGGGTGCATTGGTATAATTTATACAATGCTTTGCGGTACATTATCATTTGTTGCTACTTATGGAGCCAACACTAGGCCAGTCACCCAGATTGTATAGAATGTTTTCCTTGCAATGATAACATTTATGTAGCCAAGTGTTTGTCTTTTAGTAGAAATCCCATTCTTCAGACAGGAACACGATATAATAACGCGTTTATGAATCCCCACAAATAGACCTTAAGAATATTCCTGATGGACCGAAAACACGCACTAAAATACTGATAGCAAATAATAAATAATGTAATTCTAAGTGGGTAATTGACGTCTCTGTGTGCACCGGAAATGTTAAAGAATTCTATCGATGAATGAATCATCATCATCATATCAGCCGTAGGACGTCCACTGCTGAACATAGGCCTCCCCCCCATTGACTTTCACGTCGATGAATGGCTGTCGAAAGCCAAAATTGGGAAACGTCGACGCAATAGGAAAAACACAAGGGCTTTTTTTTAGGAATGTGTCACAAGTAAAAGATTTATCTACAAAGTTATAATTAGCAAGGTAGCAAAGCGTTTAAAGTCGATTGAAAAGTATATTGGAACCACTCACCAGGGGCATGAACAGGAACTGTCCGCACATACCGATAAGGGGGCCGATTGGTCTCCTCAACACCTCCTTTACAGTGGGCCAGTGCATCGCGCAGCCGAAGTTAATGAAAATTAGCGACACCTGAAATTAACTAACACTTAGCGTATAGACCTTTAACAAGAAACCAAAACTACAAAAGTACATAGCGTGGTTTAATCTTTAAATACCGAACATTTTCGTTTCGTAAAGTGGTCTTACCAATGAAATAGAAGAGGACTAATGTACCGTATTTTACAATATAAAAATGTTTACAAAGTAAGTGATGGTTAAACTATTTTCAAAAGGTTGTCAACGCATCTGTAACCCTCGGGGTAGCAGATGTCCATGGGCGGCGGTATTCACTTACCATCATGTGAACCGTCTGCTCGTTTGACTTTTCATAAAAAAATCAAACAAGCAGTTCTACAGATGGTTGTGATCAAAGCTTTAACCGGTTAAAGTTTATCATACGTCAAAACTCCGTTTAACGTTGGACGAAAAAAAGTGCTTCCGTTGGCACCGGCCTACTGCGAGGCCTATCTCTCGGTCGATTGTTGGCTATACCAGAGACAATAGCAGCGGCAAAGTCTGTACTTACAAATGTGGCCACGCTGGAAGTGAAAATCGTGTCTATGACCCGCTCAGGACGGAGCACGGTGACCGGAATTGTGCCGTTTACGGGATATTCCGACGATCCTCGCTTCACCTCCAATAGCATATCCGTGCGACCTGAAAATGGAGCGGCGTTGAAGTTTTTTCGAAGACGCAATTAGAACATAACAGAAGTTAAAACGATAACAAGTTGTACCATCCAAAACAACTATATGACCCTTATGACCTATATTAACATGTGAAAATGAAAAAAATTCAATTGCGTCAATCGTTTAAACCGGATAAATCATCATCATGGTATTAAATATTAAGGACTTAAATGTCAAGGAGACAACAAAAGTAACTTCATAAATAACAGTTATTTATACTTACTTGGTTAGTGAAGGACAATATTAAGCTGTATTTGCAGATATTGAATTTGAGGAGAAAAAATGAAGCAATGATAAAAATTACGTTGGATTTTCGTACGTCATCTTACCAAGAAACTTTCCGGTGATTTGGAATCGTCCTCTCCACCGATTACTAGAAGCTTCTTCCTCGCTAACAGTATGCGTTGAGTTCCAAGTTGCATCTGCCACGTGGCTATTCGGAACCCTTATTACCATTTCATCGGCCGGAAGCAAACCATCACCTGAGAGAAGAACAAGTATGGAAAATTATTCACTGTGCTGTCATATTCTTGGTGTTGCCGTTGGTGCAAGTAGTAACGACCTACGCGAGTTCAAATCATTTGAGTTCACTGCTGAACACAGGCCTCCCCCACAGACTGCAACAAAGCGCGATCCTGAGCCACCTGCATCCATCGACCTCCCGCACATTTGCACAGGTTGTCACTCCAGCTAGTGGGGTCATCCTACACTGCCGTAAGGGCCGCCAGTAAAGGGCTGCCACTCAAGAACCTTTTTCCCCCATCGGTTATGGGTTCTACGAGCTATGTATGTATGTGTTCTATGGCCGGCCTATCACCACTTTAGCTTACTAATCTTCTATGTCGAGCTATATCGGTTACTTTTGGACAAATACGAGGATATAATTGTACTGTACTGTATTCAAAATATTCTTAATGCTAATATAAAAGTGCTGTGTCACCTGTAACTTCAACATCTATGAAGTCAGAGTAATCCATGTGTAGGGTGAGGTTGTTCGGGTTGAATGTTGCCAGGAGGTTTGGTACCGCCTGACATACAACCCACATGGGGCACAGCGCCAACAGGTACAGGATGATGATGTGAAGTGGCCATATTGGACACATTATGGCGCGCGTCACTGTGAACACAGGAAAGTTGTCGATTAGTTGTAAGTGAACCCACTACACATGGTTATTTCATAGGAAGGGCATTTACAGCAAGCTGTTTACACGGTGCGAACATTCCCCTTGGGCATTTACAATACGGCGAAAAGAAAGGCTAGTTATGTAGATTGTACATTGAAGCTTTTTTATTTCAAGAATTCACAACTCAAGTGCATTCTTGCAGCTGTTGCGGGTGTTTGCGGGTGCCGTCTTTCGTAACAAAACGTGGTAAACAAAAGATCTTAATAATCATGTGTTTTGTATACTACGAATTGTAAAGACTAATTTCTCCGCTTTTTCAATTACCTAATATTTATTCAAAAGTATCTTGTTGTTGTTTTATAATCTTTTTCCTATATTTCGCGTTAAAATATTCTGATTTATTTAAAGTTTATAAAGAAAATTTACTGATTTGCTGTCTATGTAAGCAACGCCATCGGTGGTTGTGCCTTCGTTAGTTTTATCTTGTTAGACATTTATCTTGTTAGTTTAGTAAAACATGGGCAAACACGGCGACATGGCAAGTACATATTGGCAAAACGAAAAAAAAAATATAAAAAGAGAGTCATTTGGTTTAGAACCATCCGCGCGCAAATAGCCCATGGATAGATAAAGTAACATTTGGCAGAAGAATGGTCTTGTATTAACTGATGTTTTTTCTTTCAATCCTGAGACTATTAAAGCTTCATCGGACGCAGAACCGGTGGGCTAGCCAGAACCCACGGGTTTGGACCCTCCGCTATGGGTAGGGTCGCGCATGTGCTCATGCGTGCGTTTAATTATGGTGTGTCATCTAAGGGCCGTCGAGGTCGCGGTTCGGACCGAGACCCCGACGGCCGTCGACTGTGCATTTAGCTAATCGGTGGCTGGGAGCGGTGAAAACCGCCCCGGAACGCGGCTGTACCTTGTGTACGCGTTGTGTGGATCTCGCCGTGCTCGCAGGCGAGGGCGAACTGGTGTGATTGTTGTTACACTAACTGTGGGTGTAGTGTTATCCGGCGGGACCCCCGGCGGTGGGTCCATCGTATCTAAGTCCTCTTCGTCGACCGGGTCGATGAGGACGTTTCGCGGGCGACGCTTGTTTACGTTCGCGTTAGTGTCAGGTTGGTAGTTTGCTGCGCTTACCACCAGAGGGTTGGGATGATGCTGGACTCTATCGAAGCACCGTTTTGTCAAATCTTTAGTGTGCGCGAATCGTCGGGAGTCTGCAATCGCTGTGCAGGTCGACGTTGCGCTGATACCACTGCGCACCGGTTGCGCGGCGGATAAACTTATTTTGTACTATTTGCAACTTGTACAAGCGAGTAGGGTGCGTGTGGGCGAAGATCATGCATGCGTAGGACATAATAGGTCGTACGCAGGTCTTATATAATAATAATTTGTGCCTTAAGAGCATTTTACTTTTAGCATTAGTTAAATTGTGTAGCCGGCCGGAGACGAACGCGGCTCTATTACGAATTACGAACGTTATTAATGTGCGTAGTAAATGACATACGCGAGTCGAAAGTGACTCCTAAGTATTTGACCTTTTTCTCCCAGGGGAGCGGTTGGCTATAAAGGGATATTTGCCCCAACTTTCTGCATTGGCGAGGGCCATTATAAAGATGTGACGGGTAGGTACTTCGTGTGAAGTGAATCGCCACACTCTTTTCGGGATTTATTTCTATTCTCGGAATATTATTAACATTTTATTTGCGGTACCAATCGCCGAGGCGGTCGGCGGCGCTTTGGAGTCGAGTGGTTAGTTGACTAAGGTTGCGGGCTGAATAAAAGAGCGCGGTGTCATCCGCGAAAAGCGCGAGATTGACGTGGGGGTCTTTGGGTATGTCGCTCGTGTAGAGCGTAAAGAGCAAAGGTGAGAGGCAGGAGCCTTGTGGTACGCCGGCTGTGAGGCGGCGGCTTGTGGAGAGGGTGCCCTCGACTCGATATCGAAAAGAGCGATTCAACATAAAGGCCCGGATGATGGTGTGTACGAGCCTATCTGGCACTTTGAGTGTGTACAGCTTGTAAAGCAAGCCGTTGTGCCAGACTTTGTCGAATGCTTTTGCGACATCGAAGAAGAGAGCCCCTGTGCTGATGTGTTTGGGGTGGTTTAGGCCTTTTAGGATGTGCTCCGTTAGGCGGTATAACTGGTCGGGACAAGAGTGTCTAGCTCGAAAGCCGAATTGTTCCGTCGGCAGAAGAATAAAGTTGGAAAATACGTGCTCTTTGAGCCTGTTTAACAAGAGCCGCTCGTAGAGCTTCCCCAGGCAACTGAGGAGCTATAGCTAGAGGGAACGATAGCTAGAGGGCTGATTAGCTTATTCGGCTTGCGAATGCCGATAACCGTGGCTTGCTTCCAGTTGTCCGGAAAGGAGCAACTGGAGAGAAGGGTATTGAAAATGGTCGCCAGTAAACAGATAAGCGGCCCAGGGAGAGCTTTGAGAATCTTATTACTTATATTATCTGGGCCCGGGACGGATTTTGGTTTTAAATTTTTAATAATATCTTGGACCTCTTCGGGGGTCACTGAATTTAAAGGTTCGCCTTCCGGTGGAAGCGCAGCCCTAGTCTCGATTACGTGGTCCACCTCCGTGAGGTGGACTGAATCGGTGTGTTCGCGCGATGGCGTACATTGCTGCTCTAGGTTGTCCGCAAGGCATTCGGCTGTTTCGGAGTCATCTAGGGCTACTGAAGCGCTATTAGGTCTAACTAACGGCGGTAGAGATTCGCGGGGGTGTGCTTTCAGACTGCGGGCCAACCGCCAGTAGGCGGTGTGCGATGGCTCGATGTTCTCTAGGAGAGTGTCCCACGTTGTGTGTCGGTGTTCCGATACACGATCTTTGACTTCTAGCTGAAGGCGTCGAAGTAGGGTTCGGTTCGATTCCGATTGGTATCGGTCGAAGGCGCGTTTGGCTGCATTTTTCTGTCTAATTAGCAGTCATAGGTCGGGCGGAAAGTTAAACCGTCGGTCGCCCGACAGTTTCACTGTCCGTTCCGAGTCTGTGACTGCGGAAGTAATAGTTTCTCGGAGACTCGCTATCGCTCGATTTGCGTCATCGAACGTAGCTATCGTCTCGGGTAAGTCTACTAAGTCCTGGGGGTCCAAGGCCTTGAGTTTGACCTCAAGACGATACCAGTCCACTCCG
This sequence comes from Iphiclides podalirius, assembly GCA_933534255.1. NCBI lineage: Eukaryota > Metazoa > Arthropoda > Insecta > Lepidoptera > Papilionidae > Iphiclides > Iphiclides podalirius. The sequence goes on along the minus strand of OW152838.1, from coordinate 5,483,242 downwards.
GATTTGGTCGGAGGGACCGCGCCGGCGTTCTGGCCCAGTTTACACTTTGAGTCTTTCTACTTTCTTACTTTGAGAGGCGGGCAGCTGTTGTGCGATCGGTCGTGAGGCGACCGGGATTACCGGCGTGGTTACCTGCGCGGCCACCTGGGGTTTCGCCCAGGCGTTAGTGACGGTTACGGGCGCGGGAACGTATTTAACGGGCGCGGGTTTGGGCAACGTAGATTTCGCGGGAGATTTTCTCGCAGGAGTTTTCGGGGCCTTAGCGCAGCCTCTATAACTAGCCGGGTGGCCGGTAGCATGACAGTTTACGCAGTCCGGTGGATCTGCGCATTCTTTTGGCCTCGTGCACTCGGTTGTGCCGTGGTCACCGGTGCATTTGACGCACCTAGGGTGAGCGAAGCAATTATTGGCCGTGTGGCCAAAATTTTGACAGTTGTGGCCCTGTGCCACAACACCTGATTTGCGCGGGAGAAGAATGGTGAAAACGGTTTTGCTAAAACTGCTTTCGCACATTCCTTAAACATGTGTTTATATTTTATGAAGAAAGTACCATCTAACTGCCATATATATAATAGTTGTTTATTTTCAGCATGTATTGATGGAGTGGAAAACTTCAGAGTATGTTTTTACGGTTTAATTAAATAACTTGATACAAAATAAACGACCTAGTTATTGCTATATTTTCTAAGATGGCTCACTGCCGAATGATTTACAAAACGTCACTTTCATCGTTCGGGTCCATTGCGAGTTCAATAACGTGATGGCAAAAACCAATTCATAATATCGAATGAATTATACTTCACTAACAAACTTACCCGAATTAAATAGTAAGTAGTAAGTACCTTGAAGATGGTTTTTTTTTTTGGTCAATCGTATATTTTGGAAATTACATTTAGATACAAATTACTGACTAATGAAATATGCATAATATTTTACGATGTTAACGACGTAATAATAAGAAAATATGAACTGGTGTTTTTCACAAAAGAAAGAAATTTAAAAAAAAAGGGAAAAAAGAACAAAATCATCTGGATGGACAAAAAATAAAAAATAAAGAAAGCAATGATCTGGTATCGTAAAATAAAAAAGTATGTAAATGATCGTGACACGAACCTTGTTGAACATTGTTTTTTCGTCGAAATTTACCGTCATATTCGAATGATATTTTGCATTCCCTGAAATCAGGGATAAAAGCACATTTTCTAAAAATGAAACCTAGCTAGATCGATCGATTACGCACATGCTAAATTTCATGAAATCGCTGGAGCCGTTTTCGAGATTCGGATTATATATATACAAGAATTGCTCGTTTAAATGATAAGTAAAACAAAGAAACTCGTTTTCTAAGTTTTTATTTTAAAAAGCATTTAATTTATTTATCAATAATTAAAATTTATTTACTACTACTAATCAAACTAAGTTAATTTGCGTTTAAAGGGAACAATGCGAGCAATGTTTTGTCTGAATATAGTGAGCGGATATACAGTGTCATTTATCATTCAATCGAAAGCGAATCCATTGTTAGAGCGGGAATTTATTTGTGGGAATGTATTTCAACACACCGCTTGACGGCGCGAATGGCAAGTTTCCGACACATTACTAGTATTACGTTCGGTTAACACAAAATGTTTGTATTATTTATTTAAAAATATTATTAAATTTTTATTCGTTTCTTTTATATTTATTATACACATTTCGGTCTTTTCCTAAACTGAGGAGGCAAGGATGTCTGGGCGGTCTATCTGCTCCAATTAAAGTAAGCTTCCTGGGAGATAGCCAACAAATGAATGAAAGGAATATTTCCTTTGGTGCAGAGTACAGAAAGCCATATTTTAATCTTTAGATAGTGATTAATTTTTACATTACCTACTCATTTCCAAAAGCTTATAAAAAAAAACTCTTTTAAGTCGACTCATTTCAACTATTTTAAGACATGAAAACTTATTTTATTAGATTTATTGATTTTGTAATACCTACAAATAAATAAAATGAAACTAAATGGATAATTAAGAATATTCATAAAATGAAAATTAAACAGGAGATTTCATTGATCCTCTCGGTGTTTACACGAGTTGTGGTAAGAATTTGCCTTTGAATTTGCGTGAAGAATTTGCGTACCTATGAACTAATGCAGGCCTCCAAGGGGATTTAATATCGACCGATTTAAATATTCTTAATCTCTGTGATAACTTATCAACGTCGCCTAACACCGCATGACTTGGAAATATTAATCCGGTATTTCGAAAAAAACTTAATTTTCAATGACTCAAATTCTTCACATCAACCCGTTGGAGTAGTTGCCAGGGGCCAGAATTTGAGGCCCTAGGCGTGGGTTCAGCTCCTTGCTTACATTTAGGTATTTTACAGTACAGTTCATCGTTTATTGGACTAGCGACCCGCTTATTTCACGCCGGTCCTGTATCCTATTCCTTCAGCAGGCGCTGCTGTTGTTCTGTTTTGGTAACACTAGTTACATCAGTATCTATAATTTCCTTAATTATTAAATGCATATCCTTTTGACTTGTACAGATTTTCATAAGGAATTTTAATAAAAATCCGAGCAATGTCATTGTAATCATTGAATTTAGCCTTTCTTCTGTATTAACACCTTCAGTGCCAGCAACGCGTTCGATCACGTTAAGATAGGTAAAATCTTAGAATGACATCGCATTATGTACAATGAACACTTAAGTTGAAGAAATAAATAAGCTTGACACATCACGCAAAAATTTTGCATAACATGTTATCGGGAGAGTTAACGGTTTTTAATCTATGACCTAAAGGCCCTAACGCACTAGCGGTTAGCCGCGGGAGCGGTTTAATATGCGTACAATCACCGCCTGTGATTGCACGCACTTAACCGCCATGAAGTTTCAACCGCGGCGTTTGAATGGAGAGGTGCGGCCCGCTTCGCGGCAGGCCGCCAAATCGTTTATACGCACTGGCAGTTCAGTTTGCGGCGTGCCGCCGAAAAGTTTGTATGTCTGACGCGTAGCCATGAACTTCGACACAGAGAAGTTTATAGTTGAAATTCAACAAAGAGAAGCTATTCGGATTAGTGAAGGAGCATTTTATAAAAAAAGGAGATTTAAAACGGAAACAATGGGAAGAAAAGAAAAGAACTTGCAAACTGACCACATTCACTGCGTGTTTCTAGTAAAGGATGAATCCAGTACCGTTTTTTTATTTTTATATCGTTTTACTTGATTGCGGTAGTAAAAATTCGCTAATGAAGCCAACACGTTTTCGAGCCGCCCACCGCCCTACGCGGTTTTATCGCGGTTGGCCGCCGTATCGGTCAACCGCTATAGCAACCGCTTTAGGCGGCGGGACGCTAGAACTAACCGCCTAGGCGGCTAACCGCTAGTGCTAACGGGCCTAAGATAATATCGAGATCTTATTTAAAAAGAAAATATAAAATACATTCATATCAAAAATCACTCACTTGAATGTCTCAAGGAATTCACAACGGTTTCGAAACACTATTTATCATTTGCACAATAACTAAGCTGAAACTAAATTGAATTAAAGACACAAGTGTTCGATTTGAACACAATAAAGAAACTATTAATTAATATCACTGCCTGTCATTTTCTAATTGTTTAACTAATGAATTCGATATCTTTAATGGCGCGTTTGATAAACATTTAAAATTACCTCACTTACGTAAGGTCCATAATAGCCCGTTTATTTCTTTTTATTATCAAAATTTGACATAGCGCCGAGTTGGTCACGTAGAGATAAGGTGTGATAAAGTATTTAGCATGCGATTAATCATATAACACCATACTAATTATTTCCATATCACATGGTAAGAATTTACATCACGCGACAAACGTAAACGCTTGCCTTTTCGCTAGCTTTTTCACGAAACCTTATTTTAGGGTTCCGTACCCAAAGGGTAAGACGGGACCTTATTATTAGGATTCCGCTGTCTGTCTATTACTAGGATTCCGCTGTCTGTCTGTCCGTCTGCCACCAGGTTCTATCTTATGAACTGTGACAGTTAGACAGTTGACAGAGAATAGGACGCAAGCCGACTTGGCAGGTGACTTTCCATTAGCTAAAGCTAAGACCATGACATAATTCAATTTAAATTTTTTTAAACTCATTGAGTCGTCATCTTACATTTTACAATTCTTAAGCGACAAATATTGACAGTGATTATGTTTGAAATTGTCGGTATGAATGTAAACTACGAATATTTTAATCCAATGTTCTCCTTTAGAGACACCGTTAACCAAAGATTGTTCTCTTTCATTTATTCCATTTCTGCAGTCCCGCTTAAAAAAAATTAGCTTACCAGATTATTATTTTACTCTTCCGCGAGCGCAATATTCTTTAAATGTATATAGATATAGATTTTTTGCATATCTGGCAAACAAACCAAGTATATTATTGTCACATATCATTTTGTCATTATCTTTATTAATAAAACCGCAATCTGCCATTTCGATAACATTACAAAACTTCGATGTTTTTATATGTACTCGTATTGGCCTTGCTTAGCACGCCTGCTGCATAACAAGGAGAGCGCTTAAGACGATATTACTACTTAATTTTTTATTCACGTTAAAAGAAAAGAATTCGTTGTTTTAGTGTAGCATTTTTGGCAGCTTCTAAGATGGCAACATTTTCAAAAATGGTCATCGCTGTCGTAGTTCCGTAGCCAAGTGTGTAATACCAGGTACCAATATGAACAACTTTTTATAATGTTAGCAAGACAGTTCTCCAACTGTAACGTATAAAGTATAGTATCTGTAATTAATTAATAGAAGCGATATCTATTTATAACTAGCGTGTGTGTGTGTGTTTATCAAATCTATCATGTAATATAGATGTATCATTATAATTAAACTAAATATTTTTATTTAGTTTCATTAAACTAATTATTTACTTTTATGAATAGTTTATGACAATTTTTTTTGTATTTTGTGTGGAACGGGTTGGGTAGTAAGTTCCACTGCGACTTACAAGAAAATCTATTGTAGTGTACTTTACGACAAGATAGCTTGTTCAAAAATTCATTAAATATTAATAAGTTAACTTATTATTTTTGTGAAATCTTATATATCGGCAATGATTATATATTTTTAAAAACAAAATTCCGTCATTATAACTACATATAAAAACAAATTTTCGCCGTGTTTTGATGCACTGACTTTAAATTTATTCTTCATACCTACGTCATAATAAACTTTGAACCGGACGCAAAAGCTATTTTACTGCAATATACCTATGTATAAGAAAAACACGTTGCGTCAGTATTTATTTGCAATTATAAGTAAACAATGTGCGGTCTTTAATGCTCCAAGTATGTATGTTGATCGATACATATTAGGTGGAGCACATTATCTATAAATTGTTCAACTAAAGAGGCTTTTAAAGGTGCTGTTCTTAAATTTTATTTAGATAGTGGACAAAATTGTTCATCAGGGTTATCTATCCATTCGCCTCGTGCTTTCTACCATTGCTGTAATATCAGTGTTTCTTAAATATATTTGTATATAATAATTCCTTTTTTTCCCTTCTTGACGTAAGTATCTAATATACAGTGTGTCGTTACCGCCGCGACAATAAATTTTTAAAATTGTATTAAACATTTACATTCTTTAAACATCAATATTTATAGAGAGTTATAAAATTTTTGAAAAACAAACAATTTTAGAACACCCTTACGCATAAAACTGTAACGTAAAGTTCATTTGTAAATGTCACAAAGCATATGAATGGGTTGAATGAATTTAAAAGAGACAAAACATACTGTTAGGAGAGGCTTGTAATGCGACGCTGTGGCAACAAATGAAATTCTCTGAATGTATGAATCAGTCAGTTGTAGTTGTATAGGATGTTACAAATTTTGTTTCTTTTTTACTTAATTACTTTGTTTGAAAAAAAAAATAATTATGGAATTTTTTTTAACGTTTACACTTTTTTATTGGCAAGTAGCGTTAGATGTGTTCATTTATTGTCGCGGTTGTAACGACACGCTGTATACTATGTAGGTATGTATATATTTGTGTATATATATATATATATATATATATTATTTATATACGTGTATATGGCATTTGGCACTCTCGCATCCCCTTATTTATTTGACAGCTGACTGGTAGAGAACACGTAGTGGTGTTAAGTCCTCCGTTGTACGTTATGGTCCAAAAATTTTTTAAATAAAACAAACAAATAATCAAATCTTACACGAACCAATACAACCAAGTAGTACACATTGTTAAATGGAACTATTTTACACATAATATTGCCAAATGCAGAACGCGATACAATCCGTTAAATAGTTAATTTTTGTAACAAACACTACCCTCTTAGGGTATGTTTTATTGAAAATGCCAGTAACGTTCGGAGAGTAAAGCATCTAATGTTATTAAAATTATATCCACTATAAATTATCAAAAGATAATTGCCGCCTATATCAAAGTGTTTATTATCATCGATTTAATCAGCTGTCGTTCTATTGCATATATTATACATGATCGAGACAAGGTCCTGAGCCTGCATCCATCGACTTCCCACTTTCATAATTGGCATAATTGTACAGTTCGTCACTCCATCGACCTACTAATACTTGGTTAGGCTACCACTGAAAAACTTTTTCCCCTCATCGGTTGTCAATTGTACGAGTTATATGGGTGAGCCATTCCCACTTCAGCTTTCTAATCATATAAGCTATGTCGGTAACCTTTGTTTTACTGCTTACGTATATGTTTAGTTGCTATAAATCAATTTCTGAGCCCAGGTGCTGGCTATAATTACGGATTAAACTCAAAGAATTAGAGATTCTCTAAAATATACAGTAATAGGTTTGGCTCTACCTTTAAATACACAGCGCTGTTTATATTATTCACGGACTTCTCTGTTCTTACTGTCAATATTATCTTGCGTTCAATCTCTTCAAAATATATTGACTGTTGGGTCTTTTTTTAACAAGACCACATCGTCGAGCTTTGAATGCAAGTGTGGGTTTATATAACGACCTTGATTATATAGTCTGCGTCGGCTTCATAGTTACTTTTTAAGTAAAACGTCTCTTGATGACTTGGTGTTAATTAATCTATCATAAACTAGCTATGCACACAGTATCTAGTGTGAACTCCATTTATATTAACCAATCATGAGCAGTTTTTACTTACCTAATTCTTGTACGGGCAAGATATTTCCATAGAAAGAATTGTATGAATTAATATAGATGTCGGAGGGATTTTATACGATAAATATATACCGACCATTGTCTCTTTATATATTGCGCATTTAATTAAATGTAGTATAGCATCAGTTGAGTACCTATTAGGAGAACATAATATAATATAGGCAAATATTACACAATAAATTATCGTTGCACTATCTTGTCTTAGGTTATATTTGATATTGACGTCGTTTAACTAAAGAAATTGATTTATACGTGATTGCCAATAGAATCACGATGCTGATTTAATGACCTCTATGAAAAGTAAACTTGTTCGACAAGTAGCCGTAGGGCAACGTTAGTTATCTAGGTTAACGTTATTTTCAAGATTAATTAATAAGTTACACCGTAAAATGTAAGGAATTATTGTTATTTAAAGTCATATAAATCTTAATTGCAACAGGATAATTACCGATGAAGTACGTTTTTTTTAAATTATGAAGGCTGGAAGCTAAATGAGGGCTCACGTGTTGAAGTAACCTAACGCAGTTTTAAAAAATTAGAGACATTGTTCCTTTCTTTTCCTTTCAATTCCCTCCAGTTGGGCTATTCATAGATAGAAATATCCATCGACAATAGACATTATTATGCAAGACATGCAAAAAGGTCGTTTTTGCGTTAACGGTAAACATCTGTTGAATTTCCACCTATTAACTAGTTTGCGAAGCGGTTATAGCTGTTATAACAAACCTAATAACACAAACTACGATGGTAATTATCTCTACAATTTTTTTTGTTTCCCTGCATGAATGGTATTAGTGACATTTTTGTCTTGCAATGGCTATGATGGCTATATGATATAGAAATTTTACTCAGACCATATTTCGCAATATTGTAATTATTAATCACTGGCGTTAAGACCCAGGCTCTGCCAAGAGAAATGAGCGTCTACAGTACGCTAATGGTTCATAAAATGGTTTTTAGCGCAGACGTTGAACGCAAAAAAACATCAAACGGAAGATAACCTTAAAAGCTATCGCGATACACTTGAGAAAAAAGACCAGCGGTTGGTAATAGGTAGTGCAAAACAAAATGATAAGAGAATCTCTAACTAAGTCCAAATATAAATATTATCTTGTGAATGTTTTGCAGATAACACAACGTGACGACAGTGTAATGCTTCATCGCACAGATTTCATAAATTCATATCAGCACTTTCCCACAGCACATACAATACTTTCCCATATAATCCATAATTTATAAACAATTAAGCCTACCATCAACTATTATTCTATGCATGTAACATAAATTTAACCATAACGTGGTACACCGACCTGCTACCGATATCATCGTACCACCGAGCTTATCAAGTCAAATCAACATTGGACACAAATGTAACTTTACTAAATATTGCACTGTTAATATGCTCCAGTATCGGTTGCAATAAGAAAGAACGGTGTCTTTCTTTCCGTAAGCGTGGAGGTTTTCAAGACTAGGGTGAATTATTTTACTTAGCTAATTCATTTACCATTTACGGCCTATCGCCACGTACCATCAGGCGCGTTTGTGGTAAAACATTAGCCAGTTCCTTTTAAAAAAAAAAAAAACTCAAAACCGCCAAACAATACAAGCAATAAGTTCGTTTCTATGTCAAGTGAGAATGAAGGTCACAAATGAAAAATCTTAATGCTGGTTCATGTTTGAGTTTTTAAATGCGCATGTTAAAACATTTCCTTAAACCATAAAACCAGGGAGTTTTAAATAAAAATAATAGGTTTTTCTGTTTGTACGAAACTGAAGGCTACTGCAAATTTTATGTATAAGGAGATCATAGAAAGGCTTCAATTAAGTTATTTGGTGTTTCAGAGTAATATAACGAAGTAGATCATAGAGCAACATTTTTCGTAGTTCATTACTTTAAGTGTACCACGAAGATAAGGTAAGAGACATTGCATCTGCCATACGAACTAAAAAATTTGCAGACCCATGTATTATTGCTCAGGTATTTGGTCAAAAATCAAATCGACAGACCAGTTTTTTCCACTGTTTGTCAATCGCTTTATTTTTTTTAACCAGCATTAGTGTCATCGAAGAAATTAAAGATTTAATATTTATTTAATTGATATTAAATTGATTATGGTTGATTCTCTTTCACTAGGCTTACAGTGGTTAGTTATTTTTAGTTTGTCTTGAAGCCTTTGGATTTAACAGCAACAGGAATTTCTTTTTAAAATATCATTTGCTTCTAGAATGGTTATTATATACAGTTTTTTCGTTCATTCCTATGATAAGGTCGACTCCTTTCTCGCAAAACACTAAATATAAACTCTCGTGCAAATAAAATAAAAACTTTAAGGTCGTTGACGCGCAAAATGCAACAATCGAGTAACCAGTTCCGAAAACGGGATCGACGCCATCCATTTCGACATATTCATATTAAACGAAAACTGCCAGTTTAAAGTAACCCAAATGCACAGTTTAAGATTTTTTTTTATTATGAAAAATTTTGATAAACCTTGAAATGTATTACAACAAAACTGGTAAACTACAATATTTTATTTAGGTATTTTATTTATTTATTTATTCTTTATTGAAAACACCTCAAAAGGGTTACAAAGGGCGGACTTAATGCCTATTGGAATTCTCTGCCAGACAATATATTATGTCAAACATGAAAAAAACCTAAGTAATAAATTTGTATTGAACACAAATATATTACTTATTTTACTTTGTTTCGAGACCTACGTTTGCACTCAAGAGCGTCAGTCAGCAAGTAACTAGTATTAATTTATATGTCAAGAGAAGTTTTAACAAGTCTTTACGGCAGAAATTTTTGTTTGCTTGCAAATCGACATCTCATTCGTGGTTTATGAATAAAGTAATTTAATAATTTAGGCAATCGTCAATTAGCCAGAATAACTTACAATTGCCTTTTTTATTATCTGGAAAACAAGAACTGCAGACTGCAATTTTATACCGTATCCTGGACCGATAACAACGTCCGCTATTCCAAACATTACAACAAGCAATAACGAATTATAATTAGAAACGCATTCGGTTCTATTCTGATTATAATTATTTTTATAAATAAACACGACTAGGTCATTCGTACTATGGTTAAATGAAAATCGCAATGTGTGACACATATGACCGTATCTTTTGTCTGCATTGGCTTAAGATTTTAAATTAAACCACGACGAGGACGTAGACCCAAGTATTAATCCCAAATTTCACTTGTTCCTGAAAAAAATGTTTCTTAGCAGCTGGACAATTTAGTCATCAACATTAGTCGTTTTCATCAAATGGGGTACTGACCTCAGAAAGAGCCACGCTCTAGTCAATTATATGTGTTGCAAGAAGTTCTACAAACTATGTGTGTTGTACATAACATACAGATACAGATACAGAGTATACCCCGATTGAACAAATATTTTTTGAACACACAAGTTTTACCGCGTGGGACAACCGTATCCATAACGCAATCCTTGCACTCAATATTAGTTATAACAATAAAACTACCAAGCTCAAGTTACATTTATTGTCATATTAAAATTATCGAACAAACCTTACAGTAGTCGCATAAATAAAGATGTGTTGTACCATTTGAGATCTCACGTTAGTAAAAAAGTAACATTCAAATTATATCATGAAAAAAAATATTTAGGTGTTACTTGAATTGAATTTCCGAAGCGAAAAATAATTATTTTAAATTAAATTTATATTTTATTTAATAAACACTGAAGAAATAAAGTATTGAAATGAATCCTTTGATTTTCATCAGGATTGTATAAAGATTTTGATTTTTTGAAGTCTATGGAACTCTACCAATGTATCTTAATAAAAAAGTAAAAGTAACAGCCTATACGTGTCCCACTGCTGGGCAAGGCCTCCTCGATACAAATCCACCACGCGGCCCCACTGCGGATTGGCGGACTTCACATATCTTCGAAATATTTTTTTTGATATTTCGAAAATATGCAGGTGTCCTCACGATGTTTTCCTTCACCGCGCAGCACAGTCAGCACTTAAAGTTAAAAACTTCATTGGTGCCGGCACCGGGGATCGAACTCAAGTTGCTCGAGTATATTGAATTAAAGGCGAGCGCCCGGACACTGAGCTATCACGGCTCATAATCTTAATAGAAATCAATAAAACTAAGAGTAGGCAATGGAAATAATTTATTTCATTGAAGACTACGGTTGTTAAGGCGTTGTATGGAGTAAAAATAGGTTTTTCAAAAGATTTTTTAGCAAATTCTATACATTTTATAGCAGCAAAAAAAATATATGTTAATCTTGATCTTACATCATCATGGAGCATTGTTTTCAAAACATATTCTCGATATATTTCCTCGATAGAAAAAAAACCATGTAACTACCTCTAAAAGAGAAATTCAAATCCAAAAATTAACGTAATACATCAACTAATCTTAATGAAATTAATATCAGTGGTGTAGAATATATTAATAAAAAGGATTGTTGTTTTAATTTGTTGATTGATGTAAGATATTTCTAAATATTAATTTAATTCATTAAAATTAATTCGAACGCGATGGCCAAAATACCGCGCCACCGCGGCGTTGTTTCGGTTCTCTTCCATTTCCACACGTTGAACAGAGAGCGCTGAGGCGCGTTGCTATATGGACCTCTGCCGCTCGTCTTCCGCTCACCGTTACGAAATATGTTCCGTATTTATTTATTATTGAGAGTTATAATTTTATTATATCTTTCGATAGCACGGAACTAAAAAATATATATTCACATATTTCGTATTTTTAATTATTTCGATGTATTAACAACTAAAGCGTAATTTCAATATCTTATCTTGTGATTGATAAGGTTTATCAGTCCTATACATACAGTGGACCATCATTCTATAGGGATTGAGTACAAATTCCTACATTTCTTTGTTATATTTTTTGGTGACTTTTTTTGTAAATATTTTTTTTTATAACCATTTAATTTTTGTTGATTTTTTTATTTTATAAATAATTACAACGAAACATTATTGTATTTTTTGGACATAAAACGCAACAGTGGGAGAACAATCACCCAAGATAGATAATAAAGCAAGTTTTCAGTATTTCATTTTATCAATTTTCAACAAGTACTGTTACAGTAAAAAATACATTAAAAAAAGACATTAAACTAGAAGTGTATGGATAAAAATGACAGAGGATATATTACAAACATACTTTGATGAAAATGATAACATGATTTTTCAGGATCAATTCCTTGAGGTAACTCCAGAACAAACGGCTATTGTCAAAAAAAAAATGATTCGGAAAATCCTATAGTCAACATTTTGGAAAAATTAATTGAAGGCCAACAAAGCAAAGAAAAACAATGTATAAAAAAGCTAGCCGACAGGTTTGTGATTGAAAAATTTAATGGAAAACAGGTAAGTGTATATCACTGGATGGAAATATTTGAAAAAGAATGTTCAAGGTTTGATATAGTAAAAGATGAAGAAAATATAATAGTTTAAAAAAAAAATATAAAAAAAAGTCGTATTCGTAATTTCTGCCATGGAGACCATGGAATTTGATTAAAATTTTTGTGAGCTATTACTTTAAATCAAAATAAATAATTAATCGTTCCAGCACCAATGAAATTCTTAATTGCAATTTTAAGTGCTGACTTATCAAATGCACAACAGTTAAAGAACACATCGTGATGAAAATTGCATTATTTTCGAAATAATAACAAAAAATATTTTGCATATATGTAAATTCAACCAATCAGCAGTGTGGTGGTGTAGTGGACTGCCCAGTAGGAATAAATATATACCTACAGGTTGTCACTTTACTTTTGAACATGATATTTTTTATTAAAATTTTTGTGTTAATGATATTTTTTGTATTTCCCACACAATTTAAAGTCCGTCCACGGCGACGTAATTACGATGACTTGCATCTGACAGAACTTGACGTTATACTGCGTCGTGCCGCCTCTACGTAAACAACAAAACAATGGTCAAATATTTTGATAAATAGATCGCTTGATATGACGAAACGCTTTCAAAAATATGCAGATTTGTGGCCGTCCTTTGTATTGATAAACAATCATTCCTTTTACACTATCATTATATTTAAAAATTGGCAATGTTAAAGTCAATGCTCCAAGATATAAGAAATGAGTACCTTAACAGTAATGACATATTGAAAACTCTCATGGAAATTTGATGCCAGTTAGCGTTGCAAGAACATTTAGTTATTATCTTCAACCAAATAATAAAAATGGACATAATTAAAAGGTCTTAATGTAATTCTTCATTACCGCTCGCAGTTCATTGTTCGGAAATGTTATTACTCCCTTCACATCACATCATTTTTTGTAAAAAATAAACCTGTTTCAAGGTTTTTGCAAAGGAGAATTTTTTTGAGAAAAAACGAGTGGTCTGTATTTTCTATATGTCAAACTGTATATATGCGTTTGACTGTGTTATATTTTAAACAATTTATTAGAAATTTAAGTTAAATAAAACTATTTTAGAATTTTATCTTGATTATTTTAGTTTTAATTTCAGTCTGTCCTGTGACCTCCCTGAGGTCTCTGTAGTGTTCGAGAAAACCAAAAGTAAACAAAGCATTGGTACATAAAAAATAATTATACGTTGTTATCGTCTCGTAGTTATCAGATCTCATGCGATAAACTCATGCATTATGTTTACTACTTGAATCTTTATTTATACGTGAACGCATAAACAAAGATTCAAGACGAAAGCGAAAGTATCTATAGTTAATACATACAGTCCTACACAAAACAATTACAAACATATGAAATGACTTATCTGCAATGTTTAAGTATGATAGTGAATAAGTATTTGTTTTTGGCGTGGATTTAGAATGAAACTGAAGTTTGACAAAGATTCAACATAACTATAAGTTGTAAATAGTAAAAAATGTGCATTAAATACGTATATCATTTGGATATATATCTATCTATAACGTAATTTAAGTCCTTCGTTGACACTGACCAACATTCAGGGATATCAGATCACCCATATCTGTAAGTGATACAAGTAAACGCTCTAGATATTCCTGAATATAAATGACTAGCTGACGCGGCAAACGTTGTTTTGTGGAATTTCGTAAAATTCTTAGCTGACGTCTACTCGGCGAAAGGAATATTCCTACTAAATTTAAAGTCTCTACGCCTCATGATTCCAGAGAAATCGTGATAAGTCAATTATCGGAGGAAATATCTTATATAAATATATATAGATTAACAGTATCAAATTTGTCAGTTGAATTGTCGGCGTATTTGTACTTTCATTACTTAGTTATTATGTAACAGCAATTCTACAAGACCACGGTCAAGGCCATATTGGGGGCGAAATCTATTCAATAGAAACATTTTTAATGTTGACCTACGGGTTAATGTTCAGTACAGGTAGTATACAAACGTTGTACGTAATCGCCGTAATGTGCTGAGGTCAGATATGTAGAAAATTAGAGAAAAGAGTGTTTATATTATTGTCGAGGGCTACCTTTTTCGAGATGACATACTTGAAATAAAAAAAGAGAAAACATTGACTGAAACAAGTGGTCGTCATCGTTTTCATTTTAGTTTTCAAGGTTTAATCATTACGGATACTTACTATTTTTAAACTGATTCAGTCAACGGTTAATTTTTAAATCCTTTGGCGAAAATCTTTACTCTTTGCGACTGTTCGTACCATAGACTATTATGCGTTTGAAATTGGCAGTATAAATATGGTTTAAATTTATATTGTTACTGTCACTAAATGTATTATTTGTAACGAATATTTAATATAAATTCTAGCTTCTCGCACTGATTCCTTATGTACCTTTTTTATGTGAAAAGTTGTCAAACGAGCAGACGGTTCACCTGATGTTAAGTGAATACCGCCGCCCATGAACATCTGCTACACTTGAGGTTTATAGATGCGTTGAAAACCTTTAGAAAATTGGGCTAACCAACTTTAAAGAGGTAGGACGTATGCCAAATCTAACTCCTCCAAAATTTTCTGAGAACCATGGTGACCCATTGAATTATCCCAGTTTGCAGTGGGTTGTGTTCAAATCGTCGTCAGCAGGGACATTACTAGCAAGTATAAAATCTTCCTTATTATATTTAATTTACAACATTTAATCAGTAATTCTTTTTTGAGACGCGACGACTTTTATGAGTCGCTTTATAATAAAAGTGCAAAAGTAGTTTAGTTTAAACTTGTTTAAGTAATACTTCTGGTCTCCACCATTGAAGAATTCTTCTGGGAATCTTCGTGAGTCCATGATCAGAAAGGAGGCTAAATAATCTCCCAGATACAATTTTGTTAAGGTGCGATCTCTTTTGGTACGTAAAAGTTATCTCATTTCAAAAGCAAAAATTGGATGTTTACTTCAATAACGCCTTTACTTTACCGATTAATAATATTTGTAAGTAAATAAAATGTTGCGTAAGAATGTGAATAACAACTGCAAGGGCTATTTAAGTCTATTCGCTAAAGAATTCTCCATTAGCAGTATACATTGAAGAAAAGAAAACAGACTGGTTTTAATTGTTCTTTAATTATAACTTTTAATTAAGTTTTTTTGCTGATAGATTACAGCCATGGCATACGGCCACAGTAGGTAGCCAAAGTTGTAGTTTTTCCTTTATGGACATTGTTACATATTTGAAAATTACAGGAATTCCCATGGCACGAAACGCGCTGTAAGGAAGCGATAACTTTTAACCTCTGTCGTTTAAGGTTGACGACGTTAATAAAACGTTTAATTAACGAAGCAATATAGTCAAATACATAAGGTCAGGCGCAGTGGTAAATCGATAAGCGAAGCATCGATAAGAAGACCCAAATGCATATTTAAAGAAAAGCAGCCAAGTGCCAAAATAACAATTCCATCCTGGTACCGCAGCATATTTTATACGAGTAAAAACATATTTATACGAGTAAAAACATATTTTATACGAGTTAAAATAGCTGCTTTACACGTGGTGTTAAGATAGTTGTATATTTTTTGTATTACATTTTTGATAACATTATAAAAAGCTATTGTTAATGGCCAACCGACAGACGAATATATATATATGATATAATTAATGTGTAAAAATTTATTTGCCCAATTTGACGGTATAGCTTATTGTTTAAAGGTCCACATTTAGCTTTAGTTAGTAATACGTAGATAAGATAGGTTCGCAAACTGCAATTTTAAAATAAATCCACAGTCATAAAAATTGAATGCACACAATGCAATATTAAGCACTAATCGATGTCTCTGGTCGCGAGGAGACGATGTTTTACATTAGGTATGTACGTGCTCGGATGCATGCATAAGTAATTGAGACCGGAAACGAGATTTATGCATTGTAAATATAATCTACTTGGGAAACTTACATATAACTAAAACTTAGGTATGGAATGATAACGTAAATAATGACTACTAGACTAGTTCTGGTAGTGTGCTCGCGAACCGCACTTCTCGGTGGTGCAATTATGTGTAGTACCAACTATAAGAACAACAA
This sequence comes from Iphiclides podalirius, assembly GCA_933534255.1. NCBI lineage: Eukaryota > Metazoa > Arthropoda > Insecta > Lepidoptera > Papilionidae > Iphiclides > Iphiclides podalirius. The sequence goes on along the minus strand of OW152838.1, from coordinate 5,466,610 downwards.
GAACGACATTCCATTTATGAAGAATATACTCGTTAGAAGAAACAAAATACTATACAGCTTACCTTATAAGCAGTATTTGGTGACGTAACTGCAAACAGGATTGTACAAGTGAAAGCGAATGATAAAAGACCTCGCGTTTATTCCAAATTCAAATTGTGACGCCAATTCGACGAGCGAGTTTCGCGCGACGTGTTTTGGAACTGACTAACCGTCGGGTGTCACTGAGTTTGCCACAGTATGGCTCTATATTGACAGATATTTGGAATTAAAGAACACAAATATTGAATCAATTAGAAAATATTCAAGATGTATGAAATGTATGTCATTTAAAAGAGATGCGAGACATCAGCTATTCATGCGATGTTTTAGTAAAAATAATTTGTGCATGAAAATTAACATTTCTTTTTTAAAAAAGTATTTGTGAATGATAAAACGTTTTTACATCCATATGTATTACTAAAATTGCTTCTATAATATGCAATTTTGTAAACTCAATAGTTATATATCAGTTCAATTAATCCAATTAGAAATGTTTATAGTACTTGATAATGTAAAAATGAAAACAATTCAATGGGTATATGTATTTATGTATGCAATAGGTAAATTAAGTCAACACAAAACTTAGATTGTCAGAACAAGTTATATTCCTATTTTACTTATACAGTATAAAACAATGAATTATATTTAAAATATAACATAATAAATAATATTTATGTCCATAAAACACGCTGAACATTTGAGAAATGGTAACACTAATTTATACTTCCATAGCTACCATACTATAGCTATTGTAATATGGCATTCCCCTCTCATGATATTTCAAGGCTATTTAAATGAATGGTTCATTCCACCTTTTCTTACAATATTGAGAAACAAAATTTGAACAAAACATTTTTCCCCATGAACACTGTAAATTTGGTAGTTTCATGATTTAATTTTGTAAACTGAACAAATTTATAGAATATTATTCCTATGATTATTATTAACCGTATATTATCCCAAAGATTAGGATATGTGTCTAATATGTAATTAAAGATAAAAGAAATGGCTATAAAACTGAGGTAGTCAACTGTGGTAGGGCCATGCAACAGTGTTCGCTGTTGCACAAATGGGCCGGTTCGTCTGGATTAGCGACACAACCTCACAGAAGACTGGCATGAAATAGAAGCGTTGAAATAGAAGCTCCTGCGTTTCGTCTGGTGAGTGAGGTAGCCGGGGCCCACTTTATTAAAAGGTGGCAACACATCTGCAACCCTATGGATGTTGCAAATGTCCATGGGTGGCAGTTATCGCTTAAGATCAGGTGAACCGTCAGCTCGTTTGCCACTCTGTCACATAAAAAAAGTCCACATAGTTTTTTACTAATGAAAGGTAAAATCTCCAGATATTTTTATAAAATTTTTTCATTATACCTTTATTTTGATCAGCAATATGTTCAACCATTTAAGCCCATTTTTCATACTAATTTAATAAAAGAATTTTTGAAATTATTGTAAACACCTTATTTCATAACATACCTACAAAAATGTTGTTATGTAAAAGACACCTAATTTTAGAGCACAATCAGGTAAAATGGCAAAATACAGTTTATGAACGAGAAAAAAATATATACCTTTGGGCTGGTGATCAATCATATATAAAACGAGTGTTGATATAAAAATTTCTAAAAAATATGCAAGATATTACAGCGCGCGAAAATAATTAAAATGTAATAGGTACTCACAATATATGATACAGTGACCCCACTTAAAAATTCTAAGAAACAAAATGTTCTCTTAACTATGAATTGAAATATTAAATATCAAATGGATATAAAATATATCACATTAAAACTTTCACAAATATAACCCCTGTAACACAAAATGTTAGAGTTGCACAGGTCCGGCCAGGTGTTGCCAATCCAAAAAAAAGATGAATATTGAATCGACCTTAAATATCGATAATGAAAATCTATAAATATCGATATATTGTTCTTCGTCAACTATATTTTTGCAGCACTGTAATAATTTAACTCTTCTTCTTCTTCTACCTGGCATTAAATCCCGGCTATTGCCAGGGATTTACTTAAACTCCTCCACTTTGCCCGGTCTTTGACATCCGCAGGGGTCAGTTCATTGGCTCTCAAATCCTCTTCCAGGACGTCCAGCCATCGCATCCTTCTGTGTCCAGAGGGTCTAGTTCCTGGGACAGTTTTTATGAAGGCAAATCCTTCCGACATAGTTTGCCGACTGGCGTGCGACATGGCCATACCATCTCAGGCGCCGCTGTTGGAGCTTCTCCGTTACGTCACGGACCCCGAGACTGCTTCGGATAAATGTTACGTATGCGGTCAGCCCGCGTGATGCCACATATCCACCTTAGCATCTTCATATCCGTGAAGTGAAGCTCTTGAGTATGCCGAGATAGAGCTGGCCAGCACTCGCTACCATAAAGAAGTACCGGTCGGATGATGCTTTTATACACCTGACCCTTGAGCTTAGGCGGTATTCTGCGGTTGCAGACGACACCTGTGACCTCTCGCCACTTAGCCCAAGCAGCGCGTATCTGGGCTTGGACGTCATGGTCGATGCTTCCGGACTCATGCAAAACAGATCCAAGGTACCTGGACGATTTCAATTTTACGGCTGGTTAAGAACCTATTTGGATCGTGTAGAGCCCGACTGATGATGTATGCCGCTATATCATTGCCATACATCATCAGCCATGGCGGCTGGTCCTGTATGTGGGCCGAAATCGCATCGAGCACTACGTTGTACAAGAATGGACTAAGCCCTGGTGTATCCCTACAGTGATCGGGATGCTTTGGATCGCAATGCCCACCAGATACATTGACGAGGCACTCAGTCAAAGGCCTTCTGTAGATCAAGGAGTGCTAAATGCAGAGCTCTCCTTTTCTCCCTGTATGCCCCCATCAAAGTTCTGAGAGCAAAAATGGCATCCAGAGACATTACACTCTCGGCGAAGTCTGATCGATGATGCATTCGAAGAGATTCATGGTGTGGCACATGATTTTGATCCCCCTATAACTACCGCAATCCTGAATTCTAAACCCTTTAGTTTGTAAATATGGGTTATAAAATTGAAACGCCATTGATACGGCATCTTTACAGTGTTCAAGATACGGTTGAAGAGATCAGTAAGCACGTCCACACCTAGAGAGCCCAACGATTTCCACAGCCTCGATCGGTATGTCGTCAGGCCCCACCGCTTTCCGGTTTTTTGTGCGGCGAAGACAACCCCGAGCTTCGTCAGGTGATATTGGGGCAATAAGTCCGAGGTTAGGGGGTGGTTTAGATGGAAGGCTGGGCGGCTGTTGATTGTTTAGTAGCTCCTGGAAGTAGCTTCTCCATCTATCCTTCACAGAGGCACGGTTGCATAGCAGCATACCCTTGGAATCCCTGACGCAAAGACATTTGGTGATATCTTGCGTCGATTTGTCCCGGGCACGTGCCAGTCTGTATATGAGCTTTTGCCCCTCCGCAGTTTCTAGCCTATCGTACATTGGTGTTAAACTTTCAGTGCTGGCTCTGGCTACAGCTCTTTTGCTGGCACGTTTGGCTGCTATGTACTGCACTTTGTCTTCAGGAGAGTTGGTTTGTTGCCGCTCCCTAAATGCAGCCTTCTTTTTCCGTATTACCCACTGAATCTTATCATTCCACCACCACGTCTCCTTGTCGATGACGCGACCTTCCTTAGAAACGCCGAGAATTCGCCGCCCTGCCGCGATAATTGCCGCCTGGGCTCGATCCCAAGCCTCCTGGGCAGTTTCAGCGTTAGTCAAGAGCTTATGACTTTCAACCTCTGTCAGGAAGTCGTTCTGCATCGGTCCATTCAGCAACCACCAATAAATTCTTGGTTTGCGTTTGTCGGCTTCTTTCTTTTTCGAGGTAAAGAAAAAGTCCATGACAAGGAGACGATGTTGGGTAGTCAGGCTTTCGCCAGGAAAGACTTTACAGTTAGTCACCTTACCAATATGACATCGTCTGGTCAGTACCTTTACCCGCATGAGCCTATCGCTACGACGTTCAACTTCAAGGAGACCATTTCGAAGCTATTCAGAGAGTAATATCGCCACACCGTTTTTTCCCGAATGAGACCCAGTGTATACATATAAGCCGGTAACCCTGTCCGATGTTACGGGACTTATTACCCTTCCAGGGAGTTTCCTGAAGGAATGCACATTGGACCCAACGTCGCATAAGTACATCTGCAAATTCTCTGTATCGTCCGGTTAGAGAGCCAATATTCCATGAGGCAAAGCGGAGTTTCCTTCTGGGTACTAACGTCTTTAGCTGTGCCGGTACTTGACACGGTAGCACTGTCCCACTTATGGTATAGGTTTAGGGCGATGTGCCTGCGCGTCGTTTGGCGGCGATGCCCTAGCCAGGCGAGCCATACCCAGTGTTTTCTCTTTCGTAACCATTTGAAACAGCTGTAATTGGTTTTACATGGAGCGTTTGCCGATATATATATATATATATATATACACACACATATATATTTCACCAATGTCGTATAATGACCAGTGCTTGCATGCCAATTTATGTGTCGGAGTTTAATTTTAAATTGTATTGAGCCATTTTTGCTGTCACAGGGGAAGGTTCAAGAGAAAGTGTGTCGTCCAGTTCATGTCGTTTTTTGTGTGAGTAAAAGATAGTTTTTTAGCTTAAACTTGAAAGCAGCCCACGATTTGGTAATCCGCAATGGTGGTGGAAGGTTGTTCCAGCATTTTGTGGACGCATATCTGAAACTTCCCCGAAATGCGGCATACGGTGAAGTTGTGTACAAAGTAAGTACTGTGAGGCTCGCGTGCTATGCTGGTTATGATCCTTTGACCGACTCAACTTATTCCAAAGATATGGAGGGGATTGATTTTTTAACAACGCCAAAAAGCAATGACGCAAAATAAAGTTTTCTTCTCTCAGACATTTTAAGTCTATTAGCCTGATTGAAATAGAGCGTTATGTGTGACCGAGGTGGCATTGGGAAACAGAACGGAATTCATGCATTTTGGACTCTTTGTATCAGACGTTCTGTTTTTGAGAACAAAAACGGGCCATATACTGCATCTCCATAATTCAGTTTAGATAGTATCACGGATTCACATAAGTTCATACGAACATCTACACTTAAGTAATTACGCACTTGGTATAAGAGCTTGAGACGATAAAAACAGTTACGCACTGCTTCAGTTATGTGATTTTCAAAACGTAAGTTACTATCCAATATCACACCTAAGTTACGTGCTTCCGAAACCTGTTCTATAGGCACATCGTTTATATTCACATTAAACCTTCAAAACTTTAAACCTTCGAAACTTCTGTAATCTGTTTCCTAGAACCAATTTAGCTCACACACGCCGTGTGCGTTTCGAGGAGTTCGTGCGCAAGGAATGCCCCGCTATGTGGGAACGTCATCTTGCCTATGCAGCCGAGCATAGGCAAGAAGCTGAATTTGCCTCTCCGGCAATCGTGTCTCCGCCATCGCCCCCGCGCCCTCTGCACCCGTTATCCCGTCGCCTTCCACGACACAAGCAACGACGGCCGCGTCGACATCCACCGCCGCGATCCCGCCCGTTGCGCCTTCCGCGCAATCCAATTCGGCAAACCGAATAAACCAGCCAACCAGCCCTCTAGTTATCGCCCCATCAGCCTCCTCAGTTGCCTGGGGAAGCTCTACGAGCGGCTTTTATTAAACAGGCTCAATGAGCACGTGTTTACCAACGGCCTTCTGCCGGCGGAACAATTCGGCTTTCGAGCTAGACATTCCTGTCCCGATCAACTATTCCGCCTAACGGAACATATCCTAAAAGGCCTAAATCACCCTAAACATATTAGTACAGGGGCTCTTTTCTTCGATGTCAGAAAAGCATTCGATAAGGTCCCAACACGAAGCATATCTTTATAATGGCCCTCGTCAATGCAGAAAGTTGGGGCAAATATCCCTTCATGGCCAACCGCTCCCCTGGGAGAAAAAGGTCAAATACTTAGGAGTCACTTTCGACTCGCGAATGGCATTTACTGGCACATTAATAACATTCGCAATAGAGCCGCGTTCGTCTCCGGCCGGCTACATAATTTAAGTAACGCTAAAAGTAAAATGCCCTTAAGGCACAAATTATTATTATATAAGACCTGCGTACGACCTATTATGTCCTATCCATGGATGACCTTCGCCCTCACGCACCCTACTCGCTTGTACAAGTTGCAAATGGTACAAAATAAGTTATCCGCCGCGCAACTGGTGCACAGTGGTATCAACGCAACGTCGACCTGCACAGCGATTGCAGACTCCCGACGATTCGCGAATATTTTAAAGACCTGACCAAACGGTTCTTCGATAGAGCCTAAAATCATCCCAACCCTCTGGTGGTAAGCGTAGCAAATTACCAACCCGACACAAACGCGAAAGTTAACAAGCGTCGCCCGCGAAACGTCCTAATCGACCCGGTCGAGGAAGGGGACTTAGATACACCGGACCCACCGCCGGGGGTCCCACCGGACAACACTACACACACAGTTAGTGCAACAACAAACACACTAGTTCGCCCTCGCCTCCGAGCACGGCGAGACCAACAAAATGCGTACACAAGGTACACCGGCGTTGCGGGGCGGTTCTCACCGCCCCCAGCCATCGATTAGCTAATTGCACAGTCGACGGCCATCGGGGTTTCGGTCCGAACCGCGACCTCGATGGCCCTTAGATGACACAGATTACTTAAACACACGCATGAGTACATGCGTGGCCCTACCCACAGTGGAGGACCTAAACCCGTGGGTTCTGGCTAGCCCACCGGTTCTGCATCAGATGAAGCTTTAATAGTCTTGGGACTGGAAGCAAAAACATCAGTTAATACAAGATACAAGAATATATTCAATATAATAAAAATGATTTTTCTATCAGTAGCAGATTCGCCATCTCTTGTCAGTGTTGTCCGCTTAGGCGATTTTCGTTTTCCCCTTATTGATACTATAAAATATTTAAGCATAAGATATAATGAGAATAAAATATCCAATTTTGATTTAATATCGTTATTATTATAACATCTGGACATCCGAGGTTCTCGGAGACGAGGAAGATCAAAATAAGAGGGACAGAGCTACTGAGAAACGATCTTAACGCCTGCAATATGACCCATGACGATGCGATGGATAGAGCGAAGTGGAAGCGAAAGACAGGAAAGGCAGACCCCGTGTGGGAATAATATATGCACGGGAGGGGGAGAGAGAGAGAGAGAGAGATTATCATATTTTTTGTCGTGAAAAAGATCCAGGCCACAACGAGTAGAAATGAATATTGATCGAAATCAAGACTGTATTTGTACGAAATTACTATAAAAATCAGTCGGCGAAAAATTGAGATAAGGTCAGTGCCTACTAAGGTATATAATGTACGTACCGTTATTTTGAGTTGAAAAATAAGTATTTATTTTAAATCACTAAATTAATATTTAAATAAAAGGAAGTTTCTTATTGCTTTTTGTTATATCGGATGTTGAATTTTATTTTATTATATCCCATTATATTAATGTAATCTCATTTATTGAATTTGTAACAAAAGGCTAGGCTGTAGTAATATGAATAATTTTATTTGTATTAACATAATTTCGCGGATATAATTTAATTAATCTTATATTTGTAATAATAATGTTTTAATGACCTGAGTGCCCTATGCACGGTCTCATGTTACCAATTTGTATGTCGCGATATGTGGCTAAACATGATAGAACTTGTTTTTCTGTACTTAAAAATTATAATGATAATTCAAATTTAACTTATATTTTGGGTAGAGATAATATTATTAAATTGCACACTGACGCCCGGTTTCTGAAACACTGATCATCGTAGAAGTTAACTGAAGCTGTCAAATGACTTTTAAAAGTTATTTAATTTTCAAAAAGGGTGGTAAACTCCCTGCATTTGATCAGAATGATCTTTTTAATGATCAGAATGATTAATTGCGCGCATGCAAGTTAGCGAAACCGTCTAGGTGATAATGTGGCCCTTTGAGACGATAGTTTGTAGAGCGAGATTATTATCACCGGTTTGGGAGGCTATATATCGGAACCAAATATTGATGTACAGAATCAAAAATATTGATATTTTTCGACAATCCTACCATATCGCACTTCTACAGTCCACTTATATTTTCTATTCTGTGACAAGGAAGGATTGAGGAAGGATTAAGGGGCCTATTCACTATCCTGCCTGGCAGTCCACTGTGCCGTCCGCCGCTTTATGCAACACCTTGAAGCGTTACTTTTCTGGGTAACGCGCCCAGTCTTAATTATCTAGTCGTCCAAATCTCAATATCTAAAAGAATCTAATATATTAATACTAACTTGCCTCTGCGTTTACTCGGCAGTCTCGACACACACCTGATGAAAAACTCATATACTCATATGATTCAATGTATTGTATGAATTGATTGTATACTCATATGATTCAATGTATTTCAATGTATGTATAAATCCCCGATTCACGGTCTACACAGTTACAAAACTTATAACCACGGTCTTTTCAGTCCATACATTTGCTAATTATATGGAACTTGCTCATTTTGTTAAGTTCCATCATTGAAAAACGGGTGACAATGTTTTAAATTTTAAATGTAAAACCATTTTTAACTATGGTAACATTATATTAAAAACAAAATGGTTTTTTAAGTTAAAACCATTTTAAATTAAGATAAATTTTATAAAAGCAGGTTTGTGTATGATTCTTATTTTCGTATCGTATCGATCGTATTTTATTAAACAAATATTATTAATTTGAAAGAAAACAACAAGTGTAACGGAACGTTACCGACATAACTGCGGCCCGTTAATAGTCATTTATTTTATTCGATTATTTTTCATTATTCATCATTTTATTTTGTTTTACGTTACGGCAAAACATTAATAATGTTTGTATTGGCAGGTAAAGATTGCAACGCAAATTTGCATTCTTTTCCTCTCTCTAAAAAGGATAGTGGCAGACTTAGAACATTTAATCGATTGGAGATTTTGGATAGTTAATAAATAATTTAACGTAAATAAGTAACTAAGGAGCACCAGACTCGACATCATTCATAACAAAGACAATATAAAAAAAAAATTGAGAGTGAATATTGTAAAAAACGAAATAAACTCCGCAAAACATATTCTGTATTTTATTTACTTTATCCAAAAATAACATCCGGTAAGCCTGTATCCAATTACAGTTTGATTCTATCTATACATGTAAACAATGTTATCAATTATAAATTAAATAAATTTCATATACACTATATAGACAACTGGACAGTTGACAACTACAGCTCCCAACTATAATTATAAACTGAAAATGGTTAAGTAGCTCTATTATTTCAACTGAACTTGTAATTCGCTAAAGTATCAAGAGATGGCGCTGTCTCACGAGGACACTGAGAACTCTGTTCTCAGTATTAATAATGTACTCTTTGCTTATAACCGTGTTGTACCAGACAAGGGATGGGTTATACTTCCTAAATCGCGTACCAGGGCATAAAAGTTTGTCCACCTTCTCATACTAGGTGCAAAAACCAGGTATCAAAATACTTTCAAAGTATTTTCTTTCCAACGCAACGAGACGTAAACTTACTTCCTTGCAAATTTAAACCTTGTTTTTATACAGATAAGATTCAAAATATTCCAATGAAGACGTAAAATACTTCAAAAGTATTTTATTTCACGTATAAACACAATCTCAACCGTATGTATACCATAAGATATAATTTTGCATTTGTTGCCATTGAGCGAGACCGATATACATTGCTTCGCCATCGCACGGCGTACGCTCCGAGCCCAGTCGAACAGCACCGAACGACGAGCGGGACGAGTTCCGAGAAAAATACATTCGATTCGTTCGATGTAGTAGTACTTACTTTGAAGGGATTGTATACTCTAAAGGAAAAAATACTTTCAAGTCTTATACATGATATCGGGTCGGTACCTGGTTGGTATACTTGTAACGAAATACCTGGTATCAAAACCTGGTAACGTAAATAAACATCGTTGTGACCTGTGTTGCTATTCTAGTTTCTACTCTTTTACATGCTCTTTAACAGGTTGTCTGCATATAAATCGTCATAGAATTAATGAAAATTTTAGTTAGAAAAAGCGATTGATTTGCTTCCTTTAATGTTTTAATTTTTTATTCCATTTTAAATATTCAATCTGTGCCTGAGAAATGACAACAATCGACTTTTGAAAGGAAACGTCAAGCTGTATTGTAATTTAAAAAATAAAATACCTATGTTTTAGTTTAGTTTCGTTCACATTCACACATTTCGTTGTTAACTTCGAATCACATTACGACTAACAGTTCGATTGCGACAATTATTGTGTTGTTTTTATCTTTGTTTTGTTTATTTTGTGCATAATTTCATGAAAGTTTTTTAATACATTTTACGCAAGAAGTGAAATTGTGTGAATAATTTTGTTTTGCTTACGTACGTTACAATGGCTAACGAGGATAAGCCCAACTCTGCTCCACGAGGCGTACTTTCTAATACCGAGCTTCTGAAACTCCTGCAGATGAACGACGATGAAAATCAGAAATCATGTTGGGTTTGCTTTGGTACTGAAGCTGACGACAGACTAGCAGCATGGGTGCAACCATGCAAATGTAGTGGCACGACGAAATGGGTAAAATAAATTGTATTTCAAAATTCGATGATACGTTTTGTTGCCTCAGTAATTTTTTAAATAATGACTGCGCTGTTATTCATTTAGAATTTTTGTTATTTAATCAATAGAGAAACTGCATGATTGAAATAATTTAACAGTGAATATCGTATATTATTATATTATTAGAAGGTTGTTTAAGTAGTAGAAACCTTAACAGCAGCTCAAATTCATACAATTGTGTGCTTTTCTCAATTCTCTGCTAAAAATAATTATGTTCATAGTAATGCCTAAAATAACTAAGTAATAAGAAGACAGAATACCTTTTGTAATTTAAAAAAGTTAGGGTGATTATAAATACATACAATTACTAGACTAAAAATTAATACAGCAACAGTGATTGTTTTTTGGAATCTTTAAATAAATAATGAAATAAATGTAATATAAATCATCAATATTAATCTCTCGTCTATACTATATTGTGCTTGTGATGTTCATAGTTTTTATTTAATAATTATTCCTAATATTGCATCAGTTCAAGAGGATTATCTACATGATTATTCATGTAAGATAAATAATTCATTAAATTAAAAAAAAATATGTAATTGAAAGAAAAAATAAGCTTACTTCATGAGATAAGAATTAGCTACAAAGTCTTGCATGTATGTCATTTCCATTTGTACAACTTTGTCCTTAGGAAGGTTATCATAATCTTATGGACAATTGCCTTTTTTATTATTATAAGATCAACTCTAAACAACTTTATCATGATGGATGAACTTTATAAGTTATTGTCCTCTTTCAAGAGTTGTAACATTGTCAGCAAATGTTTCACGCATCTTCTTTGTGTATTTGAAGATCATTTTGTAAACGTAAAAGTATTTTATCAACCATCATATTGAATCCTTTTGTTCTGTAGTTGTATACAATCATAAAAAATAGAATTGTGCAAATTGGTAAAGCATTGATAATAGTTTCTCTGAACTTCAAACTGTAGTGTATTATAATTTAATTTTAACATTAACTTTGTCAACTGTTGCATTTAAAAACAAGGAATTAAAAATCGATACATCATTCTATCAAAGGCACAATGCACATGAAAGAACTATTTTTTTCATTGTTTCTTTCAAATTTTTATTTTTCTCTGCTGTCAATATATTTGTTGCAATTAAAAGTATAACAAATAATTTGTTTAAATCTTAAAATTTCAATGTAATGCTATAAATTTTCCATTCTATTAAATATTTTCATGTTTCAAAGTAAACTAAGCCATAATTACACAACCAAAATATGTCACTTAAAACAAAAATAATGGATCTATTCATACAAATCTTACTATCTAATAATTGAGTCATTCAGTTTCACATGTGTTTTGTTAGCACAACCAAAGATTTATTTTTTTGTAAACTTCTTAATACTATTTGTTTTACTTGACTTAGTGAAATTGAAGTAAATTACATATTACTGGTATTATAACATTATCCTAGTTTTTTGTTAGTTAATTTAATTGCTGGAAAAGAAATTGGAATTAAAACAATAGCATTGCACACAACTAGCATAACACCAATTGAAATGAAAAAGAAGCACTTTTTTATTGCCATTTTTTTAGTGTTGTTTTTATTACAAAAGGCAATAATCATACCATGTTGAATACATAATGCAGATTTTGTTTCATAAAAATTGAAATTGTTTATTTATACCTTGCTAACTTTTAATAATTACCATAAAGAATGATTTAACACAATTTGTTTACTGTTTCATTGTAATTGGAATAAAAATTGTATTGGGGAGGTACCTTTATCACAGTACAGTTTACAATTACTGCTTCAATCAGTGCTATCTTAGTCAAACACAAGGCACTGTCAGAAATAAGAAGCTTTCACTTCAATGAATGGTCAAATAATTGTTGCTTTCACTAGAATTCTTACACCCCAGATTGAGAATTATGATTAAACCATTTGTAAGCCCATTACATATCTTATCATTATGTATGTATTGTAATTATTATATAAATATTATAATAATCAGATTTGATAAGCAATTTGTGCTAATACTTTATCATCAACTAAATTGTTATTTTTAGTTTAAATAATTTTCATTGGCTTATTATTATAAACCTTATTTCTTTGAATGGTGATAAGCTATTTGGTACAATAAATGCCCATTTTTGTATATTCCACAAGATATATTTAGAAATTATAATGTTTGTTGTGAAATTGTAAAGAAAAGCTTGTATAATTTGAAATGGGCTCAAAGTAACATTTTGGTATATTTCTCAATTGACTTTTTTTATTTTTCACAACTAAGTCTGTAGTCTGAAAGATTCTCAATTGGCATGGAGGATAGTGAACCCATCTCTTGTGCCAGAAGGTGTGGTTTCTATCCCTACTACTGGAAAAAATCCCTTTGCTCACCATATTTTTCCCTACTTTCTACTGTTTGAATGTTTATACATATATGGTATTATATGTTTACAAAAGAAAACAATAAGAGTGAAGAAAAGGATAAGACTAAGAGCCATTATAGCTCAATGTCCTGGTAAGCGCTTTTAATTCAAGATATTCAGCCAATCGAAGTTCAATCCCCAGTGCTGGCATATGTCACGGCTAATAATAATGTATATTTGGTCAGATAAAATGTATAATGTTTTGATTAGATATAACTTATTCAGCTTTATATTGGCTTTATTTTTTGTCACTCCGTAGCTACCTATATTTATCTGTATTCGTGTGTTTGTATTTTTTTGGTGTTAAACCACATGGTGGTTTTAACTTGCTGGGGTATGTAAAAGAATGTCACATCCCTTTTGGATATTTTTGCTGTTACTACTGAGCAAATGCACACTGTATAAATATGGTTGTAAATAAATAAAGTATGCAAATAATGTAAATAACCATACTTTATAACTTCATAACTAAGGTTTCTCATAACAATGTTTCTATGAATACAAATGGTAAACAAGCTGTGTTTAAGATTGTCTCAGGATAGCCAACATCACCTTACAACTCTTATTGTGCTACTGTTATATTCACTTCTTACCATCCCACCTGGGATCCCACGCTCATGGCTGCGTTCCTGGTAGCCCGTGAACCTGTCTACTGATTTTATTAGGGTTATACTTATGTCCTTATGGCATGTTGTAATAAATTGTATGTAATAATATTGTATTAAATCGAACTATCAAATTTACTAATAATCGAATTGATAGATCTAGATAATAGTTTGCCCAGCATCAAGTGTTTTTATTTGTGTAAGTGCTATGACAGCGAGAGGCGATTACTTTCCTCGACTTTGCCTGTGTGACCGAATTGGTGGATGACTTTTCAGGTGCACCAGAGCTGTCTCCAGCGTTGGGTGGACGAGAAGCAGCGTGACAACATAAGCCGCAAGGTGCTCTGTCCCCAGTGCAAGGCGGAGTACATCGTGGTGTTCCCCTCGATGGGCGCTTTCGTGGCCCTTTTGGACGCTCTTGAGGAGATCACGCACAAGATCAGCCCTTTCATTGCGGGTGGCGTGCTCCTCGGCTCTATATACTGGATTGCGATCACTTACGGCGCCGTAACGGTTATGCAGGCAAGTGGTTTCCAGTGCGAGTGTCACCGACTTCAATTCATGAAGTGTTTTTTTTTTTTACGTGAAAAGTTCTCAAGCGAGCAGGTGGTTCACCTGATGTTAAATGAATAGCGCCGCCCATGGACATCTGCTACACCCGAGGATACAGATGCTTTGACAACCCTTCGAAGATTGCGCTCCGGCTACCTCACTCACCAGGCGAAACGCGAAAGTATTTGATATACATCCACTTTACGCCCGTCTTCTGTGAGGTCGTGGTACTTACCCGAACGAGCCTGCCTAGTCGTGCAACACCCGTGGCTGCTGCGTAGCTCTACCACAGTTAAAATGTAATTCACCGGGTGGAGTTTACCGGTCCCAGGCGAGATCTCGTTCCACTTACCTGTGTTCCGGACGGTTAACGATATCAGCAGACTTTGCCTTGAAACTGTTGAACTTTTACCAGACCTTGTCAGCTTTTAAGCTTTTAAGTCGTCACGAGACAGGTGAGATTTTGTAAGTAATGAAAGTTCGGACTTGAATCACTTTTCGTTTTGTAACAGAAAGTTAGCGCGTTTTAGTTTACTATTCCTCATCATCCGCAGTTATTGATGCGTAATTTAAGCCAGTAGACTCTGAGATCTGCCTTACCAATCAGACGCGGTTCTACTAGGTCACATCGGTCTCAGCAACCGTGGGTTCGTTTGCCACACGAGACAACTATTTGTGTGTTTTGTATCCGTGTGTTTGTAAACGTGAAATTTATATATGTAAAAGTCCTTGCAATACAGGATAATGGGCAATGTTTTCGAAGGGAATACTACAATAAATCTTTCTAGGTCGCAATAATCGTTGTGACTTGGTGACCATAGAATATACCGTAGTATTTTCAAGCTTAACAATAAACTGAGTGGTTTAACACGGTTAACCACTCAGTTTTTAGATGGTTATGGTCTCCATAAAGAGTAAGAATAAGACTTTAAAGTTTTGAGCAGGTATTAGCAGGTCTCAGTTATTTAATTCAAGCAATATTTAACACTTTCGTTTTTTGACCGATGAAGATACGATACGAGATAAGATGTTATGACCGATTTTAAAAAGTGAACAGGACTCGTGTTAAGAAAATTGGCACCAAACTATTAATATGTGTGCATTAATTTTAAAGAATATTGTAAAAATGGAGACTATTGACAACGAGTTCACAACGTGTTCTCAACACGAAAGTTGCCTTGATGTCAGATCCTTTGGCATTCAGTCTAGAATCAGAGGTTCCAAGACTTTTTCTTTCTCATAGACCACTCCATCATAATTTAACTGGTTCCAGTGGACCCCCCTGCAGCTACATTTCTATCATATTCACAAAACTTGACAAAAAATTTGAAGATTAGATCTAACGTAGACCCCGCCGAGTCTCTCGTGGACCATGGAGGTCTAATTTGGAAACAAAATATCTAGATCAATCAAGACTATATCTGTAACAAACTATGTCTCGAACTGTATTTAGTCGATCGCCCGATTTATGTGGTTTCCCGAGTAGTTAACGAATATTGTTTCAAATGCCAAGATTAGTTCTAAGTTTCGAAGTCAACATACGAGTTGCTTTGACACAGACTAAGGCACATTATGCAAACGACAATATTATTTATTATTGTCATTATTTTCATTTTTATCATTGAAGCCAAAGACAATATTCGGACTTATTCTCCTTTGTTCGATTCTTATTGAAATTTATTATAGAAGGTAATCATGTGTCAGTCGTTTCGCACGCAAATTTAGAGTTATAAAATTATTTAGATTTGACTCAAATTTTACCCGAGAACCCGAATACTAGATATTACGAAGACAATTTATCTAGTATATTATATATAATATAGGTAACTTTAATCTTCTGGATTCTACTGCGTTTACTTTAAACATATTATAATTAAGGAAGTTTCTAATGCTACGCATCCGAGGTCACGCGTCATAATTTAAAAGTAAAATATATAAATAAATAAACAAAACGCAGTTTAAGTAAGCAAATACAAGAAATCATTAAACCATAATCTCATATCAATCTTCAAGTATTTATTAAGTTCCTCAAAGTTTACCGTGTTTTTTGTCCTCATTTATCAACAAACAGAAGCATCATAAGATCTTAACTGTTTTTTTGGGGGCGTGGCCCAGTCTGGTCTTTGACAAAATATTTGATCAACTGTACCGATGACGTGACGCCTCATACTCGTGTCGGCCAGATTAGCACGTGTGAAAATGTAACAGTATTTTCAACTCGAGCTCCTTTGTAAAGAGGTCCTTGTTGAGACGTCAAATCTCGATGGACTGACAAGTCTGAACAGTACATTTGTATTTAGGTCAATCGTCGAGTGTGAATAGATGTCAACGTTTTAAAGTTAAAATTATAAATCAACCGCTAAGTGCTTACAACAGCTCATGACTAGAAGACTCAGTTTTATCCATCTGTCCGCCTACCTTACAATGGAAGTGAGAACTAACTAAATTACTTTTTTTTTAACGACTGGGTTACAAAAGCATATTGAAATATTGTGACACGTTTAAAAAATAAAACTTTAATAACCATTCTTGGTCAAATAATTGAGTTTACGCTAATTGTTTTTTTTGTTAGGGTTAGACACATTTACATTATTTTGTAATTCAGTATGAAGTGTTGCTTACAAACATTAAGCGTTAGAAAAAAAAACACTATTTTACATGAAGCGGAAGTTATGTTGCTCATCAATGAAAAACACCTATGTTTTTAACATTTCAATGTTCTTTAGTATTTACTTATCGAAATATCTACTTATTTAAAATAATATCTATTTGTATTTAAAATGTATACGAAATAATATTATCTACATATTATTAACACCTTAATATTTCATTTAAAAATACTTTACATTTATAAAAATACTTGATAGATATAATTTGTAAAAACATTTGCTAAGCCACACTGCTTACAAATTCAGATATTTCAACTATTTCTGTATAGAGCTATTGTGCCTTTATTTTCGCGAAGCCTTGGGAAATCTTTCGACTGTTTGAATTTCTGCTTAAATTTTCATTTGTCTTGTTTTTACATTCACCTAATTTGTTACGCATTTCCGACCAGACGCAGGCTTTGTTTAAGTGGACGTGAACAAAATTTACATATCATCTCTAAATAGTTTGACTGTGTTTGATTAAAATAAATTTTACGACAAATAGTCCTTCTGTTAAGTATATTTTCTACTCGTTAACCGACTTAAAAAACGGAGGAGGTTATCAGTTCGACTGTCTTTTTTATGTTTGTTAAGAACTTTACATTGAGCGGACCGATTTTGACGATTCTTTTTTTATTTGAAAGCTGGTACTTCCTATGTGGTCCCATATTAATTTCATTGGTATTGATCTTGGGCTCCGGAGATACGTAGGGATCTCCTGAAAATCAATTACAAAATTAATACAGAGCGAGATATTTGAAGTCGGTTTTGTTTCTCGTTAAAAAAATATTATTTTATTACGAAAGTCCATAAAAACGATGACTTTTATAAACTGAATTACCGTAGTCTCTTACCATGCTGGAAATTCAATCCCGTGTGACGATTTAGTATTTTACAAAACCCCACATAAAATTATGCGGTCGTAAATACTGAATTTATATTTATAATTACACAAAGCGGCCATTTAAAGTAATTAACCTTATTAAACTTGCAGATATTAAATTAGAAATAATAATTAATTGATACGGAATATGTTCGTTCGTAACCGCACAATGCAAATTTCCAGGTGGTCGGCCACAGAGAGGGTTTGGAGATGATGGAATCCGCAGACCCTCTGGTGCTCCTAGTGCTTCTGCCAACGATCCCGGTGACCCTCATCAGCGCCAAAATGTACAATTGGGAGGATTCGGTTCTACTGTTCCTGAGAAAATACTGCGCGAAGATACCAGCGCTCGCCTACATTCTTCCGTTCGGAAAGTGAGTGATAAATGTATCTATGGCACGGGCCCGCCATAGTCTTAGCTATAGCACGAATTGGCAGTTCTAGAAAATAGAAATCCGGGAACGTGTTAAGCGTGTCGAAATTCGTTCTCACTAGACTCCTGTTTGAGTTTCTACGATCGTATGTCTCATTCCCGGTTCCTGTATTCAACGAACGGTCGTTAGTTACATAGCTTCGTAACTTTCATAACGACTTGTAGATTAAAGGAACGCTAGTACGCTCACTTTCCGTAGGTAATGCAACGGCTCGTAAGGGAAACGCCTCGTTTTGTTAATATAGGAACCGGGCGTACACGCCTTTTATCTACAAGTTGCAAGCATGTCGAAATTCGTTCTCACCACACTCATATCTGTTTCTCTCCGACATATCTTTGAATTTTATTTCACAAAATCCGGGAACGTTTTAAGCATGTCGAAGTTCGATCTCACTAGACTCCTGTCTTAGTCTCTCCGATCGTAGGTCTAAGAAATATCTTTTTAATTTTTTTCACAAAATCCGGGAAAATTTTAAGCTTGTCGAAATTCTTCCTCACCAGGCTCCTCATTCGTACGGGGTGAAGTGCTGACAATGAATTCAAAGTGAATCATCACATCTAACCTTCTCGCCTCTACCTATTATATACATTAGATGTTCAATTTATCATGTCATAGCGTCTCTTGGCTTCGATTACCAGTGGCGTGAAGTGGATCTTGTTTAGTAATTACATGTGCATTGATTGCTCACAAGACTGTAAGATGCGCCGATCACATTTGGAACATTGTGAATTCAGTAGAACGCGTAAACTAATCGTAGCTCGTTTTGTTTAAACATTTGCGTGTGTCTATTGTATTATGTTCATACAAATCTAGAACTTGTTGACTAGTAGAAAAATGCAGACTTTACTTAGCGTTCGTTTTTATTTAAGCTAACATCTAATTGGTACATAATTTCTCGTCCTATTTCATTTATTAAACTAAGTTATTTTTTAATTGAATCTTAAAAAATTCGTCGAATTGATGACATATTTAAAGGCATCGGTTAGCTTCCCACAGAATCGGCCGTGGTTATTTATTTGGTCGTATGGTCGGAGAAAAAAATAAATAGAAGTAAATCGCCAATTTATCCATTAAACTCGCATCTAAATTTCGTATTGAGCACAGCTACAGACTAGCATTAAAATAACCATAAATAAATGTTATAACTTTTAAAATCTGCGTTCTCGTTTCCAGTGTGAACAGCGACAGGGGCGCCATAGTGTCCGGCCAA
The DNA here is from genome assembly GCA_933534255.1 of Iphiclides podalirius. NCBI lineage: Eukaryota > Metazoa > Arthropoda > Insecta > Lepidoptera > Papilionidae > Iphiclides > Iphiclides podalirius. The sequence goes on along the minus strand of OW152838.1, from coordinate 5,447,208 downwards.
TCGGCCAACTCGAGCCACGGGCCCAACACGCACCTGTCACCGACGAGGATATTCTGCTCCGCCCTCCTGCTGCCCACAATATCCACGATCATCGGCAAAATCTTCTTCCGCTCGATCCAGAACAACCTGCATCGGACCTTCCTCGGGGGGCTCACATACATAACCATCAAGGGCGCCCTGAAGATATACCACAAGCAGATGCTGTACATCAGGCACTCCAGCCGCAAGATCCTCGACTACACGGAGGCCAACCTGAAGCTGTACAGGAACGCGGCACCGCCTAGCAGTGCCGAGGCCGTGTCGAACAGAGACGACACCGAGCAGGTCGTCTAATGGAAGCTTCCAGAATGTTCGCGATGCAGTGTAGTGCCTGTGTTTGGAAACATATGTGATAGTTGCGGTGTCTGTGCATTGTGAATGGTGATCGTCACGGAGAGGAGCGCAAGATGTTATACATAACTATGTACTGCCGAAGATCGGGGAGCCTTTTTATCAAATAACGTAACATGTCACGGTTTAATAGCCATAGATAAAAATGAGCGCGGGAAGAGAACAGGTTAAAAATGAGAAATGTCAAATTTAATAATAGCTTAAAGATTAATGCGTATTTTGTGTAGTTACGGTTCGATTGAACTTTCTTTGGGCTTGCAAGCATCAAAAAAATATTGAACCTATTCTGTTCACTGCTTAGTTTTTTTTATTCATTAAATCTCTTTGAAGGTTAGGTTTATATAATAGGGTGGTTTCCTTTCCTTTTCTTATGTGCAAATCTAAGATCGGATATTTCCTTTCTAAAAGACCGCAATCACCGCATTGTAGAATTCCAAACATCTATCTAGATTCTAGATTGATATATACATTATCTAACAGACTAGATACACTAAACATTAAAATATGACAAGGAATTAATTTTGCTTTGTATGTGCATTGGTACAAAATTTAAGTTGTTATTCCACAACAGGATTAGATTTTTCAGGCTTCAGAGGCATGTTTTCTATCTGCAATCTATAAATAAGGGTAACTCAGACCTATTAGGTTGTTAATGTTATGACCTAGACTACAGGAATTGAATTCCTGAGTTCATGATTTCTCTAATTTTACTTCATTCATATATCATTATGGAAATTTGCAATTAGCTCTAAAAGTTATAAAGCAAAAAGTGTAAAGCTTAAAACCATTCATGGTATGAATTTTATAATTTAATTTTCGTCCCAATTTTTTCAAGGGCCCCAAGCTCTACTAAATTCGCGCGTCACGCTAATTTTTTTTTTAAAGAACTGCACTTAATGTTTGTTATTGCTGTAAGTAATTACATGCCTAGAAAGTATACATACATAACTAAATAATGAGACCAGTGTCTAGTACTAGTTTTCATGTAATTTATTTAAGGTATTCTTAAAGCAAAGAGTTGATAGTTAATTAAGTTTTGAATAATATATTTACGTCTCATATTATTTATGAATGTAGGTTTGCTTAAAAATTATGACTTATATGGAACAGCTAATATGAAACATTGATGTATGCAACTAAATAATGTAAGCAAGGTGTTATATCCATAATTATGTTATTTCATGTAAATATTAAAAATTACATAGTAGCATGTTTCTCCAATATTATTAAAGACTATTTTCTATCTTTGTTTTTTGTTGTACTGAATTTTTTACAGAAATGTAATTTTAATTTTTAAATACGCTCGTTTATGTATTGTATTAAAAGGTTTATTTTGGAACGATTTTTATTTTGCCAATATTTTGTCGGGAAATATGTAGTAAAGTTCGCGCAAATGTTATATGTGACAGTACAGTTTGTTCCGCGAGTTCTGGTACAACGTTGTTCACAACTATGACATGTATACAACTATGATATGTATACAACGTGGGAAAGAGAAAAAATTATATATCGATTGCCGTGGGGTGAAAGAGAGGGCAGCACCAAACGACTACGAATTTCAGCGCATGTAAGTTTTGCGCGCGCTCTTTTTTTTTAATATCGCACTCTATACCTTTATTCTGTGACTCTAAAATTATTGTAACTACTTACTTTTTGTGTAAACAGCGGAGTTCCTTTATGTAGAAAGCGTTATGTATAAATGTAGTGAGATATAATGTACATTGTAATATATTTGTATAATTTTTGGGTTATGTCCATATAATTGTTTCACTAAACTCTCTTAATTTGTTGGCAGATTACGCAGGCAACATTGTTTCAGCAATAACTTAATATTGTATAAATAAACTACATAAATTTTGAAAAACAGAAATATATATTTATAATATAATAATCTGCACTACATTGTAACCTGTAAATATAATTCATAATGTAGTATTATAATTCATAAATGATAAGGTTTCTTCCAATTTCTTCAGCATCATGGTATTATATGAAATTTACTCATTAGAGCAGACTTCCTGTCTTTTTATAGTGAGTGAAAATTAAGAAACATTTATAAAATGCTTAGTAAAAAAATTACTCCAGTGATTAGCGATTAAAATTATCGATGTTAAGAAGACCTTCAATTGGCTAACATCGAGTTTCTAGCAGAGCCATTATTTCTTTAAAGCACTTTTATTTTAACACAGTCGGTTTTTGTACGATTCGATTAAAGATATTTTTTATCATTCTTTGAATTTCATTATGTAATTCCTGTACACTTTAAGAATAAATAAGATAATTAAAATAATTATTTTGATATGAACCTATGCAGCGCCATAGATAGCGTTACAGTAGATAGAAAAAACACTAATGCTATCAATTCTGCAGTGAGTTTACGTAGTGACAACTGACAGTGAAACTATCGTTATCATTTAGATATCAAGATAACCCGAAGTTTTGTCAGCGACAGTAACCGTGGTCACTAAGTGTTTGCACCCACGAAACGAAGGGAAATGCTCATTCATAGTTTACTTGTTTTATCCTCTACGAATGGAGTTGCCGTTATAACCAGATAGTGCCAATGAGATTAAATTCAGATGACATAGACACAACGCAGTTTCTTAAAGAAAAATAAATGATACTTTCTTTGTTTTTATATTATAAAGCAGACCTCGTAGTTATATTAATTGAAGGACCCATCTTTGAAACATAACATATATAGGTAACTTGCTATATTCCCAAGTTATTTATAAGTATTGATGTCAAGTAGAACATACATACATCTACCTTACTAATACTTACACCATCTTATTTTCGTGACTCACAATCTGGTGTCCATTGGTAACATAGAAAGGCGTAGATCTAGTGACACTAGAATATCTATCTAGAGACTCCGCCGGCGCAGTTGCAAAAGTATTGACTTTGGGGTCGTGGGTTCGATTCTCGCACGGGACAACTATTTGTGGGACCCAGAGATAATTGTTTCGAGTCTGGATGTTTGTCCACATGAAATTTATGTATGTCTAACATCCTTACAACACAGGACAATGTTATCCTATATTAAGGGTAATGTTTAATCCAAAAAAATATCAAAGTAACGCTATAAAAAGTAACTGATTTTGAGACAAGAATGATATTAGTTAGAACCATAAAGCGTTGTTTGGAATTAGCTAATATTGTGTGAGAAAAGGTAGCACACAGTATTTCACCCTTGTTTATTAATTACCTGACACTGAGCCGTGATAGCTCAGTGTCCGGGCGCTCGCCTTTAATTTAATATACTTGAGCAACCTCAGTTCGATCCCCGGTGCCGGCACCAATGAAGTTTTTGACTTTAAGTGCTGACTTATCACGTGCTCCGCGGTGAAGGAAAACATCGTGAGGAAACCTGCATATTTTCGAAATACTAGCAAAAAAATATATATATTCGAAGATATGTGAAGTCCACCAATCCGCAGTGGGGCTGCGTGGTAGAGTATGCCCTGATACGCGGTGTATAGAGGAGGCCTTTGCCCAGCAGTGGGACATGTATAGGCTGTTATTTTACTTTATTTTTATTAATCACCGAACTGTACCTACTCACATGCTGATATATTACTGAAATAAATACATAATGAGACTGTTTCATAATGCAATTTACTTGAATGGATTTATTAGTTTGTTATTCAGTACAGTCATCTGCTTTTCACAGCCCCATTCCAACAGTGGCAAATGACTGTACGGTCCACCTGAGTAAGTGGTTAATGCCGCCAATAGACAGTGACGTAACTATGCAGCAAATTCAAGCCTCAGTTTTATTGTAAGTAGGTAGCAAGCGAGCTGGCGGAACACCAAAGTCTGCACGCGTGGAGTGGGGTTGCTGCCGTTGCAACCTTTTCAAGATTTCGAAACCAAGACAAACATTACAAGCTCGACACATGCAGACCAATTTTAGCGCAAAGGAAATTGACTATTAAAATTAACGCGGAAATAATAAATGTAAGAATGCTCCTGCGATAGGGAGTAGTCTTTTAAGCAATCTTAATGTTGTGACAGGTTTATTCGGTATTACTTCCAGTTACCACACTAACTAAAGTATAAAACAAAAAGTAATCACTTTTATTTACGCATATCTTCTGTGTCTTGGTTGTTCCGAAAAGATACTAATACCGCATAAAGGATGAGGGGGATTTTTGGGCAAGTGGGTGTTAGTGGAAAAATATTGTGAGATGATTGTAGTGATTTTATATCGTCTAGGACAGGGGTGAGCAACCTTTTTAATCAATGGGCCAATTTAAATTGCAAATTTTTTTGGCGGGCCGCACATAATAATTAAAAAAAAGTAAAGATTTCATATACAAATTTTAATGCAATGTAAAATCAAACAAGAAAAGAACAGAAAAACGAACAAAAAATATTTCGGTTCAGTATGTACTACCATTTTATTATAATTAATTTTATAACAATATATTGATGGGAGAAATTCGATAAATTAAATTCAATTTTAGAAATGCTTTGCGGGCCGCATAAATATGTTTAAGGGGCCGCAAGCGGCCCGCGGGCCGCGGGTTGCTCATCCATGGTTTATAAAAATCATCATTTACTTATAAAGAAAAAATGTGTAGTTTCATAGTTTATACAAGCTTTGTTTAGTTTGCGACATCACAAACTTGTGTAAAAGAAAAGTGAGTATACTTATTAACGCACGTATGAAGTTATACATAACGTACATAACAAAAGACAAATAAGTAAAAATTTCATCCCCAGTACTATTTCTTTGTGAAAAATACATTAAATCCAAACGATAACGGTTATAACTTGGAATGTCAAAAAGTTGTTATTGGTTGCCATGGTAATACCGCGAAGTTTGTTACAAAGCACATGTCACAAGTGTTTTGGGAGACTGCGTGCGCATTGTAAAAATTTTACTCACATAATTTGTTCCAAATGCGCCCAAAGAAATATAACTAAAAAAATCGGTCCTGAAATATTTATCCTCATCTAATACTCAATAATAAACATGGATTATTGGTTTTCTTTAGAAATTATCGTTAAATCAGCGAAGAGATCCCGTCGAATTTCAACCCTTACCAGAAACGGGAAACATGGTGTCGTTGAATGCTTAAGCAATAGCATTTGTCACACTCCTTAATATCTAATACATATAATGCAAATTAGATAAGGAACGATTAATTATTTATCTAATTTACTTGTATTAAGCGAACTATTGTTTTGTTAGCATTTGTTCCGGACAATTACTCGCACCTAGTTTATCAGTTTTTGCCTTACCTCTAACTGTATTCATTATCGGCGCTGCTCAAAAAGAGTAAGATCGCGAAAATCACAAGGGTATTAGCGCAATCATTTAACTTTATAACGATTATCATGGTCATTATCGTAAAAAGAAGTAAACGTCTCCGATACCGCGTATCATTAGACTATCTTATCACAAGGATATGGTAAATAGTAAGCAAATGTAATATACAATGCAGTGTTGGCGAGTTTTGTTTCCATTCGCGCGAATTATCGATTGAAAAAAGTTCCAATTGCAAACAAGCCAAGTTCGTGGGCTCCGAGGCAAGAGCTGATTAGAGCTAGTGGGTCGCGAGTGCGCGATTTCTTTATTGTAAAGTGCAATGCATAATGTTCATTTCATAGTGTGTAAGTACCATGTAAAGTTGCGTGTGATTTTATCAAATCATTATTAATTCCATTGACCGCCGTGAAGTTATGTCGTGATAGAAATCGCTCAAAATTTGAAATTACATTCTTTCAAGTTCGAACGAGCTGTACACACCAGCAACGCCACTGGACGTGTGTATCTGGAATGGTTATCAGTGCAATATCAGTATGTTCGTTGCCACTTCGTTCATAAATTTAGCAGACGCTGCATAGACTTTTTCAACCGACTTCAAAAAAGGAGGAGGTATTTTATTTATATGTTTGTTACCTCAGAACTTTCGAACCGATTTTGATGATTCTTTTTTTATTTGAAAGCTGGTGCTTCCTATGTGGTTCCATATTAATTTCATTGGTATTGGATCTTGGGCCCCGGAGATACTTCGGGAAACTCCTGTAAATCAATTATAAAATAATACAGAGCCAGATATTTGAAGTCGTTTTTTTATCAGTAAAAATATGGACTTGTTCAATACTGAACAAGTCCAACATGTAAAAAAACATTGTCTACTTTTCATAGTCAGTCACAAGTGTCGAGATCAACGTGGCGTACTTTATTATTTTCACAGTCTAGTTTGTTTAAGAAAATATTTAAATTAAGTTGAGCATTAATAATATTCGAATCTCTATTCATCCTTTTGTATTCGTTTTTTAGAATCGTCGTTTTTCTTGGCTTATACAAATGCAAGTTTATCTCAACATAACATAATATTACAACGAGACGCTATGGCAAAATTTATAAAGTCACTCTTTCAAAACACCCCCGATAAGAGAAAACCCTCTCAATATGGAGGGGAGCATGAAGACCTCAGTGATATAACACCACCAATGGGCGGCAGAAGAAAGCTGTCCATATCTAGATCGGGAAGAATGAAGCAGACAAATAGAAAGAGACACTCGATTTCCTTAGACATTTATGGCGAGGTAAGACTAGTGAAAGCATATTTCAAATGGGCCAAATAATAATTGTGACACCTCATAACTACAGTTTTAGCCTTCTTTGGGGCTGGATGACAGAATCTTTGTTGCAAACGTTGGAATTCCACAATAAAACACTGAGAATAGCATAAATACAAATATTCAATAAAATTAATATATTAAATATTAACAAAATTTTATGTTATCTACCGAACCTAGCATTCGCGACATGGTGCCAAGAACGGTAGCACCATTTCTTCGCTGATTAGTAATGCTCAGTTATTAAAGTTGAAAATTTAAATAAAAAAACACTTATTATCAAATACATTTAAACCGATGAAATAGGATCCCTCACAAAGAGTTTTTATACGAAGCATCTTGTGGTTAAAACCGGCAGACACGAGCTCGAGTAAAGACCCATTTACACGGTGCAAGTTTCTTGCCTGTTGTATACAATTAAATTGAAACAATAAATGAGTTGCATGGTCTAAACAACAAATGGTCTAACAAATTATTGCGCGCAATTTATTGCATTCAATTATTGCTCTTGTATGTACAAGAAAATGGCATCGTGTAAATGGGCCTTAACTTTCGGTAACTGTGGTAATGCCATGGTATTTAAATAGCCAGTGTTTTCAGTGTCATAATATTTAGTTAACAGTCAATAAGTCAACAGTTTAATTCTGTTGAGATTAAAAATATATATAAACGCACAGACGGCTACTTATTGCAATGAAGTATCGATACTAAACATGGTATGAAATAATGGGTACATATGGGTAAATATTTATTTAACATGTTTTTGACTCGGTGGCGCCTTTACTAAGGTTTGGCAGCGTCGGGGGTCGTGGGTTCGATTTAGACATGGGACAAGTATTTTGCGTGACCCATAGATAATTGATCCGGATCTGGGTGTTCGTTAACAAATTTTCCGCCATATCACTTCTAGAATCATATTCTTAATCATATTTATATACAATTTTAAATAAAGTACCAAACATTTCTCATGTAATATACTGTACTGCATGGACTACCGCTATGGTCTAAACGATGAAAGTATAAACTTAAACATATATTTGATTATTACCATTTTATTGTAGTGACAAAGTGATTGATAAGCATCTAGCGATGGGCACAGGAATATAAGATAAATTACGATAAAAAAGATGCAATCGAACAAGCACAAGCGAAAACATCAAAGTAGTTTAGGCTTTCTATTATCAATTCATTCGATCAGAGACAGATTAAATGTAGCGCCACAAAAACAAATTAGCTCTTTCTAATCATGCTAACTCAGGCTTTACTTCAAGATCACGTAGGTATCTGCAAAAAACTCAATTTTAGCCAGTACCTTCGAGAGATTATAATTTGACAACGATAACAAGATATAAGTAAATAGGCTTTGAAGTTATAATTACATAAATATACATTAATATTACATTCTATAGTCAACTTTTATATTGCGATCCTGATATTTCAGAATCTCCAATCCACTGAAAAGCCAAAGTCGGTAGAATACCACGTGAACGCCCCAGGAAAGCAGACAGATCTCAATAAAGTAGATAAACAACAAAGAAGACATAGTAGTGAAGTAAAGACTCCAGAGGAGGAAATAGATATAGCGTTCAATATTATAGATAAGACATAAGTAGCTTGGCTATTTTACAACTAACCTAGTTAACTCGTCCGTACGACGAGTAAAACAGCGTCGGACGAAATTTTTTATGAGAAGCGTATTTAACGCGATTAATTGTTAATAATAAAGCGAATTAGTGTTTTCTATAAAAAAGAGGGTGCGTTTTAAATTCGTTTCGCCTTGCAAATACACCTTTATCAAAATTTTTTTTTGCTGCACGAAAATTCTCGATAAAATGCAAGTTTGCAATTTGTATAAAAGTAGTGCATGGAATGAAAGGGTGCTTTGATGTTATACTTATTATTCATTATTGTATATTTTTAAAACCATGCATATTGTGTAAATACATGGTGACCCTCAGATTATATAAAGATTTAAACATTTGCGAAATAACTTCGCAAGATCGCGTATATGTACGTATATTAAAAATCTTGAAATGAATTATACTTTTAAGCAAGCATTGTAATGTTTAGTTACATGTAATGTTTAGATACATTGTAATTAAATATAATTAGATAAGCCTACTTATACATTTGTACTTATAAATTTTTTGTGTGTATAAATGTGTTATGTGATACTTGCATTTTTTAAATATTTGTATTTAAACATGTCATTACATCATAGTTCTGTCATTCTTAAAAAAGTGGTGATTTTAAATAGCAATACCATTTTTATGAGGGGTTTTACGTACAGATACATTTAGTGCATAGAGTAGTTTTTACAGTTTATTATAATTGATAGTTTTAGCAAGTATTGTTAAAACACTGTCGTAAAGTATTTTTCGAAAAATAATATATTTAACGATATTATTAATAAAATTTTTCCTTTCATATCTTAAGAGGTTAAATTAAATTGTAAGGGTATGGAATACAATAACGGTTTTTACGATAATAAACAGTATATTTTAAATATACAGTAACATAGAGTATATAACTTAACAAATCTACTAAAACAATAACATTAACAAGGTTTACGCGTGGAACTATACATTTCTTTATTATATTAAAGACTGATTGATTAATCTGTGATTTATTTGCGCAGCCTTAATTACGTTTCACTCTAGGTGTCAAGCAAATTTAAGAATTGGAATTTACTTTACTTTGACTTTTTATGTGTAGTTGGCAACCGAGCCGGCGCTAGTAGCACCTGATGGTAAGTGGAAGGACACCTTACGGGTTGCAGATGCTTTGCTAATCCTTAAAAAGTGGGCTCCGGCTACCTCAATTGCCAGACGAAAGACAGAAAGACGGACGGACCTGCCGAATCGTGCAACAGCGAAGACTAACGCACTTATGTTTTCAATTATTAAAAAAAAAATCAATTAATCTCAAAGGGTGACAGTAAAAACATTTCTTATCTGGATGGGGCTCAGCTGGCTAGCAGAACGAGGTTATGTTTTGTATTAATTCTATTCGTTTCAAAACGAATGAGAAAGCACGACGAATGACCGAGCATGATGACCCAGTAACCTACGAATTATGAATGCAATACAAATAGTACAAAAAAGGGATCGATTTCTGTATAGGAAACACAATACTTTTTACGTAAAAAGATGGTAAGTGAGCTGGTGGTTTAACTGATGTTAATTGATAACCAGCAAATGTCCATGGGATGCACATGCGGTGCCTTTTAATTTACCCAGGTTGCCTTACGCACTATAATGAAAGGCGGAAGTACTTCACGCCAGTATTCTGAGGCCGTGGTACTCACCTGGACGGACCTGCCCATTCGTGCAACAGCGAAGAAGTTTGCTTGACTCTACCACTTATAAATACCTACATACCTTATCTATTGACTTACTTCTTTTTGTTATACACAAATAAAAACATTGTTTACTGTTAAACAATTGCTTAAATTTATGCCACTCTTTTGCTGTACTGCTCTTCATGGCTTATATATTCATATAGGTCATGTTTTTTTGGTGGTAGGGCCACGCCGCAGCCTCAGCTGTTGCACGAATGGGCAGGCCCGTCCGGGTAAGTACCACGACCTCACAGAAGACCAGCGTAAAGTGGAAGTATGACAAATACTTTCGCGTTTCGTCTGGTGGGTGAGGTGGCCGGTGCCCAATTTTCGAAAGGTTGTCAACGCATCCCCCGGGTGTAGTAGATGTCCATGGGCGGCGATATTCACATACCATCAGGTGAACCGTCTGTTCGTTTGGCAACTTTTCACATAAAAAAAAATGAAATGTAAATCTTGCTTTATCGCCAACACGAAAAATTTAAACAAGCAATCGTTTATTGTTATGTATTTATAATTCTTAAAATATTTACAATAGTTTTTCTATAAAAATTCATATTCAAACTTTCATTTTCTTCTTCTTGGGCTTGATCGGCAGAGGACCGCCGATTTTGAAAACGGTGCTGAAAAAAAAAAAATTATGTTTATGTTTAAATTTGTAAAAAAATTAACGTAGTTTTTCGCCCCAGCGAGAATCGAACCGGCGTCTTCTGGAATTGCAGATGATAACCAAAATTGTTTGTGTTCGAAAGGCTGTAACATCATGCGCCAAAGATTGGTTAAAATGCGAAAAAACAATGTAGATAAAATACGTTGGGATTTTAATCGATGTGACAATCAACTGTTTAGCTTGGTGGTGAAAGCGTCTGGGCGTGAATCCGAAGGAAGCTGGTTCAATTCCCGCGGCGGCGATAACTTTTCGTCCATTCGTCTACAAAATTTTAATGTTTCATCTTAAGTGGTTAATTTGTAATATTTGTTTTTTTTTTTAACTATGATAAAGTGTAATTTTAAATGTCGATGTATACTAGTGTTAGTAATTTGAAAAAACCATGATGATAATAATAATAACTAAGTCCAGAGATTAGCACTATTTAAATTTAATAAAAAAAAATACGTTTATGTTATTAGAATTGAGTAAAAGCAAGACATGTTATCATTGCGAGCAATAAAATCTAGTAAAACTCACTGACAAGTCGTGCAGATGGGACTGAATTTGCAAAACACTGAAACAAACAAGTTTATACTTAGCTTAAAAATGCAATACGAGATTTATATTGACTTTTTTAAAAGTGCTAGGTTGCGAGTACTGTCATAAGGCCACGCAACATTCAATGCTGATGCACGAAAGGGTGGGTCCGTCTGTGCAAGTGCTTTGACGTCACAAAAGACCGGCGTGAATTGGAAATGTTTCACTTCTGCGTTTCGTCTGGTGAGAGGCAGCCGGAGCCAAACTTATTAAAAGGTGGCAACGCATCTGCCACCCTACGGGTGTTGCAAATGTCCATGAGCGGCAGTTAACTCTTAAGGCCCATTTACACGATGCCATTTTCTTGTACATGCAAGAGCAATAATTGAATGCAATAAATTGCGCGCAATAATTGGTTAGACCATTTGTTGTTTAGACCATGCAACTTTTTATTGCTTCAATTTAATTGTATACAACAGGCAAGAAACTGGCACCGTGTAAATGGGCCTTTAATGACAACATCAGGTGAATCGACAGTTCGCTTGTAACCTTATCAAATTTAAAAAAAAAACTTGCAAGTCTCAAGTGTACATTGATTTATGCGCTGTGTACGCATTTCGCATTCGCTCTCTTGAGATAACTTTTTAATTATCCTATCTCGCAATCTGTTTGGGTATGAAGGGAACGTACCAATCACGAATTTCGTGAATGGAGTAGGTATACTAGTGGGTAGGTATGCCCACTAGTTAGGTTGTTAGGCCATTTTCTAGGTATAATCACAAAAATCGATGTATGACCTTGTTGTATTTTCATATCGAGAAACAAATGAATAATAATAAATATTTCCAGGCCATATTTTTACATAACGTTATCTAGTCCCAAACTAAGCAAAGCTTGTGTAAGGTAACTGATAAAAATACTTTTCTTTTTGTAAAATATAATTATTATAGATATATAAACACCCAGACACGAGAGAAACTCTACGTACATCACATAATAATTTTTTTCCCAGTAATGAGGACCGAACCCACACCCTCAGGAGCAAGAGGCAGGTCCACTATCCATTACGCCAATAGGGTTGTCAAATGCATAGAACTTGTAAAAAATGACGTAAGATCGTAATTTATCTACATCTTAATTACGATAGACGTACCCGTCGGCCAGTGCTAGTTTCCCTAAATAGATATGAATCAAACAAACAGACACGCTCCAGTTGTTGCAAGAATAGGCTGGCTCGTTCGGGGAATTACCACGGCCTACAGAAGAGAGTGGAAATATTATAGGTACTTCCGCATTTCGTCGGAGTGAGGTAACTGAGGCCCAATTATTTCAAGTAAGGAATCTGTCGCCCCAAAGGTCGCAAATGTCCATAGGTTTAATCACTTAATATCATGGTGGGCCGTGATAACTCAAGTGTCCAACCACTCGCTTTTAATTTAATATATTTGAGTAACCCCAAGTTCAAATCCAGGTGGTGGCACCAATGAACTTCTAACTGCATTTTAATTATATAGTTTAAAAGTTTCAATGGTGAAGGAAAACTGCATATGTTCAAAATAATAATAAAAAAATATTTCATAGATGGAAGAGTGGTGGACTATGCCCTAATGCCCTCTGTACAGAGGTAGTCTTTGTCCAGCACTGGGACATATATAGGCTGTTAGTTTGCAGATGAACTATGGCCGCTCATCAATTTCTCACCACTTACCGCTTAAGCAAACTGAGCACACATATCCGATGGTGAGCAGCTCTCTATGGCAGAAGCACGCCGCTCGGTAGTCTACTCTGCCCCTCCCCGGTAGCACCAGCTCTTTCCGTTCCGACGCCTCAGGCAGGAAAACCCACTGCGGCAAACAAAAATGAACTGAATTCGCATTGAGTTAGTTTTTAAATTGGCATGCTAATGTAATAAATAATTGTTTAAAAGAATTAAAAAACACGTTTTTGTAGCGAGTAGAAGCATTTAAGCTTGATTGCTATACAGCATAACCAGCCCAAAGCATGTTGTTAAGACTACACAACAGAAATTGTAATTCATTAGGCGCTACATTCTGGAATAAAGCTGTTTACTAAACAATTATTTAATTTAATTTTTACTTACCAATAAATACTGTAATAAGCCTTCTAGCGACGGCACTTTAAGGTACAATCCTCCTGTGATATCACAACCCTGCTGCAACAGACTGAGGTGCTTGTCCAATGAACATACATCTATCAAAACTTGCTGTTTCTGAGGAATAAAATGAAATATGTTTAAAGGTATGTTAAGATTGTTCAGAAGAATAATTGTGTAGCCGCAGGAAACTAAAAACATGGATGGGAAGACCACTTACTTTTGTATGTAAAAAATAATTGCATAAATACATTTTTATGGGTGTTTAAACCAAACTGCATTACTTGATAAATAAAGGTTAAAAACTAATATTTGATAAACCATGTGTGGCAAAAATATCTAAGAGCAAAATAAAATCACAACAATAATAAGTGGGTATATAAGTTCAGATACAATGATAATAAAATTTAATGAGGTCTGTAACATGTACAAAAACAAATGAAAATAGAATGATTTAAGGTCTAACATAAGGACTTATTAATTTAACAGACGTAAATAATTCTAAGCTGATATAGCTTTTTTTGTTAATTTCTTAATGAATAAGTTGTTATGTTTTTTTATCTATTCCAATAGTAAGACTATTTAATAATATGCATTTCTGTTTTAATTTACCTGGGCAGTAAAAAATACATTCATATAATTTATATATTGGGCAGCTGTGTCTGCACTTCCTGTAACAATGAGGATACGGCTACTCATACGAAGACCTGTTGGAGCTTGACGGCGCATCTGTAAATATGTAATAAATAAAAGTATAAAAGAACATCGTAAGTAATAATGTTGATTGAATGAATTAAATATATACAAAGAAACATCCACTTCAGTATATGGTGCAATTATTTTAAAAACGGTGTATGTCAAATTGAAAAGGATATGCGAGTAATTTCTTTCTTTTCTTAAATATACAGTATATAGATAAAAAATATTATCTTAAATAATTAAAAAACAAATGCTTTCTTCATCTCTTTTTTTACCATTTGGAGCTTCCAATGTTTAATAATTGAGTGGTCAAAATCTTTAGTAATCAATATAGCTTTTTACCCTGGAGATAAAGCAAAGACCCATAGCTAATGCTCCAGCAAGGAGGGATTCACCAGGTTTCTCTTCTTGTGGCTGACTTTTAATCAAATTCACCAATCTAAAATAATAAGTTTGAAAGTTATATATATATAGTATTTAAATTTCTGTTCAAGATGACCTCACAGCTTGACCAGAAAAATAAAATTTGCCAGATACCAGAAAACTATTATGACTAATTACTTGTACCAATATATGAGACTAGCAATTAAAAAAGTAATTGCCCTCAGAGCAGGTTTTTTTTATTTTACAGGTCAAGGTATTATATTGAAACTACAAGATTAGATACTGGCCTACCTCATCTTAATTGTTTTCTCAACTAATGTAAACAGTTCATATTGTCCGTCTATCTGTCTTACATCTAATGGCTTGCCTGGAGACGGGTACAGGTAGTCACTGAAACATAAAACACTATGTTTGTATAGACAGAAGACATAACTATCCAAATTGTTTCTAAGTTGTTCAAGACAAGAACTTTAAATTAAAACTGTAAGTGCAGACAGTTAAAAATCATTATAAGTATATAAGAAAAAATCAAACCATATCATCATAAAATATATGGTAGAGAAAAGGATATACATATAAGAAGATTTATCTAAGATAAATATAAGATTAAAATTATCATGAAGACCTTCTATGAAAATGGCAACCGATGACTGCAAGTAGATTTCTAGATTTTTGCATTAAGTGAGAATTAGCAAAAGCTATGACTGCATCAAGACATCCAGTCAACACTTTGGGATCATCTGTTATGTACCGCTGATTTGGATTAGTGTCAACGATTATTACCAGAAGACTGCTGTCTGAAGGAGCTGAAAAATATAATTTTATAGTATTCTTTATAAAAAATTTGAGAAAGAAACCAAGTCGGCGTTGTAATAATTTACCATCGTCATCAACCGGTTTGTCAGACATTACGTTTTTGATTCAAAATATATAGTGGTGTTAAAATAGTCAGATATTACTCGCAACTAAACTTTGTTTTGTTTAATTTCTTATCTCGCTGGCGTTTTTTTTAATTGATAAAATTCCTAACTTTCATGTTTTGACATTTTTTTTAAACTTTGAATGGCATTGACAATACCAATAACAATACTAGAATTTAGTGGTGGGCGATACATATCGTATCAGATATGAAAACTAGATATTAGTACAATATCCGAATATCGCTTACTGGCTCGTTCAATATCTATGTATTTTACAATATCTGATATTTCCGAAATCTGATGTAACGTGCTCGTTCGCTATACCGACACGAATCGCGATATCATACGCGTTTGCCACAATATCTGATTTTTAAACAGATTTCGAGAGACAAAGCGCGTGAGATACAAATACTCACTACTTAGAGCGGGACGGCAAGCAATGCACGATATCAGATATCGAGAGACAAAGCGCGTGAGATACAAATACTCACTAGTTAGAGCGGGACGGCAAGCAATGCACAATATCAGATTTTTAAACAGATATTTTGAATAAGTTAAGTAATTTTGAATCTTAAAACCATGACAATAAGATCCGTTTCAATTAAATACTCATGGTATCAACGATTACTACAACGATATTATATTAAGTATATTTTTATTGTTTTGTTTAGCCTTGAGCCGTAACGGGCGACAAAGCGCGCAGTTAAGTAATTTTGAATCTTAACAGCATGGAAAAAAACATTTTTAGTTGCATTTAAATACGAATTACGGTATTAACGATGTTTTTAAATTTTGTTTAACCTTGAGCTGGATTGCATTGGTACCTAGCACGTAATAGTAAGGGATGCCAACTTACTACTTAAGAATTTTCTGCCTTAATTAAGGAAGAAAAATTTAAATGGAAATTTTTTAGGAGGTAAATTTTTTGGGAATATTTTTATTCGTTAAATTTTATTCATATTTTTGGAAAAAAAATAAAACTACACAAAAAGAAAAATATAATTTAATGTGCTGTGCTGCTTGGGTGAAAATCAGACCAAGGCTTATGTGCTTTGTGTGTATATTTTAAATTCTTCCGCCCTAAGTTATAATAGTGAATGTATTATTTCTTACACAAATTATAAAAATATTGTCACTCATGATTGCGTGTTCTAAGAATATGTTAAACTCAATTATTTTAAGCGATATATAAGATGTTGAAATAAATCATTTTTATATGACTTCAATTTCTATTTTTAATGAAATTTATTTTTTTATTATTATTATTATTTTTTTTGTTTAGAATTCAAGGTGGATAGGATACGGGACCGTAAAATATCTAGATATTAAAATACATAGTTTCGAAATCTGATATTTGAAATCGAAATCTGATTCAGATACGGTACTCAGAAAAAGCGATACGACCCATCTCTACGTAGAATTAGATTGACTTTTGACAGTTAAATGATCTAACATTATTGCCATCTAAAAGATGGTGTGGCCGGTGGCGTTATAAGCACGAACCCATTTATTTATATCTCTATTTAGATTGTTTTTGGATATATCCGCATCTTAATAATCTGTGAGTCGACGAGTCTTTTACTTCAAAATAGGCGGTTGATGTATGGTTTGGCAGCCTCTACTTAAATTTATTTGATCCGTTCTTGCTCACAGATTATCATTTTGATATTAGCAGATACCTATAATGTGCCATCGGTTAGCCGTAGTATAATTGATCATTATACGCTTTTAATATCCGGGCAGTTATTTCATTCTACCTCAACCAACAGCCAACCTATATGAAGAACGAGATGCCTTCATCTGATGACCCCTTGGTCACGGGACGTTTTACTGACATATTTGGCGCTAAAATTGTAAGTGTTAACAAGAGTGGCAATTAATCATAGAATAAGAAGATTGTAACAGTTGAAGACGTTGTATCAAGTACGTATCTACGTGGATACGAATATGTTTCTATTCTTTGTGCAGCAGTAGATGTTTTTTTTTGTGAATTGTAGTGCACAGCTTTGTCAAAAGAGGTTCGCGGTTCTCAGTAGGGAAAAACTAAGCTGGTGCACATCACGACGGTGTGTTTTAGTATAAGCAACATGTGCCGCAATAATTGCGTAGGATCGTTCCTTCAACCGTTTGGGCCTTTATTACCATGTCGAAGCATTGATATTTTGTCCGCTGGGTTGTCGGGATTATCTAAAATGCTTATAGGACGGTGTCATCTCTGATGCATAGTATGACGGGATGAGTGATAGATACTGAAGGCTTTAGCCGATTGACTTCAACGATGCAACTCTTCGGCGTTCTGAATATTCCACAGGGGCGTTGATTAATGAAGAAATCTGTTTTGAATCACTTAAAATGGTTTTAAATTTTTGGTCATTTTGGGATGTATACTTCAAAGTGGAAATAGTAAAGTACCAGCCTATATATGTCCCATAGCTGGGCAAAGGCATTCTGTTTACAGAGGGTATTAGGGCATAATCCACATCGTGACTCCATAGTGGGTTGGCAGACTTCACATAATTTCGAAATATTTTTAGGGTTCCGTAGCCAAAGGTTAAACGGGACACTATTAGTAAGACTTCGCTGTCTGTGTGTCTCTCATTCTGTCTGTCTGTTCGTCTGTCACCAGGCTGTATCTCATAAACAGTGATAGTTAGAAAGTTGAAATTTTCGCAGATTATGTATTTCTGTTGCCGCTATAACAACAAATACTAAAAAACAGAATATAAAAATTTAAGTGGGGTTCTCATACAACAGACATGATTTTTCGCCGTTTTATAGATAACGGTACAGAAACCCTTCGTTCGCTTGTTTTTATTTTAGTTACTATTTAGAAAATATGTAGATTTCCTTCAAATATCAAAGAGAAAACTCAAGAGCTTGGGTCGGAACAAGGCACCATCAACTCGCGATTGAGCTATTATATATAAATTGTGCTATACATTCGTTAAATGCTTTATAGTGTTCATGGTCACAGCAATAAAAATAAACCATGATAATATTCAGTTAGTTTTCTGATAAATATTGGGATTTATTTGTGCAATTCTGCAGATTTATAATTAACTAGCGGTCCGGATAGACGTTGTCCTGTACACACGACTGAAATTCAATAACTTAGAAATAAAAAAAATAAAAAGTTGTAGTGTCTCGAATTTTAAATGTAAACCGTTCTCGAATTGACTTGAAGACACAAAACATTTCATTAAAGTCGGTCCAGCCGTTTAGGAGGAGTTCAGTGACATACACACGTACAAAAGAATTATATATATATATATAAAGATGAACATCGCGGCCCCAATAATCATATATGAGTTTTCGGCATCCATCGCAATAACGGAATGGCTAAACTCAGACTACCCGGTTACTAGTTTCGGACCCATCAGAGGTCCTTCATTGGGGTGAGGACGAGTATTCGGTCACGCCCGGAAAGTTTTAATAATTTTAATATTTAACCACTTTTTTTCAATCAGGCGTAAAAAGGTTGCCAAAAATTGTGAAGTGAAGGGAAATGGTAAACGGGTGACAGTATGCCCAATTTATTTGCGAGTTCGTAAAACAAAACTTGGCGTTTGGATCTATAAACGAGTCTAAGTATATATTGTAACAGATTGTATCTTAATACACATTTAAATGTCTTTACACTTTGTGTTAACATTAATTAATTTTATTAATCGAACTTCTAGCAAGTGCAGACAGATGTCAAGATGCTACTTATTTATATTTGTCAAAAGTTAGTAGAGTACATTCCTGCCTTCGAGAAGTAATGGTCAAAACGAAAATATTTCTTACCAGGGTTACCAAAACGTGAAATTGGATCATTAACAAATGTTTTCTTTTTCTGTCATAGTAATACTTAGTAGTCCTAAGAAATAAGATAAAATTGAATTACTTTATTTATATTGCCGTGTCTTTAGAAAAAGGGTAAATAAAATTAAGATATAAAATCAACATAATACTCATTTATTCAGTTACTTTTAGTAGGTCTTATCAGACTACATCGATGCTAGATGTCGTTAGTAGTCATTTGAAGAGGTTTTAGTCTGTAGATTAATAATTCCGACTAATTGATTGATTGTATTTTGTTATTAATTAGATGATTGATTCCCAATCTCTGCTTCTAGAATGAACTTGAAGAAATATTCTTTTTCTTCTAGAATGGGTTCGAGCAAAAAGTGCAATCAGTAAGTGAAAATTAAATTAATTTATATTCGACATTGCGTGTTGTGTTTTGACATATAGTAAAAAATACTAATAAACATATTTAATTTAACTACTCAGTTTGTTGCCAAATCTATTTTGGGGCAGCCCTGATAACAAGTAAAGGTACCTACCTACCCAATTCATTTCTAAACATTTAAATTTAAGCTTCAAATATATCTCGTGTTCATGGTTTGAAATATTTTTTTCTGTCAGTTAAAGACAACGTGATAAGTTGACATTGTTTTTTATTATAAATATTTTTACAACACGATTTAAATTTTTTATGCATTCCAACAAATATCTAATCCAAGTTAGTTTAATGTTTTAGATGTTACAAAAATTCTAATCAATACTTTTGTTATTCCTTTGTCCATGTTTGTCCAGATCATATACGAAACGTTCAAACTGATTTTAATGCAACATTCATTCAAAGATACTGAACTTTAAAAGAAAATTCTTGAAAACCTCCTCAATGGTATTCAGTTCGATGACATTACGGGCTTACATACGGTTCTTAGATTTTTTTTTAAATGTAAAAAAAGAGGCCTTAGTGGAACGAGGGCATGCGGCACCCCCTACATGGGCTCGAGCTTCCACCGCAAAGGCTGAAAAGTTGGAAAAGTTTTTTAAATATGTCGACTTCCTTACAACCGAGCCCTCTAGCGATATGCATGTGGCGTGCTCAAACGCTGCTTTCGGATCCCTTTGTCCCGCTTTTTGAGAATGTTCCCGACATAGATTACCATGGCCAATCTGGAAGTCTTTAAATAGACTTCGGACTCAGATTGGCCGGAGCAAAAAAATATGTTCAGGTGAGGACTCTGTGGTAGGGCCACCCAACATTGTTCACTGTTGTACGAATGGGCAGGTCCGACCACGATCTCGCAGACGACCGGCGTTAAGTAGAAGTGTTACACTTCTGCGTTTCCTCTGGTGAGTGAGGTAGCCGGGGCCCACTTTATTTAAAGGTGCCAACGCATCTGCAACCCAACGGGTGTTGTAAATGTCCTTTGGCGGTGGTTATCACTTAACATCAGCTGAACCGCCAGCTCGTTTGCTACTTTATCACAAATAAAAAAGCCCAGACCTGGACAGTGTATGTGGAGCAGTGCAGTCCGTGACTCATCTGATGTCCCTTCCTGCCTGCCCTTTCACCTGTTCGCAGCAAAATTCAGAATTGTAAAGTCGAAGTGGCCAAGTTCTGGGCCGGATAGATATGATTTGTCATCGACACGTAAAGAAGAAGATTAAAGTTCTTAGGGTTTTCAGGGTACCTATATCTTATATTACCTACATATTGATAATGTTAAAAAACTCTGGTTTAGTTAGTATGGCGACCATCTAGGGCTATGGATTGAAGATGATTGGATATACATATGTCAAAATTTACTGTATTATTAGATAATTACAACATCGGAAATCGAAGACCTACGATTACATTACGCGTGATAAAAATGATCGTACTCAATTCTAAAAAGGTATAAAGCGCTGTCATACGTTAGCCTCTGGTGTTCCCGGTGTCCACGGGCGGCGGTGATCACTTACCATCAGGTGAGCCTCCTGCTCGTTTGCAACTTTTTCCCCATATAAAAAAAAAACAAAACGTATGTATTATATCAGCACACGAGCATAACATACGACGCACTCGTCAAAAAAATCAAGCATCACATCCGGGCTCTGGCATCGAAACAAAACCATTAGCTTGATTTACACAAACCGCTTTATCAACGAACGTAAGACGGAGGCTTATTATTGCATCCGAATTGTATTTCATCTTACAAGATGACAGCGCCGCGATATGGCGCCAAACTTATGTCATCTGTCAAAATACATGTTAACAGTACGCCGTACGGCCGATGAGAGCCGGCGATAACGAAACATGAATAATATTATACAAGGATGTGACAAGCTACGCTACTTGTCATTTTACGACATTGTTTATACACGGTTAATGATATGGCTCATTCGAATGCGTTGGTGGTCTAAAAAGAACAAAATTGTTGGTCGCGTTTTTATGTAAGTAGTTCAGTGAAAATCTGACTGCATTTTAAGAGTAATGGGTACATATTGAAATTTTGGCTTTACGAGTTATGAATGTTGATTCAACGCTGGCCAATATTGACATAAAATTAATAATATCTATTAAACTCTCAGGTTTCGTTGTTACATGGTTTGAGTTATCTTACCACGCTAAAAGAATGCTTACGATCTTGAAAAAAATTTTAATGATAACTTTTTTATCCCCTTTTTAGGGTTCCGTAACCAAAGGGTAAAACGGAACCCTGTTATTTAGACTTCATTGTTCGTTCGTCCCTCCGTCTGGCTATCTGTCATGGAACGTATAATATTTTAACCGGGGTGTTAATAAAAAAACTGGATTAGCTGATGCCTAATTAAATAGAAGTTGGTGAAATTAGGGCATATTAAAAGAGATGGATCCATCTTCATTAAATCTTGGGCTAAGATTTGAATGAAAGTGGTGTCCATAGCTCCATATAGCTTATATTATATCAAACCAAACTCCAAAATTTTATGAATTTTCGCAAAGTTAATAATTTTGTAAAAGTGACATTACGCAACTCATTTTACTTTCATTCTGTGTCGGGTATACTAGCAGAAGTCGAATTTACGATGAATAAGATTAGAACAATCCATAGATGCAGGTGGCTCAGGATCCTACTTCGTGGCAGTCTATGAGGGAGGCCTATGTTCAGCAGTGGACTCAAATAGGCTGAAATGAGGATGATAATGATGAAGATTAGAAGTCCGTCAGAGGTCGATGAATTTACTTAATTATGTGGTAGGGCCAATCTTTTTTTTGCCCTGCCCATTCAAAGTCAAAGTCAAAGTCAAAATGTCTTTATTCAACATAGGCTTATTTTAAGCTCTTATTGAACGTCAAAAACTACCACCGGTTCACTAAACTAGACCTGCAAGAGAAGAACCGGCAAGAAACTCTGCGGTCATATATTTATATTTTATTTCTATTTTTTTTTTAAGTATTGAAGTATACACACATAATTATTTTAGTATAATTTAGCAGGAGCCAGGGGACTTGCAAGTGCAGAGCAAGAGTCATTTCCACACATCCTTGTCCTCAATGTATTCCTCGACATTATAATAAGCCCTTTCCATTAAGGTGGCTTTTACAAAATGTTTGAAATTATTTAAACTTAATTGTTTGTGGATGTCACCTATTCTATTATATAAGTTAATACATCTACCAAGAAACGATTTCCTGGTTTTAGCTAGTCTAAACCTCGGTATTTCCAACGTGTCACCACGGCCCCGACGCGATGTGGTATGTTTTTTTGTAAAATGGTGTAAGTTATTTCGTACATACATGATGTTCTCAAGTATGTATAGCGACGGGAGCGTTAAGATGTTTATCTTTTTAAAAATATGCCGAAGGGACTCACGTGGACCCAGGCCATAGACAGCCCGTATCGCGGGGGAGAAGGCTTGCTTTTGCAGTACAAATATCGTGTCTAAACCGGATGCGGAACCCCAAAGTAAGACACCATAAGACATAATACTGTGAAAGTAAGCATAATAAACTAATTTAGCTGTTGCCTCGTTTGTTAGTTGCCTGATCTTGCGTATGGCAAAGACGGCAGCGCTGAGCTTTTTAGCTAATTTATCTATATGCGCTCCCCATTGCAACTTGGAGTCAATGCATATTCCAAGGAATGCCGTTGAATCCTCAAGAGGTAGGATGTTGTCATCAATAAAGATTCCTGGTTTGTGAGACAGCTTTGATAATGAAAATCTGATACATTTAGTCTTAGTGGCGTTCAAAAGTAAATTATTGGTCGCAAACCAGCCCGACACGACACTTAGTATTTCATTTGGTTGCTCTAATGTAACATCTTTCCTATTAACCTTAAACAACAGTGAGGTGTCATCCGCAAACAAAACGATTTGAGACCTTTTTTCTACCACATATGGCAAATCATTTATGTAGACTAAAAACAGGAATGGGCCCAGGATCGATCCCTGAGGAACACCCATTTGTACTATTGATCCCGATGACAGTATACCATTTATAATTACTTTTTGTTCCCGATCGCTAAGATGTGAGGAATTCGTTCATTCTGCCCATTCGTTCAACAGTCTTCACTGTAACCCAGGTGTTGAAATGTCTATGGGCGGTTTTAACCGCCAGCTTGCTTGCCACCTTCACACATTAAAGAAAAATTAAATATATAGATCGATTTATCATCTATTGCAGCAGCAGGTATATTCATAATTATGATTTGTTTTTAAACGAATTTACATGAATCGATTGTGATAATTGATATATTATTATCAGTAAGAATCTTGATCGATTGACATAAACTGATCATTTACATTTTGAGACTGAAAAATATAATAACTTTTTCCATAAATCATATCTCCACTTAATACAATTTGGCCTAATAATGACTGTCTAATTACATACAATTCAGACTTTACAATGGACAAAATTAGTATGAGATACTAGCTTACAGCGACTACTAACATCAAAATACCTTTTTTATAATAACATTGTACATAAGTACATATGCGATTGTTGTATGTAGTTGGGTTTTCCGTTTTAAAAGGATTGTGAAATAACTAACAGTAAAATTGTCAGTCTGTTAAGAGAAAGCTTTCGATAATTGAATGAGATTTTATGAGAACATTGTTTACAAGACTTCGTGCTCAATGGCGGCGACGCCACATTAGCGCGCATTCGAAAGTCGAACTGGGAATAAGAAAAAAAGGCGGGAACGAAATAATTATGCACGTTCCTTTTCGTAATGGGCGTTGCGGTGCCCGCTACTGTTTCGTTTAAGGAAAAATGCACACGAGTTATTTTTTAATTAATAAAGTTTCAGAAAATGTCTCCAGACACACAAACACATCTTTAATTTAATTTAATACTGGCTTGGTGATGTTGGTATAAAGTTTTAAGTTTTGTTCGTTTGTTTCTAAAAATAAAATACAAGGCATGAATCCAAGCAATCGCCTTTCAATGATTTTTTTTATGTATTTAGGCCTGCTTAATTTATAAAAAAAATACTAAGCTAACATGGAAGCATGATTACAAATTAAAATATAGGTACACAAAAAAAATGATTGAATTCTATAAATTAGAGCTCAGCATACATATTTAAATATCATACATATTTAAGGCATCAAAGTATTATGAAGCGTGTAGGTTAGCACTGAAAATCAGCGCTGTGTTGGGGCCTTGACTTCCGGCACAGCATAATGCTGAGCTGCTGACCTAATTTACCGGAATAGGGCGTACAATATTTTTTTGTTTGTTAAAGTTAATTTTCATTATTTTTATTTTTTAATTATGTTTTTTATGTTCTTTTGCTTTACTGTATTATTTATAAGATTCTTTTTTATTTTTTTTGCAAAATTTTTTTCTCTTCATTTTTGTGCGTTCTTTTTTTGGTAAATATATGTATTTTCTTTCTTTCTTATATAACAACATTACCTACTGATTAAATGAGTAAAATTTTTAAATATCTATATAAAATAAAATAAAAAAACATCAAATTTAAATAACTAAAGTTGGCGATAAAAGTATTAAAACTATGATGTTAAAGGAGAGGAAAAGTTGACAATTTTTGTAAAAGCCAAAAAACCAGCGAATATATCAGTATCAAAACTAATAGTATTTAATACACAATGAAAAGATGCAGTACAGAGGAGGGTTCTAGCCGAGATTCGTTCTTAATTGAGGTTACTTAAATTTTTCGTTTCCCTATTACGAATACCTGCACGCGGTATTTATCTCCTCTCTTTTTGTCTCTTTACATCTCTCTTTATATATAATAAGTTGATCTGATTTAAATTTTTTAATGAATTATTTTGTTACCCACAGAGTTCATGTGTAAATGCCTTTATTAGAGCGCTTGTTCTCAGAATTTAATTATGCTAAGAGCGCGGTCAGATTAGCCGGCGAACCGTTCCGTTTTGTTAATACCTCCAATAATGGATGACGCCTGCGCACTACGGTGCAACAAGTTTAATTCTAAAAAACGCAGAAGTATAAACACTTCCACTTCACGCCAGTTTTCTGTGAGGTCGTGGTACTTCCCATGTTCATTGCGTGACGCTGTCAATTTGATTGACCATACATACACTTTGATTGACCACTGTCAATGATTTAAAGAGAACCCAAAATGAAAGAAAGATAAAGAATGCTCAAGAGACAGGTTTGAAAACGCAGTTTCAAACTTATACACATGTTAAATCATTAAAACAAACTGAAATATGGAAACGATTTTTTAACGAACGAGTTTTAAATTTAAAACAGTATACAGTTAAGTTCTGTGGTAGGGAAGTGTTATACTTCTGCATTTCGTCTGATGAGTGAGGTAGCCGGAGCCCACTTTATTATAAGGTAGCAATGCATCTGCAACCCTATAGGTGTTGCAAATATCAATGGGCGGCGGTTGTCACTTAGCATCAAGTGTACGGCCAGTTCGCCTGCCACCTTCTGACATAAAAAAATGAAGTCAATATTTCTAATAACTTGAATAAAAAAAGTTAAAAATTTAATATTATGTTCCACAATGCGTATCACTCAATCACGTGCTTTAAGCTCGTGTCATTCTTTTCGACTAAGGTTCAAACATAAACTATCAATATTAATAATTCAATAACGAGCTCTCGGGAACAAATTGTCTAACTGATAGGATGCGGTCCGACGAAAAACAAAATACAAATATCCACTGTAATAAGAAACGGGGTCCAGAGATGAGCATAAAGGAAAGAGATAGCCGCCCTATTGTTTTTTTATCATGTCAATATCTCGACCAAATTTTCAATATTGGAATGCCCCGATTCGCCAATAAGAAACGGGGGAGAATTGATTTATTGTCCAATTAGCGTCGGTCAGGTGTGCCAACTGCCAAGATAACATCAGCATGGCCAACCTAACTCGACTTAAACTAGAGATGTAGGTACAACACGGGTAAGGTTCTTTAAGGTCGAAATATTGAAATTTAATAATAGTGCTTTTAACGAAGAAAAAGTGCTTTTATGCATAGTTTAACGCGTAAAAATGTTATAAGATCGATAAGCTATTATTTATACAAAATACTTAGTTCTTTGTTTAATATTTCTCTAATTAAACGAAAATAATTGTCTCATTTGGGATTCAGGAATTGTCTTTAAAATTTTTTGATATTATCTTTAAGAGCAGTATTAGCCAGTTAAGGAGCACTGAGATATTCAAATATGTAGAAAAACTGCGAAAAGATTGTCGCCGCTGTGGGAATCGAACCCACGTCTTCGGCATTCGCAGCCTGACGCCACTGAGCGAAATGGCTGCGCTAAGCACTGAGATAGTTAAATTTGCATAACGATCGACTTTGAGAAAGAAAAAATGTTGGGTTGCGTTTTGAATTACGTAGATACTTGTTTGGCTACCCGGTAAGAGCGGAAAATGGTTGACTTTTCAAATATGCGTACTTATAAGAAGTAGCGTTTAATTAGAGAATACAGTAATTGTCGGTCTCTTATGTATTACAACCCTAGTCTATTATTTCTTTTGGCGCTTTCTGTTTAAATGGCACGTTGGAATGGAAAAAGGACCCTTTATACAGTGCTGCCTGCTTGTCCTGGAAGGTCGATTTGAAATTCTGATCGTTTGCGGCGAAGGTTTGCTTAAGTGGAAATCGATTTGAATTAATTGTGGCAACAGTAAACATGTTTTTGCCGCTCGGGAACTTTAATTTGATGAGAATTGAACGGGGCTCGTTAGTTTTATGTCATAAATTGTGATTGGTTAGATGTCTTCGCCAATAATGTTGTAATCTTTTTATTAGACATAATTGTCCCTTTTGAGTTTTGAAAGCATATTTATTATATTTTATTTAGACTCGTGATACCTCAGTCCAGGATAATATCATTAGTACCGGTATAGGTATTCGTAGTCAGGTTGCTCGAGTATATTGATTAAAGTGAGCACCCGGACACTAAGCTATCACGGACCAAATACAAATGATCATATGTGTTTTATAAATGCATATGATCGTTTGTATTTGGTCTGAATTTGGTACTGATCGCGAACTGGTAGTAATAATGCATGGTCGATTTAGGTAGGTAACTTTATTTATTTATGTTTTATTATTTCCCCATGTTTATTACTTGCCCTATATAAAAAAGGTAATTAAGGGTCGAAAACAAATAAAAATTAATTTAAAATAATAATTTAATTAATTAGTAATAAATAATTATATTAATTTTTATTTTAAATTAATCATTAATAACACAATTTAATTTAAATAATTTAATCTGTTATTAATGTACTCATTAATTATTTTAAATGCTATTTTATAAATGCGTCATTGCCATAACGCTTTTGCGTTGCTTTGTCCAAAGCTCAGTCAACTATATTCTCGCCTAAAGAAGTTTCACTTAAATGCATAAATGCATTTTAGTACATAACGGAAATTATTAAGTTGCGGTTTATTGCTTTCCTTGTGAATCACAGTATGTTTTTAGCTTGAACGTTATGTCTATAAGTCGTTTAGCCATCAATTAAAGGCTGCGGATGAGGGGCGAGAGTGATTTCATTTGGCGTACGAACACCAACTAATGGGAATATCCAATGACAAAAGTGGGGCGACTGTTTGATGTCGTTGGAAGGAATGTAAATATTGACCGACTTTGTAATGATCTTTCATTCTGCTTATAAAGGAATCTTATGAACTCTGGACACATTGTACTGGGAGGTGATTTTATTTTTTTTAAATTCACGTATGTCGTGGTACTTTCCCGTATGGAACTGCCCATTCGTGCAACAGCTGAGCCACTATTGAAAAGTGGCAACGCATTTGAAACCCTACGGGTGTTTCAATTGTGCGCGGAAAATTCCATGGGCGGCGGTTATCACTTAACATCAGGTGAGCCGCCAGCTCACTTGCCATCTTGTTACATAAAAATAAATAATATTTTTCCCTCCTATCACAAGAGTCGATAGACGATTTAATTACCCTTGCTTCTTGTGCTAGTTTCTAGAGAATGTTGTTAATAAACGCGTACTTCAGAGGTTGGAACAAGTGGAAAGGGTGAGTCAGTTGAAGGGAAATTACGATTAATTAATATTTTCTTCGTCTATCTCGTAGCAATTAACGGTGTAAAGCATTTTAATTTTTTTTATTCTTTTAAAAACATTACCCTTACTTTAGGATAACATTATCCTGTGTCATAAGGACGTTTTACAAACATAAATTTGACGCAGACAAACACCCAGATGCGAAACAACTATCACAGATAGTTGTTTCGTTTCACGGGACAACTGTTTGTATGACCCACAGGGTCACACAAACAGTTATCCCGTGTGGGAATCAAACCCACGACCCCCGACGCCGAAGCCGATACCTTGGCCGCTGCGCCACGGAGTCATCATTGAATTTAAATTTATTCTAAACGCCATAAATACCAATATATATTCTTTCTCTAAAAGTTTGCAGTTTTCGCGTAAAAACAATAAATGTGAGGAAAGATGTGAAAAGTCCGTAAGGAATGCCATATTATATTAGATACTAATGTGAACATTTACAAGAATTGTTCATGATGTAATAAGATTGATGTATTTTATCACTATTTACTTCATATTGTATGAAATTGTATGGAAATTGGTACAAGAAGTAATAAATAACAATTCAGTTTAAAGTTACCGCAATGCGCAGTCCGTAGCGGAGGGGCACGTTTTCGGGTAATCAAACAATTTCTCTTATATAGGGATGTTCGTCTATCGAATACTATGTAAACATACCATAGGGAAAAGTAATGTAGGTACTTTATATCGATATTTGCAGCGCTGCTTAACATCGTCCCCAATGTAATTATCATCTCCAACAAAATTACTACGAATAGTGTGAAATTAAATGCACTTAGTTTATCAGAACAAGAAAAAAAAATTAATTGGAAATATCAATAAACTAAACATATTACCACAGATGTTTAAAAACTTACTTGTTTTTAATAGCCAACTAATTGTTGGCTGTAAAAATGGTAAAACAATGGTTCGATTTAATTTCATATTTTTTATATATGACATTTAAAGCCCCAACACTTATTCCCGTCACTCGACGTATTAAAAACAGCGCTATACGGTAGAAGAAGACAGTCTACACTTCCGACCCCACTCCCCGCAATAGATGTGTGGGAAAGAAAGAGACGTAGTAATAGCCGGAAATTAGCACTCGTCTATCTTTCATTTTACACCCCAAATTTTCTTATTCCAATTTCCTCTCGCAACGATCTCCGAAACGTTGAACGCTGTAACCGCCTCTCGATTGAGTAACGTACAATTCACCTAATGACTTGGGTGTTAGGGTATATTTTCGTATGTTTATCACAAAACGTTGCAACGTTCCGACACTGCGATAGTTTTAGAACACTCTGTCATTTGAAATGAGTCATTTTCTGATAAGAATGCCCTATTGGCTGAGACGTGTGCGCCTCGGGCCGCTCCGCCGATAATAACATTTCCGAACGCAGATAGCGAATAAACTCGGGTGTCGGTTTTTGCAACGAGTTTTAATAAAGGACAGGGGGAGAGCGGCCGAGATATGGAAATGAGCGTGTGGTGGAGAGGAAATTTGAATTTATACACCAGCTACTTTTGTTCACGAGTGTTCGTAGGGTTGCCGTCTCATCGATATTGTGGCGGCCCTAACTTGTGCTTGCATGCAAAAGCGCGCGAAATTTTTAGTAATAATGTTTGTAACTGTCATAGCTGTCATACATAGATGTATGATTACAAGTTACCTCCCCTACTCATTACCGTGTCTCGCTGAAATAAAACGTGATAATTTAATTGATGTTGATAAATATTCACACGTATTACAAGTAGTTGCATGAATTATTTTTAATATGCATATTAAAAATAATTCATTATTAATTGGAAGATGTGAAAAATTTAAATAATTAATTGGAAGATGTGAAAAATTTAATTATCAAGCTTTATTATTAAATTTTTTAAGTTAGCGTTTTTAACCATCGTAGCTCAAGTTTACCCCTTTCCAAAAATATTTTACATGATACTATCTGAAAAAAAAAATGGCAGTTTTTCAAACAAATTTTCATCTTTAAATAACCCAATTATCACATCAAGGCGTGCAATATCTAAAAATTCGATACGATATTTTCGTAAATCGAGTAAATCTACGTTTAATTATGTAGGCGTTGCTTTTTATTGTAATCTTAATCTAAATTGAACTATCTAAAATCTAACTTTTTATTGTAACATCATGTCGTAATAGATTAATGATTACACGTATAATGTTGGCTCAAATAATACGTGTATACAGGGTGGCTTTTCTAAAGGTGCCCAAATTCACACAAGAGTTCAGACTCGGTAGTATAATCGTTTATTGAAATAAAAACAAACTTTTTTTTTCAAAAAAATTGCCATTCCATTCCCTAAAAAACAGAATTTGTAGACAATGCGGTAGTCATTCATAAATACGTTGTGTACTTTTGAAACGAACTTGTGTGCGTGTTATTTATGAATGATCGCGCGTAAAATAAATGAGTTGCCCATAAATCATGAGATAAGTTCAAATGAATGTATTTAATTAATAACGAGTGATTTTAAATATTTATCATTTTTTATACAGCGTGTCGTTACCATAGCGACAATAAATCAACACACGTCTAACGCTACTTGCCAATAATCAGAAAAAAATATTAACGTTAAACAAAATCCATAATTAAAAAAAAATATTTTTCAAACAAACTAATTAAGTAAAAAAGAAACAAAATTTGTAACACCTATACAATTCGCGCCACAGCGTCGCATTACAAGCCTCTCCTTCTAACAGTATGTTTTGTCTCTTTTATATTCATTCAATCCATTCATATGCTTTGTGACCTTTACAAATGAACTTTACGTTACAGTTTTATACGTAAGGGTGTTCTAAAATTCTTTGGAAAATTTTATAACTCTGTAAATATTGATGTTTAAAGAATGTAAATGTTTAATACAATTTTAAAAAGTTATCACCTATATGTGTGTTCATTTATTGTCGCGATTCCAAAGACACGCTGAATAACATAATTTATGTCTATAATTTAATTAAAAAAAAATGAATACACTTAAAAAGCCTCCCTGTATATCATGATACATACACCTATTATCCGTGTCATTCAACGAAGATAACCGGTATTAATTATTCAGACAGTCTTTACTGTGTATTCTGTAAGAAATATTGTAAAAAAATAAAAATGTATTTCATTTAAAAAGTATTTATAGCTAAATAAAGCTTTACAGCGGACTTTCCTTTTTTGTCATAACGCTGTCTTGTCTTTATGGTAAGTGCCAATAAGTTCGGTTGGTACGCAATTTGGTTGCGTATCGCAAATTTCAATTAAACCAGACTGTATCGCAAGTGTATATACAATGTCTATGTCTGGACAAAATTAAATATCGTCAAGATAACGGCATGTATTCCCGCATTATTTTCGTTTTTTTTTAATTACGTCAGAGGTTGCGACCGAGGCGGCTGAGTTGAAAGTGGCAAAAAGCCTAGCTGCTATACAATGCTCCATGATGATATACCGAGATTAATAACGCGTAAATTCACAACTAGATCACAAAGTAAGGGCGTATAAATCAGATTGTGTGTTTGAAGGATCCACTGTTTTTTATAGTGCGTGGGAACTTTTACGGCAAATCGGAATACGACGAGACATTAGTTTTCTTTCAGTCCGTTTGCTTTAAATGGTTAGATTGGTTGCGGTGGAGCTCTTGTGCGCTAAAATTGTAGTCTTTGCGTGGGAAATGAAGTATGCGCTTTTTCGATATGATTACTTTATTTTTAGACTACAAATTTTATGTTAATCAGTTGAGTGGTTTTGGCGCGAAACTACACAGATAAATGGAGTGTCTGTTTGTAATATTAAAATAATCGCTTTTTACTAAATGCATATGGATGTATACACGGTACATATACCAAAATATTTTTTTTTTACAATTTTTGTCTGTCTGTCTTTCTGTTTGTTACGGCTAATCTGTGAAACGGCTGGACCGATTTGGATGGGAATGTCACTGTCAGATAGCTGATCTAATAAGTAACTTAGGCTAATGTTATTTTAGATTTTTTTTATTTTAAATTCCACGCGGACGAAGTCGCGGGCATAGCTAGTTTATAGTATTAGGGATGTCCACGTCACCGAGAAATCACGCCTAAGTTGTAGGACATTACTTATTAATAAGGTTAACATATGATTTAATTTGATAATTAGGTAAAATTTGCGTCAGCATACTTTTGAATTGTCTTTGTCCTAAATAAAAACGTGGGTGTTTGCAGTGAATTTTAAGGATTTATTAAACATTTTATTTTTATTTATTTATTTTATAATTTACTCACACAGAGTATATGAAATAAATGTAATAACAAGAAAGATTTGTACAAAGGCCCTGCAGACATGTGACTGGAAATACATCCCAAATGGTAGTTAATGGTGTATGTGGTATATATTCATTTTCATAAAAGTATAATTTATTAAAGTAAAAATGTACAATCCTGAATTTTCATAAAATGTTTAAATTTAAGGAACAAAAAAAAAATAAGAATTTCTTGTAGATTCAAAGCAAACAAAACATAAGCAAACTCGTATTATGTCATTTAGAGTCAATAAAATTATCGACCCTGTTTTATAAAAGATAAATCTATTGGTCTCAATAAATTCTCGTATCACAAAAGTGCTCAAGCCATAAAATGTAACATTGGACAATACAAATTTTTATCGTGCAACTTCACCTTATAAAACTGTCCTCGTGGAAGGTACAGGTGGAAAAAACACAATAGTTCATTGATAGAAGGTTTATCCATTCATGAAATGCAAAAAGCGACCAAAAGGTATGAAGAAGGTTATGGACTACTCATTGTGTGGAGCCATTCATTCTATTATGTCTTCATCTACGATCCCGTGGGACTTGAGAATATAATGATTAATAACCTTTTTTTTCTACAACAGATAATTAATACAGACAGGCAAAATTTTTTGACATAATTGTTATTGGTCCCTGGAATGTATATAATATTATTAATTTTATGTAGTTTTTTTTGTTTTCCTGATATGTTATTAAAGATTATAAATATAAAATTAACTAATTTGTAAGGATAGTCTCTTGCGAGTTACAATACCTTGAATTTAAAATAAGTTTAATTTATTCTTCAGTCTTGAATTTGAGGGGTTTTTCAATAAACACAGAAGGAACACGAGATCCAGAACGAATGAGTGTAAAATTTTCATGTAAGGAAAGAAATGAAAATGTTTTATTATCATTCTTTTCTATGAATCATTTGATTTCATATCGGTATACAGGGTCAAAAGGTAAAAAGGTAATTTTATAATGCTGTTTTAATTATTTATCATGCATAACATATTATCATGTTTTTCAAAGGTAAATTCTGTTAGTTTTTAAGGTTCTGGTTCCAAAATGTAAAACGGCACTCTATTACTAAGACTCTCTGTCTGTCTGTCTGTCGGTCCGTCTGTCACCAGGCTGTATCTCATGAACCGTGATAGTTTAAAATTGATTCACAAATGATGTATTTCTATTGCCGCTATAACAACAAATACTAAAAAACAGAATAAAAAAATATTTAAGTGTGGCTCCCATACAACAGACACTGTTTTTTTGGTCTCATCCTTGACGAAATAAAATACAAGGATTTTTCTATTTATATATGTTCTAGTTATTTGTGGTAACCATGTTATTTATGGTTTCACAACGGAAGGCGAATTAAAGGTTCTTATTTGTTTTAATGAACAAAAGTTATTGCACAAAAAATCCACAAGGAATGCGACTTTTCATATCGACCAATGGAATTCAGTAAGATTTTTAAATAATTACATCATTACGTCAACGTTCTTGTCTTCGAAATAAGTTTTTAGGTTTTTAAAACATTATGCGACGCTGCCACAAAGGAAAAGGTCACGCGAGGTGACGTCATGAATCTTTTTACTACCAATTTAAAAGTAATTAACGAGAAAAACGGTGTACCGTTAAATACAATGTAACTGGCAATTAAAACAATTATAATTGCATTTAGTGCAATTATCGAAGTTGTTTTAACTTAATTGCGTTAATTGTTGCCTTATTTATTGTTTTGAAGCTTTCTGTCCTCGGTGAAATCGATATTTATGTCGTTCTGATTTTTAAAACTAAATTAGTTTATAAGTAAACTAGCGACCCGCTCAGGCCTTGCCTCGTTGCTATTTAATTTATATATTATGCAAAATACGTCTGTAAACAATATAATATAGCTAATGTGCATATGCGATACATAATATATGCGATGTACATGACAAATGGTGAAAAATTCAGGAGATTATTCTAAAAACACTTTAGTTACAAAATTCGCACTCATTATGATATTATTAGCATATTGCATATTTATAAGTGGCTAAAAAAACGATTATATCATTACATTATAATAAAATCAATACGATCAAGAGAGTTAGTTGCCACTAAAGCGAAAATTTCTTGTGAATTTTTATTAAAAACAGCCCTACGTTAATTCTAGCGTTTTAAAAAGTACTCTAAATCCCTATATTACGACTTTGAGTACTGAAATGTGTGTCATTTCATAGAGTAAATAAATACCATAAACAATTATTCGCCATAATCATTTTCTGCATTTATTTCATTATGATAAGGACGAGTAATTTTATTTATTAGAAATTCATTCCTTTTCCATGTATTATTAGAAACGGGACTGGCGCATTCTTTGCATATCCATGGAATAGAGAAATGATTATCATAAAAATTACATTCTCCACGCCTTCATCCGTGCTGGAGTGAGCTTTAAAATTGCTTTTAACTTTTTCCCGCATCGCTCACAGATAATGACAGCGAAACGCTGTTATTAAGATACTTCAGACTGTGTTTTGTAATTTGTATGGCTACGTTGAGATATTTTCATTAATTATGCCTCTTCTTATATCGAAAAGGATTGTTAGAACTTTTAACAAGCTTACTGTAGTGAAAAATGTTGCCTGAGTTATATCTTGTGACATTAAATATACGTACCTTATTTAGTTCTCACGACTTAATGGATATTATAGCAAAAAAATTAGTAAATATAGACAATTCCGTTGTGTAGTTTCTCAAACAATTTCAGAGAAACCTTATTCCGACTTCTTTTACCCTCTGTATTAAAAAAAAAGCTGAAGCAAGAACTTTCTTTCTTCTCCTAATATGGCATATTCACTAATGACTCGCTTATTCGACTGTGTGTAAACAGTTGCAGGATTGGTGAGTTGGCTAGCTCCTCAATGCATTTGGGTTTGTCTGTTGTGTTATTTTGGAAAAATCTGAAATCAAACGGGTGCTGCAAATGTACATGGGCGGCGGTAATCACTTAACCTGTGGTTTACCGCCAGCTCTTGCCACCTTCTTCCAAAAAAATAAATCTCTGGTATTACATTGTTTCTGACTATTATCATGAGATTGCATAACTTATTTCGTTGCGTTTCATATCAGAAATTTTTTGTCCGTCTTTTCGAATATTTGCGGCTTACTTTAATATGGTTCACGCAGTTGCACAAACGGGCAGCCGTGTCTGCTGAATAAACGTAAGCTTGGTCCAGGCTCTACAAGGCATGCTATGATACTGCAACCCTAGTTTATATTTGACAAAATGGATAGCAGTTATAGAGCTTATACTACTTTTTGCGCGTTTGAAAAAAATTATGAGAGTAAATTTAAATTGTTATAGTGCTAATCTCTGCACTTAAGATTAAACATTAAATTTTTTGTAGAAAAAAGGAACTAAAAGATTGGATTCCCACAGTGCAGTGGTGCACTTCTACAAAAAAATTTATGATAGTAAAATTTTTATGATGCGCGCGCGAACCATACCTGAAAAAGCGACGTAATGGATTCGGTTGCGAACCAGCCGACTTTATCATGCTTGGTTGCCATGGTAATACCCTAAAGTTGGTTGCAAATCAATAACAATTTGATATTTACCAATAATTCCAAATTATTATAAACCGTTACCATTTAATGTCTTTACGCTAAACTATAACTTCTTACGTCCGTACATAAGAATACACATTTTTTTTATTTAACAATAATAGAATAGGCCGCTTGTTGCCAAAGTCGAGCATTTAAAAAATAAGAGTAGTTAGAGGCAAACTGGCATTTTGATTAGCGCTAATAGTCTTAGGATGCCTCAATCAGCAAATGATACCCGTTGTATCTTTAAAATATGTCTTTTCTCGGTACCAGTAGTAAGGACTCACGTGAGATGACATCAGTAGCGAATACCAATTAATAAATACGCAGTTCGAAGAGTGTTTTTCATTTTCAAAGAACTAAGCAAGTATGTTATATGTATCATTAATTTCCTACCAGTTATGTTACCATGGATAGTCGAGATTTTCTCAAGAAGTTATTAGACTCATACTTAGGGAACTACAAATCATTGGAGCGACAGATTTTTATTTATACGCATCTTAGAAATTTCATCGCTTTTATAATAATTGTAAGCCATTCAATAAGATAATGAGAATAAAAACACAACCTTTTAACATTTAGGGAGCTAGCTTTCAATAACGCTTGGTGACTCTTAGCTGTGTAATCGGGAATTTAAATCAAAATTAAAAGTATAAAATTTATTATTTAAAAAAAATGAAATATTCAAGTTCATTAATCGTTTTAATAAATGAAATCATTACTTAATTGCCGATAACGTTTAATATTTCAGATTTTTTGATGTCAGCGGATGATGTTATTCAAGAGTAGCAAGCGCCCTAAACGTAAGACGTAACGTCATTGTTGTGTAGAGAGCGCTCTACCTGCCGTAGTACACCAGCAGACATTATGGCGCTCGGTTTTGAGTTAACAATATTAAAATTACACGAGTTTTTGTCGTTTCTGCGAAATTATTTTCGCGTTTGTATTATATGTCCCGCAGATTCATTGTTCCCGGCGTTCATTCATACTCTTTAATAGGAAAATGATCAAGACGGCTACCTTAACCGAGTATTCTTGACACTATGTTTTAATATTATAGTTTTATGAGCCCAAAGGTTACTTTTGTAATGTATTAAGTAAGGGGCGAAAGCGATTGAGAATATGCTGCCATCTATAATAAGCGGTTTGCGGGTAGCTTCAATGGCTTTAGTGTTAGAGTGATGCGCGCGCATTTTTAAATTTCACTAAAGAAATATAACTTAAAAAATTTCAGCTTGTACCGTGACCATGGACTCTGTGAAGGGCTCGAAACCAAACGCGAAAAAATCTCAAGTTCGTTTTATTTAACAATTTATTATTGCTATTTTAATGACCATGGCATTATCCACTCGATAATTACCTGCGGCTGCAAGGGTTTCCGTTCCACTAAGCCAGTGATCTTTGTGAGTTTCCTTCCC
Organism: Iphiclides podalirius; assembly: GCA_933534255.1. Lineage (NCBI taxonomy): Eukaryota > Metazoa > Arthropoda > Insecta > Lepidoptera > Papilionidae > Iphiclides > Iphiclides podalirius. The sequence continues at coordinate 5,408,992 of OW152838.1, read as the reverse complement.
TACCAAGTCTTTAATTAAATCATCAAGGTAACACCACCTTTTTCGCGGTCTGCAGGGACGACGCAGTTTGGGTGGAGTCTAGGTAGTTACGGATTTAAACACAAATCATATAATAGCGACTGCCAGTTCAATCCCACATTAGCGCATGCTTTGTGTTGCTTTTGTTTCGGAGAAACTGTTATATATTAATTTTTCTTAAACATCTACTAGGCTTAGTCTAAACATCTATAGACTTAAGCATCTACTAGGTCCAAGCGCGCTATACAAATTTGCAGTATTATTGGCGAGTATGGCAACAGCTTCCGAGAACTGCATTGGCCGCATTAGAAAGCTATATTTTGACGATATCTGTCCTACAATGCGTTTAGAGTTTTGAGTTATTAAGCAAATAAATCGTGATGTCATACTTATTTGCGTTACTTACAAAAATAACTCTATAATGACGGATACAATGGTCATTGAGATAAGTGAGGTGTTTAAGAATAAAATACAATGATAGTGACCATTGGTTTGATGATCTTTTAAAAACTAAATATTTTTACGATCAATATTATCTACCTTGTAAGTTATCAATAAAGTTGAACGTTTGCGTCATTCTGACGAATTGGCGTCACTTTAGCGTATTTCAAATTTTCTCACTATGTGTAAGTACACCTTATGTTAAATGCCACCTTATGTTTACCGCCGTCCGTGGCTATCTACAACATGGATGTATATGTTGGTTACTTTGTTCACCACACGTAACGCAAAAGTTTAATACTTCCACTTCATGTCTGTCTTCGTACGAATATTCTCCGGACTATCTGGGCACAGGGAGAATCGGCTAATAAATATGTTATTCTTTATTTTTTAGGACATAATATCTATTATCAGTATTTTGCTTTGTCCCGAACGTACTTGGTAAGTAATAAACATACTTTTCTTTTGGAAATAAACATATATTATGATTGCAACACCCGTAGGGTTGCAGATGCGTTGGCGCTTTTTAATAAAGTCGGCCCCGACTACTTTATTCACTAGACGAATCGCAGAAGTATAACACTTCCATTTCACGGACCAGCCCCTTCGAGAAACAGCCGAAGCTGTTTCGTTGTACTACCACATATTTTAAATACATAAACACACCGACAGTAGAAAAACGCTATCTTCATAACATAATAATTTTCTTGTACGGGGGATACGAACCCATGTTCGTATCCATAGTACAGGAAAAATGTATTAAGTATCGAGGGTATAGACCCTCCGGAGTAAGATACAGGTGCACTATCCACTATACCAATCGGTTCATCAAATTCTGTCATTGCGCTCGAGTAGAAGTTATGAAATGGAAATTACTCACTGAGCGAATTAAGTACATTTTGTGGTAGATCAACAACAGATTCGTAACTTCTGCTCGAATAGGCAAACTCGACCAGGAAAGTACCACAGCTGTCTAGAGGTAGCTTCAAGTGAAAGTTCTTCAAACGGGGAGGTACCACAGTCTCACGAAAGACGTTTCAAGTGGATGTGTTTGTGCGTTTGTGTTTCTTTCGGTCGGTGATCACGAGCTTATGGTCTAGTGGTTAGCAATAGCTAGAGAAGAAGAAGAATAAGACATAGAAACAACTGCAGTGTTATACCCCTGGTCAGTTGTCCGGAAGTATGAAATAGACAACAGCTGTGTCTATTGTCGTTGTCTATCGACCGTCACTGTTAATATGTGAACAGCGATTTGTGCATAAACTAGAAGGAAAACTCATTGCAATCAAACCGCAACTAGGGTCACTACTGTCCCAGACCTCAAATCGTGGGCCGGTTTTTGAGAACAGCTGTTCTCAAAAACTTTGCACAGATAAAGTAAGAAATATCACTTCAGAAGTGCTAATTTATTTATTTTATACTGGTCGTTTTGCGTATTTTGACAGCTGCTCAACAAACCGTTGCACATCACTAACTTCCCGCGTTGGCGGATCATTAAAAAGTAAAGAAGAAGTCCGAATTTATGTTCATTGTCTCCACATCGAGAGACACTGTATGTTATCGGCTTTATTGGATACAATTGGCCTTTTGTTTGTAAATGTTTTGGACGCGATTTCGGTAGGGATGTGCTCCGCTCATTTCCGCCCAAAAAATCACTTAAACGAGCGTAATTAGGCATCGAATACGATACGAGCCATTAGCGTAGCCCTAACGACGTTTTAGGATCGCTTTTTTAGCGCGTATGCAAAGCAACCTCGTTTGCATCCCTCAAAACCCCGGCCGTCCTAATTTGGATGCGCCCTATCTCGTCCGATCGTCGAAATGCACGCACGGTAGCGGGGACCTTACGAAACTAAAAAAGAAAAACGATAAATAAATAACCAGAACAATAAATATAATTAAGAACGACAAAAAGCGTCCGTCCGTACGACTGCGTGGACGCGCGTCCGCGACGACTCTATAACAACATATGTGAAACGTGCGATCGAAATTAAGCCTTAATATCAAATACTAGAGGTGAATTTGAAAAATCAAGATACTGTGCTCGTTCAACATTTTGTCACAGTACCATCACCTTTTTGAGGTTTCATCATTAAACATTTCCAGCTCTCTTCAGAAGCGATTAGTTTCGAAATCGCGTGGCAAAGTTTCAACTTGGTTTTATCGGTCGGTAAATGGAATTTAAACGAGATGACAATTCTTTATTGCGTCCGCAGATATTGAAGCGATTCTGGTCGCGTTCTCTCATTAATTGGGGTCGATAGAGATGAGAATCGCTTGTTCTGGGAAGTGGACTGAGTGATTCTCGGAGACCACGTCGCCTATGAGTTTGGTAGGACCTTTAGGGCTGCTTCTAACTGGGACATTAAAATTACCGAATTTTCTGTATTCATCTGATTTTGAATGTTAATTCGTTTTAATTTTGAATTAAAATTAATTTAATTATTTAAAAATACGGGGAATAATTATATCGAGTTTTTTCCCTGTCCGCTTCGCTGGGACATACCATCTTCTTTAAGTGAAAATAATATAGGTTGCGGATAAGTAAATCACCAGCATAACATATACTAAAACCTCCGAAATACGCTACATCTTATGGTATACTAGCGACCCGCCCCGGCTTCGCACAGGTGCAATGTATTGTACATATAAACGTTCCTCTTGAATCATTCTATCTAGTACAAAAAGCGCATCAAGATCTGTTGCGAAGTTTTAAAGATCTAAGGATACATAGAGACAGACAGACTGCAAGACGGCTTTATTTTATACTATGTAGTGATAAAGTATTATTCCGATCGGTTCAGTAGTTTCCGATCACAGTATAATCGAACAAAAAACCGACTCTCCATTTATTAGTATAGATTTTGACAACATCAGTTAAATGCAATCACCGTTATTATATTATGATCTGAATATAGTACTACGTTTTAGGATAATTATTAGGTAGGTTATATTATATTGATGTTACACGATGGTAACCGACAACAAAGGCAGGTAAATTACCAGACATTCTGTCCAGAAAGAAATTTTACATGGACGCGTTTGAATACCTACAATATCCTTCTTTGAAGCTTGATTTCACAGAGGACAACTCTCAAATAATCGCTGCATGACGATGGCTGACGATGGTTATACTAACAGAGCGGCCGTCGTCAACCGCCTACCGAATTCCAGTGAGATATCACCTTAGCAGCGTAAGAGATGGCCGAATAATGTATTCAGAGTTGTCCGTTTCTATGTAATTTATTGCGCCAATTAGTAGAGTCCCGTGAGGGAGCTTATCCGTTGTCAATCGCGCTCTATTTGGGAGGTAGCGGTCGATAATGGCCGAATTTCGGGGAACGCGCCTTTGATAACGCGGCTCCCGTCTACGGATGCCTTCGGAAGCGAGAATTTAACAAGTTAATTGGCTAGAAATAACCGAACACGCGGCGCGGCGTCGGACGCCATTTTGAGCACAGATTAATAAGGACACCACAGATTAAAATAAAGTCTTTGGATGCTTTCAGGTGGTATTAAGTCATAAAATTGTTGTGTTAAATTTACTTCACTGTTATCCTATGTTCTTTAGTTTTTATTAATAATAAAATTTGAATAACGTCCGGAAAAGAGGTTTCATATAAATCGCAAAAATCTTTTTTTAATGATCTTCTAGACGGGCAAAAACGAGAGCCTTGATACTGCCGTAAGGATGCATTTGAATCTTTTCATCCGTAGTCGCTTGTAACTAAAGGAGGCACGACAAAATTCACGAATTTTAATTTGGGAGCGAAAAATTTAGCGATACGTTTTTCTCGATAACGTTGACGATGTTGCAGTTATTTGCAGCCTGTCAGGTATTTTGAGTAATGTCTGAGTCGCCAATATTATTACATTATAACGTTTCATATAAAATTGTTTTTGTTTTTTTTTATTGATCAGACATCGTAATAAGCAGTTTATTACCTTCTCCATAAATACCAGATATAATATAGCTCAGTTTCAGAGAGTCTGCCTTTCATTATGTGAATTAAATGTTTATATGATGCGTTGTTTGCACTTTATTGGGAAATATGCAAGCGAAGTATGTGTCCGACATTAACTTAGTCCCAACATTCGTTGAATCATTAGGAGTGTAACACTATATTTTTATTCATCGGCGTATGTGTTTGTAAACCGCCTGTGCCGCTCAGGATTTTATTCTGCGTCGAAGTAGTGTTTAGGAAAATGTTCTATAAAGTGCGATGCAGTTGCCATTTTGTTTTACGAAGAGGTGAATAGATTCTTAACCTATACTGGACACGCTCTTTAAGCACGACCTCACCGTTCACGCGACCTGCGTCTCGCGTCTGCAACCCCAGGATGTAAGAAAAACTTTGTCTTCAACTCGATTAACGTCAAAAGAAAATTGTAGCAGTGAATAGTGAATATGTAAATAATAATGTTATGTTTCGTTAACTTCAATTTAATTCAAACATCAAACCCACCTGCAACATCGCAACTGGAGCACTCAAATGACAATATCTTAAACCTGTCTTAACACTGTCGCGCCAAACTGCTGGGGGATGACTAAACAAAATAATAAAGAAACCGAAACGTTTCATTGCGACAAAGTTGTAAATGTTGTCCGGTGTCGATCTTGAAATCCGGTAGCCGAAAATAATTTGTGAAATTACTTTCTTAGAATTGGGAGTCAATTAAAAGCGTTATATACATTCTTGAGACAATTCTGGATAAGATGGTCGAATTTATTTTTATATAGGTGTACACGCTAACCTATATTAGGTTTTCGTTGTTCGAACTTCGAACTCTTGGGTCAGGATTATTTCGGAATGAGCAGAGGTTTTCACAGTTCATCCAGTCTAATATCGATGTAATCATCGACTGGGATCTGTAGCTGAGTCTTCCAATAACTCCAACCTCACCGAGAGAAGTAGCTATGGAGATAAAGGAGTTCGAGTCCGGAAAGCAACAGGATATAATCTGATTACCCTGACCATACTGGAGAATCTGACCAGAAAGAGCATCGTGCTCCTAATATACCTATTCAACGTGGTATTTAGAACCGCTCACTTTCCAGCCCTCTGGATAATTTCCCAAGTAGTGATGATTCACAAAACACGGCCATACACAGAAAAACCAGAACATGAAAATGAACATCAATAAGCATTTATAAGGTTATTCCTTCTCAGAATAAAAGCATCATTGGATCACTACACTTTATTCCAACCCATCACAATGGCTCCCGTTAGTCTCATTCAACGATTAAGCAAGTCAAGCAGATATATCACATCATTAGGCACGGTTTTGAACGTAAAGATACTCCTCAGCTGCCTTTCTCGATGTGCAACATGTTTTTGATCGCGTGTTGCAAAGATGGCTACTGATACTGCTATGAAACTGCTACATTAGATGGTTATGTTTGCGGCAGTGTACCTCTCTGATCGATTCTTTCAAGGCAAACATGGAGAAAGGCGATCCAGCCTTCATCGTATAGAGGCTGGTGTGCCCCAAGGGTTGGTTCTGGGACCGATACTGTATAATATTCTTAGGTCTCACTTACCTTTAGACAACGACGTTACCATGGCAACTTATGACACATAAACGTGATCCACAAATGGCTGCACAAGTGGTGTATACATGCTAGTGCAGAAAAGTCTAACCACATCATATTCATTCTGAGGATAGAGAAATGGACCCCTGTAAGACTCGGTGAGGACATTTTACAGCACTCAGACTATGTGATACCTTGATAGGTGCCACACATGGAAGCACCACGTAAAACAAAAGAGATACCAAGTCAACCACTAGTTCCGTAATATATACTAGCTCATGGGACCAAACTTTGTACTGTCGATAGACAACAAAAACTTCTTATACATAATTCGGTGTTAAGACCAGTTTGGATTTTTCGTTTAAATTCATCAAGTGGCAGACTTAATATCGACTGTGGGATTTTATTATACATGCGCACACTTTGCCCCATTTTACTTTTTGTAGACGAAACAATGGCGTAGTTAGTTTGTCCTTATTTCTAGTATTTAGTTTATGTTTGTCACTATTCTTAAGATGATTTTTAATATTATGTTTAACATACAGAAAATTACAATGAATATATTGAGACGCAACAGTGAGTATATTAATCTCTTTAAAAAGATTTCTGAGTGTATTCCGGGCTCCGATGTTATAAATTGCTCGGACAGCTCTTTTTTGAAGAATAAATATTGAATTTATATCAGATGCACTACCCCACAACAAAATTCTGTACGACAAGATGCTGTGAAAATAACTGTAGTAAACAAGTCTGGCAGTGTCGATGTCTGATAGCTGCCTAACCTTCCTAATTGCAAAAACAGCGGAGGTTAACCTATTCGCAAGAGATGATAGATGGGGACTCCATTGGAGCTTTGAATCTACTGTGATTCCCAAGAATACAGCGGACTCAACAGGATTAAGGGTTACGCTATTCCATTTTAAGCTAAAACTTTGCCTTCTTACGTTGGGAAGGGCAAAAAGAAGGCATTTATTTTTTTAGCATTTAACACCATATTATTAATGGTAAACCAGTGGAGGATACGCGAAAGTGCACTATTCACGTTGTCATAATTCGATACATTTCGGTTAACCTTAAAAATAAGCGATGTGTCGTCAGCAAACAGTACAACATCACATAACTCACTGGCATAAAAGGGGAGATCATTTATATACACTAAGAATAATAATGGGCCCAAGATTGATCCTTGTGGGACACCCATTTTCATTCGGGACCCTGCGGAATTTACATCATTTATAGATACTTTTTGAATTCTATTACAAAGTAAGAGGCAATGAGATTGAGGGCGATGTCACGAATGCCATAATAATCAAGCTTTTGAAGGAGGGTTTTGTGATCCACGCAGTCGAAAGCTTTTGAAAGGTCGCATAAAACAACTATTGCATCTTGCGACCCTTCCCAGGCGTTATAAATATGTTTGACAAGTGCGATACCCGCATCTGTTGTCGATCTGCCTTTAGTGTTGCAGAAATCCATATTAGTAATCCATACTTTAGTAATCCATATTGCTCATTGTGAAAAATTTTGTTCAGATTAAAATGTACTTATGATTTAAAATTAGTTTTTCAAAAATTTTACTGAGAGATGGCAATATGGAGATAGGTCTGTAGTTTCCTGGATCATTATCCCCACTTTTGAAGACGGGGATTATCTTACTAAATTTCATAAGATCTGGAAATATTCCAGAATCTATGCAGTTGTTAAAAATGTTAGCTAAATGTGGTGCAATATATGTCATTATTGTGGTCATTAATTTTATGGACATGCCCCATAAATCCCCTGTATTTTTAAGATTAATAGAATTCAAAACTTTTATAATATCATAAGTATCTACGTGATTAAATTTAAATGTGTGTGGACAATAGGTAACATTATTTCTCAAAACGTTAATTGCATCTATGGGAGATGATTTTAATGTACGTGTGACATTAACTGCAATTTCTGAAAAGTAGCTTTCGAAACTACTTGCAATTTCATTATCTGATGTTATGGGAGTATTACCTATAACCAGTTTTATAGGTTCCCTGAATATCTTGGGTCTTCCAGATATACGGTAAATGATGTCCCATGTGGCTTTAATTTTATTGTTTGAATTTATTATTCTATTTCTTATATGAATAGATTTTGCCTGAATAATGGGCAGACTTTCGGGGTTCTGCGTTTCATTTCGTGCACCACCATCGTGCAGTGGGAACGAGAGGAGAATAGATTAGGAATACGGCGCGAAAGAGAGAAATACTCTTCTCCCAGCGTCCCGTAAGTACGTACTTTCGTTGCCTATAAACGAAAGAATCGGGCGGACTTAATTGGCTAGTACCCGGAGGACCGAGCTTTGCTCGGTTTGTTTTTTTTTGGTAAATCGTGTGTTTTGGAAATTACATTTAGATATGATACATGAAATATGCGTAATATTTTTATCTTACCGACCTAATAATAAGAAAATATGAAGTGGCGTTTTTCACAAAAGAAACAACTTTAAAAAAAAAGGGAAAAAAGTAACAAAATAACAAATCGACAAAAAAATTAAAAATGAAGAAAGCAATGATCTGGAATCGAAAAAAAAAGTAAAAAAAAAGAGAGTGTGTAAATGATCGTGAAACGAACCACGGCCGTCTGTTTTGGGGCCGCCCGATTACCGACCGAGCTATTATGACATTTTCTTTTGCGGCGAAATTTACCGTCATATTCAAATGATATTTTTCATTCCCTGAAAACAGGGATAAAAGGACATTTTCTAAAAATGAAACCTAGCTAGATCGATTTTTCGCCCCCAAATCTACGCAAATACTAAATTTCATGAAAATCGCTGGAGCCGTTTCCGAGATTCCGATTATATATATATATATATACAAGAAATGCTCGTTTAAAGGATAAGAGATTATAAGTTTGCGCGCCCTTAAAATCTTAGGACAAGTATATGCGGCCAACACTACAGAAGGAGTGAACGATTGAAAGGTGAAACGATTTAATTGGAGCACGACGGGGATGTTTATTAGTTAAAAATTGTGCGCAGCAAAAAGCGCCCGGTGCGGTGGGCTACTGGGAATCGGGGCCGGCTAATTAGCGGAGCCCAGTTGGCAACACTTGTAAGGAAACGTAGGGTTGACATAACAATGATGAAATTAATAAAGGCTTAATTATCGCCTCGCGATACCTTTAATATATTTGAGATTGAATTGATGTTCAATAAGTCAATATACATGATAAATGTATTTATTTATATTTTAATGGTATATAATATAATAATTTGAATGGAAGCAATTACTTTGTTGATTTTTTTTATGTTGAAAGTTGCCAAGAGAGCACGTGGTTCACCTGATGTTAAATAATTGTCACCGGTCATGCATATCTACAACTGCTGAGAGTTTGGCAAATTGTGAACGTTTGAAAGCCGTGCTAGCTCAATGTTCGCGAACTCACTTTTAGTTCAATATACTCGAGCAGCCTTAGTTCGATCCCCGTTGACGGTACCTATGAAATTGTGAATTTTAAGAGTTGATTTATCACGAGTACAGAGGTGGAAATCGCGAAGAAAACTGCATAATATTTTCGAAATAATAACAAAAACATTTCGAATATTTGTGAAGTTACTAATCTGCAGTGGGACCGCGTCGTGCATTACTCACTAAGACCCACTGTGTAGAGGAGGCCTTTGCTTAGCACTGGGACGTATACTCGTATAGGCTGTTACTTTACTTTTCTTAACGATGTATCAGTTATAATCACCGTATTCTCGATAAAACTTTTTGATACATTTATTGAAAGAATATAACAAACTTCTTTTCCTATATTAATATATTTCTTTTAATTAGGCATATTGTTTTAACGTTTTACGTGTGATGGTTTTACTTGAAAAGCCATCAAGCATGTAGCCGCAATTGCCTTGGTAAAAGTCAATCACACGGCGCCATTCATCGCGACGCCATATTGAATAAGTTAAGAGTCAACATGTAAAAACAACTTGATAATGGCGGTGGCCATTGAGCACCATTTTGGAGTGAAGATTAACGTTGTCGCTATATATTTATAACGTTGTCGCTATATATGAAATGAGTGTTTTCGGTGCTTATATTATTTTAGTATTAAATATTAAAGCAAGTATTCTCCATTCAAGTATACAGGGGGTAGGCCATAGTCGATCAGACGACCCCACGGATTGGGACTTAACATATATTCGAAATAGTTTTTTTTTGTTATTTTTCGAGAATATGTACATTTCCTCACAATATTTCCTTTATCGATGAGCACGTGATTCAGTATCATAAGAGAATCAGTATTTAAATTTGCAACTAGCAATTTTATTATTGCCGGCAACGCGATGAGAACACCGGTTGTTCTAGTATAATATTGAATTAAAAGCGAACTCCCGGACACTGATTTAATAAAGGTAAACGTTGTTTGATTTGACGAACATTGACGTGAAGGAATCGCACGAAATTCGGAATTATCGTGAAGCAATACAAAAAAATAATAATTGCCGAATATCGTGAAGTAATATAAAATCAGCGCGCCAAGAGCGAAGTAAACGCGAATACGGCCACCGAAAAACAAATAAGCATAACTCATTGGGCATCGGTCGTTATCGAATATTAAAATCACGAATGAGATCGATTAATCTGAGCTGGATAATACAGTGAGCGGCGGTCTGTTAATTGGTTTGTGCGGACGTAGCCTTTGCAGTTGATAACTCACTCGGGCGAGCGAATGCAGCAGAGCGAATGTGAAATGTCTTTTATTCGATTATATTAATCAGAGATAGTTTGTAAGAAGAGAAAGAGTAAAGAAGGAAACAACCAAAAATATATGTGCTAATGGAAACACTAAACCTGACGAAAGTGTGAAATTATAAATGGTTTTCCGTGTCCAACACCTCACAGCATCCGATGACACGGTGGCGCAGTTGGCCTGGATCTGGGTGTTTGTTCCCAAGGAGCCCACGTCAACCCTTCTTCGGCTAAATCGACTAATCAGCCAATACCACTTACGAAGTGGTTCACATGTGCTGACCTCACCTAGGAATAAGTGCAGGTTTTGATGAACACTTCACAGAGTCCATGCTCATGACGCAGATCGAAATGTTTTATGTCCTGATATCATACTACCCGGGTTACAAAAGCTATGAAAGCAAAAACATCAGTCAAAATAAAGCGATATAAATTTACTGTATGGATAATGCAATAGTTTCGAAATTGCAGTTGGCTCGGAGCTTTATTAAGCTCTGAGCCAACTGAAATTTCGATCCTCAGATAGAGCAAAGATATATTTTTCGCAAACAGTACTTCTGAGCAGAGGATTACTTACCTCCATCATCCCATGATCGTGAAAATAGAGATTATTTCTCTACTCTATTCTCTGTTATTGCCAAAATAAACAATATTCATTCTTCACTACACCAAACACATTCATAATCGATAATTCATAGCCCATCAGTTGTTTGTTCATTCTATGGAATTAATGATGAACCGGTTCATTCGTTTCTTGACTTCTTCCTAATCAAGGGAAAGTGCACAGTTAGTGTTACCAACCGGTGTGATTTGGTACTAACTATATAGTTACCTGCGAGTAAAACGAAGAACGCCTAGTTCAACGTTAATTTGCTAATTCCAAAGTAATTTATCATCTAGAATTTGTTCACGTAGTCGTTTTTCAAGGCTCAATTTCTCCGCGCACTTAGGATTCAATTTAGCGAGCCAAATGAAGAGATCTACCAACACTGGAAAGGCGTAAAACAATTTTCATGGCCCCTTAGCAATTGCCCTGTCTTAATACAGGGCTGTCTCAAGTTCTTTTCAATATTGATTTTAGGTTTAACATCGTAAGTGGCATCGTACGGTCAACGACCCATTGATGTAACTGGTAACAATTATTATTAGCTATAAAACTTTTTTTATAGAATGCATAGGAAATGAATACAAAATATATTTAGATTTCAAAATGATCTGAAATAATGAAGAACACTGAACATAATTATTATACGATCGTAAGGCACTATATCAAAATGGAAATTTTTCAAAATTTTGATAGACAAATTTGCACGCAGTTCACGTCTCGTTCCAACTCTGCAAGCCACTTTTATCTACTAGTATTTTGACGAAGATCTATTACATTATACGGTTATCAACCATTATCTTACACCCTGTTTGTCTTCTAATTGTGAGTTTCAGATTTCCTTAAAACTTTATTTAGTTCACTGAACGTTCCCCTGACTATCCAAAATTTTCTAAATATTGTTTTCCCTGCTAACAAACATTCGTTTTTAGCCTTTTGTTCTTTCTAGACGGCCAAACCATCCTAAAATTCCATTTCCATTTTTTCTCTGTCTCTATCACTACATATTCTTCAAGGTCATTCCATTATGAACTCCCTCCAAAGATTTTACATTGCAGATGAAGAGCTATGCGCGAAGGCACTTATGTTGCTCTCCCAACCACGGCCTCATAGAAGATCAGAGTAAGTTAGAAGTAGGTATTACACTTTTACTTCACTCTTGATTAGTGAGGTAATCGGGGCTCGATTTCGTATCGTTGTAAACTCTACCGCCCAGGTGATATAGGCGTCAATGGGTAGCGATCATCACTTAACAGCGGGAACCGCCTGCTATTTATAGCTCTCTCTGATAAAAAACATATTTAAAATCCATCCCTTTATTGATGCTTTACATTTGTAAGCATCAGCCCTAAGGGCACGCAGCTATCCAGCGAAGTGCAGTTGCCCGTGGGCTAATTAAAACATCAAAGCAGGCAGCCATGTTGTGCTCGACAGATAATCTTTCATATTTTGTCTTAGCCGTCGAATTTGGCTGCGGGCCCAATGCTGCCAGCTTGAGTTAATTATTGCGTGTGCTAATTTCGACGAAGGAGCAATTGCTTACGCACGGTTGTTTTTTATGTGATAAACATTTCATATGTTCATACCGCGATGAAGATACGATGGAATTATTACTTAATTGGATGCCAGAAACGGGTAGGTACGCCTTAAGCGATCACGTTGGAATTTATCGAATTGAATAAGAAAACTTGATTCGTTAATATATTATAGAATAGGTTATTAAACATGTTGCAGGAAATCTTATGGTACTATTTCTGGCGTACGAATTCTTTATTTTAAATGTGCAATAAATAAAAGTTAGAAAATATAAACTATTTATTCATAGTCATAGTTAATTTTAATAATTATTAAAAGAAAACTCAAGTTCTTAGCAGCACTCAGCATGATTTACTGCTGCTTGGATGAGTAGGGTCTTCCGTGAAAATATCTTAGCCTTATGGAAGACCGGCGTGAAGTGGAACATAATAGTTAGCAGCGCAGAGGATACAGTTAACTGCATAGGTGTTGTAGATGTCCATAGGTAGAATTAGGTAAATACTCACATCAGGTGCTTGCTTCACTGCTAACTTCGCACATAAAAAAATAATGTTACTTAGGTATATGAAGTGAGAAATAAAGTAACCGACCTAGTGTCTCGGACATGCCTTCTTTAGTGATAACAAGTTAGTCAAGTTTCCCGGAGCGTGCACCACAGAACGAAGACTTGGGTTCCCCAAGGCTAGATTTAGGCTAGGGGACAACTGGATACATATTGCCGAAGATCGAGATATACCTACATTGTGCCTTGGTAGAATCCTTCATCTATCAGTGAATTGTCGTAGGCTAGTGATGATGATAATGATGACGTCGTGAAGATTTACATACATTGATTTTTAAATAAAAAAAAACACACGTTTATGATGAGAGCCCTGATGACTCAGTGTCCGAGCGCTCGCCTTTAATTCATTATACTCGAGCAACCCGAGTTCAAATCTCGGTGCCAGCACCAATGGAATTTTTAACTTTAATACTAATACCCTATATACAGAGGAGGCCTTTGTTCACCAATGGGACATGTATAGGCTGATACTTTACTTCAAGTTTTACGTTTATGATGAATTTATAATACTTTCGCGTTTCGTCTGGTGAGTGTGGTGGCCGGAGCCCAATTTTCAAAAGGTTGTCAACGCATCTGCAACCCTCGGGTGTAGCAGATGTCCATGGGTATTCACTTAATATCAGGGGAACCATCTGCTTGCTTGGCAACTATTCCCATAAAAAAAAACAATGTCCTCTTTTCGACTGTCACTAGCCTAGTATTTAAAGTGTGAAATGTTTTTGAAATGCTTACTAATCAAACGTGTTTGTTTTACCGGGATTGACATTTACGTTAACTGGCGTTCGGTTAACGAAACATCGCGTGTTCGCGCGCAATTATAATTCCATTCGCATCGACGTTTTCGCAACTCGACGACTGCGCCTGACAAATGGGTTCGATTCCTCGCCGAGTCAAGGGCGTGGCCGGATTAGTTATGGTGGCACTGGGCAATTACCCCACCGCGCTCGCTTCGAGCTCCGTTTAAATTAACAAACAGCACCGGTTGAATTGGGCCCTACTCTCAAAGCGCCGCCGGTGAAATACTCTACGTTCACACTTTACCTTGCAGGAGGAGAATTTTTTTAATTTTTAATATTAGTACTTGTCTTAGCACGTGCAGAGGCAAGTACTGCTATTTCGAGGTGCAGGTTCGAACCCTGGTAGTGGTGAACATGGACATTAGACATTATCTCTGTCTTGTACATGTTCATGTTAAGGGAGACACTGTTGAGGTCAATGAGCATAGTACCAAGGTTCTCCAGCGATACTGCCATGATGACTATGTCGTCGGCAAATCGAAGACCAGCGAAGTGTTCGCCAGTGATGTTAATACCACGTCCTTTCCAGTCCAGAAACTTGAAAACATCTTCCAATGCAGCGGTAAAATTTCGGGGGCAGTTGAACAAAGATAACCAACATAGTTCAGAAGATTAGTAAGCTTGGTAGCCGGCCATATGGATCGTAGAACCGATAATTGATGGAGAAGGAAGATTCTAGAGTGGCAGCTTTGTCCTGGTCGACGACTAAATGGAGTGCAAATGTGCGAGAAGTCGATGGATGCAAATAGCTCAGGATCGATCTAGGTGTCAGTCTAGTTTATTTTTTTTATTTTTTTTATTATGTGATAAAGTGGCAAACGAGCCGGCGCTTTACCTGATGTTAAGCGATAACCGCCGCCAATGGACATTTACAACACCCGTAGCTTTGCATATGCGTTGCTACCTTTTAATAATGTAGGCCCCGGCTACCAAAGACTACTATTGTCTACTGGAAATGCCGGCTGCCGGTACTGCCGGCTACCTCACTCACCAGACGATGTGCACAAGTGTAACGATTCTACTTTAACACCGGTTTTCTGTGAGGTCGTGGTACTAACCCGGCCCGTACTAACCCAGTTCACAGTCAGGCTATGTTCAGCAGTGGACTCTAACAGTCTGAATGATGATGATTTTTTTTAATTACATTCATTTCATTAAACAAACTATAAAACATCATAAATAACTTTGTCTATTATTTTCGTAGCAGTAGATAAAAAATATAAATTACTATAGTACACAGTTACAAATCCATTTTTCTAAGAACAGCAATTACAACAAATGTTTGAATAAGTGTAGGCTTAGCAAAACGCATTTTATTAAACGCATGTTATACTCTTTTGGTGAGCATGGAAAAATTATGGGGGTAAAACTTTTAAGATTCACGCGACACCAACATGATGAAGTTTGTTGCAAAGCGACCAACTTCGACCTACTTTACGGTATTACCATGGCTACCAATAACAACTTTTTGACATTTATATATAATTCCAAATAATGTAATTAAACCATTATCAATTGCATTTAATTAATGTATTTTTCACGAACAAAGAGTACTGGCTCAGGGGATATAATTTAGTTATTTTTTTTATGGCTAAAGAAGTATAAGTTTTTAACCGGCTTCAAAAAAGGAGGAGGTTTCTCAATTCGACCGTATATATATTTTTTTTTAATGTGTGTTCGCGGATAACTTCCTCGTTTATGAGCCGATTTTGACAATTCTTTTTTGTCAGAAAGGAGATATCCCAAGGGTGATACCATGATAAGGAAACCCTGATCTGACGATGCCATCTTAGAGAAATCGAGGGCCATCATTGAATGTTATAGGTATTAACAATATTTTTTTAATTTTCTGATTGAAGTCGGTTTTCTTTTTGTTAAAAATTATAGTTGTAACGTGTATACATAAGTACACACATATTTTTTTATATTAACGTCATATTTCACTGAACAAAAAAATATTTATAAATTATAAATAGTCCAGTTAATTTAATAGTATTTTTATGATGGAAACACACTTTTTTATTTCGGCGTAGTTTAAGATAGAGGTGGAGGAGGCAAGAATGTCGATTTGAAGTCGGATCGAGGTGATCGCCATATGTAAGTTTGATTAAATCTGCATACCGACCGAATTCCGCCTAATTGGTATCTTATTAACGAGCAATCTAAGTCTCAAGAAAAATCGTCATATATTATATTTGCTTTGTATTGCGTTAGTAAAGTACGGATGTATGTACATGTGTTAGCTTTACTTTGTTTTATCGAGCTAAGAATGTAGAAATATAAATACTTTTACCAAATCACTGTAGTTTCACTTTGCACAACAATAACACTGGTATAATTACTTATTTTATCACTTTAATATCACTAATGAAACACCACTCTAACGAAAGACGAAGACCGAAATGCTTCGTACAGCTTCATTTGTACCTCATAGAATGAGACTTCTTATAGTGTTGCCAACAACCGCAAGGAATGACTTCTTTTAATTTTGCCAAAACATGTACATTTTGATTGTAAAGTTCATCTTCGTCCATAGACAATAACCACATTCGAAGGAAGCATTCCTTGTTGCGTTGATAAACTTTAAATGGACGTGATTGTGAGCGATCCAATTGGAGTCTTCTAGCAGGTACTTAAACTTTCGTGTCACAGCAACAAAAAGAGCTTTTAGGTATTTATAAAAATGAAATCACCGCATTGTCAACACGTTCTGATTTTTTTTTAGGGATCTTGATAGAGTGGCATTTTTTTTATTTAAAAAAAAAAAACTGATTTTTTTGGCATTTTTTTTAAAAAAAAAAAACTGTTTTTTATTTCAATAAACGATTATACTACTGAGTTTAAACCTCCGGTGTAACTTCTCAAAAAATCTCTCTGTATAATGTGTCCCACTAGACAAAGATACCCGTGCAGAGCATACCAGGGCATAGTTCAGTAAAAGAGTAAGGTCGGTCCCAATCTTCTAGGAGATAGGTAGGTATACTAACTGTAAAAAATTCAAATTCTGACTAGTAAACAACTTTTCCTTTCAATTTTTTTTTCACGTTTTACCTTTACCTACAGTAATTTGTACAAAGACGATTACATTAAATATTTACAGAAATCAATGGAAAATAATTTGGGTCAAGAGGCCCCCGCTCCTTTGTTGCAACGAGGCCTCCAGACCTCTAAATCCGGCTCTGTGGCCTGCAGGTGAGGTTCGATATCGACTGTGATTCCGATGGCTGTTGGCTGTATTAATCGTTTGCAGGGAACGGTGAGTACCGCCCTGGTTAAAAATTTACAACATTACGTCTCGTTTTTCTATATATCTATATATTTTCTATATTCGTGTCTGCTATGCCCTATATGCCCTATGATACCTTGTATACGCGTTTTGATTGTCCCCCGTGCTCTTAGGCGAACTAATCGGTTATGTGTCTTCGTACTCGGTAAACGGTGACCTAATTCAAGTCCACCCTTCAGAATATGGTGGGTGTTTTCCTTGATGTTTTTAAGGCATACGATAAAACCTTGACCACGACTTGCTTGCATGTAACGTGCCATATATGTACGCACATATTATATGAAGAAGAGGCTATTCCTTTCTCAAAGGGTGCCAACGTATTTGTGACTTCTCTGGTTTGTCAGTGTTCATGGGCAGTGGTGAAATCTTACTATTTGGCTCGCCCGCTTGTTAACCTCATTTTCCATAGTAAAAAAAATGGTGATCTGACTCTTTTCTTTCTAATATCTCTTTTCGCTCGAAGAAAGCCGGCGTGAAGTGTAAATATTATGCTTTCGTGTTTCACCTCACGAGTGGGTGGTAATAAAGTATCAGCATTTACATGTCCCACTGCTGGGCAAAGACCTCCTCTGTTCAGAGGGCATCAGGGCATAATCCACCACGCAGACCCACTGCGGATTGGCGGAGTTCACAAATTTTAGAAATATTTTTTTTGTTATTACTTCGAAAATATGCAGGTTTTAGGATGTTTACCTTCACCGCTGAGCACGTGATAATTCAGCACTTAAAATTAACAATTTAATTGGTGCCGGCACCGGGGATCGAACTCAGGTTGCTCGAGTATATTGAATTAAAGGCGAGCGCCTCGACACTGAGCTATCACGGCTCCCTGGTATTAGTGGGTGTTAGTAATCATTGAATATTAGGGGAACCGACTTCTCCCTTACCAACTATTAATATCAAAAAATTATTTCCCCATCGAATTCTAAATTAGCTGTATAGTTCCTTCAGTACTACTACAGTTCAGACAATTTAAGTTCATATCTAGGCAAAAGCGATAAATATTTGTAGGTTTTACGTAGAATGTGCTTTGGTTAGTGAATTGACAATTATGCGAAGTAGAGTAAAGTGGCGAAAGTTGAGAGTACTTAATTTTCGCACTTTAAGTACTACGTTAAGAGTACTCTAAGTGAAACAGGTCGAGTGCAATTTTTTTATCGTCACAGCCAGCTGTTGGTCGATTTGAAAACATTATCGTTTTTTAATCAATGCCGCTTTTTATACTGAACCATTCATCCGTTTGCAGACATTAATTAGAAATCAAATTGCTTATTGAACCAAGTTTAATAATTTATTATTTTCAGTGTCCTGCAATTGCTGTTAATTAAAACAATTGATTGTAAATATTTTTCATATAATATTGCCTTTTACTGTCATGCGTTTAATTATTGGTAGCATGAAGACCTTACTGTTTTAATATAAGGCACTAATTTAGTCGACGCATGAACCATTTTATGAGTCTTGCAACATTTGAAAAATTTCACCGACGCAGCCTATAAAGAGATCACGTAATGCGACGCTCAGGTCTTTCACGATGAAAACCAAATATACGAGGTACCAGGACATTCTTATAATTGCGTCAGAAAACACGGAGAATAACACCAGGGGGCTCCGCGCGACGGGTCACACTTTACTGGTCTGCTCAACCGATCCGTCATCATTACGTATAAACGGACCAATTACGATAAATTGCTAGCAACGGATAGCAATAAACGACCATTTTGGTAAATAAATAAATTAATGAACGAGCAATTAATGCGAATCCGTCGACTCGCGCGCCTCCAACGCGGAATACAAATCTGTGTATTAAAAAGAATTAACATCGCTTATAGTGTGTACGGCGCGTAAGTTTTTGCAGGGGTTCCAATTAGTGGCCGAGTACTCGCTTGGGTCCAGCCTCGTTTCGTATTGCCTATCGTTTGCGAAGGCTACTCGAAAATGACCCGTATCGCTGCGGGCATAAGGCGCACGATGGCCCTGATTAAGGCAATGCATTATACTTTCCGCCGTCGCCCCGTGCATTATTTTTACGATGGAAAGCAAAGTGTTAAATGTACTCGTTCGGCTAACGGAGCTCAGAGGGTACAGTTTCGAGATGAGTGAATTTCAAGCACAAGTTACTGCGAAAATGCATTACACCGTTTAATCGATTAAATTGGGATCTCTGATAGAATGGAATCCAGTTCATAATATGTTTACGGTGAGAGTTCATGAATGATAGCTTAGCTTTAGCTTCTCACATATGGAAGTGGAAGCAATTGAAAGTATTTAATCTAACGTTGTATTTTAGATAGTCAAAGTTAAGCCGAGAAGAGCGAATGCCGAAGACGTGGGTTCGATTACCACAGCGGCGACATCTTTTCGTACTTTTTCTATATGTTTTAATAGTCAAAGTTAGTTTAACTTTGAGAACACGCAGTGACTGTACTTTACTGTAACAGCAGTGTTGAAATAGGACATTGGTTCATTTCGTTCGTTTTAACTTATGAAACATGTAAATTCTCCCGACATACGCATATACGACTATTTGCGATTGAAAGTGACATAGTACTGATATCTCAATAGAGATTTTTAAGCATAAAAATATTCACGAATTCAACGACGACGGACGAGATCACATAACAGCTATTGAAGTTACAATATACAATAAATGATATGAGTCTTTATGTTTAGATTATGTATTTGTGCCATTTGCTGTTGAAACTTTAGGTCCGGGGTCCCCGCACATCAATTTTTTTTAAAGTTTATGTCCTAGTCTTAACGCCGCGACTGGTGACAAGAGAGCTGATTCTTTTCTCGCTCAAAGGTTAAGCATAACTATTCAGCGAGGAAATGCAGCTAGCGTTCTTGGCACCATGCCGCGTGGATTAGGTTTATTAGATAATATGTAATTTTAGATAGATTTAATCTTGTAAATATTAGATCAATAAAGATTGTAAATATTTCAAAAAAAAAATATAAATGATAACTTAGGACTGGTCCTGTGAGGAAATGACGAATAAGGTGGGTATATAAAAATTCTATTTCTCGGTGGTCATTAATAGTGCGATTTGAGTCTGTGCAGGTTACTTCTCTATATGCAGTGGATCGCACTAGTGCTTCCACTACATCAACATCACAGCCATCTTCTCGTTCCTGTTTTCTGTCGCGGTAACATGGGACTTCTCAGCGTTGCTATCTTTTTTTTTTATGTGAAAAGTTACCAAACGAGCAGATGGTAAGCGAATACCGCCATCGCTCATGGACATCTGCTACACCTGAGGGTTACAGATGTGTTGACAACCTTTTGAAAATTGGGCTCCGGCTACGTCACCAGACGAAACGCGAAAGTATTTGTCATACTTCCACTTTACGCGTGTCTTCTGTGAGGTCGTGGTACTTACCCCGACGGGCCTGCCCATTCGTGCAACAGCCGAGGCTGCTGCGTGGCCCCACCACCGTAATCTTTTCTGGCTTAAGCCATTTATTCATCATCACCATCATTTCCCCCGTTTAGTCAACTGTTGAACACGGGCCTCCCTCACAGACTGCCATGAACGAAGATCCCGAGCTGTTTCCTCACTTTATCTTTATTCTTTATTGAATGATATGCTGCGAGCACTTATAAAAGCTATGTAATAATGTTTTCCGTTACTATGAAAAGGTTCTACTGCTGATATAAGTAGTTGCGTTCTAAATTCTCACTTCATTTTCGATAATAAGCTCCATATATCAGGTAAAAAAATATAACCGATAGCAATGACAAGTTGATTGGTGTTGCCAAGTTGTCGACTGTCGCCTTTGATTTATAACGGGTAAATTGCCCGTAACACATGCGCGTTGCTTTTATCTATATATATATAATATATATATTATATTAGCACACTAGACGCACCGATTAATTCCTCCGAACGTTTTTTTTTATTTGTATATATTAATTTCAATAAATTGTTCGTATCGACCTTGGGATTGAATGAGGAAATCTCAATGTCCTTGCAATCAGTTAACATTAATCGTGCAAATTTTGCTTTCATTGCTTCTCGTCATATGAATTATTTGTTTCTCACGTATACAAGCAATTGCGTTGATTAAGAAACCCGATATCGCCATTAAAAACCTTTCATAATCTCAACATTTTTACGGAGAAAATACTACATGATCATCATCATTTCAGCCTATTTGAGTCCACTGTAGGACATAGGCCTCCATAGACTGCAACGAAACACGATCTCCCACATAGACTGTTACGAAGCACAATCCTGAGCCACCTGCATCCATCGACTTCCCGCAAATTTGCACAGGTCGTCATTCCATCTAGTGGGGGTCTTCTACACTGCGATGGCCAGTACGAGGTTTCCACTCAAGAACCTTTCTTCCCCATCGGTTGTCAGTTCTACGAGCTGTATATATATATGGCCATATATATATGATTATGCGAACAAACAGTTTCTCTCCACCTTACTTACATAATTAACGTCAAATCAATGAATTCTTACGAAGCTCTACTGTTTTATGAATTTTTACTACGAGCTACTTTTCATTTCGAAGGCATATCTACATATATACAGCGGGTCATGGGATAATTTTACCGAGAAGGGATCTATGACTTTTATTAATTTTCAGCTACCGTTTCCCTAACAGCGTAAGATCGCAGAGGTATTTCACAAAACAAAAGTGTTGTCCCTCCATTGGAAATATTAGTAGTAGTGTTGTAGGAGTCTCGTTAATACAAGGTAGAATTTAGTGATGTAAAAATAAATTAAACGTATGCTTTAAGATTTATTTCCAAATATACAGTCTGTCCTTTACGATTATGGAATCGTTATAAACACTCTAATTAACCAATTTCTAATTTAGGTGTAGGTCTAGATTTATATAAATTAATCGTAATAAAAAATCTATCATTTAATAGTTACACTCACCTTTACTCTCCTTACGTATACAATGAATTAAATAATATATTTACATAAAATTACTAATTGACTAAATTATAGCGAAAAAAAAAACTAATTAAATATATTTGTACAAAATAATATTTTGACTAAAGATCCGATAATAGTTTTTGTGTTTAAGCGAATACGAAGCATTGTGAATGAACCAATTTGACGTAAATTTTTCGCGTTAACATATTGTATTCCTTTTAGTGTTATAGAGTTCTATTTTATCGCTTGTAAAATGTTTGAATGGCCAACAGCCCAATAAAATATTCGAAATATCATTACTTAGAACAAACATTCAATAATTGCATTTAGTTTTATAAGAGTATCATAACTAATGATTATATAAAATGAATGTATCGAATTTGAGTAAAGATTTTGCTATTGTAATTTAACGCGATGTAAATTGAATCATTAAAAGAAAATACAAACTTGCCGTTAATGACGGGTTTGCAGGCGTTTCATTACCAGCTGTAAAACACAACGCAATTAAGGTGCACTATAAAAAAGGAAATTTGTCTGTGTTGAAAATAAATTACGAAAGTCGTAAAAATTAAAAGCAATTTGCTATACCGTGTTATTACTTGTGCAATTTACAATTTGCATCAAAGACGCGTATTTAAAATATTTTGTGCGAGTAATACTACTACTTTTAGACAAATGACTTATTTACATTTATCATTCACATTCATTTACGATTCGTGCGGTGGACACGAACTGATACTAAAATAATCTGTTCTTCAATATTTGTCTGAATTTATTAGAATTGACGTATCGCTTTGTTTAATTTGATTTTTAACTACTTAATGAATATTTTGCAGTATGCTCAATCATAAATTTTCAGCGTGGAAACATTACGAAATCATTATTAGCCAACCTTAGACGCCTCATTTAAAATTCAGACGCACGATTTAAATTTGATGATAGCAGTACCTACTTAATTTATAAAATATCAAAGATATCACAAATCAATATAATGGTTTTCGGTTCTAGTATTTCACAATACACAGGAATTATATTTATAACGTGTTAACTATTTGGCTGCGTTGGAAAAGCATCGCGGGCAAGGAATATTACTCTTTTATGTTATCGACACCTAGAAAATTTTATTGTAGTTGAAAACAGACTAAAGTAAATGCAGTAGTAACACTTGTCTTTTTGGAATGCAATAGTTTGTGGAATACTTTCATAAAAAAACGTTTAGATCAGATCAGGTATTAAAAGAGTATCCTATTAATTTTCAATTATTTTACTGGTAGAGTAATATAGTTTTTTAATATCTCCATTTGCACTTCCTTTGGATTCCGTCATCCAAATATGATATAAATTTTTAAGAATCCCGTATATTCTGTACACCGTATTGTTTGTACAGTGTATCTATATTTACGAAAATTCACTTTTCACTTTTACGTAATACTACATGACAATTAAAGTAATCAATGCTGAATTGCTTATAACATTTCAAATGTGGTTTGGTTATTTTTATTTATTTTGACGAAATAGGTTTTTTTTTTACAGAAATTCTTAAACTTATAATGCGCCATACTATTATAAATAATTTTGTATATGTGAGTCATACAATACATATTATATAATAAATTAAATGATACAATTTAACAGTAAATTCAAATTATTGTTTAATATAACATTTTTGATGTCCTAAAACTATATTAATATTTAACATACATAACTTACTTTTACAATTGAACTTATCACCATCTTTCACTTATACAAATTAATGCTAGAATAAATAATTTTTGCCTGTTCACTGAGAATTATAATGACAAAAATACAATAATACTTCACTGAAACTATTAATACGCTGTCTTTTTATACATATGTCAAATCATGTTCAATGTTGACAGTTACTTCTAAGATGGCGGACGCGCACGCGTTCCCGCGCTTTCCAGACGTCAATGCGGTTGAAGGGAATTGAGGATGTTCATGTTGATTGCGTGTTGGTGGGTCGGTGGCCCTCCAAGGAAGCTCAGTTGTGGCCTGGTCGCGGCGGCCATTGCCGCGAACAATGGCGGGGCACCCCCCCCACCGAAGAGCGCGAAAGATGGCGGGAGCAGCGGTCGGGCTGACAGCCGAAGCTTCTCTATTTCGGCCTCTTGCAGGCGTTTCGCTTTCGCTCGTCTGTTTTGGAACCAAATTTTCACCTGGAAATAATTGATTATTTGAGATACTGTAAAATCTACAAGTATTTGCATGTGTAACGTTTCTTATATTAGTCATGATCATTTTTTCCTGCTATACAGGATGTTTCGCTTAGTAATCCCTAAATGTTTCCATCAAAAAGCACAAGTGTTCATTTTAGATTTATACACTAAGTACAATACTATTTGCTATTATTGATAGAAAGTCTTAATAGATTTTTCCTTAATAATTTCATATAATTTTTGCAGTTTAGTGTGACTTATAAATAATCCGATTGACAAAGACGCTAAAGGGCGTTACAGTTGGATTAGCAATAAATTGGATTACGGTCACACTGCACTCTCTTTTAAAGAGATAGCTTCAAGAAGAAGAAATAAGCGGCGATATAAATGCCAGCAGATACAGAATACACAGGCTGTGTAGAGTGAGTTATGTCTTAAGGATAGTCTTTGAGAGAACACACCTGTGTCTCAGTGAGTCGCAGCGAGGAGGAGAATTCGGCCCTCTCGGCGATGCTCAGGTACTGCTTGTCCCGGAACTTCTTCTCCAGGGCCAGCAGCTGCTGGGTTGTGAAGGGGGTGCGCGGCTTGCGGTTGGGCTTGTGCTTGCGGAGTTGGCACCGCACCACCGGCGGCCCGCTCGGCGCCCCCGCTGGAAGAACACGGGAGGAAGGCCTTGGGTTAATAGACTGTTGTTATTTTTAATGTAGTCGCACTCTTTTTAACCGACTTCAAATGAAAGAATGTCTATCTGTTATTGTGGCAATATTTTTACGTTTATTCTTGCGTCACACTGACAGTTATTATAACTCGCCAGTTAAAAACTTTGTCAATGCAAACCTTTTATAAATTTTGAATATAGAACTCTTTGGTAACCTAATGTGAAATATTGCAGTCATTTGTTTTTGTGAATTGGCGGCTCTTCCAACATCTGAAAATGTATTTAACGCGAGAATATCTTCGGTCCATGATATATTACGACTTTCGTTGTGGAATTATTCAATAAAAAAGCTACGATATACTTCGATTGGCATTTAATAATGAAGCAGGATCCTCCTTCATCACGACAACGCTTGAGCGCATTCCGCGAAATGATCAATTGAATATTTGACCATAGCAAGTGTCGCGATGATTGACCCCCAGTAGCAAGCATGGGGGCGTCTGCTGCTGCACATGGGGCTCGTGAAGGGTGCTGTGCTAGTTGCACCGGCACAGCACCATTTAGCCGGACTGTATGGCCTAGCACCCGTTAAGAGGCCCGGCACGACTATGGTCTAAGAAGGCCATAGTTGTGTCTTCGTGTTCGCGTGTGATGTCCCCGGTTGATGCGGCAGAGACAGGTGCAACGTGGGTTTTGTAGTGGGTACCCTTCCGCATCCAGTGAATCCTCAAAGGATTTTTCCCTCGTAAAAAAAAGGAGTCGTGACATATACCCCTGCGATTTTCATTTATCCCAAACTTCGACGTGTTCGCTTTACGAGCCATGAAGTGAGTGTGATCGAAAATGCCGTAGAAGAGACTTCTATGGAAGATTGGGCCCACTGCCTTTTTCAGTAGTTCCATCGAATGCAAAGATGTATAGAGAGGAACAGAGACTACTTCGAATAATAATAAAAATGTTGGCAAGTTTCTACATGGAACCGTTTTATGACTATCTAGGAACTTCCAATGTGACCCACGTATGAAAGATTTTTTTTTCATGTAAATGTAAAGTGTGTATTTTACAACATGTTCAATGTGTAAAATACAAAAGTTACTCATATAAATAAAAATAACAGGAAACCGTTAGGTTTAATGAAATGTAATTAAAAGATATTGGTGAGGTCAGTTTATGAATGGCAAAATTTTATCTGATAGTGAAAAACAAACGTTGCACGCGTCTTATCTCAAATTAGACGCCGCAGCTAATGAGAAATAATAACTGTTGCGTTCAGTGTTAGCCGGTTCCTGTCTAGTACTTAAACTATTTCCATCCAATGATTCGCTGCGGTTACGGCGAGAAACGTGATTAGCATCACATGTTGCGATAGATATACAGTAAAATCCGTTTATTATGACATCGAAAGGAATTGAAAAACACGTCATAATAAGCGGACGTCATACAAACCGTTTTGTGAAAAAAATAAAAAAAAATGTGTGCGTGTACTAGCGTGTACACTCGTAAGAAATGAAATTTTTTATGACGTTATTTTTCAAAAAATAATTTACTATATGCAACTTTACAGAAATTGGTTAAATAAAGTTAAATTAGATAAAGTTTAATAAAAGGCTTTTATTATCATAGACATAAATACAAATTCTACAATTATTTCATTTTAGCTTTGTATAATATTTAGTTTCTTATTTGTAATACATAGGTGGCGTTAGTAGTAAATTAAAAAACACACTATGGTTTGACCGTTGTAATTAGTATGAGGGTCCGCAAAAATTGTTGATTAAAAAACTTACAACGTGAACCTTGTTTATTTCAATTAACCTCACGGACCCAAAATACAACCGCTTTGAATTTGTACATGGTCCTTCGTTGCCGAATAGTCAGCGAGTGAGTAGAAGGCAGACATTCGACTGGCGCGCGAGTGTTGTGAGTGAAGTTTTTTTGGAAAACCGAACTTGCGGACGTTGGATCGACGTCGCAACCGCAAGTTCCAGGAGCCGATCGAGGCTTCGAAGAGCATCATCGGTCAGCTTCAGATTGTGTCTTCGGTGGAAGGCGCAGTCAGGTCACGGTAGGCGGTGCCTGCCTTTGGAGAAGAGGAAGTCTCTACAGTGTCGTGCTCTGAAGTACTAGACCTAGCACTGTCATTACTACAAATATTATTATTGAATTTCATTAATTGTAATAGAATTATTACTATCATTGATGTCGTTATTATATATTTGTGTTATTAATGGCTTATGGTAACTGAAATACGAAATATATTGTTTACATTTTAGAATTAGAATTAAAATAAACCCTTTGATTTTGCTGATCACTTTAATATAACATGTATATATATATATATATATTGTTATGAACAGACAAAGGAACTAACGCCATCTAGCGTCAACTATTAAAACCACTAAATAATAAAGACGACATAAAACCCCCTATTCAACACTAGATGGCGTTAGAGGAACATTTTAAGATAAGAAAAAGATGGCGCGTAACGCAAAAATGTTACACTAAATTTTTTTCCAACCCCGATAAAGAAGTTTCACTTCAAAAACCTTTTTTATTTAAATATGCACTTAAGTATTTTAATAGAGAAACATAGTATGTATATACATATTAAATCAATATAACAATTGCACGTAATGCGGTACATACATATTTTTAATGTAGGTAATCTGCAGTTTTTGACTGCTTTTGTTTTTTCATTTTATTGTAAAAACAGTCCCTAATACTATTGTGTATAGAAGACATCGCCATGGTCAAATTATCATTTTCAATATTGCTATGAACAAATCGAGATCTAATCGATCGAATAGTTTCTGCAGCGAGAGATGAGTTTGGTTCTCCATTTTCTAATCTCCTCAATCGTAAATGCTTTACGGTAGTTAAATGAAGTTTTTTTCACAGTACATACATACAATAAAAAACACAAACGACAAACGAAAAACAATGCGTGACCTTTTAGTATCAATTAATCATTGAGATTCAAAACAAAAACGAGCCACGTGCCGAACTTCGTCGGGAATCAACGAACATTAGCGAAGGTGTAAAGAACTATGTCGGTCATTATAACCGGACATAATTTATTAAAAATGGGTCATAATAAGCGTCATGTCACTGTAAGAGAAGTCATTATATCCAACTTTTTATAAAGAATTTTATATGTAAACCAAACTTCGTAGTGTAATTACGTCATATTAAACGGTTGGCCAATATAGGCGGAGTCATAATAAACGGATTATACTGTACTTCGAAAAACGACAAAACTTTCATTGTTTCGGATTCGAACGGAATGAAGTTCAATGGATCGATTATCAGTTACTGGCCTATCGACTTAAGCACCAGATCAGAGTTTTCTGACCCTTAGATAATTGTTTTGTACCTGCTAAAGGCTAATTAATGCAGATGTTGCTTCGTCAAACGACGAACATCGATGCGGTGATATGATTTGAAATTAATCTGAGTAGGATATGAACGAAACTAAATGTTAACTAATGTTATTAAATTGATAGCGAGACATGTTTAAGTTTTTATTTGAGAAAGTGACAAACGAGCTGGCACTTCACCTGATGTTAAGTGATGACCACCGCCCGTGGATCTTTGCAGCATGAGTTCCAACCTTTTAATAAAGTGGGCCCTGGATACCTCACTCACCAGACGAATCGCAGAAGTGTAACACTTCTACTCCACGCCGGTTTTCTGTGAGGTCGTGATACCAACAGAAAACACTGTTGCGTGGCTCTACCACAGTTTACTATAACAATTTAAATTTCGCCTTTCTCTATGGTCAAAACGGCATATAACCCTGACAAATAATGCGAAACATGTAGATGAGTTGAAATTCATCGTAATGCATTAAGGATCTTTTGTCTGTGACCTTCTATCATAAAACAATTCAGTTAGTATTTCACTTAACAATAACAACCATTATCTAGTAATTTATTATTTTAACATCTTTTATTAAAGATTATAATGTAAGTAGTCTCGTCACACAATCGTACTGCATCATTACATACTTGAGTGTGACACAAAAAAGATAATACATTTCTAAATAGCGCTTAAGAACAAAATTTCCAATAAAATTGCGTTAAATAGACAAATAACAGTCTGTTTAAAGAAAAATATAAATATAACATCTATGTACATAACGAAGCACATTTTCTATTTTTATCTTATTCTGTCTAAAGCTAGCAACATCGTGATTTTACTTTTTCAATCTTGGAAACCTGCTTACTTTCCGTATAGTTATTATTTTTTTTATGTGAAAAGTTGTCAAACGAGCAGACGGTTCACCTGATGTTAAGTGAATACCGCCGCCCATAGACATCTGCTACACCCGAGGGTTTGCGGATGCGTTGACAACCTTTTGAAAATTGGGCTCCGGTGACCTCACTCACCAGACGAAACGCGAAAGTATTATACTTCCACTTTACGCCGGTCTTCTGTGAGGTCGTGGTACTTATCCGGACGAGCCTGCCCATTCGTGCAACAGCCGAGGCTGCTGCGTGGCCCTACCACCGTTAAAAAAAAGTTAAAGTTAATATTAGTTACTTTCAATTTCCGTTAAAAATGCACTTATAAAACTTAGTGGCATAGTAAAATATACTCAGCATATTGTACATAATATATTTTATTGACCAAAAATAAACGCCTACCTACGCCTAACAGATTCAAGGCGAAGTGTGACCCTGTTTGTTTAAATTTTCAAACAGGCTTAATTCGAAAGCGATGTCGTCTGCTCATTAATTTATTATCTGTCAACCGGATGTCGGACAATGGCCTACCATAACATTATATAGTCCAATGAGTCGTTGTTAAATATTCAAATGTGTTGATTGCTTCGGTTCGGTATCCATCGGCTAATGACACTGCGGGGCACGGGTTCAATTAATGGTGATCCTAACACCGGGTCCATGCCATATGCTAATATCATAATTGATAATATCCTTCAGAGCTCGGACACAATTGGTAATATCTTTTGCAACGCATTCGTACTTCGAACTATGCTTACATCGATTGCTAGGACAGTTTGTATTAAAAAAAAGTTAGGTAATTTGTTTGAGCAGGGAAAAAATGGAAAACTAGTGTCGTACTGGGTAATACCGGTTAGCTGATATTTGTTTGAATATTTTGTGTCGACATTTTGCTTTTTTCTGATGTGTCATTAATTGCGTTAGGATTTAAGGATATATCTTCATATATTTGGGCTCGTCATCAAAATGCAAGGGTATGGTTAGATGTAGAACGTGGTTGTATTTTTTATCTTCTGATACTACTATCTAATGTGGATAAAAAGAAAGTTTTCAACCGATTTCGAAAACGGAGGAGGTACTCAACTCGACTGTATTTTTTTTTATGTTTGTTACTTCAGAACTTTCGACTGACTGTACCGATTTTGAGGATTCTTTTTTTATTTGAAAGATGGTGCTGCCCATGTGGTCTCGTAATTTCATTGGTATTGGATCTTAGGCTCCGGAGGTACGTAGGTGACTCCTGAAAATTGATTATAAAATGAATACAGAGCGAGGCATTTGAAGACGGGTTTGTTTACGTTAATAAAAAAAATACTTGTGTTGTTCTATGATGGGAAATGAGAGACGAGAGATCAGAGATGGCTGAGAGGCTCAACCATTAGAGTAACTACTGTGTACACTCTGGCAAAATACCTAATAATATTATTAATCCATAATAATGTTATAAATGCAAAAGTAACTCTGTCTGTCTGTCTCGCTTTCACGCCAAAACTACTGAACCGATTTAAATGAAATTTGGTACACAAGGACATGGGCTTTTTTAATTGGAATGTTTTTTTAAAGAAAGATATTTAAGGGCTTACACGAGAGCGAAGCCGCTGACGAAAAGCTAGTAATAAATATTTCACGGAACATTAACAATCTAGTTCCAGTTATCTATTTCTCTAGTTCCAACCTAAGCAAAGCTTGTACTATGGTTACAAGACAACTGAAAAACATATTTCATATACTTTTTCTTGCAAATGAAAATATTTGTAGATATTGTGATATGAAAACGCAGTCGCAGAAAATACGTGTTTACGTTCAACACATTATATTCTTCCAGTAGCGGAGATCGAACCCACTACCGCTGAGGTAAGAGACAGGTTCGCAGGTCGCATTAATAAACAGTACTGGACCTTAAAAGGTAGGAATTCAAACGTATACTCAGCTTTCTAGCTATCTTAGCAGATTTAATGAAACAATTGTCTATTTAGCGGAAATTTTAAATTAATTTTACGACTTGAAGTTCCTGGAAGCCAAGATAGAATATATACGAACGATTTGTATAAATTTTCTTCACGGCTAACTTTTGTTTTAGCCGTTCAGCCTATGCTAATAAAAACTTTAATTGTTATTTTAATAGCCGATTGTTAAACAAACGTGAATAGCAAAAGAAAATGTATTCCGCGAAAGGTTGTCTCACATTGTTACATTACGAGGGGTAATTGAATTGATTACAATATTAATTTTCCAATTTCCTTTCGAACTGAGCTCAGCGTTGTGGTTTCATGAATATGGCGATGACCCTTTCGTTTTTATCATATTGCCCCCGATTAACACAAAATGTTTTAGGAGCTTCGGTTATAAAAAGGCATTCCTTTGCCATTGCTAACTTATTTGTTATATATGTATGTATAACTTTTGCCTTTGTTAAATTAAGCTCGTGGCCTCGGGCGATGTTCTGACCGAATTAACGAACACATTGAAATGTCCTCTTATATAAAGCCAGTTGTAATGGATATTACTTTAAAGATTATAAAAAAAAATTAGAAAATGTTTTAAATAAGAAAATGTAGAACATGATTTTTTACGAGAGTATAATATATTTTTAGTAAAAAGAACACTACAACCTATCTTTATAAATAAAAAGATAGAGGTCTGCCGTTATACGCGCGAAAAACTTATTGGATAGATTTCAATTACCTCTTTAATTTAGTTTAATTATTTCTAAGACACTTGAAATTTATCTAAAATTAAAAAAAATATCGCTGTATCTTCATTTAATGTAAAGTTGTCGTTGTGTGTGTTGAAACAACGAATTTTATAAACACTACGTGTTCGAGTGATGCGTGTTTTTTTTGCCGTTGAAAAGGGTAGAGTATTGAATGTAACGAGCAACGCGGACAAAGTCGCGGGTATCAGCTAGCCATTAATAAAGTAGTTGGCATTTGCTGCTATTAAAATAAATTATTTTAAAGCTGATTTTCGACCATTTTTGATGGTTACAGTCAGGGCCGTGCCTGGGTATATGGCCGCCTGCGTGCCAGTCTGTATGGCCGCCCCCAGGATAACATTTAAAAAAACTACTTTAATTTTTAATGTTTATTATTTTACACAGGGCATCAAACCGGGAAAAAAATCAGTTTTTTGGTTAACCGAAATCGAGAAAGATAAAAAAAACTTTTTAAATCGAGAAAACTTTCGAAATCGAGAACGATAAATAAACTTTTTATTAAATTTCACCACACGAACACACAACTAAAAGTTTTCAGGAATTAAGCAATTTATTTTTATTCGTTAAATTAAAGAATTTAATAATATCGGATCACACACAGGACACAAAAATAACGATTTATCCTCGCTAGTCTATAGACTAATACGACTAATAAGACGAATAAGACCGCTTACGCGACGCCGGTCAATTGAAAAAACTATTTCGGCTCGTCGCTCGTGCAATGTTCGAAAAAATTCGGATTCGCTGCATGACTAGGTATATAAATACTACAACGACCTAATCAGTTTTTATACATTTCTTATTTCTGAGAAACTCTTTTTAGATAGATTAGATTAGAGAAACTGTTTTTACTTCGTATCTTAATGAAAACAAACCGATTGTATTTTTGCCCAGTAAACAACTTGTAACGATTTGGCCGCCTCTTAATTTCGGCCGCCTGCGTGCGGTGCACGCAATGAACGCCCGTCAGGCACGGCCCTGGTTACAGTTAAACTGTGGTCCCACGCAACAACTTCTGCTGTGCCACGAATAGGCAGGTCCAGGGGATATATCACGACCCCACAGAAGAACGGCGTTAAGTAGAAGTGTTATACATCTGCGTTTCGTCTGGTGAGTTAGGTAACCGGACCGCACTTCACTAAAAGGGCAACTCATCTGCAACCCTACGCGGTTACAAATATTCATGGTCGGCGATTATAATTTAACATCAGGATAACCGCCAGCACGATTGCCTCCTCCGCACGTGATAAGAAAAAAAGTGGCATCAGAATATCAAATACCTACAACCGATAATGAATTCTGCAAAGTATTCGAATGGTCAGTTGTTAAAATCAAAATGGTTAGTATCCAGTTCAAAATAGAGGGTTTAGCTATAATATTGCATTAATAAGACGAAAAAATATTTGACCTTTTTGCGCAATTCTCAATTATCAAAAATCTCTCCGTAACGGGTGTCTCGTAACTGGTTGACTAAGGTGTGCAGTTTGGGCTTTCTATTAATATATCAGTACAGTTTTCACGAATAATAGATTATTATTTACTTTTTTTATAAATAATAGTTTATACAGATAATAGATTGTGCTGAATCAGTGCCGGATTAACCACGTAGCAGTAGCAATTGCTACGGACCCCGCGCCAAAGGGGCGTCCGCATATTTAAAGCAAATCACCTCTGCCTGAGCCTTAAGTATTTGAGTGAAACTTATTAAATAAGTTAACAGTATTGAATTGTTTTTTGTCACTTTGTACTTAAGAACCCATAGCAGATAAAGGGCTGTTTGAGAGAATTTGCTACGGCCCCAGCTTGCTTAATAGCGTGTAAGAAATTGCTGTTTTTTTAACACTCTTTTATTGCTTTCATCTGCACGTATGTGCTGTATTGAGTCTAAAGATAGCCTTTACTTTGACACGCGTAAAGATGCAAATATGTATTTTTTATGTCATTATTAAATAAAGTCTCATTACAGAATTGGTGTAGAATTGATCTGTGTACGAAATATACGCACAAGTCTATTTTTAAGTGATTGTTTCCATCTTCTACAATAAATCCATCTTCTACTGAGTCGCAAATCAGGTTTGAGTTATTTCTTTTAATGACACAACTTAATAGTTCTGGTTTAAATCCACGTGCCCAAGAAAATTCTCGGCTTCTATCTTTTAAAAAACCACAGTAAATGGCCATAATGTACAAAACTTTCTCTACTACGGGAGCCATTATTTGAATATTTATGCATGTCAGAATGAAAGTAATGATACTTTTAGTTCTGTACGTTTTAAAACGACCCGTTTTAAAACATTTGGACAACAAAATGCCAGTGTCACGTCTAAATGCTTTGATATTTATGCTTTGATACAGTCGATATTTTAAAAATTTGTACGTTTTAACTAAATATTAAATAGACTACGGCCACGGCCTCACAGAAGACCGTCGTAAGTGGAAATCTTAAATTGAGGAAGAATAAAACTAATTTTACGGATTTATCGCGTTTATTTTTAATTTTAGTTCCCGACGTTTCGAACCCTTTACAGCGTTCAAGTTTGGAATGGGGTGTTTAAATATTAATGTCTAAATTTTTTTTTTATATTTAGTAAAGATTTAGGGAGAAAAATTTGTTTGGTAGTATCTAGGCAGCAGGATTTGAAACAATTTCCCAAACATAGAATAACTGTTTAGATATGTAATCTTTACAATAATCATTTTTTCTACAGTATTATCGAATGATGTTGTGTAATATATATGAAGCAAGTCGATTAATCCCATTATAAAATCATTGAACGTTATCATTCGTAGTAAAGAAGTTACGCTACGACCTTCGGCGAGTCGATACAATACTCTCCATACGACAGTCCAATAAGGCAATGGCTACCGCAAATGCCTAGCCTTTCGCATGCGAGTGATAAAATACAAGAAATTTCAATGGGCCCCACCTGCCGACATATCAATGCGTGCCACCGTACGCTAATGAAGATATAATATCCATCTCTAAACGTATTCATTTTCCCGCTCGCGCCATCTCGCCGGCCATTTTGTGTTGCGATGACGGACCATAAAGGGTTGTATGTAATGGCGGCCAATTACGCCCGCCGTTTGGGCTGCTTAATAGGATTTAGTTGTCAATGTCGTGATTTAATTGGATTATTGTAATCTCTCTTTTCTTATTGAATAAGTTATGTCTGTGGACTCGATGTTTTGAATGGCTTTGTAAGCTAATGAAGTTAGATAGTGCATCAAGTTACGATTGACTTCGAAATAGAAAGGTATTTAATGGGCTTAAAACGATATTTATGAAACAACTTCATAACTTGAATAACTTAGCGTTAGGTGGGCGGGTAGGTATAAAGTAATGCAAATTGTACTGATAACTTTTACCACGAACGAAAATGGAACATTGTAGAGAAATCATTGCGAATATATAAAAAGAAAAGATTTGCGACTCTACTACTTATTATATTATAACCGTACATCACTTTTATTTGACGATGAATGAATAGAAGCTGATACTGATATTAAATTAACGACTAAAGTTAACGTACCATCTTCAGTAGGTTTACACATATTGCATTTTGTACCTTGAAAATTTGGTGGAGAATGGGTTCCAGTTTAATACATTAAACTCATCGCATGACACACGAACGATCACATTTTTAATAATATTCGGTTTAATATACTGTGCCTACAGAGTCCATGGCTACGGGATAGCCTATTTTTTATGTGAGAAAGTGGCAAACGAGCTGTCGGTTCACCTGATGCTAAGTGATAACCACCGCCCATGGACATTTGCAACACCCGGTTGCAAATGCATTGCTAACTTTAAACAAAGTGGGTCCCAGCTACCTCACCGACCAGACGAAGCGCAGAAGTGTAACACTTCTACTTTACACCGGTTTTCTGTGAGGTCGTTGTACTTAACCGTGGACCTGCCCATTCGTGCAACAGTGAATACTGTTTGGGCCTACCGCAGTAGAAAATGGTGGCATTTAGCTCTGCAAAGGATTTTAAAAGTCAAACATAAACTGGGGTGCAAATTAGGACATTTCATCATTAGTGATTTGTCTGGCATTTATGAGAAATTTTACAACTTTTTCAATTTATAAGCAATAAGGCTTAAGTTAAGTTATATTATAAGTGATCACCGCTAACTTTGAACATCTAACACCTTTGGATATGTATTTGTTAAGATATATATGTAAATAAATATTTCAGGACACATTTTACACAAAGTTTTCTAGTCCCAAACTAAGCGAAGCTTGTACTATGGATACTAGATAAGGGATAAACATACTTCAACATACTTTTCTTTTGTAAATATATACATATAAATATACAAACACCCAGACATTGGAAAAACACTATGTTCATCACACAATATTTTTCAGTAGTGGGGATCGAACCCACACCCTCTGGCGTAAGAGGCAGGGTCACTACCCACAACGCCAATCGGGTCGTGAAATTTATTTATGTTAGTCTCCATGAGGTACTTTTGACGATTGGATAGCCATTTATGCAACAACAGAATCTGTTCAGCGCACTACAGCATAATTTCTAGTGTTTATTAATTATCTCGCACATTTGACTTCCAATTTTAAAATTTATGGTAAATTTTTTAATGTTAAATAACGTAAATAATAACATAAAATGAGTACAAGATTCGAAAAATTAACTAACCTATGCCAATACAGAAAAAAAATCACACTTGCAAAATGTTGCTATCTATAACAGGCAAATAATCAAAGTGGAAAACAATAAAAACGCTTTTCCTTATCTGCAGCGATATTCTGTCCCTCTCTAGCCAGCGCACATTAGGGTATACAAGAAAAAGTCGAAAGCCCGAGTCGCCATGTTTAAAGGCGGCCATTGCGCGATAAGTACGAATTTATGCAATCGATGTAACGCACTGCTTTTCCATTGGCTTGAGTAATATTCATTAAAGTCTCACTGCACGTACGCAGCTAAATGCTCCTATTAGCTAAATAATTTAACACAATTAAGCACATAATTGGTCAACGGAGAACCTGACGGGTTGCATTCCTATGACCTTGGTCTAGGTGAGGAGCATCAATTATACAGATAATGCGGCAAATTTGACGTTTATGTAGGTATAAAAACCCCATGGAATTTGTGATGGACATTGCCAATTTTATAATTTTATATTGCTCAAATTGCATTGTTAATGCTTAAAGAAGCAATCGTTAAAACTTCGAACATCATTTACACTTTCAGATTCTTAAATGCCTTACGAAATAAACTTAACATATATGTTTATTATTTATAAATTTGTACATATATGTATATTAAATTTATATATAGGCATATATCTTGTTTATCTGTTATACATACTTAAAACTCCATGTTTTAACGTGGGTACTTAAACTTCGAAAATGATCCTTGTGTCGGAGCTCTTTTAACTACATACTTTTTTCAATAAATTTTATCTTCTCAATTAGCGTACCAACATGGTACTAATTGAATGCATAATCCATTAATCTCCAATGATTCTACGAAGCGCTAATAAAAAGCGACGAGAGTTGGCTAGTGATGCATGTCCAGCAGTCATTTACCGGAAAATGGTCGAGATCGCGTTCTATTCTTTATTGCCTTAAAGCGGGCGCACTGCTGGCTGGAAACTAAGACGGAGACATAAAAACCGGGGCTCCGCATACCATTTCCTTTTTAAAAATATTGTTTTGAAAGCGTTGAAAAATCGCCGCGAATTCATTTCAAGTAACTTTTTAAATCGATATTTAAACTTTATTTCTTAAATGTTCACAACAGTCTAAAATTGCTTGCAATTTTAGTTAGTTTTTTATGATTTATCCATATTACATACCAAGCCAACTAGTAAATATTTGATAAACGGGCAGTAGTATCATATTGAAAATTATTTAAAAAATAGAAAAATTAAAAAATTTTAGTTAATTATATTAAAATAAATCATATATTAAAATCTAAATCCATTTTAATTTTATTATTGCAATGGTTACAATTCAAAATAGCAATTTCGATTTGCAATCATTTAATTTTTGGAAATTATAAGGCGATATTTAGTGATGAATATGGTAAAGTTTAGCGATATTCGTGAAGTGCACTTTAATATCAAGCTAACATATATTTTTTTATTAAATAAAACTGTTAGAATATTTTCGTAGCTTTACGAGCGTTTAAAAAAGTTTTTTAACTTTAAATGTTCGTTAGCGGTGCAAAAAGCAATGATTAGCCATTTACATTTAAAAAGATAGACACATGTCTTTCTTTTTAAATGTAGGTACGCATATTTCGCTCGGTTGTTACCTTGTTGGTAGATACTGGCTTTTATAGAGACACCGATACGGTAAGAATTGAAAAAAAAAAATATCCATTCACGCTTAACTAATTAGTGCATGAGCTTTTCAAACGTTCCGTATACGTAGCCGTTCTAAAAACAATGGAATCAGTTAAGGCAGCCTTTCATAACAAGAGGGGGAAAACGCCAATTCCAATTCACATGTCTGTGAAAAAGAATATATTCCTTTGCCTCTATATATGAATATTCATTACATACTTTCTGCTTTTACTTAGGTACGTTGTGAATATGTATAAGTAATCCTTAAGAGATGTAAAAAATTCTATAAATTACAATTTTTTTTAATTATACTGTCTCATAATACGTTAAAAAAAATCATTATGATTATTTTGAGGTTTTGACATATTACTGATGTTTGACACATTACTAAAGGAGCATTTATTGATTAAAATCATGATTTTAACTTCATGTCGCTGTGCGCGGAATCGTAAAAATTTACTCCCATAGTTTTTTTTTCTTAACGTGCCATAAAAAAATCCCTTATTTTAAAGACGTTTCCAATGTGATAGGGCCGTAAGTAGTTTCTGCTTTTGTTTTATTTTGATGGAGCAGCTCGTTCGGGGAAATATCTCGGTCTAATAGAAATGCTGGTTATTAAAGGTTGGCAACGTTACTGTAACCCGATAAGTGTCTTGGAAGACTACGTTCCTTTGCCTGTGGTAATCATTTACCATCAGGTAAACTGTCTGTTTGTGGGCCACCTTCTATCATAAAAAAAATGTTCAAAAGATGCAAAACACTGTGACGTTCGAAGCAATAAAGTCATAATAAGTTAGTGATGTAACAAAAATACTGGCAAAAGATGGCGTGCAAAAGTACTGACCGGTTCACCTTTTAAAAAACTCAGCTGCAGAGCTCCTTTGGGAATTTTAAGCACTGCCAGCCCTGGCGCGCCCGGCAATGTAATAGAGCGCGTCCCGAACGCGCTCTATCGCATTGTCATTCGCGCAGTAGGGTTGTCGCACGGCGGAGCCGGGGCCTACAATTTCGCAATTTGTCCGCGCGCGCTTTTTGCGCGCCCCGGTAATTGGCT
The DNA here is from genome assembly GCA_933534255.1 of Iphiclides podalirius. Lineage (NCBI taxonomy): Eukaryota > Metazoa > Arthropoda > Insecta > Lepidoptera > Papilionidae > Iphiclides > Iphiclides podalirius. The sequence continues at coordinate 5,369,422 of OW152838.1, read as the reverse complement.
CAGCTGCGCCGGCGCAACCCGCCGGCATAGCGCGCCAAATATGGCGGCCGGCCCGTCGCAAGCACCCCGCTTTTTAGGGGCATCCGACAAATGTGTAATTATTTATTTAATATCGTTCAACGGGCTCGCATTTGGGCACAATTCGCATACCTCCGCCCCGCTGTTTTTGCGCTCATGATGCCGAGTGTTAAGGTCGCTTTAATGCCATAACGTCAATGCATGCTATATAAATACGAAGCCGTACATACAGTTACGATGGGCGCGGCGACGCGGGAATCTCGTCGTTAATTATTGAAATTCGTTAATTAAAATTTTTAATTAAGCCAGCGCGGTAATGCTGCAACTTACACTTGACGTTGTCGTTTTAAACATTATTATACTATGTTATTGTATGAGTTCTGTCTTAAAATAGTTGAAACCGACGTTATCACGCGTTACCTACGTTGAAACGAGGAAGAGAAACGATTGGATCAGTGTTAGTACCCCAACCTTAGTCGGAGGAAATTATTTTTATGTGAAAAGGTGGCAAGAGAGCTGGCAGTTCGCCTAATGTTAAGTGATGACCCACTTTATTAAAAAGGGCTACGCATCTGCAACCCTGCGGGTGTGGTTAATGTCAATGGGCGGTGGTTATCACTTAACATCAGGTGAACGGCCCGCTCATTTGCTACCTACTCACATTAAAAAAAAGGAAAAAAGTATGTGATATACTATTATGTCAAACAACTGTCAAATAAGTCGCTTTATGATTATATTTTAAATAAATTAAGTAATGATGAGATTAAGAAAGTAAGTAATATATTTAGTTGCCTAAAATCAACCTTAATGACTTCATTAACGTAAATTTTGTGTAAATAAGAATTGTATACAAACTTTGCAATCCTGCACTACTCGACACTCCAAGAAACGTCAGGGGTACCATAAAGAAAAGAGCCTTTCTCGCCATAAAGGTCGGTAACACTTTTTTCAATTCCTCTAGTGATGGCAACGTCTACGAAAGGCGATGATCAGTTACCAGGTGCCTTAAGGCTTATCAGGGAGTCGTTGGTATCATTAATAAGTTCTATTATATTACTAGTATTATATATTATTTTACTGGTGACGTTTCAAACTTATTATTATTGCGTTGAAAGGAAAATCTTTAATGTGCAGAAGCTTGAAAAGCAACCAAGGGACAAATTGCTGATGACTACAGGAAAAGTTATTTCCTTGTAATAATAATAAACTAATGATATATTCGCGCCAAAATGATAGCTAGAAAACAGAGGTTTTAAATATTAATACATTTCGCGCCAAATTGAAAACTAGAAAACAGAAGTTTTAATATTAGGAAATTATATTAACCAGGAGTAGATGATGTAATTTTTCCCTTTTCTCTCTTTGCGGGATTGTCTAAAACAGAATCAACGTTATTCGTGTTAAGACGTAACAAGCCTATTTCTAGTAATAAATTAATATACAGTAAAAAAAAAACATTTCAATTTTGAATATTTATACACGGAAATTAATAAAACCTTTGAGTAAAAATAAAGTCTTATTTTTTGAGGGAAGTAGACGGTTGACAATCAACAGTTATATAAATAAATTTTCTCATACAGCTTTCACTGCAATTATTAAATGATAATGAAGTAGAAAATATCATGTCGGTTTATATATGTCAAATTTGCTTTAAATTTTTTGTAGAAATTTATTTAATTATTGTGTACTTTTACAGGAACGTGTAGAGTTTCAACTCTACTCGTTGTTACCATTTATTTTAATATTGTAATATAATTTCGAATTAAAAAGAATATATATTTCATTCGAGACTACTATATTGCAGTTTAACACTAAATATTACTTCGAATGCTGCCGACAAAGTTGACACTTCCTTTTTGTTGGCGACCTTTATTCAATAATAAACTATAAACAATAACCCTAAAACAATAGCTCTAGCACAACATATCTCTAGAAAAACAATACTAAACTATATAACCCCTTATTATAGTTTAGTATTGTTTTTCTACTGGGATCAATTAGTAGGCAGAAACAATTAGAGCTGCTATTTAATTATGGTCATTATTATTTCCACGACTATGCGAAAGGTATGCGGTGTGGACTAACCTAGTCCTTCACAAGATAATAGGCATGACGAGTGCTTCATACACTACAAAGTAGAGCCTTGTTTAGCCATCCATTAGAGAGCCCCATTAGCCAATATGTTTGACGTCCGGCGACAAGAAAGGCCACAGAATACCGGTCGGCCATATTGGGTCCCAATTAATCGAATTGGGTGTAACTTTGATAGAATTTGTATAGAGATATGCGAGGGCACACCGTCACCGACAGTTGTCCAACCGATACGCGCAATTAAAAAGTTTTTATAGCGCTCGCTAATTTGGAGCGCATATTTTATCTGTGCCGCGTTACGTGTCACCGTTTGCCTCCTAAATAATTTATATATGTGGCTTGATACGATTGAAATTTAATAAATCACTATTAAGTAAATCACTTGAAACGCATTTCCCTTTTGCGGGTTACAACAATTAATTAAGCACGAGTAGCGCCTGTTGCCTGTTTTCTGTCCGTAGGAATGTGTGAAATTGGAGCCTTGGCGATTGCTTCGCGTAAATATAGATAAAAAAAATATTTTATAGGATCATATAGAAATAATTATAAAAAGTAAAATACGTAAAAGTCTATGTATTTCCCACTGCAAGGCAAAGGCCCCCTCTGTACGGAGATGTAACCAGGGACAGGCCTGGGACCAACTGTGTTTTTTGAAGGCCGATGTTTACGCTGATGCATAATTAAAGTCAAGTTAAAATATGCAATTATAAATGAAACTAATTTTACGGATTTATCGCGTTTATTTTTAATTTTAATTCCCGACGGACGTTTCGAACCCTTTACAGCGTTCATGGTCACGGGACAGACTGAAAATAAACGCGATAAATCCGTAAAATTAGTTTCATTTATAATGTGTAATCGCGTAAATACAAGAAATTATTATATGCAATTATAAATCTGATTCTGTGTATGTAATATTACAGAATATAAAAAATACAGAATCTTCAAAGGCTGCTTAAAGTCAAATGTTATCCGTTACGAAAGTTCAAAATATACTATTCGGAACAACAATTCCGACCTCATTTATAGTCAACTAGCTACCCGCCCCGGCTTCGCACGGGTTTAATGCATTATACATATAAACCTTCCTCTTGAATCACTACTAAAAAAAACCGCATCAAGATCTGTTGCGTAGTTTTAAAGGTCTATGCATACACCGTGACAGACAGATATTATACTTACCAAAAATAAAAACAAGTTCAAATATCATGACTTTTTATTCTAATTGTAATTTAATCATACGGATAGAGACCTAAATAAATATTAACAGCTTTAAGACGCTGACGTATCCTAGACAGCTAGTCTGGGATATATAAGCCATAGGGGATTTCGAGTAAAGCAAATCCTCGTACCGCGATTCAACACATTCTCATTTCGTTCATTTGTTTCACACGTCTCTAACAGATAGCTACATAGCCGTATTGGTGGCGATCGAAAGCACCAGGCATCCGTAATTGCGATACCTTTAATGCTAAACAGTGAATGTCTACATAACGAGCGTTGAAAAAGGCGAGCCTGGGTGGTGTCGCCTTTGCTGGTCATTCGCCGTGCCTATTAGCTGGACGAGGGATCAGCGAACGCGTATGGTATTACCAGTTTGTATTGGAAATGGATCGTAAACCACGCACTTAGATTGGCCTGTTACATGCTTTCCTTTCGCGTTCGTTATTGATCTTTCTTTTTAATCGAGACTCGAGTGTCATTAGTGTTCGGCTGTTAAAAAATCCGGGGTCAGTATTATACGAATAAGAAGGAAAACAAAGAGTGTCTCCATAGTTGATTTTTTATCTGAGAAAGTGATAGACGAGCGGATCACATGATACTTAAGGACAATTAACAAAGGATGTATAAAGTATTAGGATGTGATAACCGCCACCCATGGACATCTGCAACACACAGAGCATTTTAATAAAGTGGGCCCCGGCTACCTCACTCAGCAGGCGAAAGGCAGAAGTGTAGCACTTCTATTTAACGCCGGCCTTCTGTGAGGTTGTGGTACTTACCCGGACGGACCTGCCTATTCGCGTATTAGCGAACACCGTGTCCCTATCACAGTTAAAATTAATGTTTTGGTTTGTTCCTATCAAGTTTGCACTTGTTCTTAAATATTTTTTCTGCTGTAACGCCACGTATCTGCTGGTGCACGAATGGGCAGATTTGTTAAGTGAAGTCATGGACATGGGCGGTGGTAATCACTTAAAATCAAGTGAACCGCCTGCTCCATTGCCAACTTTTCACATGAAAAAATATTGAATTGGTGTTCTTTTTAATATTGGTAGTTGTTTACATATTTATGACGCCTGTTCCACTTTTGATAAACACCCCGCCTTAAAGATTCAAATTTTTATATGTAAGGAGGTGACTACTTTATTAGTGTTGTATGGGTATTAACTATAATATAAAGTAATATTATTTAGCCAACAATAATTCTTACAAATAGACACCGGCAGAAAATATTGTGGGATAAACATATTACTTATAAAAATATATTCTTTATGTTCATTTTTATATATTTATACTTATACATTTATTTATTTACTAAGGAAAAGAATTTTCAAGTGTGTGTAAATGTTTTTGTGCTATAATGTTTTCTCTCAATTATCTGACAGTGACTTATTAAGTTTAATTAAATTATATTTGTTTTTCATTTATTTCTTCACTTAAGGCAGGTAATGGTCTTATTGCATACAGCCTAATGTTATAAGTTTAAACTAATAAGTTAATTTCTATTTTTTTTCTTTTTCTTTTACTGACCATGTTGTTTTTGTATTCTTATTAATTGTACTTTAAAATATGTAGAAAAAGAAGAAGAATATGTAGAAGTGCAAAGATTAGCACTATAAACAATTTAAATTTCTTATTAATTGTAGTTATAATTTTTAAGTTTTTTTTTGTAACGGTTTATCACCTAATGTTTTAATTATTTTAATTATTTTTGTTATTGTAGTTATTTTATTTTGTTATTATCATGCTCACCTTACTATTTGGTTATACTTTTATTTAATATTTTTCTGAAAAGTAAAATGTAGTTATAAAAATAGGATGGCTAGTAATGGAAAAAAATCCTCAAAACACTGTCTGAGGATATTTTTTTGTTTAAATAGATAACAACAGGTATTCTGCGTTTCCATTTTTATTTTCCTTTTGTCTGTTGGAGTTATAGTCAATTCTAATATAGTACATATTTGTATTTCAATCTTTTGCTATTTGACAGTATGTATAAAATTAATGTTATTATGCTATGTGAGCTGGCGGGTGATGCTGATATAACTTGGCGTCACTTATTTTGTTGCACTTTTAAACTTATTAATTTTTTTTATTATTTTTTTTAATTATATAATTATATTTATATATATATGTCGGGAAGTCGATGGATGCAGGTGGCTCAGGATCGTACTTCGTGGCAGTCTGTGGGGGAGGCCTATGTTCAGCAGTGAAACAGGCTGAAATGATGATATATCTATATATATATATATATATATATATATATATATATATATATATTTTTTATGTTTGTTCGGTACGCGGATCACTTACCGATTTTTTAGATAACAAATTCTCAGAAAGTCCGCGTTACCTATTAAATATATGCCATATAAATGCGCAAAGCATTCCAAGCCACTTTGATGACCTCTACGATACATTCTCTAAGTGTAATGTGGATGCCGTTCTAATTTCTGAGAGTTGGCTCAAACCCCATCTATTGTCCTCCATGTATTCCCTCCCTGGCTTTTTTTTAATCCGCAATGACCGTATAGGAAAGAGAGGAGGAGGAGTCGCCATATATTTGAGAAGCAATCTTCCTTATACAGTGCTGGCATCCTCCCCTCAGAATTCAAACTCTGCTGAGTTCCTTTTCCTCGAGGTCACGGTTAAATGTGCCAAGGTAATAATTGCCGTTATATATTGTCCCCCATATGTTGACTATTTCACCGACTTTGAATTGGTCCTAGAATCTTTGGGTTCGGAGTATGTTCACCACGTTATCATGGGTGATTTTAACACCAATCTCCTAGACTCCAATTCCCCACGTTCCCGTAAATTCCTGCACATAGTTGAGTCAAGTTGTTTACACATTCTCCCCCTTCAAGCCACTCATCACAACGTTTCAGGTGAAGACACTTGGCTTGACTTAATCCTGTCTTCCAACCCTTCCCTGGTTTCCACTCATGTACAACATCCTGCCCCTGGATTTTCTCATCACGATTTAATTTACCTATCCTACATCCTAAAATCTCCTAAGCCAAAACCCAAGGTTCTGTACGTGCGTTCTTTTGCTAGGATGAACGTCGACAAACTCTATAATGATGCAAAATTGAATGGGACTCTTTGGTAAATGCAGATGGTATAGACGAGAAGGTTGACATTCTCAATGCCCTGGTCACCAAGCTGTATGACATACATGCTCCTTTTAAAGAAGTTAAGGTTAAGCGTCCGCCGGCACCTTGGATGACCAAAGGTATTCAGATTGCAATGGGACGTAGGAACCGTGCTTTTAGGAAATTTAAAAAATTTCGGTCCGATGAAAATTTGTCTCAGTATAAATTAGTCAGAAATCGATGTAATCAGATGATACGCAACGCTAAACGCCGTTATATCCTCGATAACATTTCTTTGTCAACTCCTGCTGGTATTTGGAAGTTCCTTGGGACTCTGGGTATCGGTAAGTCGCGTGTATCAAACCTGCCCATCTCTATCGCTCTGGATGATTTAAATCACCATTTCTCTACCTCTACCTCGATGGATCGCCTGGCGATATGTGAAGCTATTTCATAATTACATGGTTTGACGCGTCCCAATATTGATACGTTCAATTTTTCTCCTGTATCTTCTGAAGAAATAAAAAAAACAATCCTCACTATCAAATCCAATGCAGTTGGATGTGATAACATTGATCGACGCATGATTATTCCCATTTTTGACCCTTTACTCCCTGCTATATGCCATATCATAAACTTTTCATTAAACTCCAAGTCGTTTCCTACCATATGGCGTAAAGCTTGGGTGAGACCTCTCCAAAAGATTTCTAATCCTTCTCTCCCTACCCATTATCGTCCTATTTCAATTCTCCCCTTCCTCTCAAAGGTAATTGAGTCCTGTGTCCATAAACAACTGTCTTGTTTTGTTTTTAGAAACAACTTGTTAAGTCCTTTCCAATCCGGATTTAGACCTGGTCATAGTACCACCACCGCTCTCCTTAAAGTGACTGGCGATATTAGAGCCGGCATGGAGGAATCAAGGGTTACAGTCATGGTCCTTATTGATTTTTCTAACGCCTTTAATACCGTCAGTCACGATATCCTTTAAGCCATCCTTTCTCACATAATGGTTTCTGATGAAGCACTGGAATTGTTCTCCTCCTATCTTCGAGGGCGCCAGCAGTCGGTCAATATTGGCGATTCATCATCAAGCTGGCTTTGTCTGAAGAATGGTGTCCCTCAAGGCGGTATTCTCTCCCCTCTGTTATTCTCTGTTTTTATTAACTTCATCACTCATAATCTTCGCTGTGCGTATCATCTTTATGCCGATGACTTGCAGCTATATGCTCAGGCATCCATCGACACTCTTGATGAGGCCATTCTTAAGGTAAATGAAGATTTAGTCGCCATTAAGACCTGGTCAGATAACTTTGGATTAACCGTAAATCCGTCCAAATGTCAAGCCTTGGTAGTTGGAAGTTCCCGCACTCTTAGTAGAGTAAATCTAGTTAACCTTCCAACAATTGTTTTTGACAGCTCCCCCATTCCCCTGCAAAATAAGGTTAAAAATTTAGGTTTGCTCATTGACGGGACGTTTTGTTAGAGAGATCAAATAGCTAATGTTAGCCAAAGAGTAACTAGTGTCCTGCGCTGTCTTTACAGACTTAAAAATTTCCTGCCGATAAAAACTAAAGTAACGCTCGTACAGGCCTTAATTTTTCCTTTAATCGACTATGTTGACGTGTGCTACTTTGACCTGAATGCAGATCACCTCAACAAATTAGACCGGCTTCTGAATAACTGCATTCGATTCGTCTTCAATCTCCGCAAATATGACCATGTATCGTCGTATCGGTCACAACTAAATTGGCTAACCATTCGACAACGACGCTCCCTAAGAGCCCTGACCACACTTTTTTCTTACCTTAATTCCCCATTTACTCCTTCATATTTATCTCCTCACTTCCAATACCTTAGCACAGTCAACACGAAGAATCTTCGCTCTAAACACAATCGTCTTGTGTTATGTCCTCCTCATCAATCTGATTTATCCATTCCTCTTTCTTTGTCCAATCTATCCTTCTTTGGAATGAGCTCCCTCTCAAAATTAGAATGGCCAAGAATCGCTTTGCTTTTAAGAAAATGGCACGCAAGTACATTCAGGGGAAATTGCCAGCAGTTTCATGACATCATCACATAAATGTGTATGTATATGTATATGTAATTTTAAAATTGTATATTAAAGTATATATGTATATGTAAGGTAATACTTATTGTATCGTTTAAAAGTATTGTATGCTAGAATTATATTATGTGTTATATTTTTATATTTAATAATTACCTATGTATTTTTTTTTTCTTTTTAGTTTATAACTGTGTTTGTGCACCTACCTCAACTTCTCAGTACCACCCTAAGGTTGACTGGTAGAAAATGCTGTCAGCATTAAGTCCGCCTATGTACTGTTTCGTGCATGAAGTTTAAAAATAAATAAATAAATAAAATAAATAAATTGTAGTAATCAATTGCCTAATATATGGGTAACCATAAAAAAGCTTTGCTTAGTTTGGGACTAGATTACGTTGTTTTAATTCATGTCCGGTTATGCCTAGTTGTACACAGTTTTTTCTCACGTGATTATTTCACAACAGTCCTTTCGGAGCAGCTTTTTTGTTTTTGTACACACCGCATGTCATACCTCTTGCGCTGCGTAATTAATTAATAACCTCGCCCGGCAAGAATATAAATGACGTTCAACGGGCCAATTGCGTTATTTTCATTTAAAGTGACATTTCGTATTTATTCAACAGCACCATAGCGGGCACGTTCGGAGAAAATGTCACGTCTACAATTAAGTCGACTCTCGCGTTACTCGGTGTTTTTAATTGCAATTAATTATATGTTGCTCATTGTTCCCTGATTTTTTTGCAATTACGAAAAGGAAGGGCGTTGACAGATGGCTTCCCCGAGCCGATCAGGTACCGTGCTTGCGTAAAAAGAAACACGAATGGTCCCATAATTTCATTAGAACATCCGATCAATGAACGGCTATGAAAGAAATGATAAATATAAAAACTATACTCATCACTAGGAGGTTCCTTTCATTAATGAGTGTCCATTAAACTTGTGTTCTAGCAAACGCTTAGAAATGTGTAACGGGCAGTGAGCGCGGGAATCGTGTAACTTTTTATTTCAAGATGGCGACCGCGACATTCGCAGTTAGGACTACACTGATATCGACTAATCGCGTTAAGGTCAGCCTATTTTTCTTACACATTTCAAAAAAGAATTATTTTCTATATCAAATATTTACTGTAAATACGAAGCGAGGTTTTAGCTCATACCATTTTTGGATTAATTGAGAAATAGCGGTATAGGTTTATTTAGTCTTTGTCATTCGATTTATTTACGTATTTTTAAAAAAAATAATAGAAAATATTTTTAAAATTAAAAAAAAAGACCGATCGTTCAACTATTTTACATGAGAGATAATGTTACATGAGAGAAGTTTTGAAATTCTCGTGACTGTGCCTTAAACTGTCGTCAAGTAATCTGTCGAGCGCGAAGCCATTTAATTTTCTATACTAGGTATTATTTTTTCCTGTGCAGGCTTATAAAATATGTAATCGTAAGCCATGTCGCTCATTGCACCGGTATTTGGAATGATTTACGATCTTCACTCTCAGAACTTTATCGACAGATGTCGCTGTTACTTTATTCGTAGCATCTCCACCGGTACTATTGTACAGAAAAATACCTTTATTCGTTATTTTTTATATAGAAATCTATACATAATTGACAATTTCTGTTACAACTAAAATGATGTACCTACATATATTTTAATCAGAATGACATATTAATACATTACTTCAATGAATTTTTTTTTCATAAAGTTAAAAATATTGATAGCCACTGAATATTGGTATTCCGTTGGCACTCTGTCCTACAACGTAAATGCGCAGAATTATAACATTAACGCATTTATTTTCAATATTACTTATTTCGATAAACTTGAGCAGTATGACACGTCACTTTTATTGATGTTCAATCAAAAAATTGACACGAATGCAGGGCCGACACGCTTTGAAGCCGATTTGACTTCGTTATCGATTATTAAGAAAATAATAAGAAATTAAACTGTAACGCGTTCGCGGATTCAATCGATTACAAATGTTGCTTGATTATAAAATTGTTGCAACGCCGATCGAGGTTTAAATATCGTACGCGCATTATTTCGTATCCGTTTTACGATAACTGTTTTTTTCTTTCTATCACGCGATAATTGCCGTTTTCTATTTGAACGAATTATAATAATTATATTGTACTAGTTCACTTTCTATAATATTTTATTTATATGCATTTTCGCTCATTTCAAGTAAAATTACTGATTTAAAATAGCAGCCTTTTTACCAGTTTCAAAATAAAAATAATAATGGCTACTTCAAAATAAAAATAATAATAGTAATAACTTTTATCCTATACATTGTACGTAAAATTTGTATCTCTTCTTCATCATTTTTTGTATATAGAACATTTAATATTGAAATAAATGTCGCTTGAATCGAACCCTGTATCCACGACTGTAGTCAAGTGTGCTCACCATCGAGCAAGTAGGTAATAATGATAATGTAATTGAGTAAACATGTATAGCTACGGAGCGATGTAAAACTGTATAGAATTAATTAGTAACAAGCGAGTGACATATTTTAATTAAACAATTAACATTAGCTCGCCGCAGTAGCTGGAATGGAAATTATCGAAATTACCAATGGGAAAATAAGTAAATAGGTACTACGCAACTTGTAACTGTGAGCCAATTTTTTTTTGCTTTAAGTGGACTTGCACATACTGAAAGTTGTACTCATATTTGATAAATTAGACTTTATCAATAATTTTGATTATGACTGTTTGTTTTAAATATTTGTAAATGTTGTTACCGATTGAGTGATTTGTTAGTGTATGGCCGAAATTAATAGATTAGGTAGGGTTCTTGCAGTTCAGATGAGGTTCAAGTGATGGGTTCGTAGAATATGTTGAAATAGTGTAAATAAATAAATACTCGTTGACGCAGGTGAAATTATACTGCAGTACCGTGATCAGTCACCGAATAGTTATTATGTGTAACTGAATATTCATTAAGGAAAGGTGTCCGATTTTGAATAATAACATTTTTCAGTCTACATCTAACATCTTTCATTTAAACTAATTGTCAATAGATGGCTCTGTCATACATTTTTTATAAGAATTTTTGAACGATAGTTTTTTTTTCAATTATCAGTAACTTTATTCTTTTTGTTTAATTTTCGACAATTTTGGGAAACATATGGCTTAAAATGGTGTTTAAATAATTAAATTTGATGAAGAATTAAGGAACTTGTATCGACGAAAAAAGACCTCAGACAGATCCTATATCATGATAGTCAAAATCAAATAAATAGAGTTAAGCTTAAGGTATGTACGACTTTTATTCGTGTATATGTCAGAGTTTTAGGTTTCAAAGATATTTTTTAGTATCTGGGGTCATGGCAACATTATCATGATGTCATTGAATTAATACAATTCAGATGTTATTAAATAAAAAGTGATTAGAAAACAATGAGGTTTGTTTTGTATGTTAAATTTCAAATTATTTAACATAGTTGTTTTTGAAATGTATGAAGTGTTAATTTCATTATTAAAATATTTTTTTCAAAAATTAGTGTCGGTTCCTTTTTAAACATTATTGTAATGAAACTAATTTTTCAAAATATCCATAATTCAAAAGTAAGTTAGTTTAAGATTAGAAGAAGTAAGTTAGATTAAGTAAGTAAGTTTTAAGATTAGATTTTCGTAAATTAAAAAGAGCGTGTTGCTGTCACCATTCGTGCGTATCATTATTCTTGTCGGCTAGACAATTCAACGTCGTTAAGGGAATGTCGTCGAATATTATTTGGTAGGTCTGCTTTGACGAGTGCACCGTGAGGTTGGGTAACGAATTGAAGATGTGCGTTGATTGATGATTCCCATAAGGCGACGGTTGTGAGCCATATGCGCTTAGATAATTCCTCGTTTCTTAATTAGGGCTCCGTACCCAAAGGGTAAAACGGGACCCTAATATTAAGACTCCGCTGTCTGTGTGTAGCCAGGCTGCATTTCATGAACCATGATAGTTTGACAGTTGTAATTTTTAAAGATAATGTACTAAAAAAAAAGACTAAAAATAACTGGGGTTTTCATACAACAGACATAATAATATTTTTGCCGTTTAGTTTTTTTTTGTAGTTTTGTTAGATAATGGTTCGAAACCCTTCGCGCACGTGCGGACTCGCACTTGGCCGTTTTTTATCATATGGATATTATTTCGGTACGACTTTATTTGCGTTCACTGCGAGTAGACCCTTTAACCCAATCGCCTTGCGAGCTATAGACAAAAATTAATTACAAGCTGAATGAACATGAAATATTTACTTTTTCAATCCTGCAAATAGAATGCATTTTATAATCAAAAATCGTAGAAAGATCTTTATAAAGCAAAATGCGACCACAAGTTGTATAATAAGGATGTCTTCTTAATTTCTGGATAACTTGTAAACCATTCTGAGTCTTTTCGCTATGTTTATATTGATACTAGTAAATGTAACAGAAAGAAGATTGAACACACACACAATAATTACCCGGTTCGACTCTACAAACGAATGTATTTCTCATACATAAATCTTTTCGTATTGGCCGATGAAGTCCGGAATGTAAACTAATTTATTTTGAAGCAAGATATGCCATGTGGATAGAAGCTTAGCGACATATCGTTCGTTTTTCCTTTGTCTATGATTATGTGCTTCGACTTTTAATTGTTTTGTTATATGCTTCATCATCATCATCGTCGTCGTCATCATCATCTCACATAGGCGGGGTCATATTGTAAGCGGTTTTGGCTATGTTTTGACAATCAATAAGCGAGGGTATTGCTCTTAGGTTTTATAAAGATATATGAATTTGATCGTTATATACTCAAGTCCTTCTCTTAAATCATCGGAAATAAATTAAATGAACGACCGGCAAACGTGCCTTGTTAAAACATTTACTTTTATTGTCCTCTTTTACAGACCTATTGTACACCCTTTATGTTTATATCTACTGCGTTAGGTAGATTGGTAGGCTTTATAGACATTAGACAAGAATGAGGTGGATCTGAGGTTTGTCACCTTATACGAAATATCTTTTTCTCCATCATCATCCTGTTGCACATTTTCTCATGGAACGATAATTGTAAATGGTATATTCATTTTTTAATGCTTGTATGAATACTAGAAATACGAAAATCTTTATTGAAGAACGCTTTAATTAAGGCAAATATGACAGATTTATAGTATCTTTTATTTTAAATTGTTTATAGTGCTAATCTTTGCACTTAAGATTGAACATTAAAATATGTAGAAAAAGTGCGAAAAGATTGTCGCCACTGTGGGAATCGAACCCACGTCTTATCGGCATTCGCGGCCTGACGCTCTAGCCACTGAGCTAAATGGCTTTTACCACACCGACGAAAATCTTAACGCATTCTTCCACATTGTTTTCTTAGCATTTGAAGCAATGCTTGGCGCCATCTATTTTTTATATCCTTTCCAGCATACAAACAATTTCGAATATCGTTTTACAACGATAATTCGAACGAGAGATGTCGCCATTGCTTTTTTAGAAATTTAAATTGTTTATAGTGCTAATCTTTGCACTTAAGATTGAACATTAAAATATGTAGAAAAAATTTTTTTCTACATATTTAAGATTAATTTAAGATTTTCGTCGGTGTGGTAATCAGCCATTTAGCTCAGTGGCTAGAGCGTCAGGCCGCGAATGCCGAAGACGTGGGTTCGATTCCCACAGTGGCGACAATCTTTTCGCACTTTTTCTACATATTTTAATGTATCTTTTATTGTTTTACTTTTTTACGGCAACGACAGAAATTACCACAATTACCACAATTAAATTGAATAATAACAATTATTATAATTGTGATTATTCAATTTACAAGTACTATCGCAATTTCATTGTTATTACAGTAATAGTAATTGTGACTATATCTAGGGCGAAGACGTTGCTACAAGGTGGTACACCAAACCGCCTGTATCAAATTCCTCTCTCTCTATTGCCTCATCTATTGGCTCTCTCCATCTAATGGCGGACGTATTTGGTGATCATGATCACAGACCCGAGATGATCTGCGACCTATTCACCCCGAATTCTCTGGCCAGTATGTGGGATCGAAATTAATTGAACTCGGCTGTACATTTTGAACAACAATTCCAAGCGTTCGCGATTTATAACGCTAACGATGTAGACGGTGTAAAATATGTTCCAAATTTAAGAATCAAAAACATTTAACAAACCTGTCTTATTGTGCAAAAGTGATTTACGCACGTGAGGAGTTCGTGAAACGGAAATCACTTGACCATACACTGGGATCGAATCTCTCTGTCCCGCTCTCTCGCTTTTCTCTCCCTTTTCCCCTCTGTCTCTTCTTCCTTCTCTCCCTCAGCCTAAGCGGTAAACTGATTTGATTTCATAGCCATAAAATATATCAAATAACTGAACATTCGGTTACGGAGTTAATATTAGGGGGCTTGCAAAAGGGCTTGTATTTAGATTTTTCCTTTTCGTCATGAGCACAATAACCCTTTCTCTATAAAAGCTATCGACAGATAGTTAGGGTAAAATTTCGAGGACGACAGGGTCCCAGGGGCAGGGGCCCCGTGTGCCCTAATGGTAAAGACGGTACTGGCCCTTAAAAATTTGACAGCCCGATTGAAACCCCTGCAAGCTGTTGTCCTTAGTTGTTCTTACATCCATCTCAAAACTGCTATTGTTTTATAATTATAATGTACATATATTATCTAGTAGAAAGACAATTAATCTGAACTCAAAGTACAATCTCAACTTTTTACATGTGCTGAAATAAGAACATAGTACATCGATTAATCAGAAACACGGATCCGTGCATGGAAATATAGTACAATCTCAACTTTTTACATGTGCTGAATAATATACTACATCGATTAATCAGAAACACGGATCCGTGCATGGAAATATAGCGATAAAAACTAAACGCCTTTCATTTTCAAATTATGTTTCAGAACTTTGATGGTTCAGCTCAATATATGAGTTATGGGCAATGGTGGACACGTACTTGGAACGTTGACTCGTACCCTGAGTTGACATCGAGTCCTATGGCGTTTGTACAACAAACGTTTGTGCGACAATCGTGACAGGCTCGTCACCAATTTAAAACTTAAACACATCGGTTTAACTTTCATCGTCATCATTTCAGCCTATTTGAGCCACTGCTGAACATAGGCCTCCCCCACAGACTGCCACGAATTACGATCCTGAGCCACCTGTATCTATCGACTTCCCGCACATTTGCACAGGGCGTCACTCCATCTATCTATTAGTTTAACTTTAGGTAAGTATAGGTACACTCGAGCTTGATTTACGACGATTACTGTTCACAGATTCGCAAGATTAAAACAACTAGTTTGACCGCAAGCGCTTCGGCGATAATAGCTATGTAGGTACTGCTATAGTAGATACTAGCTCACCAATGACGTCTGTCCGGACAGGCACTAGTGTCAGACGAGTTAACTTATCTCGAGCCACGATCGAACCGGATAATCCTCAAAAAAAAATCGCGTGAAATCATTTCTCATTTGAAGTCCAGCGGCGGAATTCGCCGAGCGCATACCTGCGTGGAATAACACCGAATTAACTTATTACGGCATCTTTGTTCTCGCGAAATTGCAAATTAAGCCGTGATACGGCGTTAAGATAACTCTTATAAACAGATACGGCGATGGAAAGATGCCGAATGAGATTACTTACAACGAGGTAATAATTTATTACGAAAAAAATATCTGGATTGTTGTTTGTTCCTTAAATATTAGATTTTAAGTTTGCTGATAGAGTTTTTAATTTCATTTAAAGAATATCTTAATACTATCGTAATCAAATTGATTTAATATCGTAGTCCTGAAACTTAACTTACTAATTTTCTATAGAGCATACTCATAAGATTTGCGTTGTTATGTACCATATATTCACCTGTACGATATATGATTCTTATTTTACCAGTAGCTGAGGCTTCTAGACTGAATAATCGGCATGGA
The DNA here is from genome assembly GCA_933534255.1 of Iphiclides podalirius. Classification (NCBI taxonomy): domain Eukaryota; kingdom Metazoa; phylum Arthropoda; class Insecta; order Lepidoptera; family Papilionidae; genus Iphiclides; species Iphiclides podalirius. Next base: position 5,352,980 of record OW152838.1, on the reverse strand, counting down.
CTGAGATCTCTGTTAAGTAAGAAACGAGGATATTTACGTGAGTGTTAAATTTTGGGTCATTCGGACACTTAGAGCTTGGTATTAATAAAACTTAATGCCTTAATTACACTGTACACACGAGCCAAACAAAAGTGCGTCCAAGAGGTTTTTCTTCTTTTGTAGGACGGGAGACGAATATTTTTTAAACTCAACATTAGTGGCATGTCATCTTTTAGTCGAGGCAAGGTGTCTTTAGCAACTTCCATGTATTCCTCCGATAGCAATATGTGTTTAGTCTAGGCAATAAATTTTCTTTTTTTGTTAGCAGTAATTTAAAAACATATTTAAATGCTTTGCATCTGTGAAATAGTTTTATTTAACAATTTCTAACCTAACAATTAATAGGATATGTATAGGTTGATCTTAGTAGAATTTGTAACATAGGGTGCGGTGTTGTTTGTATCTTCCGTGTTTTCATTCAATTATAATGTGCGTAGTTTGAAGGAATTTCGAAGTGAAAATTTCTTACCACGTTCGCCTTTTTCATATTAATTGATATGTAAACTAAACCTATTAATTGATATGTATATTTATAAATTTGTTAATGTAAATAATTATCATTATTTTTCATGTAAAACAGCGAGAAATACGAAAACCGTGTTACGATGTACTGATAAACATATTTTATAATAAAAAATACTTCCTAAAATATATCTTAATAACCCAAAAATAACAAGTTTTCGAAGCCTTTTCTCTTCTGTCTTCTAAGCTATTAATTATTACCTTCGATCCCAATTTTCTATCAGGCATCCATATCTAGACTGTTAGCTCCTTAATTAGAAGGCGCATAATAGAAAACAAGACCGTTGTTAATTGGTCCGTTTTTAATTGATGGAGTCTGATGATTAATTCAGTTGTTAAACTGTTAGCTTAGGCAGTTGGGGTCGTGGGTTAAATTCCCACACGGGATTGGTACTCGTGAGAGCCACAGTGTATTGAAATACACTACCAACAACAAATCTACTACTAACAACAAATACCGACCTGAAGGTCGGTATTTGTTCCCAGGAAGGATTGAACTTATGCAGGCATTCAACATGATTCACAAGTTGTAACAACCCTTCCTAAAAGGAAAAAGGGCAAGATTATGATTTTAAATATTCCTGGATAGCAAAAACAGCTAGTAAACATCGATCAAATCGACGGCAATGGATATAATTTTTATTGCTTCAATCAACAACCTCATTTATACGATTTAATCACCTTTTGAGAGAGTTTTGGACTGGAGACCTTAACAAGTTACCAACAAATACGAGGTAGATGCGACACAAGCGTACCGAAATAGAGGCACTCAAATTACGCCAATTGGTGTGATAAGATTGCAATTCTATAGATCGCTATCATTTTCCGTATCAAACGTTGTCCATCATCTGTCACATCTCACTTATATATATATAGGTATGTCATATTATAATTAATGATATCATGTAAGTTTGTTTGTTACGCTTTCCTGCCAAAACTACTCAACCAATCATGAAACTTTGTATCTTAGAGGTTTTAAAAAGGACATACGATACTTTTTATTAAAATAAAATATATTTAAAAATAAAAGATATTTATTTAAGGCTTCAACACGAGCGAAGCCACGGGTTAAAGCTAAATTAAATAAAATAAATTATCTCTCTATGGCAGTCTTTTAATTTTCTAACTATCTTTTCGGTAGATGTGAGTACCATCTCAGAAAATGAACAATAATATGTCATCACTACATAGTATAAAACAAAGTCGTCCCGCTGTCTGTCTGTCCCTATGTATGCATAGATCTTTAAAACTACGCAACGGATCTTGATGCGGTTTTTTTTTACTAGATAGAGTGATTCAAGAGGAATGTTTGTATAATATAATATAATTGCACCTATATAATAAATACATTGCACCCGTGCGAAGCTGGGGCGGGTTGCTAGTAATAAATAATTATATTTTCTTTCGTCAAAGCTGTAACAGCTCAGTGTGGGGCGCTCGGTTTTGATTCCATTTACTCGAGTAACCTGATTGATTGACCAAATATGATTTAATACGGTTCGAATTCAACGAAGAGTCCAACAAAGAAATTATTTTAAATATTTTTGTAACTCGGAACTGTAACTGATTACAAAAAAGACACATTTAAAAGTTCTATTTAACTAGACTTTTTGCTTTAAAAGTTTCTATATATGATTACTACTTTTATATGATGACTGCCTCTGTTCTTCGTTAAACTTAATTCTTATTAGTAAACGATAAATTGGTATAAGTACTAGTGTTGCATCAGCTTATATATAGTAATTATTAAATTAAAGTGCAGGCCGTTTATATTAAATTGATACATTACGGTTGTGTAAAAATGCTGAAGAATTGCTAAACGAGTAAAGAGTAACAAAATTATTTTGTACGCAACATCAGAATGGAAACCTTATATAATGTCGATACGCTACTAAACACTTAAGCTCTGCAAGAAATGTCTAATACAAATTCTGTCAAGAAGGAATTGAATTATTAAAACCACTTCATCACTATAATTTTATTATGCAAGCTCTGGTTTAGATCTGTTTTCACATCGAGCAATCTATAATAAATTGATTTTTAAAACATAAATTCAAATTTATTGTGAATGGTTATTGATTTAGTTCCGTTTTTTCTCTTCCTTCTGCCTTTGAGAAGGAAGCTTCTTGTAGAGAAAATTACTTATGCAACTTTTTTTCTAAAGATATTGCGTCAATAAGCCTGTAGGAAGAGCAGCCTCTCTACAGCGTATGTGTACTGCAGGAAAAAATATCATCTAGCAAAGATAAAGATTGAAATCCATCTTCTGCTTAATTTTTTAGTTCTGGAAGCGGAAGATACCCTTCCAGTGCGACTTACTGTTGGGTGAGCCGGCTCTGAACATCGGGTTAGGCGCCATCCACGGGAAGGCACCGAAGGGCCAAGCCGGCGGTGCCGGGCCCTGGTACAGCCGCGGCAGCAGGGGTTGCGGGACAACCACTCCTCTACTCTCCATTTCCTCTCCGTCATTGTGGCTTTCTCGGTCGTCCCTCTCGTCGCCAGCGTTGGACTCGACATCTTCTATGTCCACGTCGCTGTCGTCAGTTTCTATTGCGCTCTCGTCGACGCTGCTCGTGTCTACTGCTTCTTTTGGCGCGTCAGTCCTGCTGCCCAGGAGAGAGTCCACGCTGAAGGATATCCGTCCTTTGCCGCCGCTGTCCGCGGCCTCTGCCCGATCGCATTCGAGCGAAGTCTTCATCTCATCTGCCCGGTCGCATCTCAGGTGTATCAGGAGTGACCGGCCAGTTTCACGTCGACATTTCCAAACTGCTCCTTTGACTCTTTATCACAATCACTGTTACCTATGTTTGGTTTTTCGAATTGTAGAAACAATGGTGTCGTTTAAAACTGTATAAGTGGTTCGTTTAACGCGATTTGTTTATTCTAATCAATTGAAAGATAAATACTTCGTAATGTAAATGTATGCAAATTTATGTTGAAACGTTTTTTTCTACATGAATCCATTAATACGATGCGGACCGTCGAATTAAATCACCTGATGACGAATCGTACATTTTTAAACCACGTTAAGTGTCACTTTCTACCACTACTACCGAACACGCGTTGAGGACTTCGCGGTAATGGACTCTTCTAAAAATTCGTGTGGGGCCTTTCAATCGACCGCTTCAACCGACCGTCCATTTCCGAGCGCGTTTAAGCCGTTCACTGAAACAGTACCATAGTAGTTGATGAACCACAAGAGCGGCGCATTTTAAACGTCTCTTGCCGCTTCGAACTTTTCGGTCGCGCGATTTCGATCGGAAGCGCGTGCGAGAGTTCGCGCGCGAGTCGAGTTCGACCCGGTGCGTTCGATCGTTTCCGGGCCGGTGCGAGTTCTATCGAGCCGCGTTCGAACTTCTTCGCTCTCGCGCGTAGCTCTCGGCCGCTTTCGCGAGTGCGGAGTGAGTCGCCGGATGCGGCGTGTCGCGGCCGCGAAAGCGCCGCGTAACGATTCGCGCGGCCGCACCGTGGGCCCCGCGCCGGCATTGGGCTCGCCGCGGCCCGCCTCTACCCGGCGGCCGAGAGGGACGCCGCTACCGCCCGGACCGCTTTGACAGCAGCCGCCGCACGAGCGAGACGGCGCTAAAGCCCCACATGTGTGTAAACGCGACACCGAGTAGGCGGGGACCGTCGCGCCGGAATTAGCGCTGCGCGGACAGCACGCCTCAACGACCGCCGCGGCCCAATCGATTATCAACCCTACCGCAATGCAATACGGTGTATTTACAATCGATTGTGTTTGGTTTTAGTGACGTGACGCGTCCGTACAGCGGATTGCAGCGCGCTATTGTGTTTGAGTGGAAAAAGGAGTAAATAGACGGGCGCGGTAGGCGGCGTAGAGGGGCGCTTTACGATTTAATTATTCGCGAATACGGAGGTATTTTGTATCGGGCTAATGTCTCATTGTCTCATTAATATCTCGGGCGGGCCCGGCCATGTTTGATTTGTTTATGACACCGGCGAGCGCCGTAGGTGAGAGCGGCCGACGTTTGTCTCTGCCTCCGCGAGCATTGTGAATGTCAAAGTGACAGTTTGGAAACGGAGATTCAATGCCTTTAGCTCGACTGTGGCTCGGCGAGGAATTAATTTCGCTCAATACGCCTCGGAGGGTCTTTATTAATAGACGCGTGCGTGCTTTTGCGGTGGGCAGTTCCGTATCTCTCGTGTGGGGTGCAAGCGTACAGTTGTCTAAATTTCCGATATAAGTTGAATTGTTTTAATAGACTTTTACTTTGTCAATAATTAAAATATTATTTATAGATTTATAGATTGTATAATGTTCGATTTTTTTTTATAATTTCCTTCGTTTTGAAAATTTCACTGAGTCCCCTTTTGTCCCGGGATGATGTTTAATTTTGTTCGGGAACAATGGGTTTGTTAATAGATGTTTGGTTAACAAACCAAAAAAATCAGTATTGTAACGTTATTTCCGTAGACAAAAGAAACCTCCAGTTTTTCATTGCTTCTGTAATGAATAGCTTTATTAAAAGAACGCAAAGGCCTTTATTGGACAATGTTTTTGCTGTCAGTGTTAAGTGCTATGTAAAATCGAACTAAGAGTCTGTATAAAGGCTACGGTTCCCATGGGCTTGTTAATTGCGCACGGAAAATAATAATAAGTGATGCTCGCCCAGTGGTTGAAATTCGACCAATTAATTATACATGTAATGTGTTTAATGTTTTTTTTATTGATTTTATGTATATTTTATGCATTATTAAAAAAATATTAGCATTCTGCACTCCTTAATCTCTAAATAAACTATAAGTGTGGGAAATGTGTGGGAAATTTCATAGTCCTCCGTCCGTGCAATTTTCGTATAAAGGTGTAAAAAGATTTTGCTTCACGAATCACGTATTATTATATAGATAGATGATATAGATAAAATAGATGATTAATAATAATAATAATAAATTTTAATTATCTACAAATATTAATAATAATTACATCATAAAAAGGTGATCTTTTCTTGTATTTGTGTGATTACACATTACTAAATGAAACTATTTTTATTGATAAGCCTTTGTAGTGTCTGTCAATGTTTATTGTGGTAAAAAATTTATCTATTGCAGGTATTACAGTGAAAATTACTTAATTAAAAACGTGCATAAAAAAGTCGACACTTTTTTATCTTATCTTAACTCTGACAAAGTACATTACTTAGTTAGTTACTACATTTAGATTCAGCAGTTGCCTTGCTGATAATCATTTGGCCTCAATCCACTTTCACACGTATATATGTACATGAATCTAATGGAACGTAACGCGATTAATGCGACACGCTCTTGACAACTATCTACTAACAAAGCTATTAAACGGACAAACTGATAAAAGCACAACAAAAAGGAATTGGAATCGAGTCGTTAGCAACGCGTCACTTAACCCACGGTTAATCGCGCCGAATCTATATCTGGCATCTCTTTGTGCATTCATCCCGAATACGTCCCCCACTGACCTCTATTGCTAAGGGGTAGAGTTCAAAATATAAGCAGCCTGTAACCCCCATAAGCGCTATCATTTCGCAAATGTAAGCGGCCAAAGTCGCCGGGGGAAATTAGCCCTTAACGCGTTGTAATAAGCCATTCACGAGGGGGTGTGTTCGCTCCCTTAGCCAATTAATGTAATTTAATTGCACAGAGAGATCAACGTTGGCTTTAATTAAAAGTACAATGTCGGCTGTGTTGTTTTGTTAATACGGAGTAGATTTTTCACGCGGTACTTCACGTTTTGATCATCGTTTGCTAGAACTTCCTCTACGATTTCCCACGGTGTGATTGTGTTATTATAGTAGCCATAGCATACCATTTGATTCTACAATAAAACTATGAACACAAATCTGAGCATTATAGGAAGCAGTAAAAGTGGTCTCATTCAATTTTAAATCGTGAAATGATAAGGCTACCATGCCGATTATCTTTTAAAAAGCAGCAAAGTACAGCAACAGCCTATATATGTCCCGCTGGGTAAACGCCTCTTCTGTTTAGAGGGTACTAAGCCATAGTCCACCACGCGACCCCACTGTGGGCTGACCTCACATACCTTCGAAATCTTTTTCGAGGTTGCTCGAGGTTGCTCGCGTATATTGAATTAGAACCGAGCGACCCTGAGATATCGCGGCTCCCAAGTACATCGTAGTAATACTCTGATTGAGTATGTTTTAGCGTGTGCTCGTTCCCTTTTCACGCCAAGGTCTACAAAATGGGATATTTTGTATTTCGAAACTCTGATACAGGTGGTCCAATGACCTGAGAAAGGTCGTCGGTAGTGGCTGGATGTGGCTCCTTAGAAGCTATATCCAGTAGTGGACTGCAATAGGCTGATTGATTGATAGCGAAAATAAAAAAAAAACCCGCCAAGTGCGAGTGGGCTCGCGCACGAAGGATATATATACAATAAAAACGGCAACATATGATGTCTGTTGTATGGGAGCCCCACTTATTTTTTTTTATTTTGTTTTTTAGTATTACTTGTTATAGCGGCAACAGAAATACATTATCTGTGAAAATTTCAACTGTCTAACTATCACGGTTCATGAGATACAGCCTGGTGACAGACGGACAGACAGCGGAGTCTTAGTAATTGAGTCCCGTTTCAGCCTTTGGGTACGGCACCTTATAAAGTACCTATTAAAATTTGTAGATAATATAGACGACAAGATTTACCGCTGCGGGAATCGAACTCCGTCTACCGGAGTCGCTCCCAGACTATTACGACTGTAAAGGCTAATAGTAAAATTAGTTTTATAAATTACCAAACAAGTACCATAAGCAAAAAACAATGCTTAACTTATAACTATGTTAAAGTAAGCAACGTTATTAACGTACACCTAATATACATCAGCTGTGCAAAGATTTTCAATTATCTGTTAGCGGGTCAAAAATCGCAGCTACGTTAATTAAGCGCTCAGTGGAAAGAAAATTATACTTTAAAATCGCAGAAGGCTCAGCCGAAGCAATCGCGAAGCGGCGATGTCCCATTAAATTATTATACAGAGAATTTAATTAAGATCCGCGCCGAGATCTATTTAAAATATAAATTGTGCGGGCGAAAAAAGCCGCGAAATCCCGCGCCGCAATAAAATTTCAGACACGACCTTCTGTGGGACTCTCTAGAGGGCCTTGTAAGAAAACGGCTTAACTGAAATTTATACCGAAATAATACGCAAAAGGGACGCTCCTTTTTAAATAACGACTTTCATATTCCCGAGTGGCGAGGACAATTTAGCGGAGATGAGAGATATTTTTTTTAATAAAAACTTGGAGGTTATTATAGTGAGGGGGGACCGAGGACATTACTTTGCTGGAAATGAGCTGTTAGTGAGCTTGTTTTTTTAATTGTTACAGGATGTTCATATTTTACGTAAGATGAAAAAAAAATATTTTTATTTTTATTATCGTTGTCGTCTGCGTTTCATCATTGTTTCTAAAAATAATTTTACACTCTTTATTTTATACTACTATCAGTTTTCCTTTTGTCGATGAAATCATTTTCTAAAAAAGGTTAACTTGAAGGAATGACTCAATCTAGCCCAATTTGCTATGTTTTTTTACTGATGTAAATCGTTTTGGAAACTCTGCATGTGTACTTGGGAGATTTTTATTAATGTGTACATTATTGGGATTGTTGTATGTAATTGTTTCTATGTTCGTAATAGATAATACAGTTTTTTAATGTACCTACTGCAGCTTAAATAATTTTCTTACACTCTGTTGTGGGCATAGAAAAGTCACAAAGTAATAAAACGTGCGTTTCTTTCGCCCCCAAACTCTCTGTAAAGATATTATTTCCCGCCTTAATGTGGCGCAATTGCTGAATTTCGTCGACGGTTGCGTCCGTGCGTACCTTCGTAACTTATTTCGTGCTGTGTAAAACAGTTATTTAAATTAACCTTTTCTATGCATTTTGCAGAAGAATTATTAAAATTTACCTCGAAAATCGATGCCAATGATTCCTTGGGAATCTAACGCTAAGTGCCAAAGTTTTTGTTGCATTGTATTATAATATTTACCATATAGCTTTTCTAACCAAATAATTGTACTTTTGTAACCAAATTATTATATTTATGTATAAAAATTTTTCTTTCTTTCTTTCTCACGTATACACAAACAGACGACATCACATTTAGTTTAGGTATTCTGTAAAGTATATAGATTGCAAAGAATTCCAAACGAAGGGTTGGTGTTTAAAAATAAATTAAACGTAATAAAATCTGTAAAAAAAATTAAATTAAAGCAACAGCATATAAATGTCCCACAGCTGGGCATAGGCCGGCGGCATTGATCGGCGGACATCGGGTCATATTGTTTTTGGTTTTCATTATTATTCGAAAATATGCAGGTTTCCCCCGCGATGTTTTACTTGACCTCCGACTTATCATAGTGCTTAAAATTAACAATTTCATTGTTGCCGGCACCGGGGATCGAATTCAGTTTGCTCAAGTAAATTGAATTAAGGGCAAGCGCCCGGACACTGAGCTATAACGGCTCTTTAAAATCTGTGATACAGTTTCATTTAAAACGTTCATAAATAAAATAAAATAATGTTTGGTTTATACATAACAGTGCTTATTCAAGGAATATACTGTTGAGAAGTTTTTGTTAGCATATTAACATTATCTTTCAGACGGCAAACTCACTAAAACCTCCACCATTACTTGTCATACAAACGCAAAGCAAACTGCACCTCGTTAAAGACCAGTCTTGTTAAGGTCAAAGATAAACATTGCCCTAAAACAACCACCACACGACGTAGCTACTTAAACGCGTCACAAAATTGACCAGTATAACATGATACCTCACTCTTAACTTATTGATCACGGTGTTTTAAAGTAAATCAGGTTTTGGAATTTGTAGTAGTTAGACGAAAATCGTTTAGGACGATCCACGGGAAGTTAATATCGTTTCGCTCGTTTTGTATTTATTCGCATTAATAATAAGTAGATCAGGCGAAGTGTTTCTTACTCATTAAAATGTAAAGGAAAAGAACCTTTGCTTCTCCATTGACTTTTCACAGCACAGATTATTATAAATAAACGCTAATAATCATAAATTATTCTAAGATTATTTTAGCACTCAAATGACCGCACCCATAGACAATAATCAGGACTTCCAGCTTAAATTCGTTAATTTCCGAAGATCAATCTTAAGCATATCGTAATAACACTGGACTACACATATTTATAAACTTAACGAAAGTTAAGTTAATAGTATATCAGATAACATTTGTCTTTCCTGAGTGCATTCAGCCAAATACTATCATAATTATGGATAGTATTTGGCTATAAATATTGCACAGCTTTGTAAAGAGACAATCGACTCATTTCGGCTTCGTGGAGCGTTATCTCTGCCGCACCATCAGAGAGACAGTGTGTGACAGTCACTGTGCAATATTGTAAGAACTATATAGATTAGATAGAGATCAAAATAAATCAATGCCATGTTCGCTAAGTTTTCTTCGGGTAGAGTTGCTTACAACTAAAACGTTACGGTTACGTATACGTTAAAACAAAATCGTGCTCTACAGACAGACACCCTAAAACTGGACTCAACACGTTATACCTTCAACAAATATTGTTTGAACAGATCGTGTAACAGTTCCCTGAACAAAGAATGGGAAGTGTTTACGAAGTCAAATGTTTTGTCAAAGTAAAATGGGAATAAAATTTTAAAATCGTACGCTGTTATTAAAATTTGTAGAAAACGTTACGAAGTTAAATCGTTTTATGTTTTTCATAATCAAATAATACATCTTTGTAAGCTTTTGTGATGGTCGTCCATACACAAAAAAAGCATTTTTATCGATTTAATTTTTTATCTGTAAAGATAATATAATAAAAATTGTATAAAAACTGCAACAGAATCTTAGAAACGTTTTTGCAGCATTTTGGTCACGTCGTGTTCCTAGATTTTTAATCAGTAGAATGGGTGTTTTTACGTCCCAACTCTGACTACTATTCTTAAATGTTTTATAGTAGCGACGTCCGACATCTTCCTAAGCAGACCAACTGTTTTCAACTCCTGATTTGAAAACTCAAATATTAGAGGGCGCCACCGGGCTAAGCAGATTATGGCGTTTAAGCGCTATTTCGATTGTTGGCTTTACAAAAATGGAATGGTTGTGTTCATTCCACGTTAACACCTTTTACTGTTGCTTTTAGGAAGGCGTCGTGTGTGGTCCGCACTTGTGGATTTATTCGGTATTAATCTGTGTTCACATATTTTTTCTTTATGTCAAATACACGGTACGCAGCCCACGTAGGCGTTTAGTGATTAAAAATATATCGTAATTTATCTAAACGAGACGTAATCATAGTCACCATTGGCGAGCAAAAATAAGTTTTAACTTTCCGATTTTCTTGAGTTAAGTTAACCTTTTTGATTTAATGGGAAAATAAGTACGAATTTCATGCGACCACCATTAAAACGCTTAAATTATATTTTTTTAATTAATTAGATGATAGGCTAGTTTATTCACCATGTTTTCTGTCATACTCTATTTTACCATGTGTAAAATATTGTACAGGTAATGTTTATTTGGATATCCATCATATAATTTCGACTGCTGAAAAGAAAGGTCTTTTAGCAAAATCTAAGTTAGAAGGAATTTTAGTTTGTTTATATAACACTAATTCCGGATAAGTTTAATGTGTGTAAAATATAAAATAAGCCAACTGTTCCGATTAAAAGTTATTTCGAATAGTTATTTTTTATATTAATAACGCCGCTTTTTTATTGATTCATTTCTGCGTTAACCATCTTAATATAGGCAGGAGTAATATTAAAAAAAAAAACAATCCCATCACATATTGTTCCATAAAACAACATATGTCACAAATTTTAAAGTCATACGATCGCGTGTTGGTGGCCACGTGCAAAAGTTTTTTTTTGTAGCATCAAAAGGAACCTCTATAGCAGATAGAGATTTTTACACGAAAAAAAAATTGACCCGAAAAAAAGATCGATAAAGGAACAATGAAATTATAACCGACTGCACTCAATCCCTTCGAGGGAATTTGTGCTTTTAGATATACATAATAAGGTATGAATTGAATGGTGTAGAAATGGAAATTGATTGTTATGAAATTATAAATTACGTCAAGGACGATGTCTCCTTTGCCGTGAAGATGTTCAGATAACATTAGTGGCTTTTAAACGGTCGTCCTGGGATCAATGGAGGACCCATGTAGTGCACACCTGAATGAGCGCTTCCTTAGGACGCTTGACATTTTTCCACGGGACGGTTTTATGTTGATAAATACGCGACTAATCTAATTATTTATGGCATCAAATCGTAATAAAACCCACGAGTGCCATCTGCTTTGTGTTTTTTATGCCTTTGTTGGATACGGGGACCGCCAAAGGGGTTGTTCTAGATCCTGTTGTTATGAATTGATTTTGGATTCATCTGATATTCTTTCAGTGACATTCAACAGCGAACAGAACTGTTTTTATACATAAAAGTTAGTTACGGAAAAATAGTAGCTACAGAAGCGATAATTTATAATGGTGTTACCATGTATCTGGATTTGAATAATCGTTGTCTTTGTGAATATTTTGGTTTGTCGTCATTATTCGTCTTTGATTATTATTATAAGAAAAGACATTATACAGTATAAATTTTGTAAGGCTTGGCAGATTCTTAAAATTTTGATGTTTTCTAAACAACAATTGTACTCTTCTGTGATACAGAATAGTTTTAGCTCACAGTAGATAGTAGACGTTATACTATTAATTTTTATTTGCAGAGAAGATGTCATTCATAAAGTTAATTAGCCTTCAAACATTTCGGCGCCGCGTAAAGTTATGACACAACTAAACAAAACAAGTTTAATGTAAACATCAAGAAAAACATACAACAATTTACGCGTGAACAGTCCTAATATCATTGGAGGGTTCTTCCTGGGTAAACGGCCCAGTTTTCACCTCATTAAGCCCAAGTTAAGGACCCTATTATGTACTTTATGTATTCCTAAATTACCCATCACTTAATAGGGTAAACGGGGGTATTGCCCCATGCCAGTGTAACTTGGCCCGTCCGCCCCTCGGCGCGGCCGATTTCAAATTAGACAGTGGGTGTTCGGGCGGAGGTGGAGGGGCCGCTCTAAATTGGCCGAATATAACGAAGTGGGGTGTTTTAAAGTGTTCGTATGATTACGGACTTGTTGAAATTTAATGCTCTTGTTCGATACCGTTCGCCTGTTCGCGTTAAATGCTCCCGGCCGTTAGGGAAATTGACGATCCGGGTTTCATGATCTTTTCATCCTCCAAATGTCTCTATTGCTCCCCAGAGACAGGTTTGCAAATGGTGCTTCCTTTTGGTTTTATTTAAATTATTTTAAATCTATGTATATCAAGAAATACTACTTCGGCTATGTTATAATGGTTATGCATATTATGTAGTATCTTTGACAGGTGAATAACTAAAGTGTAAGCAAACAAAATGTTAATAATTTTTATAATTTATACAAAAAAATAAAAATGTTAAATCTGTGTTCACAAAACTCAAAAATTAGCCGATGGATTTACTTGATATTGAACAAGGGAGTGTTTTTATATACTTTTTAATTCCGAAGTTCCAACGATTACGAAAAAAAAAATAGCCGTATCAAGTTGTTTATTAATAAAATACATAAATTTTCTTTACATTTGCATTAGATATATACAGAAATTATGAAATGTGAACAACAAATTACTTAGAGATGGAGTGACGACCTATGTAAATGTGCGGATGGATGTAGTTGGCTCAAGACCGTGCTTTGTAGCATTTGTAGGGGTGGCCTATGTTCAGCAGTGGACTCTAACAGGCTGAAATGATGATGATATACGGCAATTTGCAAAAGGTATGCTAAAGCGAAAATAATCTAAAGGTTAACTAAACTATACTTATTAATGTGATCTATTCAAACCAATAAATAACTTATGTAATGTTCAAAAAAAGAGAAAAAGCTTTCAACTGAACTAAGTTGGCTCTGACAATCGTGGAGCTGTTAACGTCAATATTCAATCGTTATTACAATTGAAACGAAAACAAAATATAAACAGCTATAGCTCTCTACAGCTAGTTCAGTTATAATCGAGGAGCAGAAAAAGGTGCCTTTGCCGTCGCTTGAAGATCGTAATGGAAACCCCAGATGTCCAAACAACAATCGAGCGGTTCTTCCGTGGCCCTTTGTGAAGTGTGACAAACGCGCGGCCATTGTCACACCGTGCTATTATTGAGTGCACCTACTTAATAGACATAAACTAGTGCGGTGCCCATGATTAGAGAAAATGAGGGGTAATATCCAATTTTACAGACCGGAAAAAAACAAATTTAAATGTAACATTTAGTGTTAATTCACGATCGGTGTATAAGAAATATTAATGGATTCATCTGTATTTTTGTGTATCCTTAGAACTTGAGAATATTTTTAGACACTGACAAGATCGTTCGAATGCTACTGACTGATTTCTCAAATGACATAATTCTGAAGAAACTTATCTAATCGGAAGAGTATCAGCTACCTTAGACACCTAAGGCCTATTTCTTTTGGCCAAAAAGATATGGGGCGTACATGCGAGATGCCACGTAGGTGCAATTTTTAAGCTATTGGTTTCGGCGCTTCTTTTCATGGGTTCTCACACGGGACAAGTATGTGACATCCGCAAATAACTGTTTTACAGCTGGTTGCGTATTACTAAGGGGGGTTTACGTCAGGCAGGCGGCTGGTCATAAAAACATAGCTACTATTAACAACCTTGTTTACTTGTTGCCAACCCCACTTAGCTGAAGTAGAGGGTAAGAGACAGAAGACATATGATGGATTTTTTACTTCATTAAAGTTGCACGATTAGGCTCGCTTGTTCGGGGAAGTCTAGTGTTTTTAGAAAAGTCCAATTTGTTGTGCAATTATACTTTTGAGATTTGTCTGTTTAGTAAGATGATCGAGCTCCACTATTTAAAAGGTTGTCAACGTATTTGCAACACTCTTTGTAGATGTCTATAACTTAGGTAAAACGCCCGGTCGGTTCAGCTAACACATGAATTAAAAAAAAAGGAAAATTTTGGTAAATGGAACGCTCCACGTGCGATGTAAATACGATCAATCAATTAGAACATTACCGGGGTGAGGCAAAGAGATAAAGCGCGAAGGTGAACGTTAAAAATCATCATTCCATAAGCGAGTTGCGTCCCAAATTCGTTCGGAAATCGTGCTCGCCCCACGCCCCATAAAGATAGAGCCGCGCGGCGCACCGAAATGCGTGCCATTCACGGCCGCCGTAATGACCGGCTGATGGCCGTTTAAAAACGAATTTGCTCATTTCTGCTACATTAAACGATAATTCGGTCGAATTCGCGAACGCACTCGTGACTCTGTTCGCGTGTTTGCGACTTCGTATGCTTGTCGATCGGACGGGGAGTAAATAATGTACTTTAGAAATGTTCTATAGGTTCCGCTTTTTTTTACGTTCGATATATCCTTACTAATATTATAAACACGATAGTTTGTATGTATGGATGGATGTTTGTTTCTTTCACGCAAAAACTACTGAATACATTTAAGTTAAGTGGACACTTACAGATGGCAAATGGCTGATTTTTACTTAGTGTCCACTAAAAAATTCAGAAAAAATTCAGGTATCTGCGATATATTCTGATGTACAATAAAAAACACATGTTAAATCCCTTTGGCCGCGCGGGTGAAGCCGCGGTTAACAGCTAGTACAATAATTAATGAACAATTTATTTCACACCTTTCTTTGGTGAAATAGTGTGGACTTTTTGTAGACATCTCTGAAATTAATTTAGCGCTTTCAGTTCTCAGAGATTTTCGTCACATTGTACTTCATCAGGAAGGTGTAGATCTGGTTTTATATATAATAGATTTCTAATAATGTCTTGTCTATGCTTAATTTCGTATTTTTATTGATCTTGTTCTTAATTTTTATTAGGGGAATTAATGGTATGTTTCAGCAAAACTAAATTTTTATAATTGTCATAATATTTTGTCATAGTTTTTGTGTTAGTACGTTATCGTTTTACCCAATAATAACATGCTGTTAATTATTTGAACAGAACGGAAACTGACCGATTATTGATAACAAATTGTATGTTTTGACGAAAAAGAATAATTAACTGTTGTTCAGTTAGCCGTCGTTCGTTAGTAATAATTAATAATTATCGCAAACGTAATTTATACAGTTATAATTATGCATCCTGTTTGTTCAATAACGTGTTTTTTATTTCCATAATGAATTTGACTAGGTTCACTTATTGCGTCCCCTATAGTTTGCAATAAAGAATAATAAAAGAATTATGTTTTATTGTTTTACTTAATTATTATTATCTGTAAGTAATATATGTATATCAAAAATTGTAAGCTTATTCTTTATAGATCGGAATGAAATACGTAACCATAAAGTCAACTAAAGCACAGATAAACCGTTTAAGAACTTAGTGTTTATTCAAAAAAAATTTTTTTTCTACAACACTTATTTTCGCCAGTGTGTGACTTACAATTATGGAAACTACGTCAAGTACTTAATAAATTCATATTTATAATCGATTATTTCCGCTGTGAAAGGTACAATGCCATAGGGAACGAATGAATGAATGAAATTTGCTTTATTGTACACCGGACAAACATTATAAAAGTAACAAAAATTTCATAAAAGTACTATTGGCGGTCTTATCGCTTAGAAGCGATAATTTCTTCCAGGAAACAACGTTACTGAGTGTTCTATTGTAAATATAATTCGAATAAGCTACTGTTATGAACACATGCAATGTATCTATGTACATGTACACAAATAAATAGATAAATATATATAAATATAATATGGAATGTCTTATATTAGAGCTCTTAAAAATTAAACAGCACAGTGTGAGGGTGCGTATTTTTGATTTAAAGCGCTCTTTATCCGTATTTATATAAACACATTGTTACCGAGTTTGTATGTTGGATGTGTTCATTTATGGAACTACAAGATGGATTGGAAATATTACAATATAGAAATAATATTAAATATTCTCTATTTATTATTATTTCTAACTATCAATTATAATTCGTAGGGTCGCAATGAGCCTCAAATTAATTCAGCTCAAAGTTCAGTCTAGGTTACACATACCAAATAAATTAATTATGTACTTTAGCAATAACAAGTCCATAACTAAGTTGCTTCACCCGGCATACTTTGCAATGCCACGCATAGAAAACTTTAACAGTTGTTTTTGCATACAGGAGTTTATCTATATGTTCTGAAAAGAACGCTAAGTAGGTGTATGTCAGGCAACTGGCAAAAGTTATATTGAAAACGGTCGAATAGTTAAGGATCTTTTTTATGTATAAGAGAAGAAAACAGGAGTGTTATGAGATAAATTGTATCATTGGCAACTTTGCCATTGTTGTATTACAATCGTTATGTTGGAATATCCATTCAAATTTACGGTAAGGACAAGGTCCATACAACACATTTGACTTTTGGTTCCGCCTTGTCGAAAACAGGAAAACCGCGACGTGGAAATATTATCGTTGTAATTAAATATCCACCGTTCGTAATTTAATAGATCGGCCGTTTCGACCAATTAGCTGGTATCAAACGTACATTACGTCATTTGCCTAATTTGATCGTGAAAAAATTACATCATTTGCGGTCGTGAGTTTCCTCAAAACGTGTTGTAATTAATTCAATTGAAAATATTGATGTTTCAGTGTTATTAATTGGTATGAACGAAGAGCGAACTAATTTTATTATAAATAGCTTGGAAACAAAAGATGTTTCACCTGATGTGAATTGTTATATGAACTTCTGTGGAGAGCCCGTTGAGGTTTCAGTTGCAATGCCAACCTTTAAAAAGTAACCCCATTACCGCACTCACCAAAGAGAGCGGCACCGATTTGTCGAAATGGATGGTCCTAATTTGACGTCACAATAGTTTTTTGTCCTTTGTTTTATTTTTATTTTTTTAAATCTTTTTTTAACATTTGTATTAAAGTGATGTCAAATAAAGAGGTTTTCTTTCTTTTCTATTTCTTTGATTCGCACGTCGAATTATCGAGAAAATAAATAATCCTAACGCTTTCGAGCGCGCTGTGCAATGTTTATTATCGTTCGCGATAACAGCCAGCGTAGCAGTAGCCGCTGAATAATATTAATTTAACAACCAGTCCCGGTTTAATTTATGGGTTTATTTACACTGTCACCGGCACATAGCGGGTCCTAATTTCGAAAATTTAAATATCGTTGTAACAGTTATTAAGCAGTAACCGATTAGACATGTCCCACTGCTGGGCACAGACCACCACGGACCCACAGCCTCACTGCCTATTGGCAGATTACACAATATTTGTATTAAAGTGATGTCAAATAAAGAGTTTTTCTTTCTTTCTATTTCTTTGATGAGAACGAAATGACGATATTTTCGAATACATTTTCGAATATATCTTCGAATTTTTTTTGTTTTTATTTCCAAAACATGCTGGTTTCTTTTAGTGTATCTAAAGGCGAGCGCCCGGACACTGAGCTATTTCGTCTCAAGTTATTACATAGGCAATTTGAAAAAAAGAAAAACAATTGATTTGAAATATCTCTGACTTTTAACGTTTCTTTTTCCGAACACCATAACTTCCGTAACGCTTCCTCAAATTGAATAAGTGAAACAAAATTTTAAAGCTCATATAAAAAAAAAAAACTAGAACGAAAGTATGATATTGCCATGTCTTGACAATTTGTTTAAATGAAATATAGCGAAGTGTACTGAAAAACGTTATTCTTCAAAATAAGATATCTGTCATTGATACATTAAATTACCATTCGGTGACAAACTACCGTGTGATAATATCACATAGGCCTCCTTTTTTATATTTAAGAAACAAGGGAAAGCCGTTCTTGTCTTTAGAAAATAAAAAATAAAAAAACCTTTACACCGCAATTTCCCCGTTCGAGGCTTTGAAAATTTAACACGTTTACCTCGAGTGTGAACGTACCAGTTGCCGTGATCTCTGCCACAAATCGGCCGTGGGTCGTACGGCGTTCTACAACGACCGTAACAGAGGTTGGGGTGCCCCTTACACAGTCCCCTGATATACGGGCCGCTCGCCAGCTTTGATTGTGTATTTATTTAGTCCCATAAACGGAGAGCATAAATAAAACGGGTCGGGTCGAAAGGACAAA
Organism: Iphiclides podalirius; assembly: GCA_933534255.1. NCBI lineage: Eukaryota > Metazoa > Arthropoda > Insecta > Lepidoptera > Papilionidae > Iphiclides > Iphiclides podalirius. Next base: position 5,334,269 of record OW152838.1, on the reverse strand, counting down.
TGTACAGTGAATGATTCGGCGATTATATTCGGCTGTGAATTTATTGAATTAAATCGTTGCTCGCCCGTCTAAGAGTTCACTTTAAACCGTTTAGGGTTGTCGTGAGTTGGTACTGTTACACGAGCGTATATATCGGTTAATATAATGGTCTGGGATGTGTTAGTAATAATCGGGTAACCAGATCGAAGTTATAGTGTACGCGCAAAAACTTAACTTTGCAATTTTATTCGAGTTAGATACTCGAATAAAATTTCATATTCATTTACTCGAATATTCATTTACTTTCAATAAAAAATCTCAATATATTATAAGAATTGAGTGTATAACATATAATAGCGGTTTATTAGGAATTGTTGAATATTTTAATTTAGTATTAATTTAATTTAATTTACTTTAATATTACTGCCTTATTATTTCAGTATGTATTCTGCGATGTCGAATTACTTGCGATGAACGAACAATTATTGTATCTCGTTACTGTTCGAAATAACGCTACTTGGTCACCAGATCATATTTGGGACTTAATACTGTCGATGATAAGAAGCTACCTCGGTTTCTAACATTTCTAAAACTCTTACCACCCTGCCAAGTATTGTTGGTGTATGTATATTAGTACTATCTGCAAAAATTTTCTTTTTTCTACAAGCTTTTATTTAACTTGCAATGTATGTATGTTTGTCCGGGTGGAATCTTGGTACTGGATTTTAAATCAGTTATTTAAAGACTTTTCCGGGAAAGTACCACGACTACAAAAAAGACGTAATAACACCTATCTTCCTGGAATCAAAGTTTTTCTCTCTTTTATGTGAAAATTTGTCAAGCGATCAGGCTGTTCACTTGATGAAAAGTGATTACCGCCATCCATGGCCATTTACAACATCAGAATTGCAAAGACGTTCTCAAACGTTGAAAATTGTTCATGCTTTTTGCATTCCGTCTGATAAGTGAGGCAATTGGAGCTCACCTGTTAAGTTTGGCTTTAAATGTGACCACGCGGTGTTGTCCATATCCACGGCGGTGGTAAACACTTCACACTGAAACCTTATCCCACAAAGAGACGTAAATCTCGCATCGTTCATCGTCATAGCATATGTAAATCTTCGTCATCTAGCATATTTAATATCAACCCTCGGTTGCCGTTGATACTGCGCGGTCCCCAGGCGACGTTGAATGCGTTTAGTTGGTATTAAATTTGATATTTTTCCATATCATTGTGCGGGGTTGTGGCGAGAGGGAAATATTGGATGTGATTATGCAAAATCGTTAGCGTAAAGTCAGTTATTTAGTTTCATTTTGTCCAATTTTCTGTAAAAAATGAATACTTCTTACACTTTATACTTGCATCTTTTTTCCTATTATTATATTTTTTTACAACAGGCATTCATCAGAAAATCGATTATAGTTAGAAATATAGAAGGTTTTTATTAATTAAACTGGATTATTTTTCGATAAAGTATGTTTTAATACATTAAATCCACTTTTACCTTCATCGTGAAAGATTGTCTTTCTGCTCTTTTAAGCGGTATTTATAAGGTTAAATTTGTTCCATCCTGCATCACCCCATCAAATACACTCGGATAAACTTACGAGCTTAACTCGGTTTAACGCAGTCAACTGAGCCAATAAAGGGAGGGTACACTCGCCTATTCGGATTCATTAATGCATTTGTCGTTTGCTCGCGTCATTATTTCATTATATCGTTACACGGCGGGAGATTTAATGCGCTCTCTTAATTTCCGTTCCCCGCGTTTTCATTACTTACGTGCTTTGAATTTTGCTACGCGTGATTCTTTGACGCGAGCCTTTATTGCTTGCGTTGCATGGATTTTTTGCGGGCGTTGCCATGGCAACCATGGTAGGCTGCTTAATACCGTAGTTTGTTGCTGGTTTATTCGTAATAAAGTCTAGACGTGGTCAACTAGTGTCCGAGGGCTCGAGTTCGTAATAAGCTACCATTCAGAGTTCAAATTTTGATGTTGATGCAAATGGAACAACAGCTGCAAATTTAAGACCAATTTGCAGGGCCAAATTGCAGCAAGATCTTACGAAATGGGTCGAAGAAATTGACCGTTGTTTTCCATTAAAAAGTATAGTAACAGCCTAGGTAATTACCGGTTCTGAGTGTTTGTCCATGTGCAATTTAGGTTTACAAAACTTTGCCGTACATGATTGTTCGTGGTTTCGACTGATGTTTTTGCTTTCAGTCCATAGGCTATTGAAGCTTCATCTAGCGCAGAACTCGTGGGCTAGAGAACCGCGGACTTCGTATTGCTGCTCCTATCAGGTCGTTCGGGGCCGCCACCAAAATCGCCCGTGAACCCAGTGCCTCCCTTAGGTCGTTAAGTCGTCTTTCTGTGAAATAGAACTGCCTCACAGAAGATCGGCGCGAAGTGGAAGTATACTTTTGCGATTTGCCTGGTGGGTGAGGTAACCGTAGCCCGTGCTTTACAAAGTTGCCAACGCGTTTGCAACGTCACGGTTGCATATGCTCGCGGGTGGCGGCGATCACTTAACATCAGGTGAACCGCCCGCTCGCTTACCGACTTGGCATATGAAAAAATAACAAAGAAAGATCCTAAAGACCGTGGCAAGATCATTGGTTCGAAATTCAATTCCGTCCTCATCCGTGTAGTATTCAGAATCCGGCGAAATTCAGGCGTAGCTAAACCCGAACAATCTCAACCATTAATAACGCGTTATGAATGACTATCCCAAATCGTCGGAGCCCAAACATCTGACATTCTTGGAGATCGTGGCTCCTGCTGCCCGACACATGCACCGCTGCAATCTTTTCATCGCCTCCACTATCATTAATCATTAACTCCGTAGATAATCATTAATCATTGAAATGAGACTTAAAGAGAGAGAAAATGAAGTGATGCGATGTTGCAAGAGCAAACACGGTCCCATTAAAATGTAACGACAATTGTAAGATTAATTGAATTTCGAATTTGGTATTTTACATTCGGCGAATGATAGGGTTATCGTTATTTCACACTGTGTTTGATATTACATAATATAAAACCTTGTGTGGTGGGTTTAAGGTCGAAAGTAATTAAGCAAAAACGCCGTCGGCGTTTCTCTGAAGTCAAGTTGACGTACCATTTTGTTAATGATGTATAATGAAAATGACGTTGTCATTCTGTCATTGAATCGCGTGAAATTCACATCCCCATGGACATCTTGAGACTTTTTCTCATTCATAATTTCATACTGCGTTTTACTACAATTAAAACTTACTTTACATTTAATTTGAAAGGCATTATTTTTTCAACTATAGCCAGTTATGAATGGATGCTTCGAGTGAGTGTATTGTGGATGAAGTTGAATGGTATTATGTGCATTTGAGACAGAAGTACATTTTAAAGTAATATTTTAAGAATTACACGGATGAGGTTGATATGTATAAATTTAGTTCACATCATAGTTCTATCTTCGAGCTCAAATATATTTAAAACAATATTTATTTGAAAAAGATATCATTACACGCTTTATTGATTAATTAACGATACGGAGACGTTATGTTACGTAATACATTTGTATCTAATGACCGAAGTTACAATCGACAAGTAATTAAACTAATTTATTTGTCAAATGGAGTAATTATAAGACTCGGTTTAAACTAAAGACGCCATAGAGGGTAAGCATTGAAGTAATCGTTGAAGTCTCACTTTATTACCTTCAAACTTTAGTTCCGGCTAATATATTTATTTACATTTTACTTCGCTTTGAAGTGTACTCTTTGTAATATACTCGAACATTAAATTGGTAATTGCAATTAGAGCGCTAACCTATCACGTGCTCTACGGTGAAGGAAATCAATATTAGATAACCTGCATACAAAATATTTCGGAGATATGTGAAGTCTTTCAATCCGATAGCCTGGTGGACTATTCCCTAATACCTTCTGCACAGAGGAGGCCTTTGCTTAGCAGTGAGGCATATAAAGACTGTGAACGTGTTTCTTTACTAAGTCGTGGCCCACCATGACACAGTCTACTGCAGCACCAAGCGTTCATATCACGTACACAATAACAGTCATAGACAACCCCAAATATAAAGCTTACGTCTTTTAAATAATAACTATTCGTGCGTACGGTAGCATAATGGTCGCTCTATAAACTATAAATATTGTCACGATGCTCGTAGTACATTCGTAGAATGCAGATGATGCGTGTATGTAAAATTACAATAATATTGTAATTTTACAATCAAATTGTTTTATCTTGTTTATTTTCCTTGTAAACACTTATACATTATGTAGTGTTCTCATAAATATAATACATAATCCTAATAAAAAAAGTTTGCATATTCAAATAAAACATAAAAAGTTTTCTGATTTTGCCTTCAAAAAAATTTTAGAAAATTCGTCGTCAATTAAGTGAAGAAAAGAAATTTAAAAATAATAAGGCATCCAATCAAATAATGTTACCTATCTTTTTAAAAGTCATTCATAATTCTGTGAATAAAATAATTCGATAAATATGTGGCACACAACGAAATAGAGATGCGCTCTCTGTGAATTTACAATGTACGTTCGCCCAAACAGATGTTGGGAGAGACAGCAAAAAAAACACCAACAATGGAACTAAGTGGAGTCAGTTACTAAATAATAAAGTTTAACGACACCTTATTAAGGATTTATTTGTTGCTGCACTCGAATTATTATATAATTTATTACAAATAAGTCCCGCGCGGTAAAAGCGCACGACGCTTTTTATGATCCAGCGCGCGTATCTCACACGATTTGATTTTAATGACTGTGGGCCGCCATTATATCTATCGACTTTCTATATAATATAAGAGCTTTAATGGGGTTTAGTGGAAATTTATATTTCGGACCTGGGAATGTCGCTCCGATCATTTATTTGACATTTTAATATAATAAAATATACGCTGTACGCTCCCGCGTAAGTTGTTCCACTTACGTGGAACGTGAAACGTTAGATTTTGGGATTGAGAATGTAATGTTTTGATATTTTACATATTAGGTTTCATATTTAAGTCATAATAGCTTGTATTAATAAAGTTACTTAGAACGAGTTAAAACGGCGGTCGTTACTAATGAGGGACTATTTTGTATTGTTCTCACGCGACACTTATCACTTGGGTCTGTGTCGAAGTTAAAAAATAACCAGCTTCTTCTATGTCAAGGCAAACATGAGATTGTTTTTGGCATCCCAGTTACAATTTGTGCCCATTGTATAAAGACTACTGTATTAGTTCTTTATTTGTAGTGTTAGACTAATGTTTTCTTTGTATTAATCAATGCGTCTTTAATGCTTAATACTAAGAATCACATTAAACAGCCGAGAATCAGAAGTAAGATTGAAAAAGACCACTGACCAAAATTTAGAGACAGGAAAAGAAAATCTATAGAAGATAATTACAATTATAAAATAATAATTAATAAAATGCATTAAGTGCAATAGCGTGAAGTTGGGTAAAGTTGATCTCTTTGCGACCAACTACATTGCTTTTTGGCTGTCTGTGTGCGCGCGCATCGTAAAAATTTCACTCTCCTAAGTTTTATTCAAACGCACCAAAAGAAGTGTAACTTCAAAAATTCTAAATACTTTTATTATTGCTGATATTATCTGCGTAATAATGACAGTTTCTTTTTTCTTAAAATGTAAGAAGCGTACGGGTGGTAACCTGTGCTTCCTTGAATGAGTCTGCGCATATGATGCTGCTACTGACTACTCCGTTGTAGCTCCGCTTTAGACCCTTAACAATAATGGTTGATGCGTTAAGGAACGGCGGAGCTAGGGAAGGTTACACGCACCGTTTAGCCCGTAACCCGAACCGCGTCCCGTGTCCCGTACCGATAAATATTAATTATGACAGCGCCGTCCGTGGGCAAAAAACGCCTCGAAGTTCGTCCATAACCACCGAGACTCCCGCTAATTACGCCCCTTTGTATCCCGACACTCGCCACCAGATTAGCGTACGGGGCAAAAAGTCCCCGCCTGCAAAAAGTCCGGTCGGAAAAACGGGACGGTTGCTTCTTACAGTTGTCCTTTTAATTGTGTAACTTTATGGCCAGGCATGATTCGCACAGATTCTCTTGCATGAATGGGGAGGTCCGTCCGGGTAAGAACCACGACCTCATGAAAGACCGGTGTGGAGTGGAAGCATATTTCTGCGTTTCGTCTGCTGAGTGAGGTAGCGGGGGTACACTTTATTGAAAGGTGGCAACGCTTCTGCATTCCTACGGGTGTTGGAAATGTCCATGCGCGGCGGTTGTCAGTTAACATCAGGTGAACCGCCAGCTCGCTAGCCACCTTCTCTGTACAGTGGGTATTAGGGCATAGTCCACCACGGCCCTACTGCGGATTGACGGACGTCACATATCTTCGAAATAATCTTTTTTGTTATCATATATATTCTACCATGATAGTTCTACCATGCGATTTTTTAAATAAGAAAATTCATATAACATTTGTCATTCATCTAGAAAAAATACATTAATAGAAAAAGACCATTCTAAAGCACAAACTTGCTCACAGCAGTTTTTGTACAGATTATATAAAAACTAATTTGACAGACAGACGGTTGAAAAAAAGATGGCGCCAAGTGTCACAGGTCAGTTGACGCCCGCGCCCCGGCCTGTCTGCTGGAGCTGCAGTGGTAATTTAATAGCACCAAATTCAAACGAACCGTAGCAGCTTTCGGGGAGGAAATCCTACTTAATCCTTATTTTTTCCAAATGGGCGGGGATCTGCGGTTCCTGTTGCCGAAAATTATGATTGTGCCTGCACTTATTTCGCCATTGCGTCGTGTATAGTCGTAGAAAGAGGCAGGCACAATCTAGGATACTTTTTTTGAGATGTTGGTAAATGAACAGTGGTTCAAGTTTAAAATTTGTAGAAAAAGTACGAAAAGATTGTCGCCGCTGTGGGAATCGAACCCACGTCTTCGGCATTTGCGGCCTGACGCTTTAGCCACTAAGCTTTAACTAAGGTTCAACTTACTTAAGTTACTGCCCATAGACATCATTAGCCGTAGGGTCACAGTTAACTTACAAGACAAAAGGCAAAGCTGTGAATACTACGGCGTCCCTATTAGAGACTATGGTTCGTCTCCAGGCGATGCAAACGAAGTCACTACCGCGTAATCGCTATCAGAGTCCAAAATTTACTTTGGCAACACTAAGCTGAGGCCAATAAAAACGCAACACTGCTCGAAAACTACAGACAGACCTTCGGCGTGCGTTATAACAGTTCCTAAATCATTAATCAATTAGTTACGAGAACGGGCCGAGCTGTATATCATGCCTTAACCTCAAAACCTTTAAGAAAAACCTTTTGTCGTTCAAAAAAGAAACGCTCGGTCCACGGGCCCCGCGCTATAATTCAAATTTGGAAGCCATTCCGCAAATTGAGTAACGAAGCGTAACCGCAAAGCGAGATCAGGTAGCGGCCGGGGAGCTTTAGCCGGCGATGGAACCGTGCTGGAAATTAAATTAATACAGTGGCCATAAACAAGATGAAAGTGGGAAGTTTGATCCGACAGCCATCGCTATTTATTCACGATTACGATCTGGGCACACAATGAGTTGCGTACAATGACGCCACGCGGTCGTCGACTGCGAAGTGCGAACCCGGTACCGATAAAAAAATGGGGAATAAGTATCCATGTTGGTAGCATTGTCTTTAATTTGCCACAAATTTTCTAAACTCAATACTGTGATACAGATGTAATGGAATAGTAAAAAATTAACAATACAATTTGTCTTTTACTAAACCAGTTGGTTATAAGCATCAGTTCAAACATCTATTTAATCCAACGTGTTATAATAGTCGTAAGACAAGGCCAATCGAATGTCATACAGGTTTAGAAAGTTAAATAAAAACTAGTTTTTGAGACTCACGGCCCCAGGCAATAATTCTAATAAGGACTTAACCATCATTAAAAACCCTTACTAACGTACACGTAACGTAAACATCCCGTACGGTCCTTAATAAGATATTTCCTAAATTTGTTCTCTGAGTGCAACAAATACTATGAATAATACTAGTACACCAGCCATTTTGTACGTAAGTACTTTTTGGAATAATTAAGTACTGATTTAAGTAAATTATAAAAGTCAAAATTTATTGAAAAAAATAAATAAATCAGTAAAATAGAAATAAAAATAAATTATTTCCACCACTGTATTCATGTACAGTTCAAAAAATTGCCAATAATTTCAACACAGCACATATCCTCACATATCCAATTTGAAAAGGGAATTCTAAATACGTTCCGCGCGCGAGTCGTATAAGCTTTCATGGAATCAGGGAATTTTTACTGTATTTATTGGATTTTGTACCTTAATCGCTACCGATACAGTTCAGAATACGACGACAGCGTTCCAAAAAGCGCAAAAGACCAAATTCACTCATTCATGTTGCGTTAAAAGGCGACAAAGGGGATATAACTCCGCAGCGGCCCAATATTGCTCCAATATTTAACGCTTCCAGCGATATTTACGACATTCGATATTTAATTTTCGCCCTCAAAAGGGTTCCCGCCTTTACTAACGACCGGCGAAAGGTTTTAGCGGCACGCTAATGTGTTGCTTGTTGGGCGACTCTTGAATATTTCTGCGTAATGATGACTGTAGTTGTTTTTTTAAAGGGCATTGTTGTAAAATCTCGCCGGATCACTTACTGTTGCCTATATTTTTGGCCAGTATTGCATGGATTTAACAAAATATTATTAAAATAAGCACGACTTTGATTTGTATTTCAAGATAATTTTCGCACTGAAACATGAAACATGATTTTTTCGTCAAAAACACAATTTTTTCTCAAACAACAAATTTTCTCCTCTATTTGCTTTTCAGTTCACGACGGCTGAATTAAATTTGGAAGTCCCTGGAAGACCGAGCTTTGTTCGGTTTGTTTTTTGTTAAATCAAAAATTGTTTTTTGTTAAATAAGTTATTTTTTTGGTAAATCATGTATTTTGGAAATTACATTTAGATACAAATTACTGAGTAATGAAATATGCATAATATTTTTCGATCTTACCGACGTAATAATAAGAAAACATGAACAGTTGCTTTTCACAAAAGAAGTAAGTTTAAAAAAAGGGAAAAAAATAAAAAATAAAGAAAGCAATGATCTGGAATCGAAAAAAAAGTGAAAAAATAAGTGTGTAAATGATCGTGACACGAACCACGTACGTTTCGGGGCCGCCCGATTACCGACCGAGCTATTATAAAATATTTTTTTTGGTGAAATTTTCGTATTCAAATGATATTTTTCATTCCCTGAAAACTGGGATAAAGCGACAATTTCTAAAAATGAAACCTAGCCTGATCCATTTTTCGCCCCCAAATCTACGAACATGCTAAATTTCATGAAAATCGCTGGAGCCGTTTCCGAGATTCCGATTATATCTATACAAGAATGCTCGTTTAAAAGTATTAGATAGAGACAGTACACATGGCATTTTAGGCCAAAGCAAGGGCATTACTAAAAATTACAATTTTTTGGTTTTCTTTTTAGACTAATTAAACGTTTACGTTCGCACTTTACAAACAAAGAGAATTATTTGACGTTACAAGGAAAACATAAATATCATGTCTGCTCCTCGTGACGGTTTCCCCAAGTTTTTAATTTCTCGCATTTCGCAGATTGTATCCGAAACATCCTGTGTAAAGGTGTTGGCTGATTAAAAAAATATTTGAATACCCGACCGGCTAATAATTTAAGGTACGTTTTAATTAAGCAATCTGTCGCGCGATCTCTATTAACATTTCAAGTCTGCCCCTCGCGTAATTGCTTTGGTTTGGAGCTACTGATTAATCAACTCTGCTATATTTACGCACTTGTTCTGCTGATAAATTACTCGCATATGTTACACTGAACCCGCATACGAGAGGAGAGGCTAGATAAGATAAAGAGAGATAAACTGCAATAACTGGTAGCTGATGACCTGAAGAACTAACTTTTTAAATTGAAATGCGTTTAATTTCGACTTTGAGAAAATGTGTTCTAAAAGGCTAGCATGCTTTGTAACAACTCTTCTAGATGTAGTATTTATTTGGACTCGTATAGGCTGTTACTTTATTTTTTACTTTCCTTTCTCGACTATTCATAAGGTCCGATGTGTGCAGAGCGAACTTACAGTATATTGAGTATCACAGAGAAATTGCTTTCACAGGAAATAATTTGGAGCTTGGATGAGTTTGTGGTAACATGCACGATTGCCTTTTCCTCATCTTTCCCCTCCTATAAATTCGTCTGTATTTGATTCGATAGCCTAAACTATGATCCTTGCAAGGAGGTGATGTTTAACACGAAGTTACGCGGGCCTAGAACGACTCAGTCGAATCTATTAATATGAATACTGTAGAGTGTAGTCGAATTTGTAAAATAGCTTTAATGCAAAGCACGAGTGTAATTAACTTTCTGTTAACGAGAGATAAGTTGATCCGTTGGTATTCCGGGGTTTTTGTGTGCATATTTACGTATAAAGGGATTGTAAGGCCAACTGTCCTGGCAGTTCTTTGGCAGATGTGTTAGCGTCTCGTTAGCGAACATGCACCGTTCTGCCTACATCTTAATTAACCCTCGCCTCGGAGTGTGCACCGCCAGAAGAAAGTCCCGGCCCGTTAATGGGCGAGTCATGATAGCCATAACGAGCGTCCTTTCCCGAAATCGACTATCGAGGAGGTTGGTCGTTCACAAAGTCTTTGTTAGTTCTTGTGTTTACGCGAATGCTACACATTGTCAAATATGCTATGTATTTTTATTACTTTATTAATTCGTGACGTTTATAACGCTTACAGTTTTCTCGGAACGCTAAATGCGACGTACAGTACGTGTACAGTTTCATTTAACAAAATGTATAATTTAGAAACGCGAATAATATTATATAGAATCAAAACCGTTTCGATAATAAGTATACCATGCCACTTCAAATACTTGAGAAATAATATTTCAAATGCCATAATTTATCAGTAAATTTAACGTGTCCGACATTTAAGATTGTAAAGTATTTATATCAATATAAACGGCTAAAACGGCCAACGATAGCAGAGAGATAGATAACGAAACTGAAAAGAAAGAAGTGTAATTAAAATTTACAAACACACTAACTTTAACCTACGATATAACTACTGCGTCCCGCACTTTCGCTCCATCCTGGGGCTTATTGGGTCGTATATTGATGAGCAATTAAGAGGAGTGTTCGGCGCAATCTCCGCGGCGCCAGATAAGGGCATTTGTTGGTGTCCGCCATCGGAGGGCAGCGGACAACTTTATGCTAATTCCCCGGCGTTTCTCGCCTTACGCTGTGAGCGTGAACGCAGAAGGGGCGGCCGCTACGGGTAATGCTCGACTCATTAACGCATCTTTAGCCCTCAATTAAACAAAGCAATCAGCTGAAGTCAACTTGATAGCAGTCGATCGAATGTTTAAGGTCTTAATAAAACTCGGAAGCAAAATGTCGGCGCGGTAAGAAAAAGAATCCAGATTACAAAATCGTCGTTCTGAAGAATTACAAAGACATTAATGCTTTAAGAATGTTTTGTTTTGCTGTTGCACGAATGGAACGTCCATCCGTCGTGGATGTGTTACACTTCTGCGTTTCGTCTGATGAGTTGTTATAGAATCCTTATTGCATAAATATAAATATCTAGTTCATTGTTGTACATAGCAAAAACCAAACAAAGACACAAGTACTTTAACGCGATTACATATAGAACAAAAAAGGCCTTTGTACAATAGTAGGACATAATAAACATACTTTGTTACTAGTACCAAAGTCAGTAAAAACGCAATTACCCTGAGGTTTGAGGCTACATGTTAGAACCTGATTGCGTTCACCGATGAGTTCTTTCTTTTTTGACTTGTTGTATGCAAAAGTTATCGTCTTGGTTTGCCCCTAGTATGCTGCGTCAGACTAAAAAGTAAGTCGTAATGTTTTATACATTTGGCTATTTCTTCCATCCCGTTATGGTCACAGGAGAGCTTGTGTTATCGATTAATGACATTTATCAAATTTCATCTAACTATTGGAGTTTATAAAATAAAGTTTTGTTTTGACCATTTAAAGTAAGATCGTTGGAATATTTGTGTACTGTACGACGGAGTCCGTAGATTTCAATGGTTTTGTTAAGTAGAGATGGAGAACTTCGGGTGTGTCAAATTTATATGGAAGTACAAATTTGGTCAAGATCAGATTTATACTAAAAACATCCAACTTTTCTTCCGCAATCGTTGGTTTTTTTCGTGTCAGTTTTATATATAAAAAATGATTAATATTTATATGTGATGCTGATAGCTTGATTGATAAGGCGCGTCATGCACACTTTTTTTGGGCAGACAATGTAACTGCGTGACTACTAGTCGCTATTTAAATCGCTGGGCTGGGCTCTAGTCGACTTCAGCCGAGCGTGTTTCACGTGATATCTTAACATTTTTATTATCGTACTGAGGGTTCATACTAAAATTTAACTGCGGCAGGGCAACGCAGCAGCCTCGGCTGTTGCACTAATGGGCAGGCTCGTCCGGTTAAGTACCACGACCTCACAGAAGACGGGCGTGAAGTGGAAGTATACTATCGCGTTTCGCCTGGTGAGTGAGGTAGCCAGAGCCCAATTTTCAAAAAGTTTGTCTACGCATCTGCAAACCCTCGGGTGTAGCAGATATCCATGGGCGGCGGTATTCATTCTACATCACGGGAACCGCCTGCTCGCTTAACAACTGTTCACAAAAAAAAAATGCGCCAATTTTCTGGCGATTTCATCGAACTTTCGAAGTTTTACATATCAGTTTCCTTATTTGGGGGAAATTTCATTGTACATCGTTACGTCACTGCGTGATTGCGCAACGTTTTGCTAAATTTGCGGCGGCTCGACGGGAATGTCGTTTCGTAAAACATATGAGTAAGGCGATCTGCATGGATTTCCCTGTACGTAGTTTTTGATAGTACACGTAATATTTGATCACGGGTTTAGTGTCCATCATAGTTTCTGTTAGAGTAGGAGGAAATAATAATTTATTAATTTTAATTGGAGTTTTGCTTTCAGTCCGTTGACTGTTAAAGCTTCATCGAATGCAGAACTCGAGGGCTAGGTAGAACTCTGGAGCTTGATACGGCCCTCCGTGTGGTGTGCCTCCTCTGCTCCATACGTGCGTTATTTTAAACGGGAAGAATGTAATCTACTGGCAATCGAGGTTAGGTACGGACTAGGACCTCGATGGCCGTTGACTGTATCAAGGGGATACTGGTGGCGTCCCGAAATGAGTGTTTCTTGTTAACGAGTGTTGGTTTAGCCGTGCTCGTAGATGAGGACGAACTAATTGGTGTATGTGTTAGTACTATGTGTGGTTGAAGTGTTGTATAGCGACAATTTGTATGCTTTCATATATCTTATCGACAACTGACACTAGTCGTCTCATTGTGACTTGTGAAAGGGGACTGTTTCTTTATTCACTCAAACGTAAAGTTTGACCATTGAACGAAGAAGCTAGCTAGTGCGGTAAAGCAAGAATCACCCGTTCTTTCTTTACCGCAGTATAATAAAAATAATTATGATCTGTATTAAATTATTTACTATTCACGTGAGCGCTCCTTGTTTTTGTTTGTAAGCATGGACTCCTTTCGGTTAAAAGTATCTTCCATCTGGTGCCATTCAGAGAAGACTTGTGCAATCATTTATCAACCCTCTCCTATCTCAGGGATGTCGTCCACCCAGCGCTTGTGCAGTCTGCCCTGTCCCAACTTTATTTTCGGCCCTGGTCATTTCATTAATTATAGTGAACATCTGGGCTCCTCGTACCTTAAAATTTATCCAGTTTTGAGCTACCGAGTGTTCTACAGAGTGTTGCAGTGCATCCCCTAGCTTTAAAGAACAGAACAAGAACATTTGCCATAACAGCTCTAATGTACGAATAGAATAGCCCAGCACATACTCATACCATGGCATCACAGAAGATCGCCATGAAGCAAGTTTAATCATTTGAGTTTCTTACGCTGAGTGAGGTCTCTTTTGAGTGAGTAAGACCTCAAACTTTCTTAAAAGGTAGTTTCAGAAGATGGCAGCCCGTCTCTTGTATCTTGTATAAACTGATGTTTGTGCTTTCAGCCCCGAGACTATTAAAGCTTCATCTGACGCAGAACCGGTGGGCTAGCCAGAACCCACGGGTTTTGGTAGAGTGCTTAGCCGCCCGGAGACGAACGCGACTCTGTTACGGACGTTATTAATATGCGTTGTGAATGACATACGCGAGTCGAAAGTGACTCCTAAATGTTTGACCTTTTTCTCCCAGGGGAGCGGTTGGCCATAAAGAGATATTTGCCCTAGCTTTCTACATTGGCGACGACCTTTATAAAGATGTGACGGGTAAGTACTTCATGTGAAGTGAATCGCCACACTCTCTTCGGGATTTACTTCAATTCTCCATTTGCGGAACCAATCGCCGAATCGGTCGGCGGTGATCTCTGGTGTTGCTTTTTTACTATCGGTAGAACCCTAGCTCAGTTGTCTAAATATGTCAAAAATATGTTTTTCTACTTTATTGAGAGCTGGGTTTTGTCCATGAATATTGGACGATATAAAATATATTTGGATCTAAATCGACAAAATAATGTACAACAGAGAAAAGTTTACAATTCCAGCTCACATGAACAATATTAATATTCTATTATGCACAATCCGCTGTACGTGTGTTAATGTTGACTTTTACTATACTGCCCGTAACTCATAATGAGTACGGAAAGGCGTCAATACAAAATATTAAGCGGAATAAGCGCTCATTTCTCTCTTTGAAGCATCCTTTGTGGCGCTGATTTTCGCTCGTAAAATTTATGAAGATTACCATCGGCGATCGCGCCTACTCTCGGGGAATCAATGGCCACTCGAGCCGCGTCTATAGCGGAGATTTATTAGCCCCTATTCGAATATAATCTTCACTAATTCACCGTAGAAAAACGTCGACTTAACGCACCTGGACAATCGAGCCTTTGTCGTCCGCCTCAATATATTTTAAATGACTCCGAGACGGCCTCTCGTGAAGCCGGTCCCATTGTGACTGACGCTGGTGGTTCCCTTTCACGAAAAGCGAACGCATATTTATTTTTAAATTTTTGAATCGAGAATTATTTCTTTTTTTTTTTTCAGCTGCCGTCTTTAGACGTGTGCCGCGCATTAGTGGTCTTTGTCGAACGCATATTAATGAACCACAGAGTGAATTTGTTTTTCTCTTCCCTCGCCCCTTCTTGGTCAACGACATTACGGATGTGGTTGAACATAATTAAATAAACATTCTGTTCTACATTTCTATCCTATTTGAATATTTTATTTCCAATAACATACGAAATTATATAAACATTTTACAATTTAACACCTTTGACATCGTTTGTAACAATACTTCGACCACGGTTAACTGAATATTGTAAAGATAGGTACGTCATTGCAAGAAAACTTAATTTGAACTCTTACGAATGTTACACGTTCAATGGAATAGTCAGAGCCGAGACACGATTAGTGCTTCTACCTTTCTTGCAATAGGCAATTAGAAGAAATAAGTAGGTCGTCCAGATAATTATATTTTGGGAGGACTAACAGAGCCTATGGTTTTTAAAAATATTGCTTCGTTCTATCTTTCGTTACTTTAGTGACTACTCCTTTTTACTTTTTTGAATATGTAAGAAAATATTTTTTTTTAATATTCATCCTTACTTTAATATATATAATTTATAATTTTTTTAGTTTATGAATATATTTTTTTTCAAATACTTGGTAACCAAGCGGGGAAATACTTTGTGTTGTAAGATACTACAATTAACATATAAAGATGACCTTAACAGTGAGTCATTATTCTTTATGTCTCAGATGTTTTGGCTGTGGTACGGCTCTTAACTTCTGGTATGATACGAACCAAAAGGCTCGGAATGAAGTGAAGATACTACACATTTGTTTCGTCTGGTGAGTGAGGTAATAGGGGCAACTCTTATAATATTCATTGGCAATGCATCATGGTTGTAATCACATGAAGTCAGTTAACTGACTCGCTTGCCAACTACTTGCATAAAATAAAATATAATTAATCTAACTATAATATGATTCCCATATCCATGAAGTTTTAAAGAATGTTCTATTTCCTCGTTCTCTTATGTTCTACATAAATTAATATTTAAAATTTGCTACTTTATTTCGATACCATCATTATCCTTGAGGTGTTTCTGCAAAGTTTTGGAGAGATACGAAATTTTATAGAATATAAGGCTCGATACAAGATAATAAGCTGTGAGACAGCCTCCATTGTTGTCTGTGGGCTTTGGCGGGACAAAGGCGTTTGTCATGCAGTTGGCATTAATTATCGCTAACGCATCGCTAATTGTTGCCGCTGCTAACAACGTTCTTGCAGAAAGCTCTAGAGATTATTCCCACAGATTAAACCGACGGTGCTAAGGTCTTTGGGCGTAATTTACTGGTTTCGTCCTTGTCGCTTATAATCCCTTCTCTCTCAACGCTATGTTGATATGTTTTAAAGAAGGATTCATATTTTTTTATGTTTTAGTGATTTGCACGCTTATACCAGACGACACAGGAGCGGCGGTAGCGTACCTTATAGTATAAGTGGACAAATCTTCGGATATTTTAATCGTACCAGTTAATCGTGTTGTTCGAGAGTAGTTCATGAGAGGAACGAGAGGTGATGTTAGTGCCCAATGGATATGATTCAATCAATAGTATACCAGAATAAGATCTTCCTTTTATGTGAAAAGTTCGCAAGCGGTTCATCTTATGTTTAGTTTGTTTATGTTAAGTGATTACCGACATGTACATTTACAACACCTTTTTTTTTTCTTGGGAAAAATCCTTTATGGATCACATTTACAACACCTGACAGTTTGCAAATGCGTTGCTAACATTAAACTAGTGCGCCCCGGTTACCTCACTCGCGAGACAAAACGCGAAAGTATAACACATGCTTCCATCTAACACCGCTCTTCTGTGAGACTGCGGTAGATATTTTTCCGGACGAGCCCTTTACAACAATGATTACAAGTGTGCCCCGGTTACCTCACTTGCCAGACAAAACGCGAAAGTATAATACATGCTTCCATCTAATACCGCTCTTCTGTGAGACCGCGGTAGATATTTTTTCAATCAATCCATCAAAATCAAACGATTACGGTATAAGCTTCTATTTTGACTATTTCATTAAAACTGTAGACTTTAAATTGCCCATTGAAGTTATTTGAATTTATCCACACCGTGACGATATCTCTAATTATTTACGAATTAATTAATTAACAATCGCCGAGAAAAAGTTATTTGTGCAGCTTGAACAAATTTAAAAATAACTAAATCTTATGAATAATAAAAGCCATTTAATTCGTAATTCGTATTAAATTACAATAATATACGACTTATATAAATTCTTGTGAACACATTACGATTAATAAAATACAGAATCATGGAGATTTATGGAAACACTAATGGCATCTGTCCGCCTAACGCGATCATAGAGTGTTAGTTACCAGTAAATTCCGTCACACCAAATTGAAAATTTACACAATTCTCACTAGACGTATTTGTATTTTGTACAGTGAGAAAAATAAGTAATTCATAAAGATCTATTTGTAAGTAATAGGCTGCTTTGAAACATGCTTGATTATGATATACATGTGAATACATGTTTTATTTTGTTTCTGATCTTTCTGTTTTTGCCTCTCATAGTGGTAAGGATCTTGTCTAACAAACAAAAAGTATAGTTTAGCTTGTATATATAAGTCAAAAGCGTCCTCGATATAGAGAGAATTAAGGCATGGTCCGCAATGTCAATATACCTATGAAGTTGCCGTTCTTCGGTACTGGCCATTTAACAAAAAAGTTTTGGTTGGCTGTGAATTCTAAATTCAAATTAATTTTGTTTTTAAAGCATGAAATTCTTTTTATTATATTTCATTGTTCTGTTACTGGTTGTACTTAAATTTTTACTTATTGATTGCCATTTTATTGCGTAAGTTTCATTTTAAAGCTCTTCTTGAAAGTTACTCAGTCTTAGTGCTCTATTGTGTTTGTAATCGTCGCTCTGATATATAGAGGAACATTATTATACATTTTGATTTGTCAGAAGTTCATTGAAACAATTCAAAACAGAAACCTTAATGACTTTAATAATTTTGAATTTTTTTCATTCTGGAAGGTATTAAATCTTTAACACTCTACGTACATTGAAACAAATCTTTAATTACATTGTATGAGTAGTACGGAAAACGTGACCGTTCCAGCGGACAAGAAAGTTAACGTTAAACATTTGTTTGCCCACCCAATTCACACCTCCCGTGGTCGTGGCACATAGATGTGGTAGGGTGGGTGGAAAAATACCACTCAGTAGGTATTTACATTTATTCGTCATTTCCACACAATGTTGCAAGAGCGAAAGACGATTTTTCAAGTTTTTATTTAATACTACCATTTCATACTACGTACTTTAACACACCGCAATGGAAAAATATATAAAATCATTATGACGGTTGATAAAAATATAATACAGTTGTTTATCTAGGTTTAATTTCAGATGGTTTATCGACGCTAACGATGAACACTACTTATATAAAACCATGATCAAAGTTTTCTATATTAATAATTGAAATTATTTTCACAAATTTTATTAACGGTTCTGCATGTATCATTCAAATTCATAGAAACTATTCATTTATTTTCTGACATTACGAGTATAGTGTCATAATTCACGCGAGCTGCTGCCAGGTTTTTTTAGTTCTCGTCAGATCTGTTATTTGCTGCCAGTATTATTAATTGCATCAAAATCTATATTGAAGGAGGTGAGTTATGAATAATGGAAATAAACTATTAAACAATTGTTTCACATATTGACTTCTTGATTTTACGCGAACATTATACATATTAAATGAAACTAGTTTACGGATTATATCGAGTTTTTATTTTGATTTTGAGATAACGTTTCGAACCCTTTCCAGCGTTCATGGTCACGGGACAGACTGAGTTGTTACCCGTCTTAATGTCATAGTTAACCCAGCTACCGTCTATTATTTAGTTGTCTATTATTATTCCGATCTACGCATCTATTCCGTGTCATCTACTTCCGCATAGTCGAAATAAAAGTAAACGACAAAATAATAGACGTTAGCTGGGGTCAACTATAATGAGAATAAGAAACGTTGGTTTTCTCAAAATCAAAATAAAAACGCGACAAAATCCGTAAACTAGTTTCATTTAATATAAACAACTGTTGTTGATTTCACCGTAGTTAAGCTGCTTACCACACTAAGCGCGTAGTATCAAGGAACTGACACATCGGAGCGTGGTAATAAAGCAAATATTTGATTATGTACGCCCAGTCAGCGATGATCGCATCTCGCATGTGGGGGTGATTAGCCGCGGCATGACGCGATGTACGCGAAAAAAACACGAGCCATCCGTGAAGCCGAGTTATTGTTTGCTAATTAGTATCCGCTCCGATGCCGGATGGGATGCTGGATGATTTCTTCGTTTGTAATTAGCGAAATTAATACACTGCCTACGTTCAGTAATTATCTATTAGTTTTTTAATCGCCCGTTGAACGTCTTGATGCACAGTTAGGAGGGCTTCAAATTAAATTTTGTTAAAGACGCATACTAAAAAATGAAAGTAAAAAGTTTCTACGATAGTCAAATATTAATTATTTAGCAATTGTTTGCCTATGGAACGCCCTTCCTGTACAAATCCAGCGCTCAAAAACGTTAAGAAAGTTCAAAACTGACGATAAAATTGAAATTTCTATCTGTCACTGTGTTGACACTGCTTGCTACTGACAACACTTTTATATTTATTTTTCTCCCTGCACATATTTTTGTAAGTTATTGTATAGTATATGTTTAGTTTTATGTAGGTCTATTATATCTTATTACTTGGTATATATTAGTACATTATTATTATACAAAATATAATATATTCGTTTAGTTTATTTAGATCTTATAATGTGAGTTTATCATTCGCACCACCTACTGTTGTTCAAAATATAATATTTTGAACAACAGTAGGTGGTGCGAATGATAAACTAGGTAACTTTTAGCCACAAGGTTGTCTGGAAGAGATCGCTTTTTAGCGATAAGACCGCCTTCTTGTTACTACCTCATATTTTTGTAACATTTTTTTTAAATGTTTACGGTGTTCAATAAAGCATATATAATAAGTGTTTTTAATTTCATTAAATATATGCACAATTTTTCGAGCACACGTATGTGTCTTTAGCTCTTTTGCACGCTTCAGTCTAAACGGTGTGACGGATTTGCCACATGTGTCATTAAAATCGTCTTAATTATGTGATTGATATAGAATATGAAGCTCAATTCTTATTTAAAAACAATTACGCGTTTAAGTTCCAGATTTCTCGAAAATTATGTTTTTTATTCCTGTATTTGTTCTCATTCAACAATATAATAACTGCAAGAGATATGATATGCATAGAGCTGATTTCGTGTGTTTGTAATACGAATAAGCCTTATGAAGTAACGACGTACAACGTTTTGCAGTCGATGCGATATTTGTGCTTTTGTTTCTGATTTAATAAATAACATGCGACATGTCAATGAAGTTAAAATTGAGCAAATCCAGTGTCCCTTTTCTGTGCATTATACGACAGGCATACCGTAGTATGTCCTATTAGATCAGACCTAAGCAGATAATGTATTTGTCCAGGACTACATATAACTCTTTATTATATATTAATTTAAAACTTCCACAAAAGTAAATGTGGTGGGCCGCGCTACAATCCTCGCTATTGCACGAATGTAGTCTGTGTCAGATGAAGCTTTAATAGTCTCGGGACTGAAAGCACAAACATCAGTTAAGACACGAATGTAATGGTTCGGGGAAGTACCACAATCTGACACAAGAGCGGTGTGAAGTAATAGATTTATACTTTTACATTTCGTCAGGTGAGTGAGGTAGCCGGGGCTCCTTTTATTAAATCATCATCATGAGCAACGCATTGGAAAGTCTACATTGCAAATGACAGCGGATTTGACATAACATAAGGTAAGCCGCCAGCTCGTTTGCCATCTCACATAAAAAAAAAACCTTACTACTTAAACATGTTTATTTTAGCGATGTTTTTTAGAATAATGAACAAAAACGTTAGTCGTGGGATTCGAACCTACGTCTTCCGACATATAGTTAGGCGAACGATTAATTAAACCACGCGATATTGATAGCCTGTAGGGCTTTCTTGTTGTACACGTTCTAACAATTTACAGAGACGTCTGCCCAAAGTAATAATACTATCGAGTGTGAGAAAAACGAAGGGCTACTAACTAGAGCAAATGCAATTCACCATCCATTATACAGTTCAGCTTGAATTAGAGCAATCGTGTTTCTTATGCAATCATAATTCCGTTCCCCGCCGTTCCATTAGTTTTGGTAGATGAACATCTACACTAATTCACCTAAGTGGCGATAACAAAGCCCATAACGGTGGGATAGTGGTGGTGGTTCTACGCGACGAATCAAACTTACTTATCACTTGTTAGCGCTTGACTGTGGGAAATGGGTGCTGTCCATACACACTGCATACAGAAGGATTCTCCATTCCGTACCACTTCGAGTTCGATGACATAGTTACGGTAAGCTATTAATTTTACTGGTACGTTTTTGAACAACAGAACAACCTTTAATTCTATGTGTAACTTCTTTATGGACGACTTGGTGTCATGGCTAAATTGTTGGTTTCGGCGCTGGGGTTGTAGGTTCGAGTCATACACGGGGACAGTATTTGTGTTACGCACGGATAACTTTACCGGATCTCGGTGTCCTGGAAACATTCCAGGGAGAATTGATGTTGTGCAGGCAGCCGGTTGGAAGAAATGTAGCTATTGGCAACAATAAAAAAATACCTCAAATGTTACCTGCTATTTCGGAAATACCCAGGCACCAATGAAATTATTAATGGTATTATGTAAAAAAAGGAAAAGTATCAGCCTATACATGTTTTCTGCTAGGCAAAGGCCTCTTCTGTACAGAGGGTATCAGGGCGTAGTCCACCACTCGGCTCCACTGCGGATTGGCGGACTTCACATATCTTCGAAATATTTTTTCTATTATAATTTCGAAAACATGCAGGTTTCTTCACAATGTTTTCCTTCAGCGCAGAGCACGTTATAATTCAGCACTTAAAATTAACAATTTCATCGCTGCCGGCACCTGGGATCGAACTCAGGTTGCTCACGTATATTGAATTAAAAGCGAGTGTCCGGACACTGAGCTATTATTGTATATGTAGGAGATAACATTTTATTAATTAATGAATCCCTTTCGAATATCATCATTTAATAACTTCATACTTTGTCTCGGTATCCCAGGGCCAAGTAGCTTTGGCGACACGAATCACGGATACAAACGCAGGCATAACGGCACCAGGCGCTTTGTTGAGCGGCAAACATCCTATGTGGATGCAAGATGCTCGCTATTGGCCGGTAAGTGAACAAACAGACGCACCGTGGGTACCGGCGCGGGCAAACACGGGGCAAATCACATTAGCAAATTGTGTGTGCCCACGCCAAATGCTGTGAGAAACTCGTATACGGGAAGTGGCGTCGTGAAGGAAGTCCCGAGTGGCTACTCACGGCCTCTTCCGGGCTCCACGACGGCTGTTTTGTTTTATTACAGCGAGCGCGCTAGTTTGAGACCAATGTGTATGGGTGAAAACAAATTAGCGTGTACAATAATTCCGTAATAATCTTTATATATAACTAGCTTTTCGCCCGCGGCTCGCGTTGAAGCCCTTAATTTAATATCTTCCTTTCTCAGGATCTAGACTATCGGTGTACCAAATTTCATTTAAATCGGTTCATTAGTTTTGGTGTGAAAGCGAGACAGACAGAGTTACTTTCGCATTTATAATATTGAGTACGGATCATTCTGTGTGTGTATGTGACTGAACTCCTCGTAAACGGCTGTACCGATGATGCTATTTCATCTTTTCACGTATGTTGGGTAGGTACTAACTCGCATATTTTAATTAAATTTTTATAATAATAAGTTGTTGTCCGATTTAGATGTGTGTACAGGACAACGTCAGTTGGGCCCGCTATTAGAGTATAACATAATAAATAAAAGCATCTAATTTCTTAATATTTGACAGTCACCAAGTTAGATTTGTACTGATTTTTTTTTTTCGGTTTGATTTGCCATACAACTGGCACGCAGGCGGCCATAAAGCCCTAGTGGCACGCAGGCGGCCATATACCAGGCACGCCCTGAATAAAACAGGAAGAGGCTTTTGCCCAGCAATGGGACATATATTGTCATAAGTAATTGTCATTGACAGCTACGGCTGTTGCACGAATAAGCAGGTCCGTTCGGATTAGGACGATGACCTCACAGAAGACCGGCGTGATGTGGATGTGTTATACTTCTGCGTTTCGCCTGGTGTGTGAGGTAGCCGGGCCCCACTTTATTTAAAGGTGGCAACGCATTTGCAACCGCAGCGGTTTTGCAAATGTCTATGTGCGGCGGTTATCACTGAATCAGGTGAACCGCCCACTCACTTGCCACTTTCTAACATATAAATAATACAAAAATAGATACAAAAATGCATTGTTTTGTCTAAAAATTTAAAGAGAAAAAATAATGATATTTTCCACTAGTGAAATTTAGTTAAGTTGATATATATGAAAATTAAGAAACAAAGCGAGTGTATCCTTATTTATAGTAACGTTTCTAAGAATGCTAGATTATAGTGTTCAAGGGCAGTTCCGTAGTTCCTTAGGGTGGCTGCGCGACTTGACTCGAACAGGATAATTGTGGTTGCCGGAGTGTCCCGACTCTCTAATGAGTAATAATAAGAACCACCCAGAGAGATAGGGACAAGCTCGCGAGTCACCGAAGTATGGACACCGCTTTCGTGAAATGGTTTCGTTAATAAAGTTCAATTTTTTACTATTTTAAGATACATTCGGCGGATATGTATTTAGAATTATACATATAAACATATAATAGTTAACCATCTTTCACACATCATGATGTTTACAAATGAATTTTAATGTACGTACACAATTAACTACCATTTGTAACCAATTTTCAGTCACAGGTCTGCTGGAAGAAATTTCTTAAGAATAAGCAGGGTCTTTGTACAAATTCTTTCATGTATTTACATTTCTGTCATAATCTCTCATTCATCATCTCTTTGTACATAAATTATAAATAAAATAAATAAATAAATAAATTTTGCGCCATCTTAACGAATTTAATTTCTTTTGGTGAATCAATTAACTAACTTGTACATAGAGCCTTCTGTACACAGAAATTCACACTTATTCAGACAATTATTGCTGCATTCTATTAAGAAGAAAAACATATTGAAAAAACTTGTATTTTCGAAAACCTGTATTTTCGAGATAATTAAAAAAACATTACGAAGATTTATGTGAAGTCAATCCCCGTTAGGGTCGCGTGGATTATGCTCTTAAACCCTCTGTATAAACTAGGCCTTTGCCCAGCATTGGGACACATATAGCTTGTTAGTTTAAATTTTTTGAATGCGTATTTAAGTCGAGGCAGCTATTTCCACGTTAGCGACCAAGTTGCCCGGGAACCTTACGACTTCATTAGGCCGCATCAAGGGGCCGGTCACGATTTCGTTGCACCGTTCCAGTGCACCGTTTGACTCCGTGCCCGCTAAGATATAGCTTAGTCAAGTTACTCGCCCAAGTCCAATTGCAACACATGCTTCATTCAATGAAATATGTGCGTTCAGTATAAACGATCATCATTCCACACGATCCTTACGTTTTTGTTTCTATATGTTTTTTTACCTCGGAGTGATTTTCGAAAAATAAATTATAAAATGACACTGACAATTGCACAAAACTTAAATCACAGGAGATGTACGCTTCCATATTACGTGGATTATTTGCGATCAGATCATCTAAATTGTTAGCCATACAATATCAGGATGAATGCTTTATTCATCCTGATGTTGTAGATTTTAATTAGCGTGCCTAGACTTCATAGGTAGGTACGTCAATAGTGTTAATACTCGCTCGTCGTCTAAACGTAGCACGGACACTACCGGTGGTAAAGCAATAGCCAGCGCTGGCTCGGCGAGCGATCGGGGTGCTATTCTACATCGCGCACGTTTCGCTAATGGGTTGCCTTGGACAAAGTCCCGATAAGGCGGCGTTATCGGAAATAATTTAATAAGCCCCCGACTTTTTCTCGCCGGCTTATTATGGAAGATTTATCCTCGACACGAGTAATTAATGTCGCGTGCTCCGCGAGAGGAACGCGTAATTAGGCTTTAGCTATCACGAAACGTTTTCTCTGGCGGATGGTGTTCATTGTGGTAGAGGAACAGGAAACGTACCAACTCCTATCCTAAACTCCTGGTCCCCCCTTTCTCATGGTGGTGGGCTGGGTGAAAGGAACCCACACTGAGTTGGTCTGTTGTGTGAGACAAGCCCCGGTGAGCTCATTGTGCCCACTCTGGTTGATTGAGGTAGCGTCTCTCTCCCTCTTCTCTGCAAACGAGGTAGAGTCGAGAGGAAGAGGCGTTTGTTTCGTATCGGTGGGGCTGCTTTGCAGCAGTGAAGTGTTTATACTGCCATGCACCGTGCTTCGAGTCTTCGCGACTGAAAAATCTTGAGCTGTGTAGCCACTGACCAGGTCCACAGGCTCTTGTGCCTCTTGTGAACTTTGAGCAATTGACTTGGTGCAATCCGAAACACCCGAAAATAAATTTAAAAACAAACGCAATAAATCCATAAAACTAGTTTCATTTAATTGTTAGCATTAGCTTATTTATATTATATATATCATTCCTTCGTGGCAGCTTGAGGGTTATGCCTATGTTCTGAAGTTGACTCGAACAGAACGAAATGATGATGATTATAGCATCTTAGCGCTTCGTATTATACAAGAATTGAAGGCAATAGAGCAGAGGTTTCTATTGATGGTGTAATAAGGTCGTGTTTTACCTTTTTGGTACGGAACCCTAAAATCGATTATAACAAGTTCTTTTTATAACGAAAAACAAGATTTCAAATCTCGCCCTGTTTCATTTTATAAATGATTTTCAGGAGTACTAAGTACGAGGGCGGGATGATAAGTAACTAGCCTAATAAGAAAACACTTAACTTTCCGTGATAAAATTAATTTTATTTTTCGACATACTCTCCTTGAACCGCTACACACTTATTCCATCTTCGTTCTAAAGCAGTAATGCCTTCCAGAAAATGATTTCTTTCGAGGCCTGCAAAATACTCCTCTACGGCGGCTATGACTTCATCATTTGTGGCAAATTTCTTTCCGCCCAAAAAAATTTTGAGCTTAGGGAATAAGTGGAAGTCTGATGGCGCTAGATCAGGCTAATAAGGTGGGTGAGGCAGCAAATCATACTTCAATTCGTTGATTTTTGCCATAGCTTTAACACATGTGTGAACCCTAGCGTTGTCTTGGTGGAAGATGATTTTTTTTTTCACCAAACCTGGTCGTTTTTGCTGAATACATTGATGAAGCTTATAAAGAAGATTAGGGTAGTATTCACCATTAATTGTTTGACCTTTAGCAAGGTAATCTATCATCAAAATCCCATCTGCATTCCAAAAGACGGAAGCCATCACTTTTCCAGCCGACTTTACAGCCATGGCTTTTTCGGAGCCGGGCATCCCGATTGAGTCCACTGTTTTGATTGAATTTTTGATTCTGGCGTGTAATGATGAACCCATGTTTCATCTGTTGTTACAAATCGACGTAAAAAATCGGCCTTATTACTCTGAAAACGGTCCAGACATTCTTTTGAGTTTTGCACCCGAATCCTTTTTTGATCGTGCGTAAGCATTCGCGGCACCCAACGGGCCGATAACTTTTTCATATTTAATTCCTCACTTAGGATATGATGTACCCGTTCTTTTGAGATACCTGTAGTGTCAGCTATTTCAGATAACTTCAATCGTCGATCTGCTAAAACCATATCATGTACTTTCACGACCATTTCCGGAATCGTAACGCTTTTTGGACGTCCGGGGCGGGCTTCATCTTGGAAACATGTACGACCGCGTTTAAACTGAGCCACCCAGTTTTTTATTGTGGCATAAGAAAGAGCACATTCACCCAAAACATTCTTTACATCGTCATAGATATCTTTCGCCTTCATCCCCTTCATATGAAGAAACTTTATCACCACTCTCTGTTCAATTTTATCCATTTTGAAAATAGTTGACGAAATATATTTTCAAATGACAAAAAAACAATAAAATTTTCACGCCACCTAATTCAAATTTAGAACACAGGTGGCCAGAGATACGAATTTAAAAATGACACATATATTTTTTTAATTTTAACTTTTTAAATAGCAATGGCTAGTTACTTATCATCCCGCCTACGTATCTCCGGAGCCAATGTTTTCAGGTTTCAAATAAATAGAGAATAATCGAAATTGGTCCATCCAGTTGAAAGTTATGAGGTACCAAACATAAAAAAATACAGTCAAATTGAGAACCTCTTCCTTTTGAAGTCAGTCGAAAATAACAAATATTTTTCGCTGGTCTTCCCATACTGGGAATTAGCGCTTTTACTCGGAGCGAAGCTCCTAGATATGGCAGCGCCGTCGTGTTCGTGCATTGTCGCCGGGATAATAACTTAATAAGCGCCCTCTGGCGCAGCCTGGCGTAATTACAAATTAGAGAATGCTCGCGCCGCGCACACTGCAGATTGCTGCGCTGATAGCGGGGCGTATTCTGCAAAATTTCCGTCCATTCGAAATTTGAATACACATTTGAAATATAACCGAAAACATTTAATGGATGGGACGGTTTAGGATATCAAAATAATAATTCAGTTGACACGGCGATTGTTAGCCACCGAATGTTATCATCAAACAGTTCAATTTACAATGGCATGTTGTACAGATGTGGTTGTAAAATGAATTTAGGTAATCGATCTACAAGACTTTGAGAAATTATGAGACATATTCTTAGATGTGTGCGTCCTTATTAAAGATGGAATCATTGAAGTAGGACAACGGAAAATCCAATAAAAATCCGAACTGAGAACCTTTTTTGTTTGAAGTTGGTTATGAAGACAACAACTTATCAAAGTGTGAATCATTCATCAACATAGATAACATATGATTTTTTTAAAATTTATAATCCACTCTTCTTAATATATAAAATACAAGTAATGTATATACAAAAAAGGTTCGGCTTTTCTGAAATGTGAAATTAAAAGCTTTAGTATCTACTAGGCAATTAGAGAAAGGAGTTTTCTGTCAGAAGAAGAAACCAAAGGCGAAGACACAAATTTTGAAATATTCATTTACAGCGTAATATACGCATAATTTATTTAGGAATAATTGTTAAAGTCAACTGTAGCAGAATGACCCTTCCAGTCCAGGTTCGCCAAGGGACCCGTAATGGGCTTAATGCCGAGGTGAGTCTAGTGCAGGCACAAGCCTTATCGATATTTGACAACTTTACCCGCAGTTCGTGGCTATTTACGAGGTAATTTTGTGTGCCTCGAACACGATGTCCCGTAATTAATTACTGATTACATTAATTAAGGGAATATCGAGTTGAGAGTGAGCGAAGACGTCTTTTGTACTCTTTATGTCGAAAATACAGAATAAATGTTTCAGAATACGACAGTTGAATACTGAGGAAGCTTGAATACGAGAAGTTTGATTCACGAAAGATTGGTCGTTTGCGTCGATTGTCGTAACTCGATAACTTACTTAAATAATTGAAATGTCAGATTATATCTTGACAGTACTATTGATGGTGGTGTAAAGAAAATAAGTAGTATCTACATCGTTCATGAAACAATTTAAGCAACAATTGCAAAGTTAAAGTTTTAATCAATACTTCTTTTATTTAACCTTGTCAAACAAAGGGATTTTGTGTGGTAAGGATGTTTTACAAACGTTAATTTAACGTGCACTAACACCTAGATCCGAAACAATCACCTATCGAACCGACGGCCCCCGGCGCAGTATAATAATATCACTTCACACCTTCTGTGAGGCTCGTAGTACCTTCTAGAACGAATCTACCCATCACTGTAATAGCAGAAGCTAACCTTACCACAGGTAAAACTGAGACGTCATCAGGGCATCAAACAAATCCTCATCCCAATAAATGGAATTCCGCAAAGTATTCGCAATATCTTTGCAGAATTAATTTATAAGCGATAATCTAAATAAAAATTACTTTCTCTCAAAATTCTGAAAAGAGCATACCTTAGTACCACCACATAAATTCCAACATTTTACTAGAGGCGCCACATCATATCTTGGTCATGTTAATTGATATTTGTAATGTTGCGTTCATTTATTTGTTATATTATCTTTTAACCGTCCAATTAAATGTCAGTTCTCCACAGTTGGAACGAGCACTCAATCTTCGGTCTTTTCTATATAATGATAATGTCTCTAATCGAATGCGGTTTACAAATAATTTTAAGGATTTCTGCTAACCCACAATTAGTCATCACTGCAACGTCTGCTTGTAATAGTTCAGAGATAGTGAGTGTTTGAGAATACTATTTTTAAGTGATTGAAAGGGAGCAAACCGCGCTTGATGATAAACGTAAGCTACACTTTGGAATTGCGATATTGCAAACTTTTAGAAATTTATTTTATATTATTTATCTCTTTTACTTCTCTTCCTTGAATTTTATTTACTTCCATAAATTGTAAATTAGAATATATAAAACTACTTAATTATGTTTTAATTCTGACTTTGCAATAACTTTTAACACTAATAAGCACAATAAACTGAGACCTCTAAAGAGGTTTTATTGAAATTTTTAGGATTTATGTGATTATATCTGCATATATGGCTTCTCGTTATTTAAACAACGCGGTTGCAACAATAAGCAAATTTGCTGTCAACTTTCATATAAGCTCATCGTCAAATCGATGATGTAACTCACTCATGCTTGGTCTAATGAACTCATAGAAATCTATTCTCGCAATACTCAATGCAGTTGTTAGGGAACATAAAGTTGGAAGTGCTCTGGATGATGAGCAATTTACAAAGGAAATCAGTTTAAGCGTCGAGACTCAAGAGGTGGCGGACTGTAAAGTCTCGCACTCAGGAACGAGATTACGGTGCAAATTTGCATAAGAACAATATCGTCTAAGTTGATTGAACTTCATTGCTAGAGTCTATTGCAAATTGTATTAATTTTATAAAAATAAAAGCAATGTAGTCTATTATCAAATTTGTAGTCTCCTAATAAATTTAGCACCCAAGTCTCATCTGAAATTTGAAAGTAACGTAACAGCCTATACATGTCCCACTGCTGGGTAAAGGCCTCCTCTATACAGAGGGTATCAGGGCATAGTCCACCACGCGGCCCCATTGCGGATTGGCGGACTTCACATATCTTCGATTTTTTTTTGTTATTATTTCGAAAATATGCAGATTTCCTCACGATGTTTTCCTTCACCGCGGAGCACGTGATAAGTCAGCACTTAAAGTGAAAAACTTCATTGGTGCCGGCACCGGGGATTGAACACAGGTTGCTCTAGTATATTGAATTAAAGGCGAGCGCCCGGACACTGAGCTATCACGGCTCTGAAATTTGGCCAAGGAAAATTCTCTTTTCAGCGTTAGTTACCTCTTTAATCTGCTTACTAGATCTTAGGTTTTTATAAGGTATTAGCAATTCTTCGTCACAATCAATGACATGTGTTATAGCTATTACTTTATTTCAGTAATATACCTACTGTAAAACTTGTCAATTGTTTACTCAATTATTAACCTTAAGTAAATATTTGCTGAGGAAATCTGCACATTTTCGAAATAACAGAAAAAAATGTTTCGAAGATAGGTTAAGTCCGCTAATAGGCAGTGGGGCTACGCTATTAGACGTAATAGGCGTGGGCTAGCCCTAATATAGTACAGAGGATGCCTTTTCCCAGCAGTGGGATATATGTACGCTGTTACTTTACTTTTGCACATTTACTGTAAGGTACATTATAAATATCATTTCAATACATCTCCTTATTGCAAGCACAAAACATTAATTAGTTGAATGAGGTCTTGATCATTTTTTTTTTAATTCAAAAACTGGCTAGCACTTGACTGCCATCCCACCTGATGGTAAGTGGCGATGCAGCCGTTGATGGTAAGCGCGCTAGCTCAGTAGAAACCTATTCACTCTTGTCTTGAAGACGCCATCGTTGTATTCGGACGGACAGACGGACGCAGAAAGTCTATTCCATTCCTTAGCTGTACGGCTGATAAATGCAGAAGCGAATCGCTTTGTTCTTGTACGTGGAATGTCGACAGCATACGGGTGGAGCCCCGCCGAACGCCTGGTTGTCCGATGTTGGAAAGGGGCGGGAGGAATAAGATCATGTAACTCCAACGCACACTCTCCAAAATGTGTCCTGTAGAAAACCGAGAGGCTGGCGACTCTCCGCCTGTGCTCAAGGCTAGTGAGATTTGTCATTTGTCTAAAGATTAAATAGGGAAAGATAAATTTCCCCATAAACAATTATTATCTCCTCTTCTTTGGTTATGACCACTGCGAGTACTTCATTATTGTGCTGTGAAGTTTCTAAGGTGGAATTGTTTTGTTAAGTGCCCCTTGGGTGCCGTGCTAGACTCTCAAAACTACATTTCTATATTATTTATGTCGATGTCCTGTATGTTAATTTGGTTTGTTTTATTAATAGCCTTGTCAACGAAACCTTCTATGAGTAATTGCTTAATAGATTGCAAAGAGATCGGTCATTAAGAAAAATACTCTACGGTGCGAGCACTAAGAGAATGAACTGGGTACAGTTTAGGTTATTTAAATATTTATGTTTTTTCACGAATTAAGTTTATTGCATTCGGTGTTTGTTTTAGCTTTTGTTTCGTTTTATTTTGCATTACTAAGATATTTAACCTAAGATAGGTTTTTCCTAAGATAAAAGGTTCTATAGTAAAAAAGATGTAATTTATTCAGATTTAGGCTCTTAGATTGTTAATTTTTAGAAGTGCCCATATTAATACGCAAATTTATATGCAAAAATAAAATAATACCGTTAAATATTATTTTTGTGGACCACTTGTACAATAAAGATTAATGCTTTCTTATTGCGGTAGCACTTTCCAAGAGAAGAAATAAAGAAACATAATAAAAAAACATATTTGTTTATTTCCGTTTATTTTAAATATCCGCATAAGTTGTGACTATATTCATATAGCCAAAATTCAATAAACTATAATTTATATGCATCAATAATCTTCATCTCTATTTGGCATAAGAAATAATGCCACATTTATTGACATAGTCAATGTGAAATATAGTTGCTATTTTTTCGCGATTTAATAGCATCGAACTATAATTACCCATTAATATGTTTAATAGTTATTTGACGTTAAAAGTGGCAAGTTTGTAGTGTACGTGGTCGATCTGCCGCCGCCGCCGTCGGGTCACGGTGTCTCCAGCCAACTAATTGCCGTGACCGAGCTAATATTTGATGTTGATTAAACATACATGCGGTGATTCGTTAATTATTATTCTGTTGGAATTTCGAGCGCCGCTGTTTACCCCGCGACAGGATTCGAGGAGTCCGCGCCCGTTCCTGTCTAGCAGGTGGGTCATTGAGCCCTGTCGCCTTTAGGGGTCAATGACCCAAGTTTATTAAATACATTGCTCCCGTAATGAGATCTCCTTTATACTTGCTAATTTTCACCGCTCTTAATAGGGTCGTGGTACTTGCCTGTATTAGACACCTTCGCGACTTTACCATTATATGTGCTAGTATGTTGGTTGTCCTTAAAATAAGCTAAGTTGCCCGACACTATTGTAAAAATCACAGCTTATATTTGAATCCGACTCTTAAAATCTTATTACAAAATCCTCTTTTAATTTTATTTTAAGATTATAATTAAATTTAAATTAAAAGAGTTGCTTAAATTTAAATTAATTTTTAATTAAATCATCATCCACGGTACACAAAGAGATTGGCTAATTCGATGATTGTGAAGACGAACAAATTTCAAGTAGATGATTCTATTGCAAGAAAAATTGCCACTACAATAATGTCATTATTGAATAAATAAGTTTCGACCTACGACGAAAACAACTGAATATTTTGACAACATATGAACGATTTATTTAAAAATGGTCAAAGTGCAGTTGTAACATAAAATCAATATTTTTGGGGCTTGCATGTAATGTAATGAAAAGCCGAAGAAAATTGTGTTTCAAATAAGATGTGTTTCCCATCTTAGCTATGCACAAAAGCTGGAGTGTAATATCTATCGAACTGAAAGCTTTCATCAAGATATTCAAACTCAAATATTAATAGGACGAAGCTAAGTCGGGCTGTGGCATTACGCGTGTTTATATTTGAGCGGACAAAGACAACATGCACGGTGCTGGCGGCGCGGCGCTCTCAAAGCCCGTTTTGACACGAACATCGCCGGCTTGAATAGCGCGCTTGCACTCAAGGCGCGAATGGCGAGGCTCACAACTCAGACAAGCGAGCCTTTTAACCATAAGAGATATGCAGGATAAGTAGCAACCAAAAGCGAATTATAAAAGTTGACAAAGGTCACGGAATGTCTAAATTAGAGGAAGCGAGAAACAACACTCGCCCGATCGGTGCTGAAGAAAAACATAGGCAGGAAAGCTGCATATCTGCTGAATGATTAGAAACTACGAATGAGGATATTTGAAGCCCGTTAACATCGAGTAGGAACGCGTGGCAGACGATGTCCTGATACAAAGGGTATAAGGACAATCGGAATGATGCACATACAAAGGAGGCCTATGCTCAGCAACAAGACATGTTAAAATAGTGCTTTATATTATCAACGAGAAAGACTCCGTAAGTTTATAATGAGAATTTCGGAAAAAATTAAGCGTACATAGTAAATTATTAAGCGTAATTTTTTCTTTTATGTAAACAGTAATTTCCATCAGTCTATTTTTCGTTATTAGCAACAACTATAACATTATATGGTATTCGAACAACGAATTTTATGAAAAAAATATGGAATTAATAACGTACCGAACAACACCACCGAAATAATACATAGAGATTATGATCGTTCAGTGTTCTTTAAAAGGTAACACGTGCCACGGCAATGGTGAGTGAAATAAATCAATACGTCACAGCAAAGCTGACCACTTCGGAGCTAAGGCCACCTTGCACAATACAAAAGACATTCGCACACAAAAGAAGCTAATTTAAGTCATATTGAAAGCCCCGCGGCGCTACGAACAACTGCACAATGAGACCACCTTGGAAGATTCGGCAAAATATCGTCGTCTCCCATAATAGCGGTTTAAGTGTTTCTTGAGGAACGTTCGGCAATTGTGACAGGGTGTACGATTTACTATCGTAAAGGTGTTCGTATTGTTGGTGTGTTAATCAAATTGTACTTTGGAAGCTCTATAACAAGCTGGCTAATGCTAGACTATTGCGGTAGTCAGCGTAGCAGATTCCGCCTTTATTTTGGAGCCATGATACTGGTAAGGATGACGGATCCAAAAGAAATGCGTGTTCTAACCAGAATATTAGCGGTTGTAATGACTTATCATCGGCTGAAACGCTTGCTCATTTTGCACCTTCTCCTTTTCAATTAATGCATACTTTTTATTTATTGTTAATTCTGATCATAGATTGCATATCACAGACAGATTTTGGAACTGTCGCTGTTGTTAGTTCATCGTCAACCTAATTTTTCTTTCGTCTTTAACTGCAATAATAACTTATTTTACAATTTTAGTGTTAATTATGCCTATTTACATATAACATAATATATTGACGTATCTTATTCTCAGGAATTATACTTTTATTTTATAAATACATGTCTTTCGTTACTTATGAAACGACTTTATCTGAACTCAAGATATTCCAAACAGCCCGACCTTCGACTCTTTTGCTAAAATGTAAAACATTAAAACAGGGTAGACGGTGCTATCTAGGCGACCGTTTAAAAATAATTTCACGCAAAGCGGAATCCCAAAGCGATGGAAGCGTCGCAAATTGTCCGTTGTTCGAAAAACTTACACTTTCGACGCTTCTCGAATGGGAAAAGAATAAAAGGATTTGGGGGCGTGAAATGCGTCAATTTTCTGATGTATTTCACGCCGGACCGAAATAGGCGCCATGTGGCGATCGTTAAACTAAGTTACGTCACGCTTTTGGGCTTGACCAATAGAAAGTGCAGTACGTCCAAATAAATAAGATTAACCGAACTTTTTTTAATTTTACTTATAAAAAAAGTAAATAGGTACAATTGTTTCATTATACAATTAATTGTCTTTCCTAATTTATTAAGTAAAGTATTATTTAAATTTAAGTCGGTGTCGACGCTAATAAAAATTTTTAAGCGCACCCAAGAACTTTGTTTATTTTAAAAAGGGGGTAAACGGGAAGAAAGCTCACATGATGGAAAAAGATCACCGCCACCCATGAACGTCTGTAACACCGAAGGGCTTGCAAACGCTTTACCGGCATTTCAGTATAGAATATACTCTCTTCTTGAAGGTTTCTAGGTCTTGTTTCTTAGATGAAGGAAGACGTATAATCTACCAATATCATGTAGTTTTTATAGTTAAACAACGTTCGAGAGGATGATTTACCGGTATTTCATGATTTTTATTAAGTGAAAGAAATTTTTGTTCTACTTGTAAAAAACTTTTTTCAATTTATAGACAATTTGTTAATCACGTAACATCTTCGAAATTAGGGTATACTGCATAAATATTCGGCTTCGAGCGGTGGGTTGAAGGACCAGAAGCACAGAATGAATTTGTTTCTAATGAATGCACTGACACGGCTCAAATTTTTTTATTCAAGACCAGCAAAACAATGCCTTTGAAGTTTTATTGTCAGCTCACAAAAACGTTAAGGACCTTCTCCTCTGAACCTTACTAGACTGTAAGGCGGCTTTTTTGTAAGGGCTAAGGCAATTAAAACTAAAAGTAGATTTATGTTGTTGTGCATTATGAAGTACTAGCTGCTGCCCGCGACTACGTCTGCGTAGAATAGGCTGAAGGCGTAACATTCAGACGAAGAGATATACTTAAAATATGCACCTATATAAATTATTGCCTATGTCTTATTCTGATGTATAAGCATTTAGTATTTTATAGTTTTTTTATTTAGTATTTTAAAGTTAAATTAAAATCCATTCAGTAGTATTTGCGTGAAAGGGTAACAAACATCCATCCATACATACATACTTTCGCCTTTACAATATTAGTAAGGATGAAGCGTGTGGTCTAATGGTATTTAGGATGAAGTTCTGGACTTAATTTCTGACATCAGACGTGGCATTGAACTTTCAAGTTATATTAATGCAAGCAGGGTTATGTTACTGTCCTATAGTTGATTGACGAGTAAACCACAGAAAGGGATAACCTATATTTCAAAGATATTAACTTTATATCCCAAGGTGGGCAGGAGTCGGCATATGTAATCTATATTTACCACACAGCATCATCAGAAATTTATGACGTATGACTGACTGAACATTATTTACGTTTTGGTTATAATGTGATATCTCTCATACAGTTATTATTTCCTAGTGTCGTAGCCTAGGGAGTCGTTATTTAAAGTACTGTCTAGCAACATCTTTAGAGTTAAATACACATAAGTGTCTCTTACTCTTTTGATCATATGTACGTACCTACTGGGAAAACGAACATTTTCTACGTTAAGATCTTGCTGAGTACCCTTTGTTCCATTCCGCAGATCACCCAGCGTATAAAAAAAAAAAAAAAAAAAAAAAAAAAAAAAAAAAAAAAAAAAAAAAAAAAAAAAAAAAAAAAAAAATTGATAATACTCCCTTTGATCTTGCTGAGTACCCTTTGTTCCATTCCGCAGATGCACTCCCTTTGTTGGTAATAATGCTTTTATAACGAGGAAAAACTCTTGCATCTGTTTGTGTACTTCAAAGGAACGTCGGACGGGATTTTCGTATCTACCCTATTATTGAAAACTTCTGACAGCAGATTATGAGGCGGAGGGGTAATTTGGAACAGCCTTTAGCTCCCTATTACGTCTATTAGTGTTTTAAACGGATTTTATTGTACGCAAATGCATCATACCTTTTGAAAATTTGTTTGTAACCCTATTGGGGGCCCAAGAATATTTATCATTAGTAAAAAAATGTCTGGACCTTGTTAGGGTTCCGTACCCAAAGGCTACAACTTTATTAATAAGAATCTGCTGTCTGTCTGTCTGACTGTTTTTCATGAACCGTGATTGTTAGACAGTAGAAATTTTCACAGATGATGTTTTTCTGTTGCCGCTATAGCAACAAACACTAAAAACAGAACAAAAAGGTATTTAAGTGTGGCTCCCATACAACAGATGAGATTTCTTTTGCTTGATAGATAATGGTACGAAGTCCTTCGTGCGCGATCCGACTCGCACTTGGCCGGTTTTATTTAAATGACATTTGGTGTCTTATGAACTAAAATATAATGTAACACCTGAGTGAAAAATCGTCAAACGAGCAGGCGGTAAACCTGGTGTTAGGTGTATACCGCCGCCCATAGACATCTAAAGCACCTTAGGTTTCGTAGATGCGTTCACGACTTTAAACAAATATTTAATTTATTACGAGTTATATTGAAAAACAATAAGCTAATCGAACTGGAACCGTCACAACCAGTACCAGTGAAATAAATCACTTTAACAAAGTTAGACAAACGCCATCAAAGTTAAGGGCCAACATAAATATCGGAGAGCGCGCTTTTTACACGACATCAAAATGGCGGATCGGGGGAGCCATTTTGCGTTGGAAATTTTAATTGGTACGATAAAGGGGACTTTTTCGCGGAATTTTTTAAGGGGACGCCGCCCGTTCGCCGGTCCGGGGGCGCAAAAACTTTTATCTCGTGTCGATTAAAATACCGCATTGGGTTCCAACAAATAGGCGGTTTTTGTAGGACCACGCTGGGCCGAATGACACGGACACCTTTACGGTGCTGCCTCGGCCGATTGGGAATACCAACCAGACTTCCATATTGGTTGTTATTTACTTCATAAGAATCTGGAGAAAGAAAAGATGGTTCTTGTTATAATTAAATAAGTTACCGTTTTAACTCAACAATAACAATAATTCGTAATGTAACTAATTTCAAATACAGACAGAAGTGATAATTGTCCCCTATGGACTTTTACAAGTCTAGTGAGATTGCAGACGCGCTGCCAAACTTTTACCAGGCCTAAAAGTATACTAATATTTCACGTTGGTATTTCATGAGGCGTGGATCTGACTTGTTTCTCTGTATTTAGCATTATTTATGATTTTCTTGCTAGCCTGGCATTGATTCCGTCTTTTCGGTCGGTGGCTATATATTTCATCTTTGCCATGAACTATTGTGTTTCCATTTTACTGTATTGTTTGTGCTTCACTTAGTTACATCGGTAGATCGTTAAGATCGTTACTAACTAACCTACCAACAATCATAGGAAGATATTAAAGAGAGTAGATGTGTGTTGCTCTATTTTAAAAGATGCTCGAATAAGATAATAATCGAATAAGTTAACAGGGTTGACGGTGAGGGAGTCTGATGACTCTAGATCAGATGAAGGTGTTATTAATTTATATAGTTATAACTTTATTTATAGTCATTTTAAGAATACAGATAAAAATAGGGAACACAGTGCTAGATTTTCCGAAACTTTGGTCATTGCAAACTATTTTATAGGCCATTGTTTCTCGACAATACTAAGTATGACAGAGCGGCAACAGATATAGCTCCTGGTGCACAAATGATATGTATAGTTTTATTAATATCCTTCTTTAATAATTTATCCAGTGTACCATAGATTTGACTTTCATCTCGATCTGTTGTTATCGTACTAATGACACATGCGGGTAAATGCTGACGCGACGTTTTGAGTAAGTTTCTTTCGTATTTTCTTATAATTATTGTACAAATTTATTCTAAATAATAATTTATCTATAATTTATTAGTATTATTATAATTTATTTGATACCTATTGCGTCGTGATATTTCCTTCACCCTAGAGTGGGTGGTGGTATTTGTTTTGAGGAGTATAAACTCAACTCTTACAAAGTGCTTGGGTTAGATTTATTAGAAGTTAAGGCTCTTGCTCTGCTGGAAAGGCTAAGTATAATTGTTAACCAATTATTGAGTTATAGTTGTATAACTTGGTAAAAGCTATGTTTTATAACTTATTTCTAACAATTTGCCTTCATGCCACTTTGTTGAATGAACTCTATCCATTGTTGTAGCGAAGTAAGTTAACGGATCGCCCACCTAGATGTTATTACTTCATTTGATTCATCCGAATTAAACTACACTTAATTTAGCTACACTTCCTAAAATCACGAAGAAAAAACTTCGGCTGTAAATATTCCCCACATGAATGATTGATACGTAGAATGCCAGAAGCGTCAGTATGACATTCCTAAGTGCCGGGACACACCTGCCCTCTATTAACACTAATGTCAAAATAGGAAACCAAACGAAAATATTTCCTTTCAGGTCAAATTAACTGGCAGACGTCAAGTTATCTCAACATGTCTCTGCAAAACAGATCTGTTTTCTTATTTATTGGGAGATAAGAGTGAAAATCGCGTATTTAGATTAGAGTGGAATGAACGAAAGTTGGCGCTTTCGAACCAAGCTTAATTTCCATGGCTGTAATGATTAGCATGTGTTTCATTATGTTAAAGTTAAAGTTTGTACTGTTGTGCAGAACAAAATTACTTTACTAACAGTTCTTCGCTTTGGGACTGTGCGAAGATTTTACATTCATTATTTTTAATTTACTAGTAATTAAATGAAATATGCTCTGCGATACGTAATAACCATATATAAATGGAAGTATATTAATTTATATTTTATGAGTAATTTGAGTCTTGAGCGACTATTACATTTTTTTTTCGCCTAATCGAATTATTCTTACTCATATAACTATTTATTCTGTATATTTTTTTTATTTGTAAGAAATTCGTCAAAGTGAATTGGTAAAAAATCAAGTGATTAAATAAGTCACCGTTTTAACTCAACAATAAGGCAGCGGCAAGCAAAATTAATTCGTAATGTAACTAATTTCAAATACAGACAGATCCGCGGTCCTCCATTAGTCCCCAATAATCAAAATATCAACTAAACTGAACCATAGACAATTTGTAACCTCTAACGAGTTTCATGTTACGACGCACGGTCATAAATCATTTTTTTTTTCATTAGAATAAAGACTCGCGGCAAAATATCTGCTAATTGACGTGTTTCTCCTAACAGTTGCCCGCTTAATTATATCTAAATATGCTCTTACATGATTTATTTTCTGTGCGATCATGTTATAAAGCATGTTACAAAATAGAAAAAAATATTCAAATTAAACATTATAAGGTATTAGTACCTTTTTGTATTTCAAGTATTTTATAATTTTATTCATTAAAATTGTATTAATTAAGCATTACACCAAAGTGCTTGATTTAAATTAAT
The DNA here is from genome assembly GCA_933534255.1 of Iphiclides podalirius. Lineage (NCBI taxonomy): Eukaryota > Metazoa > Arthropoda > Insecta > Lepidoptera > Papilionidae > Iphiclides > Iphiclides podalirius. The sequence goes on along the minus strand of OW152838.1, from coordinate 5,293,852 downwards.
TAACTCTGTTTAATTTTGTTTGCAATTTTTTATGCATAATAGTCAACAGCACGGTTTCTTTTTGGGGAAAAACATGAGAGCATCATTAATGTTATCTATGTTACACATTCTTTACGTAGTCTTCGTAGATAACTAGAGAGTTGTAAATCTTTATTAATATTCGTTAAAATATATTTTATTGCGCCCGTAGTTGTGCACCATCTATGATAAATTAATCTGGATTTCCGTGTGGGTTTTAACTGACTACTAAATGACTTAGCTGATGTTTTTATGAGCTTTGACATTTTATTAATATTTAACGGACTTATGCCTACTGCAGTAGCTCAGTGAATGTTTTAATTTAGATTTAAAGTTTTTTATAACTTATTTTCACTACAAAATGATCATTCACAATATTAGTAATGATAAATTCTAAGCTGTCAAATTTCAAAAAAGCTGGCAACTAATCTTACCAAAGTTAAACTTGAAAATGGTAATAACAAAATATTGATAAAATGTAAACAGTAATTGAATCCGAAAGAAATCTTATTTTGCCTAATAACAATAATGAAATCTGTTGGTTGGTTTCTGAAAATAAATATAATTAATACCTTATATCGTTTGTGTGATAAATGATAGGGACAAAACAGAAAACAATCGAAATATTAGGACAACACTACATTTAGCACGTTAGACAACTATACTTAACACACTAAACGCTGTAGTATTAAAGTAAGTGTAGTAATTCTTTAAGAATTTACATAAAGCTCGCAAAAGCTAATAAAATAGAAACATTAAACAGTCTAGATTTTTGATGTTGTTTTTCTAAAGAGTGTATATAGACAAATATATATATAGAGTGCGAATAAACAAATCTTAAACGGAGAAATGGAACACGGAATTGGAATCGCACTAGTGATGTATCCGACTCACGCCACACGAGACTCGACGTTCGGTAATAGAGCGCTGTTTAATCTGTGAACACGGCTGGCTCGCTCAGTTTTTGCGAGGGCAAAATTTGCGCGTTCGTTAATCATGCTGAAGAATTCCTAACATAGTTTTGCCGTCGTTATGCGCCATATTTGAACTTTTACCAGAATACCGCAGCATTACCGCGGTGATTGACACCGGGTGTGCAACAGATTATACAGTGTCCTGAAATATGTTAGACCCAATTTAGGGTTCCATACTTAAACCGTTAATCCAATATGTACCTTAGAGGCATACAATAGTAACTCAACATTTTTCTAATCCTTTTTCTTACACCATTAAAATCGCAAGAACAAATTCTACACAATAGTATAAAGCATTAAGTCCTACGACACCTAATTTTATCGCATATGACATACTAACCTGCCTCTCCTATAAAATTTGTGTTTTGTCACATAATGCTGTTTACATCTGAGGTACAGAAATTTCTGTACGTCTACCGGTGTACGGTTTGTACTAAAAAAAAAGTTAAAAACCTTGAGCTTATATGTAACTTCGATCAAAATGTACAGCCATTCATATCTTGTCCTATTTATATATTTTGAGACTGGCAATTTCATTGATCAAAACCCATTCATAGTCAAAGTCAAAATTTCTTTATTCAATATAGGCTTATAGTGCAGAGCAAGAGTCATTTCCACACATCCTTGCCGTTAGTGTACATAGCTTTTTGAAATTGTTCATACTTAGTTGTTAGTGGATGTCACCTATTTTATTATAAAATTAAAACCAAAAAAACGTCTTTGTTGTTTAAGCCAGTCTAAGCCTCGGTACTTCGACTTCATATTTTTTTGTAAATAGGTGGATATTATTACGCATATGATGTTCGTATTATTTAATTACCTTTATACGGAATCTACAAAGCCCAATTTTTCGCATTTGTTTTTATGATTTAAACTGTTTACTTTTGTTCCATTAGGGTCGAGGGACAATTCTTAATGACTACGGGAATATATTGACAAGGTTTTCGATCATACCAGGATGAAAAGAGACATATAATGCTGTAAGGATCACACGACAACTTGACAGGTGAATTTTATTAGTTAGCACTCCTACGAGTACGTAAACGGTACGGGAATACGAACCCAAGCTTAAAATCGCAATTTTGACGTGCCAGCCTTGAACCACGTCTCATCGTTTTGAAAACTGTTAAGAGGTCATACTAAACTCGTGCTAGCTCAGTGTCCGGGCGCCGTTTATTTACAATGAGAGTTAAATGTACATTATTAATTTCACGTATTAACGTGAATTAGTCTGATTTCTCGAATGCCAGTGACACTTATTATTGTAATACGTAATAGTATCCTACCAATTGTGTACAGCTTTTAGTGGTGGTGACGCCCACGTCTCAAGAAATAAAATGGGTAGTTACATTTTACGGCATAAAAGTAATAGATGTGCTAACTCAACTTAATACGCTAGCTTCACTTCAAATGTCATTAACACGTGAACCAAAATATATGGATCTTTTACGTAAGAGAGTGACATTTGGCATGGTTAAAGTTTGTATGGGGAAGACTTCAGAATGCTAACATTTATGTATATTATTTGTTACAGATACATCGAATTAAATAAATTATTCGTTGTTTACTTTCCTAACAAACAAATGATGATGATGACGAAGAGTGATATACAGAGAAAAGATTGTTGCCGAAAAGTTTTAAAATGGCATAAGGAGTCTTGTAATAATTTATTAGGTTAATTTATAATTCATTAAATTGATAATTACCGATTAATTAATTACCGATGCGCGACTACTAACATTGATAAAAACAGTTAAGATGTTTTACTACACGAAACCTGTTTTACTTTTCCATGACGTCTGTGATATTGAAATGTATCATGGATATATAATACTTATGCTAAGCAGGTTAAAAATTACTTTATTTAAATAATATATGGCTATTAATTTGAATCATCATCGAATTGAAAGGTGGTTATAACCATGTCGGATGGTCAAGCAATAAAGAATTCGTGACAATACAAATAAAGTGGCAACAATTATATTAGACAAACAATAACATTATAAAGTGCATAAACTAATGAGGTTTGCCCACGAAATAATAGAACTTGCAAACCAGAAATGCACCAGTCAAAGTCACACGGACGCCAAAGGGAAAACAAACTCCATATGGAGGCAACAACAACTATTACGTCAATCGCCATAATGAATACGAAACGATCGTATAATATCTATTAAGGAATGTTATGGACAAAATGATTTAATATTATCTTCCTTCCCTATACGAGGAACCGATCCCCAATAGAAACAACCAAGTGCCTTTACAAACGAAAAGCGCTATTTTGAACTCTATTACGTACAATATTGGTGTCACATCAACTTCCATATATCATTGCTTCCTATACTATTTTTCTTCGCACCCCACGTAATTAACTGTGTTCCCTTCCGAATACTAAACACCTATTTAGTACTGACTATCCGCGAGAAGGAGACGGAGCCATATCTTGGAGTGAGGGTGAAAGAGACGCAAAATGAGGGAAGCCAACCCTAAAGTTTTCACTTCACGCGTAGAAACGATTCAGGGGCGGTTAGACGCATCGGAGATGCTCCCTACTTGCGGGCCATATTTGGAGATTTAACCAAGTGTGAATGATAGGAAGCTGGTTATTTATAAACGAACTGTTATTCCATATCAGATCTTTTGTTCGTTCTATTTGTGCGCATTAAAGCGTCCGTTATATTTATAGCGTTCGTTGAGAACGGCGTACGTAATATATTATTTTAAACACAATAACGATTTAAAACGAATATTTCTATAAAATTATGGTGATAGTTACTGGTTTATTTATTGACTAACTTACAGGGCCAAAGCGATGGTACGTACAAGAGAAGTGAAGAAACTATAAATATATGCAATAATAAACGCCTTTTTAATTGTTGGATATTTAACAAATAAATTATAACTATATGATATTAACTACATTTCAAAAAAGAAATTGCTTCTTTATAAAGATTACAACTGCATAAACTTGAAATTATTTTAAAAAGTCCATCTTCCATATAATCTTAATGAAAATTCTTGTGACAGGATTGGATTAAGCGAGTTAGTATGTCGTGTCTATTTATTACATTCTGTCCAGAAACAATTAGAAGATTATGTCAATTGTAACCAAAGAACTCTAACGAAGTTTTTAAAAAAGACTTTACTAATAAGTTAGTATAAAAATTATCTCAACTGTTATAAAAATTTTACAGTTACATAAATCTAAAACGTATTTGTACTGAAATCGGGAAAAAGAACAAAATACTTATCAACATTAATGAACCTAACTAGCTACTTACGAATAGATACGTTTACTAAAATTTATTTAATACTTTCTATAATTTTGGCTCAGGATCGTACTTCGAGCCAGTCTGTGGAGGCCTATGTTCAGCAGTGGATTCAAACAGGCTGAAACGATGATGATGATGATAATTTGTTTTACTTAATAATATTATGATCTAGACTAGTCGCACACCACAAATAATTTTTAAATAGGATAAAATTTAGCGTCATTTCTAGCAAATATAAACGATATTTAAATAATGTTGTTCAGAAATTATGTAATAACAAAAAAAAAACACCTGATTTGCGCCTAAAGAAATTATGTCACTTCAGAACTATTGAATGCTTCCATGATTTTCTCATTATGTATTACGTTTAGTTTCCAGCATTACTTGCTAAAATCCGCGTTCACACGAAAAGATAAGGTTTTTGTAATAAATAATTAATCAATCGAAATAATAGAAAAGAATTTTAATAAGCTAACGATGTGTTTTTCATTTAAAAATGTTCTCATCGTAAATTCAAAGTGATAATTGTAAGCGTATGGTTTTTTATGGTCAAACGTGTTGCTTGTATAGCCGTAGGGCAGAAATAATTAATCTAAATTACCGACAAAACGGGTTCTTTGAATTTTAAAAACAAATAAATCATACGCGAATTCACAATCGCCGTTGTCGTAGTAAATCACGGGAGCTAATTTGAAACGGATCTGTAAACAGGGACTGGGTTGAAATACACCAAAGAGTCCCCCCCACTGCAAGCACTAATCTCATAAAGGGAGCCCAGGCTGTCTCTCAAAAGGATTTAACAAGCGGCATTCACGGCTGCTCATTATATTTTTATACTTTATTCCTACAGTGGCGGGCATAAAGTGCGCGATCAAAACGCGCGAACCCCTACAAAAGGTAATTATGTTTTGATTCGTACAGAGAGAAAAAAAAATCGAGCATCACAAAGGAGACTAACGAGATAAGAGTGTGCTAAATCGCTCCCCCCTGCTCCCCTCTCGGATCAATTCCGAAACAAACGGTCGATTGGTGGAGCGGGACGGCTTCACAGAGGCGGGCTGGTGCAGGGCACGCCCACTATCCGGCGCGAGGGACCAACTTGCCGCCGGCACGCCAGTCAACCTCCAGCCGCGCCCGCATGCGTACACGGCCGAGCGACGGTCGCACAGTGAGACAGTGTGCTAGCTAAATGGAACTGAGCGGCGTTCAATGTTAAAGAAACAAAGCCACGCGGAAAGGGAAGTGAACATGGCGATACAGAGCGTTTCGAGGTACCAGAGCAGCGCCGTCGAGGCGACGGAGCCGCCCAAGGCGTCCCGCATCAGTTTCAGCGTGGCCTCCATACTGGCCGACACGAAGGGCAGCCAGGCGGGGGAAACGGCCGAGATCATAAGGCACCACAGGACGATACCGGAGTCCCCGCTGCGGCAGTCCCCCGCCGCCCAGCCGGAGCTCCCCGGCGAAAAGTCCCTCTCGCCCAGGCCCTCCTCGCAAACGTCGCCTGTGAACCTCAACGCGTCAGCGACGGTCACTTCCTCGGAGGACGAGTACGAGGACTCAGTAAACCAGGAGGACTCTATAGTTGACGTGGAAGACCTCCAGAACGGGATAGCCAGTGATGACGAGGAGAGATCGTCGACGGGGAATGAGAAAGGGAGGCTGGGCCCGATTAGGCCGACACCGTTTAGCGCGTTAGCGGCGGCAGCGGCCGCTTACCACGGCCTAGGTTGGCCTGGACCTCCGTCAGTGGTACCCTCGTTCGGACCCCTCTTCCAGTCCCACTTCCCCGGACATATAACAGGTTAGTAGACCCCATCGGTTTTTTTTCGTTGTGTACGCTTCCCATTATCAGTTGTAATACGTAGCGGAGCCCGTTTTTGTTAGTTCATGGTAATGATAATTTATTGCCTGCTTTTCTTTGCGGAATAGCCGACCATTCATCATTATTTCTTGTCGTATTGTGAATTCGTTTCTCTAGTTTTCGGTGTTCAATCCTGCCTACCTTTCTGAATGTTCGAATGCGCCCGAAATATTTTCCTTCTCTTCTAGTCGAATGATAAATTTTGAAGTTTATTTTAAATGCAGATACAATATTTTGATAGCACAATATTTTATTATTTTTTAAATTAATTATTTATTTTTGTTATTTCATTAATGTTAATTAAATTTGAAAATAGTATTTTTACTTTCGGTTATATAACATTGTTATTAACTTTCAGATAGAAGTTTTTATAAATAATAAATACTTATGAAATTATATAGTTTTATATTATAACTTAGATTAGAAAATTATTACCTCGAAGAGAGAAGAATTCATTAAATATTCGTTTTAATTTTCCTTTTTAATGTACGTTTAAATAAATGTAAAAAATATGTAAAAAATGTAAAAAATGTTTAAATAAATGCAATAATTTAAAAAAAAAAGAAAGAAAGAAAGAAATGTGATTACTGCGAATAATCGGCTCGGTGCTTAAAGTAATAAAAAAATATGGATTCAATCTTCTATTTTTATTAATACATTTCTGTGTGATAACGTTACTTTTAAGCCCATTAGTAATAACTGTGCAGTATATTATTATATTAATATTATGAAAGCGTAACCGTCTCTCAGAATTATTGACCACAACCTATTGTATTAGAAATAAAATACTTATTGTTGGATCAATGTTGGTTTTAGTCAATGTACGAAGAACAATGGAATGAAATATTGCCGTTTAAAGTTAAATCTAATTTTATAAATTTCGTTCAATAACTATTTACAATTGTTTAAATATTGAAAATGGGTGAGCACCGCTAATGAATGTTTATCCAAGCAAAACAACACGTAAGTGGTATACAAAAAAATAGCGTTCTTCACAAAAATGTTACCTCGAATTTTTTATTTAACTTATGAAATTTATTTGAGATATTAACTAGAAATATGTTTAAAAAGAGTTTAGTCCATTTACATACATATAAAATTAAAACAACCTAGTTTCTAGGGCTTAGAGTTCTTTACTGGTGGAGTTAGTAAAAATTAAGTAAATTTTGTCAATTATATTATTTTTCTGTGCAAATTGACTCCAAAATATTACTTTATTTTGTTACTGAATTCTGATGATGGTTTTATAATCGTTAAAATAATAATAGTTACATGAATATTACGAGTATTATTGCTATATTTTAGTTGTTATTATATGGGTAGCACGGTTCCGTGTTTACATGTTTTGGAGACAATATCGATAGCAGAGGCGGGACATACTTAATAACTAAATCACTAAATAAGATAGTTAATAATTTTCGATATTTATATTAGATAATTTCGCAATTTATTGTAGATCACTTCAATGTTATGTTAGTTATAACAGGAATAGTTGCGGCAGTGACGAACCATGACCACGATTGCATTATAAACCTAAAATTGATATCTCTACCAAAAATAACAACTTCCCCCATTAACAAAAATAACTGTTAAGGGTTCATTACTAACGAGATGTTTCATCGGAACGTTTTATCGTTAGCTAGTGTCGCAAGTGGCGTGAAGCGAAAGCCCGCGCGTCAGTGATCCCTCTTAACCCATACAACCGGTTACGGTAGGCAAACAAACAAAAGGGCTCCGGCAATAAGCCAGACATAAATAACCGATCTGTCGAATCGCGAAAACAATATCCCCGCGACAAGATGGCGGGATTTGGCCACGGCCGCTGCTTTGCATAAGCGACCTGATAGGCCTCGGGGCGGAGATTGCTTGCCGCAGGAAAGTAGACTCTATCTCCTTACAATAGGGTAGAGTAGATTCAGTCATCCCAGCCTAATAGCCAGTGCAAAATTTGGGAAGAATGTTGCAATGGAGCAAGCACGCGGCACTGGCTCTTTTGTTGCTTTTGTCAAGAATGGGCAGGTTCGTTCAGGGGTTTCAAGGCTTTGCCCATGGTATCGCTTAGTGAGGTAACCGTTTACCTCAATTATACAACAAAATAAATAAATATTGTCAACGCTATTAAACGAAACAAAGTACTGAAAACTCGAATTTTGCGGTGATCACTTAATATCAGGTGAAGAATGATTGCTCGTTTTCTACTAGCCCATAAAAAAGTCTTCTTTTGACTAACTAATTATCTTGTAAATTCGCTACAATTTATTTGAATACCTAAAGGAAACCCATTGTTTCATAAGTTACCGCTTGCTTCGATGAAATCAAATATTTAACGGTGGTAGGGCCACGTACCAGCCGCGGCTGTTGCACGAATGGGCAGGCTCATTCGGGTAAGTACCACGACCTAACAGAAGACCTGCGTCAAGTTTTAAGACTTTTCGCGTCTAATATACTTTTTTAAGTAATCTCTATTGGTATATAGTAGAAGATAACAGTTTAATGCTTCAATAGAAAATGAATAGATTAGTCACTACTTGATATATATTATCTTAATTTAGCTTTTATAAAGTATATGTTCCACGCTAAGCGCTTAATTGAATCTGTGGGAATAAGCCATATTGGTGCCGACAAAACATTTTATTTGTTAAACATAAAATAAGTTTGTTCGGCAGACCGTATTCAGCCGCTATCAACCGAATGTAAATTAAAAAAAAAATAAAGTATGAAATGGCCAACCGCTCTAAGACCGCAAGTGCAAATAATGACCGATTGTAGCGCGGTAATTGTATAAACTCGTTAAATGGTCGGCCCTAATCTAAACGGCGACCTTTGATATCGTGAACTCACGCGAAGGCGCTAGACTTGGCCACGTGGAGTTTTGCGAGTAAAATTTGAAATCGAACCACAGCAGCAGCCAACAGCAATGCATCGATTAACATATATTTAGCGTAATTAATTGGTTCGATTGCAAAACAATGAGCATCGTATTACTCGGTGAATTTTTAAGGCTTTTGAAATTGTTGTTGAAAATATTGAATCATTATGAAATAAATAAATTGGACATTCAACACGTCAAAGTGTTTATTCGATGATGATGAAGTTAATTTAAGACTGTATCCAGTCCAGATTTTCGCATTAACCCTGGCAATTTCTGGCAAATTTTAATTAATAACTTTATTTTGACTTTTGTGACGCTTAGTGTAGGTAAAATTATTATATAATAAAATTGGGAAAAATAGTGAAATCAATTATTTTAAATTAAATTAAAAAAAATTACTTTAATCCTTGTAATTTACTTACTTATTTTCATTGAGTAGCCATTAGAATATTATGCAGATCAAGCCCAGGCAAGTACTATTTAATATTTGTAATAAATCATAGTTTTAGTAATTGTCCTGTTTGCAAGAATTATTTTATTAGTTAGTTGATTAACTATTTTATTAGTTAGTTGATACATCGATATAGTTCGCGAGCAGAGAAGGTATCTGAAATGAAAAGGAGTTGTCGACGTTTCGGTATTAGGTACAGACGGGTATTTCCCGTCCGCGTCGCATTTGTGGTTGCGTGTTTCGGTACGATATTGGTGCACAAATGGCGACCAACATGGTTGTTAGTGCCCTGTTAAAGTACACGCTACGTTTAGAAATTAGCTTAAGGAGTTGCCAGCGACAAGTCTACGGACTAAGTTTTTTTTCCTAAGTGTTAAATGCCAAATCACGTTGCGATTGTGAACATTAAATTTGCGGTGGTCATGCCCGCTTCTCCCCTGATATGATATTGTAATAGAATGATAAAGAGCATGATCTATAGTATTTCGCAAATTGATTTAAAATTTATATCAAATTTAGAGACCACCGGAACAGATAGTGGGGTAATTTAGTTTTTAGAACAGTTGTTAAATCAACAGTTTCAATCTGTTAATCAAACTTAAATATGTTCCCGTTTGTTTAAATTCTTTATTGATAGTAATAATTTACTTCATTACTTAGAGGTACTATAAACAATCATTGCATTGATAGAGATTTAATAAATCTAAAGACATTGTTGCTGTCAAGCAGTAGTTATAAATCAGGTATATTTTGACGTGGACACGCGATGTCAATGAAAATGTAAATAGTTCATTAAAGATAATAATGGCTAAAGTTTTGAACACGATCACAAAGTGGTATTAAAGTCATAACATTGTCAATTATCAATTATAGTCTGTGAACATACTTTCAACAGTTATCTTCGTCGCATGATCATCGCGACCTCTTTAAACTCCTGAGATTGCAAGGAGAACGTTTAGATGATGTAATAACTAAAAATTAACGGTGTAATTTCGGAATAATGTAATTCAAGTTGTGGTGCCGTATCGATTTGAGCGAACAATCGTTTCCATTCAATTGTGTAACCCAATAAATCGTTAATACACGCGATTGTATTTATCGAGCGTTCTTATGCCACTGATAATCGTGGACGAATAATCAGTTCTGGGGAATTGATGGTGCCGGTGTGTTCTAGACGCTAAACCAAATCGGCAATTAGAATGATGGATTAGTGGAAAATAAACTGTATTAACATTTGTTTTTTTTAGCTAACGGTTAAGTTATAACCGCCGCCCATTAACATTTGCAACACCTGTGTGGGGTTGCAAATACGTTGCCACCTTTAATAAAGTGCCACCTTAAAAAAAGCCCCGGGAACCACACTCGCCAGAAGAAACGCAGAAGTATAACACTTCCACTTCCAGTCTTCCGTGTGGTCGTGGTACTTACCCGGATGGACCTGCTCATTTGTGCAACATCGAGGACTGTTGCGTGGCCCTAGCACAGTATGCTTTTAATTTATATTTTAAGGCAATATTGTTTGACAGCAGCGATTTATTTGATTTTCAATTTGGACATAATTATAAAGTGATTTGTAAAGTCTGAGATGGCAAGGCTAATTTATTGAAATTATCTACTGCTATTCTCTTTAAGGTCATTAAATATTCAGTTTTTTATTGCCTTGTATGTCTAATTAGAAATACATTCCGTTGTTTCATAAATCCGACTGCGTTGTCTTTAGTAAATGCTCCGGTTTAAAGTTGGTATAAACATTCCAGGAGTACTAAAGAGTCACCCGACTTTAGTTAGTCTAGCTAGACTAAATTTAGTTTGTACGCGGCGAAACAACGGACGACGGACAGGACAATAAAATCGGGGCGGTCATAGTCCTGTGGTAAAAAAAATTATGCGCTAAGTGTACACCTGCTTAATTAATTACATTTCACAGACGACGGTCTCCAATTAGGCGGGGGCACATTTCCAACTGGTATTAAATTAAGATATTCAATAGGACGTATACGTGCGAGCGTTCTAGTCGGTTTGCCGTTTCGAGAGGTCATCAAATTAACACAATATTCCAATAAAAAAGGAAAAAAAACCTCCAAAGCCCAGGGAGGGATAAGCTAGTGTTGTTGTGAATTAGAGTCGTCAAATGGATATAGACAGATATAATGAAGTTTCTTTATTTGCAAATAATAAAGCAGAGAAGCCTTTTTAATTTGTTCCCATTATTTTTACAAAGGCGGTATCATAGAACAGCCCACACAAAACGTTCGATATTATAAATAAAGGGTTAATCAATCCTAATCATTAATTGACTGCTGCAGAGCCCCGCGGATCGGACATAAAAAAATTCGCAACAAAAACTGGCGCGGCGGCATGCAACCATTCCGCGTAATGGCGGACCGTCACGAATGTACGTAGTATAAACATTAATTAATTTAACTTTTCAACGGGTTAAATACAAATTTTTATAAGCATTTTACGGTACGCCCGGTAACAGACGGCCGATGTTTATGGAAATAGACTGTGTGCAACGGAAAATGTTTCGTTACGATATTACTGTTTTTAACAAGTGAATTGTGCACGCGGTTATACTCGCAACTTCTTAAAACCGATGATTTATGCAAATTTACGCAGTTCGCGGTTAAACGAGCTAAAACGTATCCAATGTGTGCACAGACGTGCATTTAAAACAGTTACCGTTACGGGGATGAAATGCGGAGGACCTGTAATATATTTACTATTAATTTATTCGACGCATTTTTCAGTCTAACTTCTAAAACTGTACAAAAATAAACATTGCATTTTTTTTAATTGCGCTTGATTATTATCTCCTCATAGTTAACACCCATTAGTTAACACCCACTGTTATTGTAAGGAAATGAAAAAAAAAAAAATACAATGAAATGTTTCGCTCTAAATTCTCCTCCATGTAATTCTGCTCCGATCTAGGTATCTCTTTGTGTACGTACATGTGCTGTGTGTTTCTCGTTACCGTTAAACGTGTTTATTGCGCGGGAAAAAAATCAATTCTGGCGCCAAAATGTTGAGTTAAAAAAAAATTGTACCGCAGTCGGGTTGTTTTAGTTTTTTAACTAATTATTGAATTTTATGCAGTTGTATTGCAGAGGCGAAGTCGATTTCATGGCTGACAGTAACACGATTATTAAAAAATTGTACCGTAGTCGAACTGCGCAGCAGCTTTTGGTGTAGTTGTCAGCTAAGTGGACATACCACGGAGGAAGAACCATGACTTAACAGAAGACTGGCATAAAGTAGTAGAATACGCTGGTGTATGAGGTAGCTGAAATCCACCCTTTAAAGGTGGACAGCGGTATTTCAAACACAGATGTAATGGGATGTCCGTCACGGAAGTTTAACACAATATTGTACTTTTGCTTGTATATAGTACGCTCTCAATTTGGCGGCGCAGTTGCTGAGCTATTCGCTTCGGTGCCGGCGGTAGTTGGTTCAACTCCCACGCGTACAACTTTTGTGTTACCCGCGGATAATGGTTCCGTATCTCGGCGTTCGTTCCCGAGGAATGATGACGTCAGGTGGCCGGTCCTAAAAACCTAGCCAATAGCAGTAACAGAACGATTCACATGTTCCTTCCTCGGTGGGATAAGAGCTAGATTTTTTTTCTTCTCCTTTCTTCTTCTGGTTGCCATTATTGCCATTACTGTAAGATAACATTACCCTATGTTTTACATTTTACAATAAATTTCACAAAAAACACCCACATCCGAAACAATCGTCTGTGCGTCACACAACAGTTGCCCCATGAGCGAATCGAACCCCACCCATGACCCCCGGGGGTCATGGGCTCGATTACCTTGGCAACAGCACCACGAATTCCTCGTGCATGCATGATGATGAACTTGGTTCTAGAGATTTACAATAGAACGAAACGATAAATCGGACCTACTCGGAGCTACGTCATTCCGTGTCCATTACAAGCGAACACCATGCCTTAAGTGATCGTACTAAAAGGAGATCAGTCCTACACTGGGCCCCTCGCCCTATATCTCGAAATCGGCCCACGCGGACAAAAGGTGAGCCTTAGCCACTGAAAAATAAAACGCAATGAAACCAGTTCTCTTATCGAGACGCACAATGGCGCTCTGTGTAGGGTTGCCATCACCAAACCATAAGTTTATGCTCTATAATATACTAACTCATAGTCCAAAGTGACCATTGTAAAACAACTCGCGCACTAACGGTTCCGTACCATTATCTATAAAAACGACAAAAATCATTTCTGTTCTATGGGATTTTTTTCTTCTGTTTTTTAGTATTTGTCGATATAGCGGCAACAGATATACATCATCCGTAAATATTTCAACTGTCTAACGACATTAGTTCATGAGATACAGCCTGGAGTTAGACGGAAAGACAGACTAAAAGCGGAGTCTTAGTAATAGGGTCCCGTTTTACCCTTTGGGTACGGAACCACAAAAAGTGATGTATCAACATATACATCCCAGTTGGCAAAGGCTTCCTCTGTACATATGGTATTAATGCATAGTACACCACGCGGAACCACAGCGTATTTGCAGACAAATTTTTTTTTTTTTGCTTTTATATCTTTCTATATATTTTTTTTGCTCTCATTTCAAAAATATGCTGGTTTCCTCACGATGTTTTTCTTCACCGCTGAGCAAAATGAACAATTTCATTGGTGTTAGCGCCGGTGTTTGAGCATAGGTTGGTCGAGTATAATGAATTAAAAGCGAGCGTTCGGACACAAAGCATCACGAATCGAGCGTGACAATAAAACATAATATTGTATATGTTTCATAAATAGCACGACACAAAAAGCATAGGTGAAAGCTTAGGTGTTATTTTACTTACAACGAGCGTAAGTGAGATGTCCAACTACTTTGTCAACTTATTACATTAGGTGTAAAAAAATTTGTTCTCCATATTTTTTCCTTTTAATATCTTGAATGCTACGATTATTATCGTTTTTGCCTTTCGTACTTTTCTTTGGCTTTTTATTCCTTAACTTGTAACTGTACAAAACCAATGTATTTATTAACCAATGTACCAATATATATATATAAGTTATTCTTATTTTTATTTTTATATAGCAATTTCTCCAAATATTTAAATCCAAAAAATAAAATAAAAATTATTAAATTACTTTTGTGAAGTTCGCAGCCCTACCGCAGAAATGATTGCAACATTCACAAGCTACTCGGCATAATACGCGTTAATACCATTATTACCAGTATTTTCCTATTTGTTTACGATCCGACATAATGGTCTATTACGATTGTTAAATTACTGAACGAAAGAACGTTACGGTTTGGCTTGGCTTTGATTAACAAATAATAATTTTCTCACTAGCACTTCGACGCTTGTCGCCATCTTTAATTGCGAGAAAACATGATGTCCGTATCGTCGCCATTGTTAATTCGCGGGAAAGAGAGGATATAGAATATTTTGTTAGTGATTTAATACTTCGTACATAGAAAATAAATAAAGTACCTCTCTATATATATCCTACAGTTGTTCAAAGGCTTATGTACAAAAAGTATTCTATGGCCTACTCCACAAGCGGCCCCTGTGTTTGAAATTTAAGATTTTAGCACTAAAATCATAATTTATATGAAGGTGAATTTTTGTAAATAGTTGTTGGCAATATTCCTCGAAGTGAAAGCTGTGGTTAGTTTGCTCGAAACAAACCCAAATTTACAAAATATAAATTCATTGCCATTTCCCACACACAGTGTAAAGTCATATAATTTATTACATAAAAAAATGTTTTCATTCCGCAGTTATTCCACTCTCCCATTTAATACCCATATAAATAGCGCGTTTACATTGCCGTCACCTATGTTACATTAAAGTATTCTGAGTTCAGCTCTGATCTTATCTGAGCATTTTGCAACATATCTTTTTCTTCAAATATATGCGTTTACTATCGTATTTAAATTAACAAGACTGCATGTTACGTGATCTTAATCGATTTCGCATTGAAAACTGCGGTATGGTAACAGAAATATTGAATCCATTTTTGTTGATAAACTAAATAAACACATGGAAGCCTTCAAACTTTAAAAATCTAAAAATTCAATTAACTCGATTAAGATAAATTTTAACCGGAGCTAAAAGCTTTTAGCACAATAAATCTGGTACCGTGAGTTCGAAAACTGATGTAATCTGATTTAAAAAACCTATTAGAACATCACCTATTAGATCTCCTTAGCTGATATATCTATCAAGTACAATTTTATAAGGAAAAGTATCAAGAAAAACATTTTATTAAATATTTTCGGCACTTTCACTATTGCAGATTTTCTGTTTGCATGTATTGTTTTTTTTTAAAACACGTCTATTAAAAAAATGGAGAATTGTGTACAAATCACACCGCGTGGATTCTAGCCGATTACTTTCTGGACACGTTTAACTGAACCGTTGGTAGTTCTTGACAATCGTAAGAGTTTTGCGGAGCAAGCCTAGGATTTAAATCTAGACTTAATAAAGAAATTTTAAACAAAGTGGTTGCGCGGGCGCATCTAGATTGTAAGGTCGACGGTATAGTTATTAGTGTTTAAATAGGACTCCGGTCTACGGACTTGTGGTGACTAAGCATTACAAAAGTTCCCTACGTTGCCCTTCCTGATTCCAAATATTAATTGTCATTATTGGGATTGTTTTATCGTGATGTAAAGAATAAACTGGCGTACAGAATGTACATACGTATGTATATATATGCAGTGTCCCGTGAGTAGCATGACAAAAGGGGAAGTTTTCCCTACGTTGCCCTTAACCATTTTCCTGACGTTTTTCCAAGTACCTACACGAACATCACATAACTAGTACTATTTACATTACATTGGGACGCCTTCGATATTTTTTTACTGTGTCTTTTTCATCCCAAATTTTCGTTCGCCAATCGGCAACTTAAAGTGATGATGCCGATTTGCTCGATGGGGGAGTCGCTGAGAATATATTGTTGCCGATTCAAAATTCACGTGTTGTGACGAACTCACCTAGGAGTGATGAGAGCAGGGAGAAGAATATATTGTTGCCGATTCAAACTTGTGTTGCGAGTACGGTGAATTTGAGCCAATTAAAAGAAAAATCGACAGTAAATCTACATTACGACAATGACTCGGCAGTTGCAAATTTGTCGCGCCCCACAGCATACATTTTATTCAAACTAATTAGTACGCCTTAATGACATAATGCGGCCCTAAAACGTGCGTTAAGTGCAAACTCGAAGATAAATACGTCCATATTTGTCTATCAGAATAACTGTAAAAGCTTATCGCGGAGCAGCGGTCTCGTTAGGCCGTGTAAACTGAAACCCTATTATCGTACAATGGGATCATCGAAATCGCACCCTACCCCGTTGTTATACGCCTTAAATTGCCACGAACGGCGCTTTGAGGTCTTTTTTCGAACCGATCCTCGCACGATTGCCTCTCCTAATTGGTTCTCCATCTGTTTTAATTCATTTCTGCGATAGTTTTACAAGTATTTTATTGACGCGTGGCTCCCTCTGGCCGTTGGATGGCGTAACCGAACGATTAAGCGATTCGTTTGCTCGCGAGCCGCTCGATTGGGCATTCGGAATCCGGCTTAATTGTTCGACTTTGGTGCATTACAGCTTGAAATTCGCTTGGTCGCTTAATGGGAGAAATTTCCCGCCTTTTTCTCTATTTTTACTCTTTCTATTGATCCCTTATTGACGAGGCTGCAATTATGCAAAGTAATTATACAATGCGAACGAAATTTTCTATTATCCTCAGCATGGCAATATGGGAGGTCTTTTAAGATTTTAGAAAACTTAACACCATACACAAATGGCCCTTAAAACGTATGGATAAAGTCTTAAATGCGACTCCACGCTAGAGATAATTCCAGTAGCGTCTTCAGTGACGCGTGCTGCCATCTCTTGGCCGCTGACAGCAAATAATAAATCTTCAGATAACATCAGAGGTGGAGATTATACGGTGCTGGGATCCCCATCACGCCATCCGTGCTTCCTGCACAAGCAAATTAGTAAGGCCCTCGCAGAATATCTCCTAATTTTGCAGCACTTGAATCTTATACCCGTGAACATAAAGTCGATAATTAACCCGCCGGTTACCGGTTGTCTGCAAATAGTGGTGTTGCAACATGCGATGTGTATTTTTAGTAGTTCGCAGAAAACGCCGACTTCTAACGGCGGAACACAATGAATAGAGGTGAACAGCTGGAGTGTTTAAGCACCCTAGTTAGTGGTGTCTTTATGGTTAGAACGCGAAGTTAAACGCTCTTGACTATTTAACAAATGAAGCATGGAGCCACACACGAACTGTCTTTTATGCGAGTTGCATTTAGTTTTGCTCTGAATTATACAACACAATGGAATAGAACAGAATAACTTTATTTCAAAAGTTATGATATAACAATAGCAGCATTACATGTGTCTGCATTTGGGGTACATTTTTCTTTATCGTACAGTACGTAAATTTCGAAGTATTTATTCATGATTAACTAAAGACATTCCAAAATTCTTTAATACTATTCATTAGCATCAATAATTAATTGGTAAATCAAGAATTAATCGAAACGAGAGTTATTTGTATAAAAGCTTATTAAAATGTAAAAATTTTGATGGCGGAATAATTAGCAAGTCGCTAATGCGTGTATAAAAGCGGCTGCTATTTAAATATAATTGAATTTTGCTCGTTTGTTTACGTTTAAACTTTAACATCTGCATTTTTAGGTAGGCAGGTAGTGAAATGTTTCAAACTGCTGCTACAATTCTTATATTTAACCATCAGTTTCTATCGCAAAAAATCTGTCACAGTTGACACTTAGAAAATTGACGTAGATTGAAAATGCAAATACCATGTGATAATAACAAACCTAAAACGCAAACACGCTAATAACAAGTAATAATGAAAACCAAGAATCACACATAATTACACATTAATCTTATGCAATATGAATATGTCTTCGAGTTACTTAAAATAAATATTTAAAGTGGAAGTGGCTCTACTATAATACTAAACGCAACACTATTGTTGAAAATATTTTTTAAATATTAAAAATGTGTCTAAATACATATGTATTTGAAGGCTTTATGACATAATAACCTCTTTCGTAAAGGAACTTTTTGCGAATTAAAAAAAAAATAAGATTCTTTCATTGACTTTAAATGTATTTTATATTTCGTTATTTCATTCAAATACGGACGACTTTGAAATAGAGCTCGTGACCCGCGCGGCCAATTAGACACACCACATTAAAATGTTTGGTATATTTCGCCAAACGCATTCTTCGACGAAACCTACCCGAGTTGTGGGATATATTTCTCAATAACCACTCAAACGCCACGAACTACAGCAATCTCATTTAATTCTCTCGGACATCAAGTTTGTTAAAGAGGTGTAAGAAAAGAGTTTAGTTAAGTAAAGTAGTAGTAAGTTATATAATAACTAGCGATCCGCCCCGGCTTTGCACGGTTGCAATGCTGATACTAAATATACACCATTATGTTTCTCTACTATATTATGTATGTATTATACATATTATAAACCTTCCTCCTGAATCACTCTATCTATTAAAAAAAACCGCATTAAGATCCGACAGACAGACAGCGGGACGACTTTTTTTGTACTATGTGTATGTAGTGAGTAGTGAAGATTGAATCCTAAAATTAAAAATTTGACTTTCGTAATCAGCACCATTTCAAGTTTTTGTTTAAGCACAATCCGCTGATTTAAAACCTATATTTCTAAACAATAAAGAATTCATTATTATATTAAATTACAAATACATTTGTTATCAACTAGTCAAATGTGTTCGTTAAAATTTTCATTGATAACCATAAAGATTTTATTACAATTTTTATTGACTTCGTCCGACTATTTTGTGTAGTAGGCTAAAATGATTCTAGTTTGAATTATCATAAATTTTATATCGCGCTACTGTCTTAATGCCGAATAGCCGATAAAGATACACCGATAACTCGTGGGTCGCCGAAAAGAGATATCAATTGTAATTAAATAAAAGTTTTCGTAACTCGGCATTCTCAGAACACGCGCAGTGTTTACTAATGGATGACTTGGTTTATGCACTATTGGTTAAGCTCCTTGGTGATATTTAAAATTGATTTTCGATTCTGATGATTGCTTAGAGAAGTTTACTTAGAAAAGGTTGGAATACCAGGCATGAATTGTTATTGATGAATGATTTGTTCATTTTTAACTATTAAATTGAACTTGAATTGACTTTGCACCGACGAATTGGGTAAAAAATTCTGAAATAATTGCAGTACAAAATTGATTACTAAGTGTCATATAACGAATTGCACGTAAGTAACGTTAGTAAAGTAACTTATTCATAAAATAATATTGATAATATTTTCTTCATATTAAACCATTGTCCTATCATTATGGGAAATAATTTTAATCTTCGAAGTGGTTAAACGTGTTTTCGTTATGTTGCTTTAAAAATAAAGAAACGAAAATCGCCTCAACTTAATCGAAATTAGTAGCAATTATATCTTAACGTATATCAAGTAGGCATTAGTGAATTTATCGAAGCCATTCTGTAAATGGAAGTATTTTAAAGTGGAAGGTTCCACGAAAGGCGAGCGGTCATAATTTATGTCGCTTCGACAATACAAAATCGTGCAGTGCCGGAATGGCCGATGACAAATGATTTAATTCGCCACGCTTAATTATTATAATTAAGTTTCCTGTACATTATATAAAATCGGTTTTGTTAGAAGATAATTCACTTCAAATCTGTCATATTAACTGTGTACCGTTAAAAATGGGACCGTCAGGTGATTTATGGTTGTCGGCTCTACATTTTTTAACAAAAAAATGTACATGTTGATGTTTACGTATAATTTAAACGATAAAATCGCACTTGGAAAAATTATATAAAAAAACGCGTTTCACGCTTCCGCCGACAGTCGCTTCTAGTCTCGCTTTTAACGATTTTCTCTTTCTTTCTTATACGCAGAATACGCAGCGGTGCGTGTATCCGACCGCTCACGCGTAGCAACAATAGACAACAATATCAACATATTAATGCGAATAACTTTAGTTAAGATAGATTAGTCTATCCGAGAATAATTTAACACGTTAAATGAAACGCAGGTAAGCACGATTAGTGTGAGCGTCTATCTCTATCTCTAGTAAACTATCCGTCCTCCCGACGAAAGATAGCCAGTTTCGATAGGAAATGTTAACCGTACATAGGTTATGGAAATGAAAGTAAGGGCAAAATGACAGATTTGTCTATCTTTAGTTACTGAAATGAGGGAATACTTAAAACAGGTTATTCAAAACGGTCGTAAATCAACTATTCATTCATTTATATTTCTAGCAAAGGTTAAGTTCATTTCTAATCACATCAATAGCATTACATGCTATTCGGCGTTGTTTTAAATAATATCCATACTAGTGTATGCAGTCTATATACAACTATACTGATTTAATTTTGTGGACTGAATCATAATCTGTTATGGCTGTGCATTCTATTACAGTCTACGGCTGTACGCTATTGTGGTGGAGGCAAGCGGCGTGGGAGTCCATAGGACGCCTGCGGCGAGCGGCGAGGCCGTATTAACATGTTCATTTATTAATAAAGCGATAGCACTTCGAATAGCCCGATATTGATTAATGTCGATTTAAATCGTTATACTTCAAACGGGGATGCTATTCTATCGATTTTTTAATGCAAAGAGATAAAAACATGTAATTTTCAACGTAGAGATGCCGAATGGACTCAATAGCACACCAGACGCTTTCCAATTATATGCGATTTAGAAATTGAATCTACGAAAATTTTAAACATTCTCTTATTTCACCAATAAATATCATTAATGATTTGATTTATTGAATTGTAGACCAGGAACGGGTATATCCTTCGTAAGGCTTCTTTGAGACGTCCTGTGGAGACCATAGGGTACACAAAAGCGATCTTTCAATATCGTCGTGACGTGGGCGGAGAACTACCGCATTTTAGTTTGCATGCAACACGAAAATTTATTTACATCCAAGAGTTTTCAATTTGAACCATATTGTTAAACAGTAGTGTCTTGTTCATTTTGAAATTGGTGCAGTTTTGGTTTCGAAAAATTGAAAACTGTCGTTAACAGTCATGAAATATCAAAACATCAACTGATGTATGTTAAAAATTCTATGCAAAGAATGTAATATTTTGAATATGTTGTAATCGAGATGCATTTATTTCTTTTTATAACTTATGAACTTACAAAGTTACAGCGTACACCGTGTGCAATTAAATTTCAGTCAATTGTACGCTGCCGTTCGTGGGTATAATAAAACCGGGAATATAGTAAAAATTATATTTATCACTTTTATTGTTTTCATATAAAAGTAGGTTTTTATCACGTACGATAACATTAGTACGATGAACTTATATTCTCATATTTTTATAGAATGAAAGTAATATTAATCGATATATAAAATTAATTTCTGTGCATTTATAGTCATGTCGTTTAATTTCGTACCAATTATGTATTTGTTTACTTTTAAAACTAACGTGATAATGTAGATAACATTTTATGAAGCTCTATAAAAATAATATAAAACCAATTTCAGAATAATTAACGGATAGTAAAGTGGTAAATATCACTTGTTTAAAATGCAAATAGAAAAATATACATCCGATCGTTGCAGACTTAATTATTTGCATAGATAACGCCCTAGATAAATACCAGACATCCACAAACGCTTAAGAGCAATTGAAATTGCTCACTTAGCTGTGATGTTGAATTCAAAGCATACTCCGGCCGCAATTATTGCCCGCACCCGCCTTACTATGCGCGTACAGCGAGCAACAAAAGTCACGTACCTAATTATAGAAGGATTCTCAATCAATTACCGCGCGTGCAAAAAGAAAGTTGTGACAGCTCAATTCGTGACAGCGCAGTCTCAGTACACAATACTAAAAGTACAATGAATAAGGCTATGAATATTCTGAAATACTTAGAAATACCACTTTAAAAAGTTTCATAATGAAAACTAGTTTTCTTAAAAAATCAGTCTCTAATTAAATCACTAAGGCGAAATTGTAAACAAGAAACGGATATGAAATGAGCAACTCGATTGGAACACACAATAAAAATTTTCCGTTGATGTATGTGCTATATCCGAAATGAAAATTTCCGAACACACCGTTAAACTGTTCCGTATAAACTGTTGCGATGAAAATCGTGTGACGCGCGCAATAATTATTGTATATAATCGAATGACAACGGTATCGAACAAGTAGTCAAATGCTGTTGGCGTGCAGCCAAAATACTAATGTCCCATTGAATAGTGCTATTTGTAAAGTGCTCGGAGCGGGACGGGTATAAACGCCGCGGTACTTCATCGGTCGTTATGACACGGCCATAGAACTGGCTGGTTGGATCGAGATGATCATTAATTGTGAAATAGAATGATTAAAAAAAGCCTAGCAAATATTTGCGATGGTAATAATGTCGATATTTTTGTTATTACGTAGCATTTCAATAGGGTAATACGTTGTTTTAGTAGCAGGTTATTTTAATATCTCAGTGCTAATTTTGCATGCAACACAATGTTGGATTAAAATGTATTTAACTATAGCATTTTTTAAGTAGGTATAAACATTACGTTATAACTAATGATGCGTGTAGGAAAGTTTAATAAAATGAGGTTTACATGCAATAAAATATTTCGTTTCGTACCATATCAAGCATGTAACAAATGTGATAATCGATTACATTAGAATAATCCAACCGTACAAAAATATATTGAAACGTAGAAACCTAAGAAACTTATATGTTAAAATATCAAAATACTATATGGTATTGAGAAAATATTACTAATAAATATTACTCTTAAATGCAAATTGTATACGCAATGTTAATAACTTTTTAGAGTTAAAAATTGTGGCGCACCTTATATACCTTTCTTCTGTAATTCTCGGAATAATTTCCCCAACATGACGTTGTATTTATTGTTTATGTCAGAGTTTTTGAAACATAACGGTAATTAAAATTTTATCAACATACACAGCCTCTAACAGCGGTTGAAAGGTTGAGAGTTAATTCCGACTGTAGAGACTAATTAATAAAATAAATCAACAATGGTATCCAAATGAAAATCTTATATTACCATATATTACCGTTAATAGCCAATAAAAGGCCGCGCAACAATAAACAAGCGCTTAAGCGGTGTCAGAAGCTGATCGCTTCCGCGTTTTTCGTGGCTTCCATTTAGGAAACGATTGGGTACGGTGATGAATGGTTGCAGTGAGAAGAGTTCGTTTGATCGTCTTATAAATATTGTGGGTGTAGCCATAAGGAATCCGGGGACAACACTTAATAGTCCCGTTGTAAGAGTTGGCCGTTATTTACGGCCTATGTTAAGATGCTGCGACGTAAAATATTCGGCGGCGGGGCAGTTAATTATTCGGTGGATGTCGTTCGGGATGTTGCGAATTTATGGA
Organism: Iphiclides podalirius; assembly: GCA_933534255.1. Classification (NCBI taxonomy): domain Eukaryota; kingdom Metazoa; phylum Arthropoda; class Insecta; order Lepidoptera; family Papilionidae; genus Iphiclides; species Iphiclides podalirius. The sequence goes on along the minus strand of OW152838.1, from coordinate 5,269,962 downwards.
CGACTTTGATGGTGTTGCCACGAGGGATGGGATTTTGCTGAATTCAATTAACATGCGGTGGAAATAACGGCGTTAGAGCAAATGTTGTCACGTTTTTTTTATGTTGTTCGATATAATAACTTACTATAAACTTTTTTTGCTTCATATTTTTTACATATAGCAAATCCATAAACCAAAGAAGCCATTCCGATACTGACAAACAAATACAAAACCACAAAAATTTCGCAATGACACCAAGAGCGTGTCAAAAGCGATCGGCCGACATTGGGGCGCGTAACAAATGTCAAATTTCCCCCAAGAGTGGAGAATGTCCGCCTCACTTGTACGGACAGCAAAAACGTCGAGCGCGAGTTGAACGTTTAAAATATTGGAATGAATGACATACCGCGCCTCGCACGATTAATGGCGGAGCGCGCACAAAAAGCAAACACGCTCATTAATATATCAACTGTCCTTTTAGTTGCTTAAACGGTACGTAGCGTTGGAACAATCAAGCAGGATATAATGCATTTATGTAGATAGAGATCAGCGCTGCTGATGCGTCTGTGTGTAATTGAAGGTTTTCAGATTAAACGATGCATGAAACTGCCATCTCATTGACTGCCTGCTTTTAGGTAGTTGCGAACTATTTTCTATCAATCTTTAACAATTTAAAAGGTCATTCACGTCTGAATTGTGGGAAAGCACGGAGGAACCCGAAATTAATATATTATGTAACTAAATGTTAACACTATGCCGCATACGTCAGAACACTCGTTTCTAGCGTTAACTGTTAATATTGTCTAATTTTAGTGAAAAAATTTTCAGTCCTAAGTAAGCAAATCTACTGACGCAAACGAAGGCGTTGGTCGACCGTTTCATCAATTGCACAACATTTCAATAAGAAACAAGGAATAGATACACAAGGACCTGTCAATATTTTGTTATTGAAAAAAAAAAAACATTGTTTTCTGCGACATTAAAAAGTATAAAGTCCCACACTTTAAGCTAATAGCTCAACATAAGTGGCAACAGCAGAAACAATGACAACTAAAAAGAACTGTCATAGTATATGACAGTTCTTTCTTCTTCTCTTCTTCTTCTCTAAAAAGAACTGTCATAGTATATGATAGGAAACCACGAAAGGAAAATCGTGTCCCATAATTCATTTGCAGTTCATGTTTACGTTTGGATTTTTCGACACGAACAATGGTTAGCGTACTTAAGCGCGTTTAAGATGTCTCATATTTCTCTCGACGCTTGCGGAGTCACAACACGGGCGCAGTACAGAAGCCGAACATCTGCAGGCGATATCTCTTTAAACAATTAACAAGAAAGCCGTAGAGGACGTGTATTTTTTAATGGATGTAATTTGGTAGCCGCGTTAAATCGGGACGTGATGCACACGAACGGACCGCTCGTGTGGCATTAGATTGCTGACTAAAGTCAATGGTGATTCTTAAAAAAGGAGTTAATGTCGTATTCACGACGTATGCTTTAGAATAAACAGAACAAAGGCAATGGAAAGAACAACGCGTAGATATAACTAATGGTGTGTTTTGATCTCGCAATGATCAGTTTAACAACGTCGGTGCTGTTTCGATTTCGAATGGAAGGCGTGTTCTTAAATATAATATTTTTTATAGTTTTGATAATGAAAATCAGTAGACAACCATCATTTAATAACGTTAGGCTAAATATCTGGAGTGATCCAAATCTGCATTTCACATTATATTTCATACATATATTTGTATTTGGTAATTCATTAAATAGACATTTAAAATGTAGGTTTGAAATAGGATTGGTTTTATCTAGATTAACTACATCCCTAAATGCGGAATTTCACCTTTTTTATTTTAGTAATAGCATTATAGGCAAACATAATAATACAATCATAGAAAAAAGATGCCCTAGAGGAAATATGTGATTCTAGCAAAGTTAACTCCGAAGTCGAGAAATAAGTCAAATATATTCTCAATTTATCAATCTGCCATGTGTTTCATGTGCACAAGCGTCTGTTATAACTCATTAATCATATCAGAGTGATGTTTATATTATTTTCGAATGTATTAGTAATACTTTTCTCGTAATTGCCCGTCTGTATCCGCCCTTATTTTATTTTGGTCACCACCGCCGTCGGCGCCCGCTTTGACGTCTAACAGGACATTAATACACTATGACTTTTTTCTCTCCCGTCACATAATTTACTTTTTTCCGCGATGGTTTTTTTGTGTCCCATTAACTATTAAGCGACACCAGTGCGTTTGACAGTGGGATTAATATGTTGATTTCGTTAGCGCCGTGACATATCTAATATTTCGGTCGTAAACGAGCCTTAATATACTCGACCGCAAAACGTATTCATAATTTGTCAGTGGATTTAAGTCGCAGCCGTCCTTATTGTATAGTCATAGAATTGAAAATGTCTCAATTCCAGTGCTGTAAAAACATCTCACGGGACAATCTGTATAATCTACCGTACATAATTGCAATAGTAAAATATTATACAAACTGTTACTCGTCGTAGAAATAGGAGGTCGCTAATAAAAACTTCTTTTAAAATGTTGTATTATACGAGAAAATCTCACAGCGAACATTCGCTTCAGCTTAGTTCATTATAAACATGGTTGTAAAAGTTTAAATATCTACAAGTATACACGAACACAGTATTTGTTGATATATTTATTTATTTATTTTTATGCGAAAAGTTGTCAAACGAGCAGACGGTTCACCTGATGTTAAGTGAATACCGCCGCCAATGAACATCTGCCACACCTGAGGGTTACAGATGCGTTGACAACCTTTTGAAAATTGGGCTCCGGCTACTTCACTCAACAGACGAAACGCGAAAGTATTTGTCATACTTCCGCTTTACACTGGTCTTCTGTGACGCCGTGGTACTTACCCGGACGGTTGTTGTTGAGAACAGATTGTGGGAATGGATCGTCCTGTTATCCACATAATGAAGACACCGTGTTATTCTATACGTTTTAATCTATTCGGTGGCATAATGGCAGCGAAAACAGCTGGGCCAACAATGAATGATGGTCGTGATATAATTTACATGTAATTCACGTTTAACCCGAAACGATCTTGTACCCGACACTACTAAGTATCATCTAATTACGCCGCGCTAATTGACGTTGAAACGCTGATTGATAGAGCACGTGTGTGAAAGTTTGTCCGTCGGTCGCGATAACGCATGTATACGTCTTGTATGACACATGAAATATAGCGTTCGTTGTTATCTCTTGTTTGGATCTGTTCAAAGGAATGAACGATCATTCAGCTTCTAACTTCTTGCTGTAAGCGAATCGCGACCAATCTCAACCTTGTTCCTTACCGAAGTTTGTACCTCCAGAACGTTCTAGATCATCGTCAGAAAAACTTATGTAGTGAGGCTTTAGTTGTTTTGGCATTGTAATGTCAGCACTTCCTTACTGAAAAATATTTAATATAACACCAACGCACATATTAGCGTCTGTTATAAAAGATTAAAACGTCACTAGAAATTTCGACGTATCCTGACAACTCTCTTCCTCTGTTAATTAATTTTAAATGAGGTGTTATTAATTTTTAAGTACACGTAAAAGTTACGCGTGGCGGGATGAAAACTGAAGGCAATAACATTCGATATGAGCATGTAACATATATTTTGTTAATACTAATTATTTGAAAGGGCGATGGTAGAAATCGGACGGTAATCGCATCTGATTGACATCGAGCGGAACTTAACGCGTTCACAAAATATGCGAGCGATGCATATGCATTAAACGTTTATTCGGTTTCAACATACATTTTAATCGGCATTTAGAATTTTATTAACTACGATTTCAGATTCTACTACGATTTCGACAGGTCGCGGTCATCGAATTAGACTTTTACGATGATATCACCGCGCTGTACGGGTTTTGAGCGGACGTATCATCGAGATTGGATTTTTTGATACAGTGCTGTGTTTGAGAACATCTATGAAACAAACTCGTATTTGTTATCGCAATTGGTAGAGATTTAGAATTTAGAATTTGGTAGAGATTTCATCAGAAAAATTTTAAAGATTCACCAGGTAAACAATTCGTAAAATAAAAACTTAATTAAGATTTGTCTTGTTTGGTCTTTTCTTCTGTCTTGATTAATATATTGGGCTAATTAATAATATATGACATTAATGTATATGATACTAGCTTGTCGCCCCCGGATTCGCTCGTGTTGAAGCCCTTAAATAAATATCTTTCCCCCTTAAGAACCCTTTATAATCCTTTCTCTTATTAAAAAATAGCCTATGTCCTTTCTCAGGCTCTAGACTATCTGTGTACGAAATTTAATTTAAATCAGTTCAGTAGTTTTGGCGTGAAAGCGAGACAGACAGAGCTACATTCGCATTTATAATATTAGTAGGGATTGAGTACCAAGTAAGATGCGCCATGGCAATGGTTACCTCGGTCTGTACCTTCTCCAATATTATTATCTCTTAAGTTTTTGTTATTCACCTCTAAATGTGTCCTAATTACTGTGGCTTAGAACAATAATGAATAATAATCTTCTTTCCGAAACGGCTGTTACGAAAGTTTAAGCGGCATTTCTTCCTTTTTAAAACTTTGGTCGGCTATCTGATTAGTCTAATGGCGACTTAACTGTCCCACGCAAGGGTCCAACGGCCGCCATAAATCCACGTTTGCGCTTAACAGGCGTTTTCTAATACGAGATTTCCACATGAAAAGAATAATCCGACGTTCGTAATCCGACCCGAGGCCACGGAACAGATATCGCCGCGGCTGATCTTAGAAATTTGCGTCCGTCAAAATTTCTCCGAACGGGTCGAGGCAATAAAGGCCCGGCGATTTGCTTACTAATACGCCTGCTCCGCGGGACAAGTTTAAAAATCGCCTCGCACGGATCACATCGGCATCGGACCGCGGGCCGCTTGGATCGCTTTGTCTTAAAGGTTTTATTACGCGATTTATTAAGTCGGGGAATGAAGCCACATACCGCCTGTCGTTCGGTCTCTTTTGTAGCTGTTATTGAGTTGCAGCCTTGTTTGTTCACCGTGGGCACGTTTTATTGCATTTGGACCTAAGTAACGATTGCAAATAATTACTCTATCCACCGTGATATGTCTTTATTGTTGGTGCAATTAAAGCGCTTGCGTTCAGATCGCGGTGAATACATCGCGTCCCATACTATTAACAGTCGAATGGAGATGTTTGAGTTGTAATAAATTCATATTATTAGTATGTAAATTTGAAGAATTTTATGTGGTAGGGCTCCGTAAGAGTCTTTTCTGTAGCTTGAATGGGCAGGTTTCTCCGGGGATCTACCACTACCTCACAAAAGACCGGCGTGAAGTAGAAGTTATATACTTTTGCGATTCATCTAATGTGCGAGGCTACCGCCTGACCCCACTTTATTAAAAGGTGGCGTCAACGCTTCTACAACTATACGGGTATTGAAAATGTCCAGCGAGAAATGGGCAGGGATTATCGGCAACAATAAAACAATTGAACAATTGTAAACGTCAATACGAACACCGAAGTAGTATTTAAATTCTAAAATGTTTTTAGCATATAGGAGAAAATGGTTTTGTCTTCAGTTTTTTTTATTTGAAACCAAGTAGATGTTTATCCAGAGCTGCGAGATAGCTCAGTATCCGGGCGCTCGCCTTTAATTAAATATACTCGAGCAACCTGAGTTCGATCCCCGGTGCCGGTACCAATGAAGTTTTTAACTTTAAGTGCTGACTAATCACATGCTCCGCGGTGAAGGAAAACATCGTGAGGGAACCTGCATATTTTAGAAATAATAACAAAAAAAATATATATTTCAAAGAGATTTGAAGTCCGCCAATCCGCAGTGGGGCCGCAGTGGGGCCGCGTGGTGGACTATGCCCTTTGGCCTTTGCCCAGCAGTAGGACATGTATAGGTTGTTATTTTACTTTACTTTAAATGTTTATCTCTTTGAATGTTTTATGTCGCTCACCTTACTGATAAGAACAATGTGGAACAGCAGCTTCTACTGTTGTACATGGACAGGCTCCTCTGGGTACCACGGCCTCACAATTGATCGGTGTGAAGTGAGCGACATAATCGGGCCCTACTTTTCTAAAGGGTATTTGGCATCGCATCCACAAACCCACTTAGTGTTGTCCATGGCCATCATGTAAAAAAACTAGATAACTAAAGTACAATTTTTCAACCGATTTATTTGTAGTACTTTTTTCCTGATGTAAGCAGATCCTGCATTCAAGTTTGAACCTTCGGACAAACGTTTTACATTGTATTTTCCTCCGACAGACGTGAACGGGGAGCCACCGAAGCTCAAATGCAATCTGAGGAAGCACAAGCCAAATCGGAAACCGCGGACGCCGTTCACCGCTCAGCAGCTGCGAGCGCTTGAGAGCAAGTTCGTTGACAAGCAGTACTTGAGCATCGCTGAACGCGCTGAATTCTCATCGTCGCTGGGACTGTCCGAGACACAGGTAAATAAAAACTACGCATTTTATGCCCATTTCTTTTCTTAACTGTATTGAAATTATTCAGCCAGTCCCAAAGCAGGAAACACTTTACGATTTACTTTTAAAATAATTTTGATACCTTCATAATCCAGAGTCAATGATAGACGTTTTATAGAGTGAAAAAGTTGCACTTCATTGAAATAAAAACAGTCAGGGAAAATCAAAAATGTTTTATAGTGCTAGTCTCTGCACTTAAGATTAAACATTAAAATTTGTAGAAAAAGTACGAAAAGATTGTCGCCGCTGTGGGAATCGAACCCACGCCTTCGGCATTCGTGGCCTGACGCTTTAGCCACTAAGCTAAACGGCTGATTGCCACACCGAAGAAAATCTTAACGTTTGTTATCTAAATTGTTTTTTTAGCATTTGAAGCAATACTTGGCGCATCATTGTTATATTCTTTCCAGCATACAAACAATTTCGAATTTCGTTTTTAAATTTTTTGTTTGTAGTGGTCGGTGTGGCAATCAGCTGTTTAGCTTAGTGGCTAAAGCGTCAGGCCGCGATTGCCGAAGACGTGGGTTTGATTCCCACAGCGGCGAAAATCTTTTCGTACTTTTTCTACAAATGTTAAGATTACTTTTGTAAAGAAAGATAACTGCGATGCTTCAACTATAGTACATTAGTACGTAATACATCAAGGCGACCAATTCATTTTTCAACAGTCTTAATGTTCAACTTTATATATCTAATATGGATCTTCTCATTCCAACAGGTGAAGATATGGTTCCAAAACCGGCGCGCGAAGGCGAAACGCGTGCAGGAGGCTGAAATCGAGAAGCTCAAAATGGCGCAGTTTTCCCGCCACCCCCACCACCTGTACCCGCATCCCGCGCTCCAACAGTATTTCCATCCCCACCCCCTCATGGGGGGAGGGCGCCCCATGCCGCACATGGGGCTGCCGCCTCACTTGTCTATGGTGCAATCCCCTGTCTCGGGGACTCCCTCGCCCAGCACACAGACGAGCGGCCAACAGTGAAAAGCCAATGAGGGTCAAGTCAAATGTATTACTAACGCTCCAGTCGTGACGTGAACACGTTGTATACGGTTATGCAGCCTTTGGTTTGCTTCGGCTCTATTTAAATTTAGAATGTTATTATACGACAAAATCTGTGGTGCGTTTTAAGAATAAGCCGCGAAGTCATATTTACGTCATTGGTTCGGTTTGTTTTGGTCTCCTCCTCTGTTTTCCGGAGAAAAGAATGAAAGTCTTATCTTATTTAAATTTTAATCCGTTTATTAAATGAATTGTAGAAAAAATAAGTATTTTTTTACAGAATACCGTATTCAACTGTCGCGTCATAAGCGCCAAATAAATCCTTGGTCAAATTGCACTTCAAAGTCTGGTATTTAAAGTTTATCATTTAAAATCGAATGTTTTTTATATAATTGATATTGTGAATTTTGAATATTGTAAATTATTATGTAAATATTAGAGTAATAACTGTAAGAGTCTAAAATATTACCGCAATCCTTTCTATTAAGTTAAATTAAATATTATTTAGATTTCGTGAAAAAATTGCTGGTCCTTCGTTTCTTTCTAATAATTCTAGTACAAAAACTATTCGGTTTATGAAGAAACGTAGTGACAAATTCATGGATTTAATGTAAATATAAATAAATGTCGTTAGCTTGTAATTTGTACTTATGTAGTTAAAATATATATTAATTACACATTCAAAACTTGTTTTATTTTCATATCCAAAGACGGGCAAAGAAGAAACGTAGACACCATATGAAAGTAACATGTGGTGTCGATTTAGTTAAGAGTTCCATTGGAAGTTATCTTATTTAATTATTATCTTGTTAACATTCAACTGGATCGTTATATTTATACGTGACAATATTTATTTTTTCTATGCTAACATTTTTGGAATTGGTTCTTCTTATTTACTTATCGTCACTTAATAACTTTAAGTCCATGATAGCTATTGTAGATAGGTATTGTAAGTTTCCTTCAAATTTAAGCTAAATGTAAGCTTAATTGAGTATTGTTTATATATGTCACACAGCTGATTTAAGGTCTCCTCTACTGTGCTACCTTATTATTGATTGGCAGAACACAGATCTATTCGATACTTGTTTTTAATATATTTTTTGTATACGTTTCATCCAGATGTTTTTTCTTAATGCTGAACATGTGATAACATTGCAAACGAACAATTTCATTGATGTTTCAACGCGGGTTTCTGGAGTATACTAAATTTAAAGTGAGCGCTCTGACACTCATCTATCACATTTGTTGTAACACGACAAATAATGACAAATAATGCATAACGACCCTTAAAAAGAGACAATCGGCTATTTTCCGATTTGTAGACCTTTGTCTCTTTCGCACACTAGTACAACGACTGAAAAACGTCACATTGGTTGTTAGTGGTTTTTCCAAAGAATGATGCTTAATAATTATCGTCTGGGACGTCAATTACTACATATCTCTAAATAAGCTTAATAAAGTGTTTCGAATAATAAATGAAAATAAATTTTATCAGGTACTTTTAATATGAACTTGTATAACGAGCAGATTTTCAGATGTTCTATTGGGTAAACTACTTGAATAACCGAACAATTCTGTCAGGTATTTTATAACATTATTATCTTCTCCGTTTCACGCCGTGAATTTTATAAAATTTTAAATTGTACGCCGCTCATTAAGCATTCGTATTGCGCACAATAACCAGACAAGAACAAATATATTACATATGTCCGAACGATGAAGATACGTATCCTATCTTATGATGATGTTTATTACGACACAGTTTCAACGTTGACAGATCGGTATGCGGAGAATTCGGTTTGTTTACATGCGATGTCCAGTGAAATATTTCGGTCTGTATCTCCACTAATGTTTCTCGGAATATGGCATTAATTTGGACACCCCACGGCGAGCGAAATACACGCCCGAGTCGAGCGTTCAGTCAAAGATCGGACTCGAATTAATCATATACAACTAATTGGTTTCGTATCAAATGTGCGTTTGTTTTCAATCTTGGCAGTTTAATTAATATTCAAACAGAATTGAACCGAATTTTGTACTAGTGTTATAATTAGTTACTTTTCTAACGAAATAAATCTAACAAATAATAATGATAATTCAAGAAATTATCTGAACATAATAGCTTATATAAATTAAAAATTTAGTAAGAACGGCTAAGTTGCATTAAGCAAGCTAAGGGGCGCGACAAACCATCAAACTCAATCCTCATCACATTGATAATTGAACGTTTGGTATTTCATTAACTTGCGTTTTTATACGAACTAGATGATACGCACAATGCCTTTTGGAATAATAGTCAACGCCAATTTTGACTTGGAAAGTAAATAAAAGTACAATAGTTTTAAAGCAGTATCTTATTAATTTGATAGTAAATTTAAATGATTAAACACACTCGAAATGAATTGATTGCTCTAGGCTCTTTGCTTTCAAGTCGACTTCAAAACATTTGTAAACATGTTTATTGTCAAATACAAAAAAATGTAAAATTTGGTTTAAAAGAAACTCAGCAGGCTTTTCTTATCCGAACCGGTGGTAGCGTTTTTACAATCAATAAGTGGGTGTAATGCTTCTATATTGAATAAAGATATTTGAATTTGAGTAATCTTATCCAGTGAGGCGGTTACACGGTACAAAACACATACATATGTTACAACTATTAGAATATACAAGATTTTACTACAGGGTCCATATATCGATTCGGTAGCAAGATCTTACCCGCGACGTGAAACCTATTGATAAGTAACCGAAAGATCGATGTTCTGATTTATAAAAATATTAATATCAAGAAGTCCAATTCAAAACATTTACACTTTTTCTTGTGTGAATGGGTAAAGCTATAGGTACTAAAATAATTTAAACAGAATCCATTTTAGGAACCTAATGAATGCAATCTTATCATAGGGTGTTACTATTAATACTTTTAGGAATAGGATGTGTGAAAATGTGATTTACTCTAAAACTTTTAAACTGATCCGGCTTTAGAAAAAAATTAACGCTTGACCAATGGCTTTATCAGCGGTTCTCATCTGGAAAACCTACAATTGTAGGTGGTACATATTGCGATTAGTAAGTGCATGAAACGACACTTAATTTTGGGTGGTGGGGCCATACAGTAGCTTTTACTGTTGTACAATTCTCGACTCGTCCAAGAAAGCCGTTGTCCCAAAACTGACGTCTATATACTCTTCGTCTCACATCGTATGTAAATAAACAAAATCTGGACTCACCAGAAGACGTAACCCTAGACCAATCATATTCTTTCCTTCGGACGTTCTCGCAAGCAAACTGTAACGACAAAACGACTTAGGGACTTTCAAGAAGAGAGCGTATTTCTTCTTCAAAGGCCAGCAACGCATTGGTGGCTCCTCTGGTGTTGGGGGTTGGGTCCATCGCATGGGGAATACATTCTTCAGGGCTTCAACATGTTGCAATCAATGATTGGTTGCAATGAATAGTCTGGGCAATCAATAGAAATTTTTAATTTTAACAAAAGGTCGGTTTAAATAAAAAGCCCAGAAATTATCCTCGTTAAAATTTTGCATATTGTTTAATTGTATTCGTCTATCCAGCTGTTGTTTTTATGTTATCGAATGGCTAGAGGTTAAAATAAGATTACGTTCTGTTTATTACTTTGTGGGCTTAAAATTAATAATGATAAACATTATACCAATGATTTGAACTCACAAACCTACTTAGTACCAATCCACCAAGTTGGGGTTTTACGATGAACCAGAGTGTGAGAGAGTGTTTAACTCTTTTTTAATCATCACATATTAATCGATAAAATTCATTTATAAATATGACATACTTATAAAGAGAGCTTTGCTTATCTGTGGGACAAGTATACTCTGTTGCATTATGACAGTGTAAAAGTAATAAAGTCATATACTAGCGCTCTTTTCGCAGATAATAAACGACGTGATTAATGATAATTATAATGTGTACGTTCTCATCTGTGTAGCACTAATTTAAATATATCCATTAACCATTAAACTTAATTGTCCGATAAAGAGCGGGTCGGGTCGAAATGATAAACAGCAAGATATAGGGGGTAAAGTTATTAAAAACAGCCGAAAAGACATAACAAGGAAAAAACTTTTTTAACGAAACTGTAATTTATGGAATTGCTGTGAAATTATTAAATTTGATTTTTCCTTTTATTAAAGAACATTTTTTAAAGCGATTAAAATAAATTTTTGAAACCGCTTTCGAAGAAGTTGTTGCAATTTTTATTGCTTATTGCGGACTTATCAGTCTGCGATTAATGAATCATAAGGAAACCAGCATAATTGTCTGATAAATAGTAAGATATTTCGACGAATATTTTTATACTTGCACGATCCACTGCTCCAGGAGTGTTTGTTCGATTCTCTACAAAAGTTTTTTGAAGAACATAGCGTTTACCTAGTGTCTAGGTATTTATATGTATTTATTAACAGTAGAAATGTATGTTTATTGGTTTTCTAGTACACAAAGTACAAAATTTGCTTAATTTGGGACCCTAAATACGTGGTGTCACAATTATATGTCTAAAAAAGTAAAGTAAAGTAACAGCCTATACATGTCCCACTGCTGGGCAAAGGCCTCCTCTATACAGAGGGTATCAGGGCATAGTCCACCACGCGGCCCCACTGCGGATTGGCGGACTTCACATATCTTCGAAATATTTTTTGTTATTATTTCGAAAATATGCAGGTTTCCTCACGATGTTTTCCTTCACCGCGGAGCACGTGATAAGTCAGCACTTAAAGTTAAAAACTTCATTGGTGCCGGCACCGGGGATCGAACTCAGGTTGCTCGAGTATATTGAATTAAAGGCGAGCGCCCGGACACTGAGCTATCACGGTAATCTAGTAATATTTATTTATTAATATAACAAAAACTCCACCAATCTAATCCTCCGGGCTGTGACTGCAATTTCTAAAGCTTTTACAGTTGACACTTTGTTCAGTTTCATATATATAATATTTTATATATAATATTTTGTGCAGTTGTGCTTGGTTCTTTGCTAATAAATATCTGTTTACTGAGTAAATAATCAGTCAAATCCGAGGGCAAATAATCAATTCACACGCACACAGCCCGATATGTATGTATGTAGATGTGTCATTTCGTTTGCAAATTAATGATACAGTCATCACAATCGACCAATTGTCTCCACGCGCGTATTATGGTGGAAAAGAGAGTTGCGATTGTGTTTAACGCGTATCGGGAAGTCGTTTGCAACGTACAATCATTTCACAAGTTTCACTCTTTCTCAAGAACTCGATCCGAAGGCGAAGACAAATCGGCTCATTGTATGTCACTCTGCGCTTGTGCAATCGCGGGCGTGGTATATCTCATTTTTAATGACTGTACGACTTGGGTGAATGCTTCTTAATTGGCAACGCAAAAAGAAATCATATCCGCCTTTAATTAAAGCGTCATTCATTACGATTAAGTTACTTTATTATTATAAATCTTGTGTTGGTAGCTTTGTCTCTATCTGATTATCGCGATAGTCATTTGTCGAAAATATTTTAATTTATGACTGAGAAAATAAGTATTGTCTTTAATTATAGTAAGTGTACTTATATCGATAAAGTTACTTATGTTTTTATTAATAGTCGTGTTAACATTTTTCTCACAGTATTCTGCGAAATATCGCATGGGTCGCATCCAGTATGTCTTTATTGGTAAAACAGAAAATCTATTTTTCCGCCTTTGCTTAAACTATGTTAACTTAATATCGTTTAAGCTATTTAGCTATCAATAATGGTTCTGCTATCATCAGACTCATGTAGTCTCAATTTCAACGATTTCTCTTCTCCTGGATTCTTCTAATGTTCCTCCTTTAAAAGTTCGATTACATACAAGAAAACAATTAAAACTTTTAATCAGCCTGTACTTTAAAAACATTTTTTCAATGTTTACAAACGATATTCCGTGATATGTACGATAAGTTTTACCTACATCGAAGTTTTGTTGTCCCATTTATAAATTGCTTTGTTTATCAAATTATAATAATTAGATTGGTATAAACAATTTGAATCCGCTATCTATTATGGTTGGTGAGATTGTTTGCGTTACATGATGTAATAATTCGCCGAAAAACATGTCGCAAAACTGTTATCGGTGTAGGATAAAGTTGTTTAGTGTAATATAATTACGTACAGCATAAATGATAATGTCTAACTGAATTTTAAAGTTTTTTATAGTGCTAATCTCTGCACTTAAGATTAAACATTAAAACATGTAGAAAAAGTACGAAAAGATTGTCGCCGCTGTGGGAATCGAACCCACGTCTTCGGCATTCGCGGCCTGACGCTCTAGCCACTGAGCTAAACGGCTGATAGCCACGGCGACGAAAATCTTAACGCCTTCTTTCTACATTATAATTTAGCATTTGAAGCAATGCTTGGCACATCTATTGTTATATCCTTTTCGGCATAATACAAACAATTTCGAATATCGTTTTAGACGAAGACGTGGGTTCGATTCCCACAGCGGCGACAATCTTTTCGCACTTTTTCTACATGTTTTAATGTCTAACTGATTTTTAAAATTTATAGATGAAAAAAAATTCACACCGTTCTCGTTAAATCTTTAATCGTCGCAAAAGAATACACTCCAAAAAACGAAAACTAAGACTCAAGAGAATACTAAGACTCCCTCCAAGAACGATACGCGTGTGTATCAAATACTAATCTTGGTGTTTTGTCTTTTTGAGATTATATTTTAAAAACACTGCAACAGGTCAACTTAATAATTCTGCCTATATTGGACTAAGTGAAGTAACCAAAATTAGAAGTTCTTTTAAAGTGAAACGTCGGCAGCAGAAGACCAACGTAAAGTGGAAGTATGCAAATACTTTCGCGTTTCGTCTGGTGAGTGAGGTAGCCGGAGCCCAATTTTCAAACGGTGTCAACGTATCTGTAACCCACGGGTGTAGCAGATGTCAATGGGCGGCGGTATTCACTTACCATGAGATGAACCGTCTGCTCGTTTGGCAACTTTTCACATTAAAAAAGTCGGCAAGCAAGCTTAAGTGGTTCACCTGATTGCTTAATTGAAGTTAAGTGGTTCACCTGATGCTCAGTGATTCCGCCATCCATAGACATCTACAACACCAGTATGATTGTAAATGCGCTGCCAACCCTTAAAACAACATAAGAGTGAATGATTGAGCGAATTATTGAGCTAGCGCACTTACCATCAGGTCAGACGGCAGTCAAGTGCAGGCCAGTTTTGAAATAAAAAAGCAGACCCTGGTGATAACTTAGCCCGTTAGCCACGATAACTTGCCCAAGACAACTGAAAATATTAAGTGTTTTAAAAGAAAACATCGAAAACAAATTGAGTGCGCTAAAACACGCAAAATTATTTATATTTACAATGTGCAGTTATTTGAATTGTTAGATGCAGGCTCACAATGGTTGCTCTGGCAGACAAGGCACGAAACGAAGTCATTCGCCAGAGAACTAAAGTTACGGACATTGCGCGCAGAATTATCACGCTGAAGTGGAAGTGGGCTGGCCATGTCCCCAGGCGTACTGATGGTCGCTGGAGCCGACACGTGTTAGAGTGGACACCACGGTTAGGAAAAAGTAGTGTGGGACGGCCTGCAGGACGATGGGCTGACGACTTAAGAAAGGTGGCGGCAGTGGCAGATCCTGCCAAAAAAAAAGATAAAAATTAAAAATTTTGTAGAAAATTGGACGGAAAGTTCTTCGCCTCTGCGAAAATTTAAAGCTACAAAACTTTTATAGATTAAATTACTATTAATCAGCGTAGAACTAGAGATGGAGACACCGTATCCCTGCAACACTACAAGCACACCAATCATCGACAGGAACGAAACCAAACGGACACATGCAAAAACACAGCACGTCGCGGGCGGTTCCAAATTCGAAAGTCAAAGAGCGGTCACGAGCGAACCGCGGCCCATTTACGAGCAAAGCGATACATCCAGCTCCACCGCTCGAGCGGCGGGAAGCTCCGAGCTAATTAAGCCGAGACGCGTTCATCGCGTGCGCAATTACACCGTAATTAAAAATAACTTATTAATTTCGTACTAAACGCGCGGCGCGGCAGCTCTTAATTGTCGAAATTAATCACGCTAATGTTGCGTGGCTGTTAATTTTCAGGGCATAGGGGGCGGCTTTGTGGCCGAATACGCTGGTAGCGCTCCAAGACGACGCGGTTACAGCGCAGAAAAGGCAGTAGTGAAGCTGTTGCCGAATTTATACTGCGTCCACCACATTGGAGACTTGCTGTAGATAAATAGGAATTTTAGAATAAGGCGAGAGTAAATGCTTTTCAATCGATTTTTATTTTTGATAATTAAAAAGAAAAAATATTTTTAATGTGTGCTGGCTGTTCCCCTGATGTATATCAGAGTTAAAACTAATTGCTCTACATGCTGTTTGTCTAATTAAATAGATTATTTTATTGCGTTATTTTTTAAGGTAAATTTTGGTACACAAGTTGTATCACGAAAGGGCCTTTGCACCTCCGAGCTCGTTTCGCGAAGTTTCTTCCTATTTCTTGTAGACAAGTGCTTAATCGATAGATCGTAGATTTACACTGTATTAAATTGTGTTAAACATTTGCACTGTTACATTGCGTTAGAGGCATAGTACACTCAATCATAGTTTCTTTGATCAATGGTCCATAGTATAGTTTATACTTTGCTCTAGTCTGTACCAAAGGGTATATCATATAGTTATTAATATTTGCTCTGCTTCTCAGATTCAAGTGGACTAATTTGTCCTGCTGATTGTTTACACTGTGGCGCATTACAGAGCTAAGGCACGCTCATTAGGAGGCACTCAGGCGCGCCGGGAGGAGATAGCTCGTCGGGAATGCGATCTGTCATGTTGCCAGCAGATTCTGCGTTCGGAATCCAAATAGACGGAACGCTGCTGTATACGTTGTTTTAACTTCGTCCATCATACGACCCTACTGATGATCTGGAAACCATTGCTACGCCGTGGCTGTTTTCATACAGAGATATCACTGATATGAAGTGCTCAGAACGGCTACTTTGCACACTATATGACTCAAAGGTTGAGTTGTTAAGGTGACAATCCTGATCATTGCATACTTGGACAACCTGAATCTCTGTACCGGTGCCAAAGAAATTGTTAATTTGTTACTCGGGACACAAAACTTTTTTCGGATATAAAAACAGTGCTGGTCTTCTTACGGCAGACATCGAATTTCTGAGTTTCCATTTCGAATTTCCGAAACCCAAGCGTTTCCGAACGATTTTTCCTTTTCACATATTACCTTCATTCAAAAATCGCGTTATCGCGCAGTGTACACACTCGATGCACTCTTGCACATGCGTTGACAACGTTTAATTTAGTGGGTCTCGGTTACCTCACTCACAAGACGAAACGCGATAGTTTAATACTTCCACTTCACGCCGGTCTTCCGTAAGGCCATGGCTCCCCGGACGCGTCTATCCATTTGTGAATCAGCAAAATCTGTGTGGCCCTAACACAATAAAACATTTTTATACTCTGGCTATAGCTTCTTATATAGCTCTTCCCACATTATGGTTAACATTAGTATTATTGCTGCCACCATCGCTCCGAAAAGTTACGACACGATAAATATTAAAACCAAACACAGGGCCATAAATTACTTCCATAAGCAACTGGTTCTCTAAGGGTTCATACCTCGTTCCCACTCATAATCTATATAGACGCTAAGTACAGACACCCGCGCTGCTTTATCGACAGACGCATTTCTCAATCACTAATAATTAATGATCGACTCGGTAATTTATTGGCCCGACCATAATAATTATAATGTAACAATTATTGTTCCGTAAAGGAGACATTAAGATAGGCCCTATCAGCGTACAGAGCGCCCGGTAGCGGGCTTTAAAATCACAGTCAGTGCAATCGATAACAGCCCGTGTGGGTATCCCATAAGAGTGAATATCGTGTGGGTTACAAAGATTGATTAGTATTTAGTGTGTCGCTTGTTGTACTTATCGAACCTCTCAAGATCTGGTGACAAAATTTTCAGTTTTAAAACACGGAGAACGTGAATTTTGTGATTGTACATTTGAATGTTTGTGATTTACATTTGACGACTGAAGAGAATATATCCTTGCTAGTTACGATTATATGTTTGTTGGTTACAGTTGATGAGTTAAGTGGTAATTTAATTAAGTTTTGACTTAAAAAAATAACAAGTACACGAAACTTAGATTTTAAGTTAAACATAGAATAGTGAACTCTGATACGGCGTCTATTATTTCATGGTACAGACATTTTATTTGCAATAGAGAAACGTTTGACGATTTAGGATATGTATAGAAAAAATCCCTTTCGACAAAATGTAAGGAAACGTTAATTAAAGAACAAAATTGTAGGTGCACGTTGTGGTCGTACAAACTTAGCGGTAATGTAAGATCTTATTCTTTTATCTATATTTTCGTTTGCTTTCAACTCTCGATCGATTCGATGCGAAATCGATCGGGGCCCGCATACCAGTAAACGATTTCGTGTCGATCGACGACGATCGCACGCTGCGGTACCGCGACGGTCGCAAGAGAACCGTCCCGACGATTGATAGACCGAGCATTGAGTGCTTTATGGCTTCCTGTACGGTCCGCAGATAAACCGGCTATTTCGGGAGCGTTTTGAATGAGAGTATGAATGGAGCGACGGCCGTACGGACCCTTATCTGCGTAGGAAGCTGCGCATGTGAGAAATGGTATGTTTACCGCGTTAGGACGACTTGTGCGATCGATGAGCGTTATTAATTGTTGGGCAGCAAGTCGATATCATTTAAGTTGCAATTAGCAAAATCAAACGTATAAGTAAATATTTCCAGGACAATTTTTTTTATTTTCTCACGTTATCTAAATTTTTATTGTGCACTTAAGATGAAACATTAAAATTTGTAGAAATAAGGACGAAAAGTTTTTCTCTTTGCTTGTGCTGTCAGACATTGCTTTTAGACCAAAATTGACAATTCTAGGTCAACCGGCAGTAACCTATAGGTTTTGGGTTGAAAGTATCTGGTATAAATTTCAACTTGCTAGATCCAACCGTCCCTGAAAAAATCGGTGGTAATGGGTATAAGAGGGTGGATAGGTACGAAACCCTCTGCGTATGAATTCGTCTCGCACTTGACCGGTCTTTTTTTACTAAGACACAAAGTGTACTTGATGTCAAAAATAAAATGACAAACACATTATGAAAATTATTCAAATGCGAATAGTAAGTAAATCGTTGATTAAAAAAATTTGAAACGATTTTGAGATGAAAAATATTGGTGTACTAATACGTGTCGATCAATAAAAAGGTTTAAAAGTTTACGTTCCACATTAAAGAACCTTAACACGTCCAAACACGTATTGATAATTACGCGAGCGGCCTCTTTTGTGCCACTACGGGCGAACGGTGCCGCGCTCGTGGCCCACTTCAGGCGAAAATATTGGATGCCATAAAGCGATAACACTCCATGATTATAAACAACGAAACGTTTTGTTTATGTCTCTGGTAGTTTTTGATTTTCACCCTTTAGGATTAGGACAGGTGAGGTCTAGAAGGCTACGGTTTCCATGTACTTTGTATTTTTAGGATGGTTGTCGGCTGAGTGACGAACGCGAGACCAATTTACTTCAACTGTGTTCATTTGGAGTGTGTGATAAAATGTGTATCACTCCTTTATGTTGTTGGCTTCGTGATGATCTATGCGTGCGGTATCAGTCCGTAGATTATAATGTAAATACTACACAAGGCACAGAGCTCGTAGTAAGGCCAGGTTTTCACGAGCTTAGTAGACACTATCTAATTTATCATTGACAAAATTAAGGTGAATATCAGCTACGGGATGTCGACGTTCGTATGCGGACTGTGACATCGGCTATTGTTTGCATGTAGTTATTATACATCAAAACAGGTCCCATAAATCTAATCGCATATCTTTGACTGTGTTGCAAGCACGCCAGTCAATACCCAAGCAATCAAGTCCCTCGGCCGAGGGTAAACCGATATTGGACCTCAAACAAACATAAAAATGGATAGTAAAATTTTACGACCTCCGATTTACTGGTGACTGTGAACTATTCCAGCTCGAGAGATGGACCATTGTACACATTTTCACATAATGACACTCTTAACGAGCTTAAAGGAAACATGCCACTAACGAATTATCCGATACAAGTGACGTATTCGAATTTGTGACCGTAAAGGGGACATTTATTTGTATTGTGTCATTATAAAGCAAAGAGTTACACGATCTAAGTATGCATTTTAGATTAGTGGACCGTTCATTTTTGACTACTTAAAACCTCTAGAAAAATCTTTACTTCTATACCACTCGAGGAAGGATGTCTGATGGCATTTTGTGCTATGTTGATTTTATATTGTATCAAAGGTTGAAAGGTTAGTTTTTTCAAAGAAAACAATGCAAGAAGAATTTATATACCATTAAATTTATGTATCACTTGTTCGCACTTATCTGACCTCTACATAATCAAAAGTCGAAATTTCTTTATTCAACATAGGCTTATTTTAAGCTCTTATAGAAAGTCAAACAGTACCACCACTAAACTAGACCTGAAAGTGAAGAACCGGCTAGAATCTCTGCGGTTATATTATTTTTTTTATATATTATTTAAGTATAAAAATAATTATTTAATTACAAAAACATTTAAGTATAAAATTTACAGGAGCCAGGGGACTTGCAAGTGTAGAGCAAGAGTCATTTCCACACATCCCCGTCCTCAATGTATTCCTTGACATTATAATAGGCCCTTCCCATTAAGTTGGCTTTTACAAAATGTTTGAAATTGTAATAATAAGGTAAGAAGGTTAATAAGATATCAATCGATAGTGTTATAATGAGAAAAACGTTTTTTTGTTGTAAGGTGGTAAGCGAGCATTCACTCACTCATCAGACAAACGTAAAAGTATAATACGTTCAGTTTATATTGGTCCTCTGTGACGGTATGGTACTTTCCTGAACGACCATGCCTATTTGTACTACACCACGAGAGAGAAAGAGTTTCCCTTGCAAAAGGGGCTAAGTACTGAGTAGGAAGGTTGCTCCATTGCAGTGGTTGGGACACGTAACAGTCTGCGTTGTTGCACGAATGGTCAATTCCGGGGAAGTACCATGACCTCAAAATAGACCCGCGTGAAGTCGAATTTTAATACTTCTGCGCTTCGTCTGGTGATGTAGCCGGGGCATACATTATTAAAAGGTGTTGTCACTTAACATCAGGTGAACCACCAGCACATTTCCCACCTTCTCATAAAAAAAATTACACACAAGAAGAGGTAGATATACACACGAGATTCATTGAGGGGCTACTGAGGTCCCAGCTTTGACAGGGTTTCAAATGTATGCGAAAACCTTTCTTAGGCCAATATGCTCAGCAGGTGGAATATCGCAGAGTATTTGGTAATTGGTATTACCTACCTTGCTTAGTGAGAGCAAAGGTTGTTATAAAGTTAAATTGTCAAACCTACACGAGAAGGTCGACCGTCCCGCGAAGCATCGGTATCGATGTAAATTAAACATCGATATCGATACAAAACATCGACGTATCAACGCCGTAACGAGCAGTGGCACTGTAATAAAAGGCTTATAAAATTCGAACACATTAGTTGGAACACGCTAAGCGCGTCGGGCAGGCGAACCACACTTGATTCAGTATTATCGACGGTTGGGTACATTAAACCTATAGCGCTCTTAAATTGGGGCCCACCCAAAGGAAAATACGTTTCCTGGTAAACGGGCCGCCTCGTTAAACCAATTAACCGAGAAATATACCCGAAAACCCTTATCTCCCGGCTAGATTTAAGGGGAAGCTCAGTTCTCGATTTATTCCTTCGAACGTCGCCAGAAAGGAACGGTCGTTTTTGGAGATAGTTCTTCTGGTACGATCACTAACCAAATGCTCCATATTTCTTTAACTTAGAGTTATAGTGGACGCATGTCAGTAAACAAACATGATACAACATTATTTCATCTCGACAAATGTTTCTGTCTTTAAGACGGAAAAAATAAATAAAATTGCAAACTAGCCTTATTTTAGCGCGATTTACATACATAAAGCTATCAGAACAGCAGCAGTCTCTGTGTGTTCTTTAATTTAATGGTTTGTCAATAGGTAAAAAAACTTGAACAAGTCAAACACAAAAAAATGCTACCTTTTGCAGGTTATTATCGTCACTAAGAGCATAGTTTTAAACAAATCTCTTCCCTTTACTGTAGTGAAAAAACTATTATTTTCTTTTGTTATGTCTATTAGAAAGCGATATTATATTTTCTATGAATGTATTCATATCCGCGGATAGATATTATAAAACAAAACTCTTTGCCTGTCTGTTTGTCCGCTAATATCAGCAGAAGCACATACCTCATTCACGTGATATCATTAACAACAGATTCACATTTAAATTTTGCCTCAGTATAGTTTGGCAAGCGGAGTCAAGAATGGTGATAGTCTTACTTGACAATGACGTGATGTCCCAACACGAATCACACAGTAGCCTAATTGCGCCGCCATTAATGATTCCGGGCAAAAGATCCGTGGTCCGCCACTTAAGGCTGCGCCGTCCAAACAACTCTGACACTTTATTCCGTATAAACGTCTATCGGCTAATCTACATATTTATTTATTTTTACGTCTCTATTCGGCGCTTTTTCCGGTAGCCCCTAATAGTTTTAGTCCATTAATGTTAATTATATATTCACCGTCTCGTCTCGCATTATTTTTATGAACTATAAACTTTACCGGGGCGCAATTTGTAAAGGAAACCTGAGAGCAGACGTCGCGCTGTAATTTATGTTTATTCGTGGACTGTTTGGGCGAATGGCCCGGTGATGCACGAATTTCGTCTTCGAGTGACATATTGCTTCTGCGTTGGATTTTTTTAATCATCATTAATATCTATTGAATATTATGAACGAAATTTAAATGTTTTATAACAGATAAAACATCGATCTTTTGTCGATACCTGTATTGCTAATAGTGAAAAGTAAAAGGAGACGTGCGTTCGAATCCAAATGACGGGAAAAGTAACATTCTATATAATAATGTTGTCTCACTGCTGGACAAAGTTACTCTGTGCAGAGGGTTGGCGGACTTCAAATACCTCACGATGTTTTCCTTCACCGCTGAGCATGTGATAAATGCTGAGTAAAGTATTAACAATTTCATTAGTGCTGGCGCCGGGAATCGAACTCGGGCTGCTCGAGTATATTGAATTGAAAGCGAGCGCCCGGACAGCGCGTTAACATGGTTGATGCCAATATATCTATTTAACACACATTTTAGTTTCATCTTGAGTGCAGAATGGCACGAAAAATTTTAATGAACATAAATTATAGTGCCTGTTTAATAAGAACAGACTGATGATTCTTTAACGTAATATATCTCGATCAGCTTTTATGGTTTACCTGATGGTACGTATTAAGGACCACCGTACACTCATGTTAGCAAAGATGTCGCAGCGTGGATACCCAAAGTGGGTCGGGCTACCTCACTCGCCAAGCGAAAAACAAAAGTAAATGCTTTTACCTTGTGAGAAGGTGGCAATCGAGCTAGCGATTTATCTGATGTTAAGTGATACGCCGCCCATGGACATTTGCAACACCTGCTTTGCAAATGAGTTGCACCAAAACCACCTTTTAATAAAACGGGCTCCGGTTATCTCACTCATAAGATGAAACGCGGAGTATAACATCTCGACTTAACGCTGGTCTTCTGTGAGGTCGCGATACTTCAACGGACGGATCTGCCCATTCGTGGAACAACGAAGACTGTTGCGTGGCCCAACCGCAGTTAGAACTACCACAGTTAAAATTTCAAGTCGTCTCTGGAAGGCCGTGATACTTTCCAGTTGGACCTAATCTATTCGTCTAGCGCGAGTCATTGCTATAAACAGTAAAATAAGGTATTGATTGCTATTTGTTTTGGTAAATCTCTATTATTTAAATTGTATTTAATAAGGATATTAATGTAATATGACCTATGACTCTTCGTCAAAAAATTGCAATAACCTTAACATTTTGCATCATCTGTCCTATGTCAATGATATTACTTTGTATGGTTTAAATACGATACGAGTTTTTATAAGCGATATAGAGAAATTGAGGTTCTGATAAACGGTTTGGAATTGATCGTTAAACCTCGATTTTAGATAAAGTGTACCCTACCACATCTGTCACACTTCCAGAGGAAGTCGTAAACTGTGAACCTTTATGAAACAGTTAACAGTCTGTCATTAGTATATGGAATTGACTGATTGATTTTATAACTATTTCGTAAACAGATTAAATCGATTAATGAATTATTTTAAGCATTAAAACGTTAATTTTGTCATTAGTACAGAATATCGTTTGTCGATTTTATATTTGGGACGGATTTAGATCAATAATTATGAATTATTTTCATTCATTCATTCATTAGCAGGTACAGGGAATGGATCTTCAGTCGATTTTTTAACTATTTCGTGTTTGTATTTGATTTTTCTCTTGATAAAAACATTGCCCTTTCTATAGAATAACATTACCCTGTGTTGGAAGGACATTTTACATACATAAATTCCACGTGAACAAACATCCAGATCAGAAACAACTATCTGTAGAACATACAAATAGTTGTCACGTGTAAGAATCGAATCCACGACCCTCAGTGCCGA
Organism: Iphiclides podalirius; assembly: GCA_933534255.1. Classification (NCBI taxonomy): domain Eukaryota; kingdom Metazoa; phylum Arthropoda; class Insecta; order Lepidoptera; family Papilionidae; genus Iphiclides; species Iphiclides podalirius. Next base: position 5,245,813 of record OW152838.1, on the reverse strand, counting down.
AGCCAATACTTTGATAACTACCCTACGGAGTAATTGATGCATTAATTATGAATATGAAGATCGGTAAAGTGGCAATGATCTACTCTTGCTACTTTATTAAAATTCTCCAAGGGCGAAAAGCCAAGATTCTACTGTTTCAAAAACAGGATGGCACGAGCGCAAAATTAGTAGCGGTTTACAGAAGACTGGTGAGGTGAAGTTAACTTCGCGTTCCATCTGCCGAGTGAGGTAACCACACCGTGATGTTTGACAACGCAACGACAACCCTACAAGTGTCCTAGATGTCAACAGGCGAAGGTAAATGCTTCGCTTGATGAACCCGAGAACATATTCTTTGGGAAAGAGCAATATTAAAAAGTAAATAACTACGTCAGCAAGAGCTATTGGATATTTCTTTAATTGTTCGTTCGTTAGTATTAGATAAGAAATCGGTATGCTGCTTGTGTGTAGGTAGCAAATTTGTGTATACTTCGTCACTTGCATATCTATTAATTTCCTAAATTGTAACTTGGAAAGTGCCTGTACATTATTGATATGTATCTTATGCATAACTTATAAAGTTAAATATACAACCAACGCAGATATATCAAACACTTTCTTATTTAAAATTTACCCTAAAGTATTTTATCCGTAACTTAGCGGACACAGTCAGTTAATGCTGTTCGACGATGTAATTCATGGTAAGCGGTGGACCCCTCAATGTTATAGTTAACGAGATAGCGACTTTTGCAAGTAAGGTATGAAGAAAAGGCAAAGGTTAGCCGGCACCGATGCGAATGTTTTCCTTTCCAGCGCTATAGTCAACCACTGTCACTAAGCATTCGTGAACCGCATATTCCTCGAGATCATAAGTTATAACTGACAATAACGAAAAACTGATTATTTGGTCATATTACGTGAATACTAGAGACTTACGCCCGGTTTCTGAAACACTGATCATCGTAGAAATTAAGTAATCAGCTGTCAAATGGCTTTTCAAAAATGTTATTTGAGTTGCTAAAGGTATGATTTAACTCTTTGAATTGATCGTTCTGATCATTATGATCAATTCGGAGAGTTAAACCATCCGGGTTCAGCAACCGAGCGTTAGCGTGACTTTTTGTCAACAAGTTGTTTGTTCACTTACTTAATTAGTCAATTTTCGAAACATTAAAGCGGGCAACATTAAAAAAACCTCTTTCACTATAGCCGTTGAAAGGAGTATCAGGTCGGTGAAATGTCAGTGATCTGATAACAATCAACTTTGACGAAGCGTGCTGCGTGCCTCAAAGGTTATTTAAATGCTTTACCTGGCGACCCGCAGATTTAAATCCCAATTAATTAAGGTCACAAATTTTACGCCAACAGTCTGACTAATGAAATACCTATAATTTACTTTTAGTAAATTTTATTCCAGTGTCGCTTGAGTAGTCTTATTAAGTTGTAGTACTTGGAGGACCGAGCTTTGCTCGTTTTTTTTTTTTGGTAAATCATGTATTTTGGAAATAAAAAAAAAGTAAAGAAAATGATCTGGTAGAAGAAAAAAAAGTAAAAAAATTTTTTGCGGCGAAATTTACTGTCATATTCGAATGATATTTTTCATTCCCTGAAAACAGGGATAAAAGGACATTTTCTAAAAATGAAACCTAGCTAGATTGATTTTTCGCCCCCGAATCTACGCACATACTAAATTTCATGAAAATGGCTGGAGCCGTTTCCGAGATTCTGATTATTTATATATATATATATATATATATATATACAAGAATTGCTCGTTTAAAGGATAAGACATATTATTTGAGTTTTAAAATAATAACGATGGTCAAGGCGTATTCAGAGAAGATAACCTGGAAAAATTTCGTTGAGGAGTTCACTTATGTATTTCGTAGTTTCACGTCCAATAATAATGAAATTATATAGGACCACATAGAAGCTAAACCGACCCCAATGGAACAAGAATTTTTAAAAACTGTTCATAAATGACTCAATTCTGAGATACAAACACAAAACAAAACACTGAATTGAGAACCTCCTTCTTCTTTGAAGTCGGTTGAAAAGTTAATTAGTCGTGTTTGATTTGGATATGATTAAGTGGGTGACGGAGCTTCGGTGGCGTGGATTTCATGGAGCATGGCCATTTCATGGCTTGAAGTAATAAATATCCCGAATAGAAAAGGTGAATATCTTTGTAAACGCAGAGCCCCCGCGTTTACAAAGATTAAACTACTTGCATCGCATAAATTTATCCGTTGATACGAGTCTAAAGGTAAGACTGAACTTCGCGAATGAACAGACTTAATTCTAGTTACTATGGTGTTTTCAATTGAGAAGCTAAGATATTTTTTAGTGATTCACAAATCAGAAAATTCAATAATACTGTAACTGGATGATATAATAATATAGATTAAAAATAAAAAGTATAAAAACAATGAAAATTGAAGTAGTAGTAGAATATAGAAATAGGCACAGAATAATATGTTTCTCAAAGCAAACGTAAAAAGTATGATATTTAAAAACCAAACCCACAACGACATTCCAAATAGTGAGGGTATGAATATCGATATAGACTATATCCAGATCTGTTACTTTTTTAAAGTGAAAGAAAAAACCTACGAATATACTTTCGCGTGTATAATGTAGTAGGAATATCATATCGCGTGCATAATATTCGCATCACTTGCAACACTCGTTGTGTTTTTGTTGGAGTGGAATTTTTTTTATAAATTGTTTCCCTTTCGCATATCTTTAACAGTTGCTATTATTTGGCTAATCGCTGTATTAAGGAGCTATATCGGATTCGCAATTTAAATGTAATTACTTATTGCGAATCGGTCCAGCTATTAGCTACTCACTTTTTACGCGTTTAATGCTTTTATTTTTTATCTGTTGCACGCTTCCGCCGTTTTTTCTACGCCTAACCGGCGGTGATTCTTGATGGACATAACAACTTTCGAGGTTATGCTCACGATATTAAGATCACAAGCAACGTCCATAATGATCTATTAAATCCGAAATGAAGAGCTCCAGGACTGGAATCAAATAATGAGACTGTTCAAGAGGACAAAACCGTGGTAAGGCTACACAACAGTCTTCGCTGTTGCCCAAAGAACCACAACCGCGCAGAAGACCGGCGTGTTATATTTCTGCGTTTCGTCTGGTGAGTGTGGCAATAATCACTTTTTTAAAAGGTGGCAACTTATTTGCAATCCTACGGGTGTCACAAATGTCCGTGGGTGGTTATCACCTAACATCAGGTCAACCGCAACGTTTGCCATCTTCTTACATAAAAAAAATAAATAATTACAGTAATTAATATTTACATTTGAAATCTAATTTTTTTCCACAGTTTTGCGTAAGTCGAGGTTATCTATGGCCGATATGACAATAAGGCGTCGACTGCAATATGAATGACGCCATTTTACTTTTATAGAGTGCTGAGATAACCCAGAGAGGGCCGTGATTAATGACCATCGGATATGGAGCTTGTTGCTGTCCATTTAATTATCACATTTATTGCTTACATATCAATATTAATGTGTGACTGACTCAAATTGTTTACTTCTACTGCCACCACTAAATGACTACATGACATAAACAATGATTTTATTCCTACGCTCCGGCTAAAGGCGTCTGTAGACAGATAATTATATTGAAACATCACAATAGAACTTATATATAGGTACCTAATTATATTGTATTTTTTATAATATGTTACATATAACGACGTAGACATGGACATAGATTTTATTTTGACTAAAATCACAGACAAAATAACGATGGTGGGGAATATTAAAAACAATAAAAAATATTTTGACTGATAACAAACGATGAGGAAAACAAATCAATAAACTAAAAATAATATGTCTTCTTTGCAAAGACAAAAATTTTAAGGAAAAGCATAATTTTGAATTGAAATATAATCTTAATTTCTTAGTAGTGAATAGTTCTAAGTTAGCAATTACTTTAAGGTGCGGGGTAAGTTATTATTTATTAAACGCGCGATACAGTTATGTGAAAACATTTTACAACACATTTCGCATGATAAAGCATCAAAGATCAAAAACAATTCTGTGGATCACAGAATTATTTGCTCCGCTTGGGAATCGGAACGATGACCTACAGATGTGAAAATAGCAGATTAGCAACTACCTCAATCGAATCAGACATGCATAGTTACATCTATATCTATATATAGGTACTTTTTTAAAAACTAAAAAAAATATTTAAGTTGTTCCTCACCGAAATTTGTTTACCGGATAAGGTTATCACGTTTTAGTTTATGAGACATTTAGGAGAAGACATATAAACATTTACGCCCGGTTTCTGAAACACTGATCATCGTAGAAGTTAACTAATCAGCTGTCAAATGGCGTTTCAAACGTTATTTAAGTTGCCAAAAGGATGGTTAAACTCTCTGAATCGATCAGAATGATCTTCCTAATGATCAGAATGCTCAATTCAAAGAGTTAGTAAATCAAACTTAGCAAACCGATTCAGGCACATCGTAGCACCAAACATCGGCTCTGTTCCAAATAGCAAAACTTTCAATTCGCTCAAACAAAACAATGACAAATTTCTTTCAACAATCAATTACCATTATTGTGCTGAAGGTTGAAACCGTTTGGTTTGCGACCGCGACAAACGGTAAATTAAATTCACAAAGGAATTAGGTGGCGGTTGATAGAATGAATCGAAAACAACTTTTAAATTTTCCTCGTCCTAAAATGTCATTGTATTTACAACAATAAACTGAGGTACGAAAACGTTTCCGACAATAACTTCGCACTGGCCTTTCGAGAAAGTTATCGATGTGGTAATTATATAAATAAATTTAAATTTCTTAACGATGAACTTAAAGATAAGTCTAGTGTATTTTTCTTTATAACATTTAATAAAACTTGAAAGGTTTTGATTTTACTTTTCAATTTGTTATGTATATTTATTTCGATAGTAAGGACGATTGGTCTAGTGGGTAGTGAACTTGCTTCTTAGTCCAGTGGGTGTGGGATCGATGTAGTCCTATAGACACCCAAACTAATCAACGCGTGTACTATGATATGGTACTAGATCCAGTATTGAGGATCGAACGTACGACCTCTGGCGCAAGAATCTGGTTCAGTATCCACTACACCAATCGGGTCGTCAAATATGCATAGTCGTTCTTATTTGTTGTCGACATCTCCCGCGCTTTAACGAAGAGTTTTGTGCCCTTTCTTTACATCGGTATGTCACTCCTTCTATACTATGATATTCACTACTTAATACTCGTCTCTATCTTTCTCCTGTCCTTATTCCACCTAAGGTGACGTCGGTACAATTTCCTCGGTTGTTAATTGTATTGACTTGGGCTAATACGTCAACCCTCCCTGGAAATAAACACACAGATGTGTTACTTCCACAAACTCTTATAATCAAATAAAATAGTTGCTACATAGTATAAAACAAAGTCGTCCCGCCGTCTGTCTGTCCCGTACTTTAGAACTACGCAAAGGATCTTGATGCGGTTTATTTTACTAGATAGAGTGATTCAAGATTCGCACCCGTGCGAAGCTGGGGTGTGTCACTAGTTAATTAATAAAAGGGTAATAATATAAAATACTACTGGACTCCAATGAACGAATTTCTACTACGATATTTAAACATACAATCTCAATTACAACAAAAGAAGAACTCTCCATGCACTAGACACAAATGCTAAACAGACTATAAAAAAAGGAAAACTTTTTTTATTACATACGGTTAAACTTTAACGCTGGCCGATAAGCTCGGGTTGCCTATCGTATTTGTTTATATGCGTCCGTTAAAAATTAACTAAATATAAAAAAAATGAGAGCAACGGGAGAAAAACAAACCGGCCGTTATCGCCGAACCTTGCCGTAAAATGTTAATTGCCGTCGGTAATTGCAATTAAAATTAAAAATTATTGCAGCGGTGTTATCTGCGGGTCACCGTTGTTATGTTAATATAGGATAGTGTGTAAGACTCGGTTTGGTCGTTTCTGAGTTATGTATCGCATAAGTATAATTAGAAGGGTTGGTAACTGAAAATGTGGCTGTCAATGACAATGAGCTATGGTAATTGGGATTCTGTGTACGATAAAACTAGTCTACGGAGTAAAGGTGCTAAAATCCAATAATTCCCCAAATTTCCCTATTAATACGTGAATGAATGAATCAACATATACTTTAATGCACCAAAAGAGAAAGAAAACAGAAACTAGAATAAAAATTGTCAACAATTACAGAGTACTAGGGCTCTAAATATAATGCGTTCCAGATGATCATTGGAACGAATAAAATGTATGATAAAGCTAGGTTGAAAATTGGTACTTTATTTATTTAATTTAAATGTATCACACATCTACAATGCACAGTGCATTTCCTTGAGATGCCCCTTGGCAATATAAAGATTTATATTTCGCCTTCGGCTTTTATTTGACTTCGGCGACCAAACTAGACGAATGTTGAGTATGCAAAAAACGAAGATGAAACATATTAAGAGATTTAGATAAAAAATAAAATTAAATACTTCCATACTAAGGTTTAAAAAAAAAAGAGTATAAAAGAAGGATTTATTTACGTCTTTTATTTAAAAGAGTGTGTGTGTGAATTCTGCTTTAGATTCTACTATTTATACTTTCGCCTTCCGTCTCAGTCACTGTGGAACGACCACGAAACAATGCCCGCTGTTGCATTAATGGGCAGGTCCGTCCGGGTAAGTACCACGACATAAGACGGGTGTGAAGTAGAATTGTTACACTTCTGCGTTTCGTCTGTTGAGTGAGTTAGCTGGAGCTCACTTTATTACAACGTGGCATCTGCAACCCTATGGGTGTTTCAAACGTCCATGGGGTTATCACTTAACATCATGTGAACCGCCAGCTCTTATGCCACTTTCACACATAAAAATAGTACATTAGTCGTGGCCACGCAACTGCGTCCCCGCAAGGGTTGTAGATATCTATGAGAGGCCTTAATCACTTAAAGCCAGGAAACAGTTGCTCTATTTACTGGTAAAAAACAAAATAGTGTGTGGTGTCCCTCCGCGCGGAAGAAGTGAAACGTCGAGTGCCAGACATTCACTCTCGCTCTGTCTCATTCTATTCCCCCTCCACGGTGGCGTTGAACGTTTAACGCAACCTTTTTAGAAGTCGCATTAGAAGTTTCACTTCAATAATAGACGGTTTAAAATTTTATAACAACTTGTGAAAATTGATCGCTTCTTGACGGGCCTAGAACTCGCGCGATAAATTTTTTGTAAGGGAGTGGACTTTACCGGCCGATGATGATGCAGCTTACTTCTTTAATACCTAATCAAAACATCAAAACAATCAGTCTAACCAAATGGCTCCGATTATAGTTAACGCACAATAACAAAGACAATATATGTCGCGAAAGCTCACTGCTGACATGAACCAGAATCCAATAACAATTTATCTGACCTCGCAATAACGGTATCGAATTAATTAATTGTCAACTGCGAAAATGAGAGAAGAAAAAAGAAAAAAATCTACAAAGAAATCGATAACAAAATCGACACAAGACACGCAACTTAACCGGTAACCGGCTAACGCGACCACTAATGACTTGACAGTGACAAAAAGGAAAAAAACGCGGAAAAAAATCAAAATGGACGCGGCGGGAAAAAAATCAGCCGCTATTCCCTCCTGTTGACACAAGGCACAGAAATGAGGGCGAGACTCTCTTAACTAATTTCTTCCATCGCTACCGTATACAGAGTGTTAATTGCCCCGTGCGAGAGAGATAACCGACACCCAGCCCCGAGTGTGACAGAGACGAGATACGATATCGGAATAAAAACTTGCTCTTACCAGTTGTGCACTCACACAGTAGCATTGGCTCGTTAAGCAGAGCTTTTAACCCTTTAATGATAACGCACATTTGTATAATTTAATGAATGCGTCATTAAATTATACAAATTAATGATTACTCCGAACGTAATTCTGTGCCCGACACTTGATACCGTTTTAATGCCGCTGTGTAAACAATATTTTAGTTCGGTATACGCGAAGAGATTGTTGGGGCGATAACGGAACATAAGCGTAAAAATTGAAACAAATAAGTGCTTTAAGAATAATAGCCACACGATATTCGGTAGCAGTATAAAGCGTAACACGTTAAATATTCCATAAATGACCATATTATTGTTGAAATAATGAGTCAATTTTAATTAAATAATTCAACATACAAATTAAAAGTATTACTCTCTATTAATACAAATAAAACTTGTTTAGAGCTGTATTGATGACACAAAAAATAATTTTCTATGATGTTAAATTTAATAAGTTATATCGCCTTGAACATTTACAATTACATTTACGGAAGTTTTCCCCTCACCAGCATTGAACAAATTAAGTTGTCAGAGCTGGGCATGAGGCGTTTACGGGTTACGTCCGTTGAGTTGACAGTTTGACAGGGATTGGCACGGTGCGCGGATGCGCTGGTGTCTTCGATATGGTTAATTAGTAATGAGGATTAAATTAGCGAGGGGGCTATGTCGCGATCATTCTACTCACGGGGAACGATATCGCGTGACAACGCGTATTTAGATTTCGCTTGATCCGCGGTACCACGCCTTAGTGGACTTTTTTTTCTGAAAACTAATGTAGGTACCCTTTTGTTTTCTTTTTTGTTTCTTTTTATTTAAAAGATCAGCCGGTTAATACCGCAGTAATTTCTTTAATTATCGAGAATACTACATATGCTTTTATAAAACTGTTTTACGGATTTTATAGCGTTTAATAATTTATTTTATACAGAATAGTCCCTCTGACCATCTGAAGTGTTCGATACATCCACAATTTAAAAACAAAATTGAATGCTATAAAGTCCGTAAGGTGGTTTTTATAAGCATTTAATACCTTTCTACGTAGATTATCGCTGTTTGTGTTTGTTCATGGATATAATCGAAAATAAATTTCAGTTCTCGATTATCTTTTTCAACCAAAACTAGCTAATAAGGCGTTTGTAGATATAGTCTATGGATGCAGGTGGATTAGGGTGCTTGATGGTGCGGCAGTGGACAGGATCATGCTCCGTGGTGTGGGTTCAGCATTGTACTAAACCAGGCATGATGACCATGAAATGCTGATGATGATGATAAAGGCGGTAATATAACTCTCGCCAACTGACATCAAGAAAACTCCAGAACTATTCTTACTCTTTTAACTTCGTTTAAATTAAATCATTAAAATAACCCCTCTCATTCGACAAAACTCTTTAGTGAGGATGCGGTCATCTTCGGATGAGCCTGCCCATTTTTGCAAGCTGAAGCTTACTTTTTACTGTGGCGGGTCCACGCAGCAGCTTCGGCCATTGCACAAATGGGCAAAATCGTCCGGGGAAGTACCACGGCTTCCCAGAAGACCGGTGTAAAGAGTCTACTTATTTTAAAGGTCGTCACCGCGTTCTGGCAGACATCACTTAACATCAGGTGAACCGCCTGTTCGCTTAGCGACTTTTAATATAAAAACTGCCGCGTGGGCCCGCCACATTAAACTGCGAGTTTGTAAAATTATATGGGCACTGCGATCTTTATTTGATTGGTTTTATTAGTCAGACGCAGAGATTCTTATTGGGTTGGCAGTTGTGAATTAATTAACATGTTAGCGATTGAGTGCAGTTAAAATAACTCTCATTGAATTCTGACGCCCTGGTAGCTGAGTGTCCGTGCTCGCACTTAGCGATTCGAATTCAAATCCCGATCACGGAAATAACCAAATTGCGGATTTCTATTAAAAGAAAAAAGATATGGGAGCTAAATCGAATCCAATGTAAACAATTTAAAAATCTATTTACAAATGGCGCAGTTATAAGGTAACAAATAAAATAAATATATTGCGCATTACAGTATGTGTATAAATTTTATCGTCTACAATTAGTATTATAAATTTCAAGGAATGATTCATTGCTTTCTATATTTAAAGTGTACAAACTAAACAACAAAAACTTGACGCATATTTTACGAAAGTATTTTATGCAATTGTGTGTTGAATTTAATCTGTTATGGTGCTAACTAATCTCTGCACTTAAGATGAAACATTAAAATTAGTTCATTGTGGTAGGGCCACTAGGTTTACTTGCATAAATGTGCAGGTCCGTCCTGGTAACCACGACCTCACAGAAGACCAGCGGAAAGTAGAAGTGTGTTAAATTGTGTTACACTTCTGTGTCTCGTCTGGTGAGTGAGGTAGCCGGGGCCCACTTTATTTAACAACATTGGCAACGCATTTGCAACGGGTATTGCAAATATCCATGAGTGGCGGTTACCACTTAACATGAGGTGAACCGCCACTAGTTTACCACTTTCTCACATAAAAAAATATAGAAAAGTCCCTCTCCGCTAAGGTAATGGAGCTCACATCTTTCGAATTCGCGAACACTTTAAACACAAAGCTGAACGCTCGTTGTTTTTTCGCACTTTAACCAAAGCATGTCACATGGTATGCTTTCAAATATTACGAGTTAAAGACGGTACTGACAATGATAAAGGAAAACTATTTCAAATGCCAGTAAATGATTGCACATTATTACAATAAACTAATATTTTGTTGTAAATATAATGCATTACAGAATGCATATTTAGGAAGGGTAGTAATAAAAGTTACGTGGACATTCTGAATATTCCTCAAACTTATAACAAAAAAAAAACAGGTGAATAACGATAAATAAAAATCCCGCTATCAAAAGCTACACCGGCATTTGCAATGGTGCAGCAATTAGCGTTCGCTCCACGTAGAAATATTAGCTATAATGCGTGTAATTAGTTCGGTATATTCAATTATGAACAGCTAAATAGCTAATTATCGTATAATCCGAATGTCAGTCGCTCGGCCGGCTGCAGCAACGGGTTCTAGAGTTCCGCACACGTTTAATAAATTAACTCGGTTTTTAACGAATTAGTTAAAAAAAATGTTACAGGAATCGTAGATCATTTACTTCGTGATCTATTGAAAACAAACATTTTATTTTGGTGTGGTTTTCAAAAAGGAGAAAGAGTAAAGGATGTTTTATTTCTTAATACAATAAAAGGGACGATTAAATGAATGAATGATTATATGGGACAAAGTGTGAGCATATGAAATTAACACATGAAATACGTCCTTGACACGGATTAATACTATAAAAGTAAAAGTTAATATTTTGAACCGATTAAAATTTTAAGTTTTTAAGCTGATTAAAATGTAAATTAATAATATGTTTAGTTCGACTCACCTACCCACTTACCTATCATTATCGACCTGTAATCATATGTCAGGAGTTTGTTGGTAGAGAACTCATTTTAGGGTTAAGCTCGCCTTTATACATATTCAAATTTATCCTTGTTATGCTTATTTTTGTGTACAATATAAGAATAAAATTACTATCCATATATGAACTGACTGCTTTCACAAAATCTGTACCTAAGTTTAACCACGACATAAAATACTTACGCATCTAGCAATTCCTATAATAGTTTAAGAGCTATCAAATTATCTGTTATAAAACTAGAAATGGTATTATTCGATACCCAAGCCATCAGAGGTGGAAGGAGGAATTGTAAAAAAGCAAAAAACTATAACAATTACGTAAAAAACAGGCTAAATATTCATTGTAGAATAATCCCCTATAGCTAACTGTGACACTCCATGGAGACGTATGGAACGCAGAGTGCAAACGCGCCTCGCACTTAACCTCTCCATAGATAATATAATGCACTCTGCTATTCCCCTTTTTTAATTACGTGCGTTGTAGTTGGGGATTCTTAATTCAGAGGGCGCACGCACAGCATTATATGGCCACTGATGCCGACGCAAGTATCTGTATGGTCAAGTTGAGTGTAAATATTGTGCGATACTCGTTATATAATTTTGATGCTCTCTTCCAAAAGTAGTTAAACGTTTCCGTTTCAGATCCGATGCTGATCTTGTATATTATAGTTGTCTATAAAAAAATAGGTAACGCAATACAGTTCAATACCTTCTTCTCTTCCGTTTTCTTTTTTTTTTTGTTTAGTAATTGTTGATAGTTACTGGTATGAATCAGTGAAATATTACCATTATTTATTACACTTTTCAACTCAGTAAGTAAACACTCACAGATAAATTATACGTCTTCGTTCTTCTTCATCTATTTCTTGTCATTATTATACGTCTTCGATTTTCTTAATTTAACTCTTACAGCGTGAATTTCAAAGAAATAAATAACATATCGTTTTCGAAAAACTAAAACAGTTGTACAGCAAAAAACGTCTCGCAATAGATCACAATTACTTACGGGAATATTATCGTCGAACAGTTTTTTTCCGAGGCCAATTGGAGTGTTGGAACATAATAATAATCCGGGCGAAATGAGTAATCCCTTCACAATGGGCATGTAAATACGTTTCCCTGGATTACCACACCTTGAGCCAAACAAACTTAAGTGCCGCATAAGCCTTTTGTCCGCGTAATTGACTTGACAACAGTAAATCAGCGGGAGTGATAATTCTGACGTTTGACAAGGATCACTCAATGGAATGGCGTTTCACTCGATTTGCAGCATAGAGGATGAATTTAATTAATTATTGTTTGCTAAATTCGTTGAAATATTACTTCTCACCAGGGTGCCAGATTTTAAAAACAAATATTTCACTATTTACTCGTGAAGAGGATAGCTTTAAAATAAACTAAGCAGATTTTCTCACACAAATCGTGTTTTTGTTAAAAACACTTATGGGCCATTAATTTATAACAATAAATAAAATATATAAAAATAAGAACAAATATTTTAAAAACTTTGACCAACATAATGAAAAAAGTAGACTATATATTGTTTTTTTTAGGTATATGACAAGTGATGAGTGAAGTAGATCTTCTGTAAGGTCGTCCCATTCATGCAACAGCGAAGATTGAGATTTTGTATTTTAAAATTAGAAAATTGAACAAGGTTTAAAAATAAAGAATTAGGATGTCGAATATTGCTTAACAATGTTGTCAGGGTACAGTAACAAGTTCCGTGAGCTAACAAAATAAAACCTATTTAGAAACTATTAATTAAAAGGGAATGCTTCGTTGGTATATCTTCAGTTCTCATCGGCTACGTTCAACTTATGCTTCTACCCACGCAATTTCTGTCCAGATAACCAGTCATTTTCATTAGATCATCATCACGTAACGGGTGAGACCGTAGCCACTACTGAACCTAAGAGATAAAATTTTTAGAAACTTTGAAAATCGAACAACTTGTTGGTCAAAAATTGAATCTGATTTCTCGTGTTTTTTTTATGTTTCCCAACTGCTGCATTTGTAATAAAACAACGAGAAATCTTTTTCTACCATGTTTATGTATCCTTACTTCCTTACTAATCCTTAATAATAAAAAAGGCGAAAGTTTGAACGTATGGATGGATGTTTGTTACTCTTTCACGCAAATACTACTGAATGGATTTAAATGAAACTTTACAATAATATAGGTTATACATCAGAATAACACATATTCTTATGTCCAACTTTTTTGACAGATTTCAACATAATGACATTGGGTATTATTTAATTTTAAAAACAAAAGCCAATTATTATCTATACCCAATAAGCATACTAACCCGATTTGCTGGTTCTCCGCAACTATCGTATGCCAATAGAAGGATGTGTCTAAATTGTATTTACATTTTGCGATATGAATTAGTTCGGAATCGCATTATTTCGATGCATTCTCGTTTCCTGAATTTTATGAAATGTTTGTGCCAATCTGCCAGTTTGGGTTGGCATTGTCTGGTGATTGGCGCTTTGTCGCCCACCCACCCGTGGCCGGTGCGACTTGTCACTCAAGCAAACATGGGTTTTACTTGTAAACAATGCGCATCAACGCTTTTGTCGTGTTCCGTCTGACGTTGAAGGGCAACAAGTATAAAATATTAAAAATTGTTTTGTAAATTCAAAATTTTTGTTAGATAAATGAACAAAAACTTTCGGCGTTGCAGGATTCGAACCTGCGTTGGTGCCGACACGCTTTACCAACTAAGCTGAGCGGCTTTGTTCTATCTCATCATTTCATCATCATTTCTGCCTGAAGGCGTCCACTGCTGAACATAGGCCTCCTCTAGGGATTTCCACTTCGATCTGTCTGAAGCGGCCTGCACCCAGCGAAGTCCCGCGACTTTGGACAGGTCGTCAGTCCATCTCGCGGGTGGCCGCCCAACACTGCGTTTTCCAACACGCGGTCTCCACTCGAGAACTTTGCTGCCCCATCGGCCGTCAGTTCTGCGAGTTATGTGCCCTGCCCATTGCCACTTCAGCTTGCAGACCCGCTTGGCTATGTCGGTGACCTTCGTTCTTTTGCGGATCTCCTCATTCCTGATTCGATCTCGCATAGAAACCCCGAGCAAAGCCTTCTCCATTGCCCGCTGAGCGACGCTGAGTCTCTTTAGGAGGCCCATAGTTAAAGACCACGTCTCGGCACCGTAGGTCATCACTGGTAGTACGCATTGGTCAAAGACTTTCGTCTTCAGACTCTGTGGTAATCTGGATGTTAGGACGTTGCGTAGCTTTGCGAACGCTGCCCAACCGAGTTGGATCCGTCGGTATATATAACCTCTCTCTCGAAATTGGGCCTACCTAGCTGCACAACTTGTCCTAACATATTCGTCAACAATTTCGAGGGTCGAGCTCTCCCCAAACACTGAGGTGGGCACTACATGGGCATTGGACATGACTTTAGTCTTGTCCAGATTCATTTTTAGACCCACCTGTTGTGAAACCCGATTGAGGCTTTCTACCATCTTGCTGAGTTCCTCCATCGTCTCTGCCATGACCACAATGTCGTCGGCAAATCGAAGGTGAGTTATACGTTCGCCATTGATGTTAATGCCGAGTCCTTCCCATTCCAGGAGTTTGAAGGCGTCTTCCATTGCATTGGTTAAAAGCTTCGGAGATATAACATCCCCTTGCCTCACACCTCTCCGCAACAGAATCGCCTCCGTGCTCTGTTCCTGTACTCGGACTGACATAGTGGTGCTGTTGTATAAACAATTCAACACTTCGATATACCGATAGACAACCTAACATCTTTGGAGGGACTGCAGCACTGCCCATGTCTCGATGGAGTCAAAGGCCTTCTCATAGTCCACAAACGCTAAGCATAGTGGCAAATTATACTCCTCGGTCTTCTGTATAATTTGCCGCAGCGTGTGGATGTGGTCTATGGTACTATAGCCTTTCCTGAAGCCGGCTTGTTCGGGAGGCTGGAAGTCATCGAACCTGCGAGCAAGACGATAGACATTTTTCTATCTAGTTGTGTTTTATCTTCATTAGTTTTTATGGTTTAATTGGGCATTGTGTTTATGCACCAACATATGTATTCCAAAATAATCTATTGAATATTCTTTAATAATTTTATGTAATATCTTTTAAACACTATTCGAAGATATGGGACACTTCGTGTACATCAAACGCAACTAATCTTAATTGATGATTGGGATCTGTTTAATCGGATGCGAACTTGAGAAAAAGTACAGCATCGTCCACTGCAGATTAGCTGCAACAGTAACAGTGTTCAAGAAGTTTAAGCTTAACTATACAAACATTTAAATTAGCCAAGCAATAATATTTATTATAAGTTAAGGATTTTATAGTTCCTTTACTTATAGCATTTTCAACTGCACCGGGAACGCCTACGCTCAAGTTGAAATTATCCAATAAAATTAGATTTCGCACGCCGCACTGCACTTGAAACGCGAACAATGTGGAGTCAATCATTTTTACATTATCAATCGTATACAAAGAACCCAAACTACCCCGGATTTAATGTCATTCAAAGACAGACAAATTTCGGCTCCGGATGATGGATTCGTCAGAAGGATCGAGATTCGCGGTCGGATGCTGCGGACAGGTGCTCAACGCCATCGAAAATCTTTTTACAAATGTTATCTTTCTTAGTTTTACCTAGAATTTTTTTTTTAGAAATTGTTAAACCAACATGATTTTGATTTGATTTTGATAAAAGCGCAGTTGTGGCAAATATGGCGATAGGAAATTGTAATATAATTTTTCATAGATTCTGGTAATGATTAAATGTAGCTACAGTATAAAATCCTCTCAATTGACATATATTTAATTAAAGAGATATCAAAAAACGAAACCCCTTGAAATGTTTTTTCAAAGCCTCTTTCTGAATCGCATTATGTGAGAATTAGTTGTTTAAAAATTGATTGAAAAATGTGAGTGCACCTAGGTAAGTGCGCCCGAGATTTATGCGAAAAGGCTATCGTTTGCCAAATATTGTAACAATCTATTCAAATAGGCAGACTGTCGGTTTGTTTATAACAAATCCTATTAACCTTTTTATAGAGCTAATCTCTGCACTTAAGACGAAACAATAAAATTTGCAAATAAAAAAAAAAGGACGAAAAGTTTTTCGACACTGTGGAAATCGAACCCACGTCTTTCGGGGATCCCCAGATTATTTAACCACTTAGTTAACGGCTGATTGTAACACCGAAGAAAATCTAAACGTATTCTATGTACATCGTTTTGTTGAATTTCAAGCAATGCTTAGCGCATCTATTGTTATATCCTTTACGGCATATAAACAATTTCAAATACCGTTTTACAACAATCATTCGAACAAGAGATGTCGCCATTGCTATATGAAATTGATTATTTTACGGTGCTAATCTCTGCACTTAGGATGAAACATTTCTTTTTCTACAAATTTGAACAAGTTTTGTATTCGAAAAAACCGGTCAAGTGCGAGTCGAAGTCGTACCATTATACATACCGCCATAATAAAATTGGTAAAATCACAACACCAACAAATACACCTAATAGAGACTATAGACCTCAGTATTTGGTATTAATTTTTTTATTTTATTTATAATTTATGTACACAGAGTTATGGCAGAGATGTAAATAGATGAAATAATTTGTACAAAGGTCCTGCTTATTTCATAAGAAATTTCTTCCAGCAGACCTGTGACTGGAAATTGGTTACAGATGGTAGTTAATTGTGTACATACATCAATTAAAATACACGTATATGCAATAATTATAAATATGATATCATTACTAAAATAAAATATATATAAATACATAAATACACATACATAAATACATACATATACATACATAAATAAGTAAATAAATATATAAATATATATGTCGCATTTATACTGCCAAGGAAAGGTAGTGATCCTTAACTCTTTTCTTAAAAATCGATATAGTTTTAGATTCCCTGATTATTGGTGGGAGTGAGTTCCATAATCGAACTGCATGAACAGTAAAGGAATCGGAATATGAAGCGCTTTTATGGGGAGGGAATTTGAGGAGGGTTTTAAGATGGGAACGGCAAGGAGCGTACGGTGGACGAGCGAAAGCAAATCGCTCACGCAGGTAAGATGGTGAAGTAGGGCAATACAGGATATTAAAGAGCAGACATAAAATCCTAGTGTTCCTTCGAAATCGTATTGGGAGCCACTTGAGATCCTTGCGAAGATGAGAGACGTGATCATATTTACGAAGTCCAAAGATAAAGCGTATACATAGATATTGCAAGCGCTCAAGCTTATTTAGAAGCTCCTCAGTAGCATCCAGGTAACAGGCGTCAGCGTAGTCTATGATGGGTTGGATGAGCATTTGGGCCAGAGAGATTTTAGTCTTTAAGGGCAATACACCCTGGAGGCATTTAAGAGCATCAAAAGAATAGTGAACTTTTCGACTAATTTCACTTACATGTGCACGCCAGTAAAGATTAGATGATATTATTATCCCCAGATCCTTGACAGTTTCAGTGTAAGGTATGGGTATATCGCATAACTTTACGGGGGGTATAGTAGAGAAATTGATCGAGTTTCTTTCATACCTAGTACCGATAATTATCGCCTGTGATTTAGTGGCATTAAGCGTGAGTCCAAATGATTTCGACCAAGAGTTTATTCGGTTTAAATCTACGTTAACAGTAGCAATAGCTAAGTCTACTTGTGTTGGAGGAAAATGATGAAAAATTAATCTCAACTTGCTCAGTCCTCCCATTCCTGAGAAAATCGACAGACAGAGATATACCTTTAGAGTTATACCTTTTAAGGTATATAACCCTACTTACGCTAAAGGATCGCTCTTGTATCAAGTATACGCTGAGTAAATTAGTATCAAGTAACGAACCGATTCGAATAGTGTAGCGAGACTTTGGTTCTTGTAACATACTGCGACGAATGCGGCCATCGTAAATAATGCTCTGAGGTTGAAGAAAACACTTAAATACTATTAACAGGTTTTAGTTTGGAAACGATTTTAACTAAAATAACATGAAAATTAGAAAAAAACGGTACTCCTATTTTGCAAGCAGTCTCTCCTGTAAGCCTTTATCAATCGACGCTTAGATTCAGATATTAATCAAAACATTACAAAGCCCGAGTGAAACCTATAGACCGCTTATTAATGACCCTAATACAAAGTCCAAGAAGTACCGGCACGCTCAAATCATTTGTACACTAAATACACTTAACGAGTGATGTGACTCACGATCGAGTTTTATTATCGATAAAAATCCGGATCAAATGAAGTATTCAGTGCCGGTGTAAAATGCCAGCCGTGTTGACAGAGACGCAATCAATAAATCACTCGGCGCAACAAAGAGGTATTCAATGTGTGTTGATTGTGCCTTTCGGGAATGCTTTTTAGTAAACGCTAGTGATGCGCCAATTGGATATCGATGAATTCAAAATTTAATCATTTATAGCTATTTCAAGCATTTCAAGAAGATTACACACTTCTTTAGGAGCGTTGAACATTTTTTGGGTGAACAAATATCATGGAAGCTCATATCATCGTCGCCGAACGCATTCCATGAGCTATTTTTAAAAAAGGAATACGCAAAAAATATTTTTAGCTAAGGATATGATATAAATAAATATTGTTATTATCGTTCGGAGTGCCTACAAAATATATAGAATTAAATATTATACTATTTTTATTTTCATATTGTTTTATGTTTTCACTTCTGTCGCCTGAGAGTGACTATTTCTTTTATAAACTAATATAATATATCCCATGTAACTCCCCACACTAATTCTATATTAATTAACCAAAACAATCGCTGAGTTAAAATATGAAAGCTATGACTAAAGCATTTAATTAACCTATTTAAAATTTATGACATGTTCTATCTTTTCAATTATATGTTTTTTGACAAGACAAAAAAATTCGTTTCTGGGATTACAATGAAAAAGGTTAATTCGGAAAACGTGATCAATTGAATCGGAACGTGATAAGATATCGACAATTTGATGTTATCTGGCGGTGCCGCACTCGATCGGTCCGCTCAAGGGGCTCATTGGTGGTCCGTGGACGCTTTGATAGAATATGCCGAATCATAGCACGCGATTCAAATATGACGATGATATGGCCCTTATGTTATCTGCAACGTTATTATATACCGAAACCTTACGTCATCCGTGCGCTTATATGGAACGGAATAAAGGCTAGAATGCGCCGTGGCCTATTAGGGCAGCGACACGATAAATTTGCCATGTCTGGATATAAATCGGCGTCCATTAAACTGTTATTATCCGTCCATTGGTGAGAGGTTAATAAAATATTGTTCGATCGACATCACTACTCTTCAGTAGTGTGGTAATTCCCGTATTGGGCAATTTAAATGTGGTCTCAGTTTAACTTAATTTTATTTAGATTTTTATGATGTCATACAAATGTATATCTATATAATAAAATATGTATATTTCTTTCTTTTTAAAAATGCCCTCACTTTAGGATAACGGATATCCTGTGTTGCCAGGACGTTTTTACATACATAAATTTCACGTGGACAAACACCCAGATGCGAAGCAACTATCTGTGGGTCACACAAACATTTGTCCCGCGTGGGAATCGAACAACTGCGCCACGGAGTCACCATATAGTATATATGTATATGATATATATGATAAAATTTGAAAGGAATAGAACACATGGCTCTGATGAATGAGGGGTTTTACTCTATTATTTTTATACCGACCTACACCCCTAAATAGCAGTCAGTAACCATCACCCGATTAATCTCCTCAATTTCATGGGAACACTACAATAATATAAATAATAACTCCAATTTACTTATTCCACTCTTACAATTCGACTTCCAACCGAATTGATCCTGTCTTGAAAATACATTCTGCCTGGCGGAGCACATCCTGCAAGACCTCTATAAACTCAAATGCATAAATACGTGTGCACTCACTATCACTTCATCACTATCACTATCACTCACACTTCTTTGATGTCACAAAAGCATTCCGCAATACCTAGCAAAATAGCTTACGCTAAAATCTGCACTTAACATCCCTGACAGTCGTTTTTCAATATCTAGAAGAGGATTCTTATGCACTGCCCCCTTACGGTAGCTGTTCTTGAGGGCTCCTGCCTCTCTAATTCACTTATTTTGTGCTCGCACTCTCCAGGGATATTCAAGGATATTATACAAGGGATATTCTCAAAGAAGTACGAGTCTCGCACTTTTAGTAGTTAAAATAACCCCCATTTATATTCGGACTGACAACATAGCCTAATAACTGCTCACTTCAAAGTACCACTGATCTGTTAGCCAGTGGCGTCAACCCCAAGAACATCGTAGTCTTACAATTCTGCGCCCTATTGATACACTGAGACCGTTAGACATAGAGACGCGCTCGTTTCATGCCGGCTCCATTAACTCGCGAAGCTCTCGAGCTAAATCTATTAGGCACAAGCTTTTTCTCTGCAAGCTCTTCGCATACGCATGCATGCATATTGCATATGTTTCCAATGTGCATCTGAAACAACTTCAGGTTGTACAAAATATCCAAACAACAACGGGCGCATACAGAATATTGTTTTAAGGATGCAAAACGGTTTTATGAGAGAGCCGAGAATCAGCTAATGCAGGAAATTTCCAACTGAACCTCAACGCGACGTTTGGGGAAGAGAATTAGTCCTGACCCACAGGAGCTCATACCCGACAACACTATACACACACATAGTACTAAGGAACAAAAACAAGCAGTTCGCTTACGAACAGAGAAGCTAACACAACGCGTACACCAGCATTGCACGGCGGTTCTCACGGCCCGCCGCCAACGATTAACACAGTCAACGGCCATCGGGGTTATCGTCCACACTAAACCGCGATAGACCATAGGCTGGACGATTCATAACTCATTAGGCATGACTACATGCACGACCCTATCCAAAGTGAAGGGTCATTTCCAGCATGAACAATCCACTAGACCTTCGTTCAATGTAACCTTAATAGTCTACAAAATTAAAAGAGAAGATCATAAAAAAAATATAAATATATAATAAAGGAGGTAAGGTAAGGAAGCAAAGCAAAAAATTTTAAATGCACACTTTGCTAAAATTAAGAAGAGTATTATTATTTTAAACCTGGACTCTTGATGCTGATGATATATGATTCAAACCTGTGACACCGGGTCACAGACAGATAGACAAAACGATTGTCAACAAAGTGATACATAGGTAATATAGGGATTTTGTGCGGATCGAGATACGGAACCTTATATCTAGAATGAATACTCCTGGGTGTGTAAAAATGTGGGCACTTGTATATTAATAAAATTTTAACTACATAGCTAGCCCACGCTGCAGTTTTATATGGCCGCATCTAGGATGAGGTTTAACTGTGTTTGCTGTAACTGTTTGCAACAGTGTTTGCTGTTGCGTGAATGGGCAGGTCGGTCCGGGTTAGTAACGCGACCTTACAGAAGACCAGTGATGTAGACGTGTTACACTTCTGCGTTTCGTCAGGTGAGTGAGGTAGCCGGAGTCCACTTTATTAAAAGGTGACAACGCATCTGCAACCCCACGGGTGTTGCAAATGTCCATGGGCAGCGGTTATCACTTAACATCAGGTGAACCGCCAGCTCGTTTGCCACTTTGTCACATAAATAAAAGGTTACATTGTTTTGAGATCGTATAGTGTCGATGTTCTCAGATTCCAATTTAAAGTCATGTCACATATCAGCATGTGTGAAATCAAGTTACATCGTTTGTGTTGGAAATTTGTCGTCACAATGAAGTCGCGGCTAAGTTAATAACGATGTCGAGGTGCCGTTTAGCGCGGGGGCACATTAGAGGCCCGGTATCCCGCTGCGGCAAAATTGGGCCTGAATTGGCTCCCCGAGGTCAGAAATCACTAACGCATTAACTTTATTACGCCGATAACGGCCCCTTGAGTAATTTGCACCGTATTTACCCATTCATATATATACATACATACAATCGCGAACGAAGAAAATTTACTTAGTAGACCTTAAGGATGTTTACTTATATATTTATCCTATACCTTTAAACGAGCAATTCTTGTATAAGTTAAGTAAAGTATCAGCCTATACGTGTCCCACTGCTGGGCAAAGGCCTCCTCTATACAGAGGGTATCAGGGCATAGTCCACCACACGGCCCCACTGCGGATTGGTGGACTTCACATATCTTTGAAAAATATTTTTTTTGTTATTATTTCGAAAATATGCAGGTTTCTTCCCGATGTTTTTCTTCACCGCGGAGCACGTGATAAGTCAGCACTTAAAGTAAAAAACTTCATTGGTGCCGGTACCGGGGATCGAACTCTGGTTGCTCGAGTATATTGAATTAAAGGCGAGCGCCCCAGCACTGAGCTATCACGGCTACGAGGGTAAGCGGCCCTGAAACAGAAGGCCGTGGTTCGTGTCACGATCATTTTACACACTTATTTTTTTGCTTTTTTTTTCGATTCCAGATCATTGCTTTCTTTATTTTTTGTCGATCCAGATGATTTTGTTATTTTTTTTTAAAGTTCTTTCTTTTGTGAAAAACACCAGTTCATATTTTCTGGTCCTCCAGGTGCTTTATTCTTTATGTACACAACATACATACCTAAAGGGGAACTTAATGCCATAATGCCATAACTTAATACATATAAACCGAACGAAAACGGAACTTTGTTAACAGTAGTTTTCACGCTGGTCTTCTGGAAAGTTGTGTTTCGTCTCAAGGATGGCTTACATGCAACAGCAAAAGTCGCTTGCATGACGTCACCGTAATAAAAATATATAGCGACATGTGATATAACATTTTATAATACGTATATATGACCAACGGCGGAAAGTAATCCCGTCTTCTTTGTATCACATCGTAGGGAAATGCGCATTCGAGTGGCAAAAACGAACAAAGAGTTGGCGCAATAAATTTAAATAGCATTGCGGCGGCTGCGCTGAGCGACCGCGACTTTTGTATTATTTTCGCATCGCAATCGTAAAAATTCCCCGCATTTCCACTTACGAGGCAGTTTAAATCAATACTCGAAAGCGAATGCGCCGATTGCCCGAGCAAATGAAGTTATAACAATGGGCACGGCTTCTTAGCCGGCGAAAGGCAACATAGCGCCGAAGTCGGTAGACCATTTTGTACCTTAAAAGAACGAAATACGGCTTAGTGTTCAATGAGCACTAAACTGTTATAAAACATCATTAGACAGAACCCTGTTACTTTTTCTGTCGTGACTCCATCCGAAGAAATCGCTGTACAATTCGTTAAGCTCGCTGTATTATGCACCATCTTTTAATTAGCACAAGAAAGGCGATCACTTTCTCACATCAGTACGTCGATCTAATGTAGTCGGATAATATTTCTAAATCGTATCGCCTAAAGATCACTTTGAAGATAACATACCCAGTAAAGTTTAACTATGGACCTCTCCTCGAATAATTAAGATATTGTATCTTAATATTTAGGGTTCCGTACCCAAAGGGTAAAACGTCTACCACCATATATCTCATGAACCGTGATGGTAAGACAGTTTAAATTTTCAGATATCATGTATTTTTCTTGCCGCTATTATAAGAAATACTAAAAAACAGAATAAAAATATTTAAGTGGGTCTCCCATACAACAGACATGATTTTTTTGCCGTTTTTATAGAAGATTGTTTTTGCAGTTATCGGTTTTTATTATATATTGTTTATATCGCCTAGCCGGACATTTGCAAAGGTCGTCACTCCGTCTGGTGAGCGTAAGAGGGTCGAGAACATTCATCTACCGTCGGTTATCGGGAAGTCGATGGATGCAGGTGGCCCAGAACCGTGCTTATAGATAGGGCTATATAGATAGGTTAGAACAGGCTGGAATTGTGATAATTATAGCCAATTGAATTACTGTTATAATGGATTTTCTCATTCTGCTTTTAACGTGGGTATTTAGAATTCCGTTACCACCTTTAAGTGAATAAAGGTTTCAGATAAAAACTTTTAATAAGACTTCTTATGCGGCGGTATACTTCTTCTAACGGTGGTAAGGTCACGCAGCAGCCTCGGCTGTTGCACGAATAGGCAGGCCCCTCCGGGTAAGTACCACGACCTCACAGAAGACCAGCGTAAAGGGGAAGTATGACAAATACTTTCGCGTTTCGTCTGGTGAGTGAGGTAGCCGGAGCCCAATTTTCAAAAGGTTGTCAACGCATCTGTAACCCTCGGGTGTGGCAGATGTCCATGGGGGGCGGTATTCACTTAACATTATGTGAATCTTCTGGTCGTTTGACAACTTTTCGCATAAAAAATGCTTGCTTTCTTTTAATCAACTGAACGAATTTTATGTTCAATTCCAGTCCCATTCTAAGACCGTTGATGTTTTTGTGGACAATTCCCGTCGTAGAATTACTAAAAGAATGACTGCTTTTTATTATGCAAAAGCAATCAGTAGTAACAGTAGGTGATAGTAAAAGTACAGTTACAGTCTCAGCTAACCAAAGACATCTCCCGTACTCCTGTAGAGTTATGCCAAGTCCACAATTTAGATTTTTGTCTTAGTATTTATTTATTGAAGCAGGTTAACGGTTAACCTTACGCAACGAAAATTCAAATGAACATTATTTATTTATTATATTTCATAATACATATATAGGCAGGTAGGTATGTATTTACTGCTGCCTGCAATGTCCACACCACCCGTCGGGTTGCAGTTTCGTAGCCAAGTATTAAGTATTAGGAGGGCATTAATCGACATATAAGAGTTCTAACGATTTTACCTTGATCCTAATATTTTAACTATTACTGAACGTGAATATTAACAACTATTATAACGACAAGCAGCACTAGTAGTCATATCACCGTCCGGGAACGCGGCCGAAATCCAAGTGACCGCTGCTCTATGCGACCATGTGTCCCTTGGCTCGAGTAGATAACGTCATATCCGGTATACAGTGTTGCCAGCGCCAACATTCCTGCATCACGCCTTCGTCCTCGAATGGCGTTGTAGTCTGGTACAAGTAACCTTCATAAAATTTACACCTTACCCTGTGGCTTATCCCTCTCAACTGGGATGCATATCGCCACGTTCAAAACACTTACCCTGTGGCTTATCCCTCACAACTGGGATGCATATCGCCACGTTCAGAGCACCATACCCTGTGGCTTATCGACAAGCTCTTCACTCACCTGACGAAATGCAAATTTAAGAATACATCCCCAACATGCAGAGCCGTGATAGCTCAGTAGTGCACCGGGCTTTGAACTTTAGAAACTCGAGTTCAATCCCCGGTGCCAGCACCAACATTTACCTATAACTCCAAATTAACTGAACCCTTATCAATTGCATTTGAAGTCTTTTTCACAAACAGATAGTATTGTATAACTTCTTACGTGCGTACATGAGTACACACATTTTATTTTATGTTTTAATTAATGATTGAACATTGTAGACGCGTTTGCAACAGGAGCGCAATTCAGTTGAAAATAATATTACAATCTCGTGGCTCCCTATGGAGTCATAAACATCTATGGCGGTCCTAAACTACTTAATACGGTGATAATTGCTTGGCTATTACAGCCCCCCGACACCCCACGGGAGTAGGGAGGGGGAGAGGGGAGAGGGGGCTGTAGGCGTCCTAAATTGCTATATAACTTTTACATAAAATCTTGCGCCGTTGAAAATCACTTTAACGTACAATTTGCGCGTAGCTTAAAAACACAATATGACACAAATTAATTGTACAATCGCATAGCGTGTTCCTACACATCGTATTCGTTTTTAATACAAAAATGGGTTATTAAAAATTTGTAATGACTAGTTATTTGATCTATAACTGAAAGGTAAATCTAACAGAAATCTGTTGCAATTTTAAATGTACCTACATCTCATTTAAGTATTTACATCTTATATTTTTATACTAATTTTTATATTTTTTTTATTTACGCGAATATTTTATCACGTTTTTGAATGCAGAAAGGTAGAAACGGCAGAAACTGATTCCATAGTGGCGTTACAGTAACTAACAAACCTAATACTATGACAATGTTTAGAATCAGATGAAATAGTAGTATCACTGGCCAGTTTAGGTTTAGGTTTAAGACATTTATTTTCTTAAAAGATTTACACCAAATCACTTACAGAGAAAATACAAATACTATAGCACGTACATCAAAAAAATTCCGAACCATCGTAGTTAGTGGACTAATTATAAATAAAAGTGATGAAATATAAGACAGTTACAAAAAAAATACATAAGAATTTATACAAAGTGTACGTTCTAACAAAGCGGTAATTATCTATATTTAATAGTTTAGTAGTTAATTATTTAAAATATTAGGGGTTTCCAAGAATTATAGTAGAGAGAATGCTCATGTGCTACATGTAAGGTGCAGATAAACTAGTTTCCCAGGGTGACTTCAATTGAATAAGTTTTTACACAATTTTTTAAATCTTCCTCCCCCACAGACTTCCAAGAAGCACGATCCTGAGCCACCTGCATCCATAGGCTTCCCGCACATTAGTACAGGTCGTCACTCCAGCTACTCTTCACTTACAAACGCACAGACTCAGTTTGTTCATTCTTGCCTTAACAAACGCTCTACCTTAGTCAGTGGGTAATATGAACAAATTAGCTACTAACTAAGCCAGATCGCTTGTTGTAGATCGTTAAGTGTGACTACACTAGCCTTGAAAAATTATTAATTAATATTATTGACGACCCGATAGGCATAGTGGATAGTGAATCTGTCTCTTGCGCCAGAGAGTGTGGGATCGATGCCCACTACCACAAAATATTGTGTGATGAACATTGTGTTTCTCTAGTGACTGGGTCTATTATAATATTGTTGTCTGTGGGAGGGCCACGCAATAGACAGTCTTCGGTGAAGCACGAATGGGCAGGTCCGTTTGTACTTTGTTTGTTTGTACTTTTAAAAAACATTGCCCTCACTTTAGGATAACGTTATCCTGTGTTGTAAGGACGTTTTACAAACATAAATTGCACGAGGACAAACACCCAGATGCGAAACAACTATCTGTGGGTGAAGTCCGGGTGAAGTGCGTAATGTCCTGTCATCCGTCCGGGTGATGTGCATAAGTATCAATAGTACAAGCCTTGTTTCTTAGTTCGGGATTAGGTAACTTTGTGTTAATATTTCCTGCAAATATTTATTTATTTACAAGTTTTAACAACGGCTATGCAACCAAAATAAGGTGAACACCATACCGCAATGTTCTACCGTCCGCGCTGACAGTTCTCGTTGTAATACGAAAATTCATCGCAAACTTAACCGGGCGGAGATTGCTTAATTTTCTTTAATATTAACTTGTACGGGCCCCTTTTTAATTAATATCGACAAAATAGTCGAGGCCGTGGACGGCCCCGATAAACGTTAGTGAGGGGACGTTCTAATGATAAAGGAAGTTGACTCGAAAAAAATTTATATTTGAAATCTACATTAGAATTTTTTTATGTAAGAATGAGGCAAGCGATATGGCGGTTCACCATCTCGCTTGCCTTATTCTTACATGAATGGTTGATGTTAAGTACTAACCACCGCCTATGGACATTTGCGACACCCGTAGGTTTACAGATGCGTTGCAACCATATAATAAAGTAGGCCCCGACTACCTCACTCAACTGACGAAACGAAGAAGTATGAAGAAAAACTAAACAGTTCTCTTATATAAGATCGATTCTGAGATCATTCAAACTACAAATCAAATCATGTATAGAATGTTTTACAAAGCAAAAAAAAATATCCAAGTCGTATGCCAAATTATATGACATCGCCCGAAAGGTACTTTGTTTTTAACGCAAAATAATAATAATTGGCATCGGACAACTTAGGTATATAAATAGTTATTGAAGTTTAGGTAGTTTTAGATCAAATTACGCAATACAATAACATAAAATAACATTAAGACATATTCATTAGAGTAAAACAAGTTTTACCGTGATGTCTATTCTATGAATTTACTTTTGGTGGAAACTTTACTGGTTTAGAGGCTTATACTGTATTTTTAATATGTGTTAGTTTAATATATAGCTGCTTGTTTTCTTTAAAAAAATCAATAAATAAACAAAAGTATTCCGATGAACTGATTAACCCGTCCTTTTTGTCGATTAAAAAGTAACACGTATTGTTACCCATCATTATTAATAAACAAGGTTTTAATTAATTTATTAAACGCACACACACGTGTTATTATTCCAACGTAATACTTATCTGAAAGAATAAAAATACAAAAGGCTTAAAGTATACCATGTCATTACACATACCAAATTGGCGATACAGTTAACAAATGTAAAATATATTCGTGTTTTAATATCCTTGTACATTTTATTACATAATTAACGTATTATTTAAATTGGGGAAGCGAAAAATTCACCGCTTATCGACAGCAGAATTGCGCACGCTGCCCATCACTGCGATATTAATTTCAAAATTGGTTTAAATGGGCATTACGCCGCTTGTTAGCCCGGGTCCAAAATGAACTCATTAAAACTATAAAAGCGGCGGTAATTAAGGCCGCAGCCCACCCCATCCCTTCCACTCTCACCGCTTCCGACCCCCCGAGGACAGGGCTTAGTGACCCCTACCGCCACTCAAGGCGAGGGGCACAGATTGCGCGGCGCTAAAAGCGACACTGAATTTAAAAGCTCTTCTTTTATTATTGTAAACTGTACATAGCCAACCTAGGTTTAAAGAAATGTTTATTTTTTTCTCAAAAGAATATTACAATATTTACTATTTAACTAAAACAACTAGCTAAAACGTAGAAATTGCTACGATTCGTTCATTGTAACCATTATATTAAAACACTATATAAAATAGCGTAGCTATAGTACACACTAGCGAAACATACCTACTTACGTTGTTATTTAGACCCTAATAAACATTAGTTTCGTTTGACCTATAACGTGCAATAGAATTCTTAGATATGTATTAATTTGTTTGTTGTAATTAGCTCAATCGTCTTATTGCTATATATTGCTTAATCATCGGATTGCCTTTACGCTATCATAAATGATGTTCTTCATAAAATTCCATTCTTTTCTTTTACCCTCCGTTTAACGAAAACTCTTTGTAACGCAAATGCAAGCTCGCTATATAGAGTTTAAATTAACATCTGTTTATTTAACTTTTATTTTTTAGCATTGATTTTTTTTGATTACGCCACGCACTGCTCGTGGAAATATATGAAAATATTTTAGATTAGGTCCTCACGATACAGGCTGGACTGATTGAGGACTACAGGATACATTTTTTTTTGTAGTGTGCTGTAAGTAGTCCATATACATAAGTATACAAATTACAAATGTATATTTTTACTTTAGACTGTAATGAACGACTAACTGTAATAGACTTTCAAGTATAGACTATGACAGACTTAATAGTACAAGAGTTATATCCAAAGAGACTCTAATAGTACTGTAGGTATTTTTGATAAAAACGTCTTTCCAAGACTATTTTGAGAAGCATTAGTTTTATTCTTATAAGTGCTTTTATTTTTAACTATTGGAACCTAGTAGACATTTTAATGCCGACTAAGCGGTATAGAATAGGGAATGTTGCAGCGCCATCTAGTAGCAAGTGACAATAAATTGGATAACGTAAAAATATTTCCAACAGTCGAATATTTATTTACACACATTTTCATTGGGAACATTTGAACAGTATGAAAATTTATATTGCTATGCCATCTGGTGGGATGTCGAATTAAGACGTATAGCATAAAAACATAAAAAAGTACATATAGGTAATTACGTAGCAAATATCATAGATACAGGTGATATATATTGGAGTTTAGCGATTACATTCGAATATACAAAGCTTTTTTTTAATATATTCAGATTCTACCACCTCACATAGGATAAGAGTTCCTTTTGCAGCCACCTCACAGATGATAGGAGTTGTTTTTTCAGTTATTGTAACCAAATCGCGAGTCATTAACGCTTTTAGTTCTTTTGAGTCCCACGGTGAAGTAAATTCGAAATCAATTCATCAGCAACAATGTTTTCAATTGCTATGTGAGGCGGAGGACGCCTTTGTTTCCAACGGAACGGAATAATAACGCGGTTTTTTCGTCTGCTAGCCGTTTTGATGGCGTATTCGACGTCATCAGTTTGAACGACCACCACTTAAGAAACATTTACGCAGATAATTCGTTACAAAACGTTAAGAGTATAACAGGAATGACATTTGATAAGTTGTGTCAATGAGTTGACTGGTAATTCCGAAAGTAATTGCCTTATTAAATATTTAATCTTGTTCAGGGTATAATGAATTATTATATTAACAAACTGTGATGTACACCTAATGAATTATTGCAGTTTATCAACGGCTGATATTATATAACCCTTGTTTAGTACTTTTTTTCTTAATTGTTAGAATTTTTTTCTTCGCTGCGATATTCGAAGATGCTTTAACCGATGAAGCTAAGCGGCCGATGACCTTACGGAGGGAAAATCTCGATATATATATTTATTCCATTTTTAGCAATGCGCCATCTAGTGTGCATAATTTGCAGAATGTAAACGCTTTCAAATAAATCCCTTGTTTTAGTGGCACGCGCAGAAAGGTGTTCGAGGGCCAAAGGAGGTCTCAACTGAGGAATTCCATACTTCAATGCCGCATCCAGTGGAATAATTGTCGCCGCCACCCCCGGGGCGGGCTTTATTGCTAGCGACATTACGTCCCGGGGGCGTGCGGTAATTTTCAACTAATAACCAGTTTAATTTTCATTGCCATTACTGCTCTCGCTGCGTCTACGAGGTCTGGAGTTTCGATCGAGTCTTCAACGCGAGTTCGATGCCTTAAATTATTATTTGATAAATATTTACATCGTTCTATTTGAATTAAGTTCTAAAATCCGTTTGCATTTTTTAATTTTCAAAGTTGAATTCGTGTTATTACCGGTAGCCGGAGCCCAATTTTCAAAAGGTTGTCAACGCATTTCTAACCCTCGGGTGTGGCAGATATCCATGGGCGGCAGTATTCACTTAACATCAGGTGAACCGTCTGCTCGTTTGACAACTTGTGGAATAAAAAAAAAAAGGTCGTGATAATTAACCCAGACGAGCCTGCCCATTCGTGCAACAGCCGAGGCTGCTGCGTAGCCCTGCCACCGTGACGTCGTTGTTAGTTGGTTGTATGCCATGATAGCTCAGTGTCCGGGCGCTCACCTTTATTTCAATATACTCGAGCAACCTGCGTTCGATCCCCGGTGTGGGCACCAATGAAATTTTTAACTTTAAGTGCTGACTTCTCACGTGCTCCGCGGTGAAGGAATGCATCATGAGAAAACCTGCATATTTTCGAAATAATAAAAAAATATTTTTCGAAGATATGTGAAGTCCGCCAATCCGCAGTGGGGCCGCGTGGTGGACTATGCCCTGATACCCTCTGTAAAGAGGAGGCCTTTGACCAACAGTGGGACATGTATAGGCTGTTACTTTTTTTTATGCCATGGCACCTGACATGACTTAACGCATATTCCAAAATCATGTGAAACCATCAAAGGAAATCAATCATCATTAGGTGCCTACAAACTTAAATCACTTCCACATATTACGACGTGATCCTGACTTGTGTTCCCCAATTCAGATTAGCTGAAGGATTTTATTACTCTAGTAGTAACATGCTCTACCTGGAGACTTTATACTATAGGCTTCAACGTTGTTTCTATTCGACTTCAAAAAAGGAGGAGGTTTCTCAATTCGATCGTATATATTTTTATTTTTTTATGTGTGTTTGGGGATAACTTCGTCATTTATGAACCAATTTTGATGATTATTTTTTTGTTGGAAAGGAGATATCCCAAGGGTGGTGGTACCATTATAAGGAAACCTAGATCTGATGATGGCATCGCAGAGAAATCAAGAGCAACCCTCAAATGTTATAGGTGTTGACAATTTACTGTTTGAAGTCGTTTTTTTTTTGTTCAATTATCTTCAAAGGGTGACATAAGGACATTTAAAAATAAAACGGGAAGTGCGAGTCCGACTCGCCCACGAAGTGTTTCATACTTGTCTATAAAAACGGCAAAAATCATGTCTGTTGTATGGGAGCCCCACTTAAAAATTCTTTTATTCTGTTTTTTATTATAACGGCAACAGAAGTACATCATCTGTGAAAATTTCAACTGTCTAAATATCACGGTTCATGATATGCATGCAATTTTGGCAAGTGGACTACTTAGAAGCTTTGAACCAGGATCTACTGTCATACAAATTCATAATGAGCACGATTTATAAATAAATTCATAAACTTTTTCTATCGGGATAAAAGGGCGTAGTGTCGTATTAAGTAGAAGATAAGGCACGTTTAAGTGACGCGTTGCAACGTTGATGTTTGTAACCTGCAACTAAGCGGTTATTAACTTAACATTTTAGACTCCCACCGCTTTAGGACTAATAAAAACATGTTTTCTGATAAAAGTCGATCGTTATGTCTCATCTAGCGTTTTAAAATAAACAATACAACTTTAATGGCATAAAGTAACGCTATGAATATCGTTTTATTCAATGGGAATTCATTAAGTTAAATTGGTATAAGATACAAAAAGCTTTTTAGCGTTTAAAATTAAATTGGTGAATAAATAAGAAATTGCCTACGTTAAATTCCGTATAAATAGTCGTTAAGGTCTTCTTCGCTGAAAAAATGACGCAATTTATGTCTGTAATGTGGAAATAATTTATCTTCATATTATGTTTAACATGCTTTTATTATCTTGACCTGGATATATATAGCTTCAAATAACACCATTCGATTCCGCATATGGGTCTTTAACTTTACAAAATGTTTAAGAAAAAAAATGCATATAAAATGATGCCCTATAAAAAATCGCCATTTAAAAATAATAAAAACCGAATGTATCGATAAAGCTCTTATCGATGATCGCTTCATTACCGGATTAATCGGAATGCCGGATTTATTGCCGATTGTGTTTCGGACACACGGCTCTGAAGAATGGAGTACAACATTCAAGATTAATTACGCGCTACACAAAAGATAATCATCTAACAGTTGAGATGTGGTTGATTGTATGTGGACAGTTAATAAAATTTTGTGCCAACATAATATCATGATCTGTTGTTTTCACATTGCGCAGTGAATGTTAAGGACCTTGTGTCATCTACAAACTCATCGTGTATTCGCTAAAAATCTAAATTTTTACACATATTTTTACATAAGTAGAGTATATATTTACTTGCTTGCCTATGAAAATGTGGCCGCTAATATTTTAATTAAATTACTGTTAATTGATTTTTCGGAAAAAACTTCAATCATTTGTATTTTTAAATAAATCATCTTCCACTGAAAAATCGCGGTTGCTTTTGCGCACTTGGCCACACCTCTTCACAGCCAGGTGTAAACAGGTATGATTTTGATACATTTATGCGTTCTAATAAACGTATGCGTACATTTTTTTATTTATATGTCAAATTAAAGCATTTTTTTCTGTTCAGCCTAATTGATAAAGGCGAGGACAGCGATTGCCAGCTGTAAAGCCATTGCGCATGCTTCGAATGCTAACCGCTTAACATCAGGTGAACCATCTGCTTACTTGCCACTTACTCATATAAAAATAAGTTTATTTTTATAATATATATTAAATATATAATAATAAATTGTACAAGGAAATTTGGTAAGAGACCGGATATAACTAATTTTATTGGACAAGGAGAGATTTTGCGCGTAACTATAGATATAACTTTATTATTAACTCCTAACATTTTTTATGGCGTCTACCTACACACATTTATTTAGTACAGTGGCTAGTTCTTGATCCGCCACGGCCGTGTGTGGCGAGTGTAAATCACTTTACCGAGAGTTATTTAGGGACGATTTCCGAAAATCAATCGTTACGGGCATCTGATAGCGTGATATATGACCCCGGAATTGACCACACGGGTCCGTTACAGGGAGTGAAATGTGTAATTAAATAAAGCTCCTTTAATTGCGTTAATTGAACGACTGTGTTTGTTTTACGAGTGTTTGTTTAGTGACAAAAGGTTAGTCGTCGTTTACGAGGCTTAAGCATTTGCAGTTGTCGCAATAATCAAAATTACCCGTTGCTGAACTCGAAACGATTGAAACCACACATATATTCAGTCACTTTCACTCTCTGTCTATCTCTTTCTCTTTCGTCTTAAAGTTTTTAACCACAGTCAAGAGTAGAGTTTTTATGTTATGAAAAATTAAATATTTTTTTCTTTGATTTGTTTTATGAAACAACCCTTACCGATGACCCAAGCAAATACAGAATACTGTATATGTTCTTTTTAGAAACAATGCATGTTTGTCCTACTTCACATAAATAACCATACATTTACAATACCAAAACAATCTGAATGTATACAATATAAAAAAAAAACTTTAGTTTAATATTTCTTATTAACAATATATGATAATGCCTTGTATTGAGAATTTGTTTAAGCGAAATATAATAAATATAAAATATAATATTAAGGAAAATTTTATTTTTCATAATAAGATACCTTCCATTGATACATTTTTATTTACACAATGTCATGTTACCATTCGGTGACTGATCGCGGTTCAGTGTCAAAATTTCCCACTGGTTGACTAGTTAAAGATAACTACTACAGTTTTTATATAGTAAAACTGATTTTAATATAAAATTTATAAGTAAATAACACACTGCGAAAATCTAATCGATCGAAGCTCCTCGTCACCGATAAATCATTCACAAACAATTTACGTTCCGTCCTTAACCGGGAGTTATTGTAAAGCTGGCGAACAAAGCTGCTGTCAACTTAAGAGATTTGACGATAGCTAATCAGAGATAAGGCTCCCTACACGTGTACTATTAGACTTAGGCCTTATTAAAGAGCACTGAATAAATACGTCGTAAACCCCGTTCAATTTCAATTAAATATGACCTCTAACGTTGTTGTTTAAAGTTCAAATTGCTGTGATTAATTAAAGGCACTTGTGAATGACTGGCATGCCAACATTAGCATCACAAAACGTTCATTCATCAAGCACATCAACCCAATGATGGTAGAACTGATAACGGAAGCTTCGCTGTTTTTATCTTCCTAGAGTGGCTAAAACGCTTATTTTCATGACATACAACTTAAATGGGATAAATTTAATTCGGATTGAGTTGCTGTTTATATTTGATATTTGAAAACCTTAATTTCCCGATGAATTGGTTATTATAGTGCTGTGTTTAATGAATAAAAATAAATAAATATATAATTATGAAAATTACTTCATTGATAATATAATGACCCATTCATATATATGGTATTTTTAAAAGTAATATTATGAATTTATTTTTAAGTTTTTCTAAATGCCAAGATGAATTCAAATCAAATATTGTATTTCAATTATTCAACCGAAAGCGTTTCATATTTTAATACCATAAACTTTCATCTCTATATAAATATTCGTTGCGAAACATCAAAATTGGGATTACAAACAAACTAATTATACGAAACTGGCTCCCTGAGTCGCACCCCCTTGATGACTATGACGTATGTTACAATAGGACTACGTAACACATTGCCGTATTCAGTATAAAAATAAAAATATATCCTATGTTGTGGACATAAAACCTGTATTCGTTTGAATGCGAGTTTCACGACTGTACAATTATGGTTGTAACAGCTTTCAATCAAAACATTCGAGGACGATCGCAGCGCAGATAACAAATCAAATTGTTTGTACTCATTTGGGCTAGAGATTCTTAGATTCTTCGATAGTTTTCTATTATTATTATCTATAGATCTATTATTTATTCATAACTTACGTTTTTCTAAACGTCTATTTACTTCCTGCTTGTTCCATTTTTGAAAAGCGTAAAGAACCATTACTTCTTTGTCTGCGATTTTATTGCGTATTTAATTTGTTGTAATACTATTCATCCTTCAATTTCAATTATTTTTTCTTTTCTTATATTCTCTGCTTGCCGCTCGTATAGTGATATCCATCAAGTACTTTATTATGCTTGTTAAAAGAAATATAATAGAAGTTTGATCTAGCCACAACTGAAAAAAGAATAGGTACAGATTGGTTTCAGATATAGCCAGTCCCCAATTTAAACGGAAGGACGCTCATCTGATAAAGAAAGAAGATTTTCACTCAAGATTAATTTATTACAATATGGTGGAATGATTTATGGCACTGTAAAATCTCTGTACAGAAAGTGCCTGGGCATAATCCATCACGCGGCCTTCACATATCTTCGAATTATTTATTTTTGTTATGATTTCGAAAAAAATCAGGTTTCCTCACGAGGTTTTCCTTCAGCGCTGAGCACGTGATAAGTCAGCACTTAAAATTATCAATTTCATTGGTGCCGGCATCGGGGATCTCTCAGATTGCTCGAGTGTATTGAATTGAAGGCGAGCGTCAGGACACTGAGCTATCAGAAGTACAAAATATTTATACTTTCACTTCCGATGAATAAGGTACCCAGGTAAACCTGATAAGGAAGGACCTGATTTCAAGCGACTACAGTATGCGTTACGGACAACTACATCTCCTAAGGGGCTTGTAGATATGTTGACAAGCTTTGGGCTGTCTGTTGTCAACATATTTACAAGCTCCTTATGAGATTTGGGCAACATTATGTTGACAAGTAACCATTTTAACCGACTTCAAAAGGAGGAGGTTCTCAATTCGACTGTATTTTTTTCTTTATGTTTGTTACCTCTGAATTTAATAAAAAAAATGTTTATTGTTTTACTAACGAAAAACAAAACCGACTTCAAATAGCTCGCTGTGTATTCATTTTATAATTGAATTTCAAGAGTTCCCCAAATATCTTCGGAGTCCAAAATCCAATACCGATAAAATGTGGGACCACATTGGAAGCACCAGCTTTCAAATAAAAAAAGAATCATCAAAATCCGTTCATTCAGTCAAAAGTTATGAGGTACCTAATAAACTTTAAAAAAAAAAGTACAGTCGAATTGAGAACCTTCGCCTCCTTTTGTTGTCGGTTAAAAACTTGGCGCCCGGTTACGTAACTCACCAGAGGAAACGCGAAAGTGTAACACTTCCACTGCACGCTGTACTTCTGTGAGGTAATAGGACTTAAGTGGATGAGCATGTCCATTCGTTCGGCAACAACATGGAGTTCCGCGTGTCCCTAGCACAATAAAAGTGGATATCAACTACATTTTTTTTATTGCCCTTACTTTAGGATAACATTATCCTGTGTTGTAAGGACTTCTTACAAACATAAATTTCACAAGGACAAACACCCAGATACGAAACACTGTCTGTGGGTAACACAAATAGTTGTTCCGTGTGGTGATCGAACCCACGACCCCCGATGCCGAAGCCAATAACTTGGCCACTGCGCCACGGAGTCGACACATTAAAGTCAGTTGTCTAGCACATTAAAAACAAACAGAAGACACTCGAACGCGTCTAATTTCATTTAAAGCGTTCATTACAAAATCGTGTTTTGTTTTATAATAGATCTTGAAAAAGCTGACATTACCAGCGACATTAGGTCGGCGAACACCTCAGTCATGTCCATTTAAAAGCAAAAATAAACGCGTTATTCACGAATAAGATTCATTTACATACCGTATAGATAAGAAGTCCCTACGATAACCTTTTGTCCGTGGGCAGCCCGCAAAGTGTAAGTGAAGCGTTAACATTTATTAACGACTACCTGCTGCCCTCGACTACGTCTGCGTATAATAGGATGATGGCGTAACATTCAGACAGAAAGACAGATATACATAAAAAGATGTATATAAATTATAGCCTATGTTTTATTCTTATGTATAAGCTATATTATTGTAAAATTTAATTAAAATCCATTCAGTAGTATTTGCGTGAAAGAGTAACAAACCTCCATCCATACATACAAACTTTCGCCTTTATAACATTAGTACGGATAAGGATAGTAAGGATGGTGACCAGCGAATATCGGTCGGCGAGACATTGTTTACATCAGGGCTTATTAAGCGGTAAATTTATGCGATGCGTTTTTACAAAGCGTAAACAATAAAGCATCAAGGTGCAAAGCCGCGGTTATATTACTATGTAAAACCACGCAACGATATGGGAACTCTACACCTCTAATTGTATTAATTAAATATTACCATAAACGCCGGGCAATAAATTCCATCATTTGTTATTAATAAGGGATCGTTGGACCTTTATTTGTGGGTTCATTAATGTAGTGGGGACCCTTATATGGTGCACCGAGCTACTATAAGTCAGCTAAAGGCTCGGAAAGGCACAAATCGTCTCGCAACTCGCCCAAATTGGACCAGAAACATTTTAACTGCGCCGTCATGTACAGTGGGAGATACTAATGCGGTATACGGCGTGTCCCATTTTCATCTGATCGATAATTGATATATTATAGTGTAATTTTTCTGTTTATAAGTGAAAAAGGGTATGAATGTAATAATATAATGTTCAGAAACAAATCAAGCATTCCCATTATCGAACAGTAATATGGTAGACATAAGTAGTGAGTCTTTTTACTGTTTAGTTGACGTTTATACTTTGTTAATTTTAACGTATTACAAGCCTTAATTTATTTTTTAATTTTGCAATACAATTTTATAGGTCTTCCACAATTGTTGGTACCGTATATAACATAAATGTCATACATAAACGCATTGGTCAAGTCAAAATACAGTTACTTTTCGCAGCACACTCCCTCAGCCTCAAAAAAAAAGGAAACATGAGTCAGCTGACAGAAGTGAAAACTTAAAACTGGAATAGCTAATTAATAGTGTCGATATCAATAATTTTATTTCTGATAATATAAACCAGAAAGATTAATTCTGAGTAATAATTTTTTTTTAATTTTACATAATTTTAATCGCATCAAAATTACTATGCAACGACTAGAAATTTGTTTTACAGAAATCAAATTTTTGAAAATTCCATTTTACTCTTTGGGTTACTTAAACCTAACAACACGTGAAATTACATTAAAAACCCTTTACAAAATCAATAACTCATGAACTCGAGTCAACTAGCTGCCGCAGTATTAGGACAGCCCGTAGCCAACCAGTCGGGTTTGCATATTAACATTCCCGCGCTGGCTCGCCCTAGCAGCGATCGTGGCGCGTTCCCCGCGCCGGAGATGTCTCAATCGGCCACAGAGTAATGATGCGCAGTTCACTATTTACTTTTGCCAGAAAGATTTATCGAGCTCGTAGAATTCTCAGGTTCTCCGTCTTAAAACTCGCTGGCTCAAAGCACAGAGGCTCAACAGACACTAAGGACTGTTTATATCAAGTCGTAAATGGCACATGAGATGCACTAGTTCAGTTAAATCCAATTCACAGGCTTGAAGACCTGACGTTAAATCGGATGGGAAAGTAGACGATTAGTTTTATGAGAGAAGTAGGGAAGCCTGTTAATGTTAGATGATTACCGCCCATAGACAGATGAAATGACGACCTGTGCATATAAAATGCGGGAAGTCAATAGATGCAGGTGGCTCAAGATCATACTTTGCGGTCGTCTGTGGGTGTGGCCTATGTTTAGCAGTGTGTTAAAATAGATAAAATTAACAATGACTTGGGCTTGGATGGACCTACAACTGTGACTGCAGTTGGTTCTGAAACGGTCACCTCTGACCTCGCCAAACGAAACACGAAGTAAATTATGAAGAAGTCACGAAAGCGTGTACTTCGTGCTGCTATTTTGTGAGGACTCAGAATATGATGCTATTCAGGATGAGCTGAGTGGCAAAGCAATGCTATGCAGAAGCTACTGCGTCGCACCATGCCTTAAGGTTGACCCTAAAGTCTTTTGGTTTATGCATTTAGGTCAGCGTTAAAGTATTCCACACAGATTCATATCACAAATCTCTCACTTAGAATTTTATGCCAAATCATATGTATTGGCTAATTAAATTTAGTTGATTTAAATAAATAACTTCTGATGATTCATTGCCTTCGTCAAGCGATTGTCAAGGGTCTACAGCCATATCTAGCTCATACGTTATAAATAAGCATTCACCAAAAGTCCACAATAATTAACAACGTTGAGTAGCTATTGTAGAATGTAAAAGGTCTGACTGTCTAGAAGTAAGCAAAAGAAATGTTACGGTAAATAATAAGAAAACAGAGCCCTTTATAATTTTAAACTGAAACTACTGAACTTTAATGAACGATAACTTTAGATTATCTTCAACTGTTTTTTTTTTTTGCGTGCTATTTCGTTTTTTTTCCCCTTTTATAAACGGTTCCGTCATACATGTTTAAATATTTGTATGAATATCTTCATCACTCAAATGTCTGCATCAATTTGTTATGTGAAAAGTTTTGTACGAAGTCGTGAACATGAGTCATTACTCATGATCGTAAGTTAGTACAAAATTCATTAGTGATTCTTATTGTTTTGCCTTCAAATGTCTAGATGCAATAATATAATATCACTCCTTCAAAAGACCACAAAAGACGGGATGATAGTGAAGCACACGATATTGATAAAAATACTTAAATCGTTAAATTCTATGGTATTGAAGTCAGTGTCAAGTTGAATTATTCATACTTTCTTCTAGGAAGAGAGGCTTTAAGAGCTCCATGTCTGAAACACTATACGTTGTGTGGCAGCGGTAAATTTTCTCGTAAAAGAAATAAGTACTAATGGAAGCCCCAGCCGATAGCTACTGATCACTCCATGGAGCGCCCGCCAAAGCGCCCTAAGAGCTTGGCGGCCTCCCAAACCGGTGTCAATAATAGCGTGACGGCCCGAGCCGAGGCTCCCTCGGGAGCCCTCGAGCCTAGTCACCATAACGCGTAATAATACTACGCCGAGGTTCAGGCTAGGCGCCCCGTGCGCCAGGCCTCCTCAAGCCCGTCGCAACTGTGAAGTCCCCTACGGCCAACAGTGGCTCAACCAGCCATAGTCGTACATAGTCGCATTTTTACTTATATTTTCTTTGATTCGGTTCGGAGAAAAATATAGTCCAATGCATATCCGTGTAAGTTAAGTATTTAAATATCGCATGCAGACATTACATTAACAAGTTAATGCAGAAAGAACTATAATCTAAAAGGGGCATCAGAGTACAGACTGCAAATGCAATGCGTTGCATTCCACGTACAATATTACTTGATTGCTATTTTATCTAAATATATTTTTCGAATTGTAACAATCAGTTTTGGTGCTTAGATATGCAACAAACAATTCCAATATACACCAAAGCGCAAGTGTTTCTTCAATGGGTTTCAATTCAAAGGGTTTCTTTAAGTCATTATTGAAATTAGTATTGCTAGTTAGAACTTGTTAGAAGACAATAATAGTCTTAGCGTTCTCTGTGGAGAAGCTATTCTTTGCGGGTTGGGCAACGCGATACGAAATCCGCGGTTTTTCCATATCTTTTATTTTTACCTCGCAGCTAACCTCACTGACAATAAGCCCGTATATTATCCCGCCGAGGTTTGTTTCACGGAAATATTCAAATTTATGACGAACGCTCGCGCGCGGGCCGACGCCATTTTTGCAATTCCTCCGCGCACGGATTAGCGGTCTCGTGTGTCGTTTTAATCGAATAGAATTCTAAATTTGAATCGGAGTTGAAAAGGATATATTGTGTTGATACTCACTGGGGATTTTTTATTGCGGTAATTAAATATATATAACGCCTATGCACTCTTATGACAAGATGATTTATACACCTAAATAAAGAAAAAATACGGTATATGGTGGTGAGAGAAAAGATTTTCAGTTACTCACTCGCTTAAAGCTCCATGCTTTTGTATATTACATATATTTTTACAAATATTATTACGATATTTTCCCTGTGGTAGGACCGATCAGAACTATTATAATCACGTATTTGTTTAAACCATATGCAAATTGAACCATGTGACCCTGTTCAGTAACATACGTTTGCTGTTTGAGTTTCGTAATCCAATTACGAAGCAGTATTCAGACTAGCACGCTTGTCCCGGCTTCACACTGGTTGGCAAAAATAAGGTGTACTTAGGTTTATAACAAATACTAGCGACCCACCCCCGCTTCGCAAGGGTGCAATGTATTATACATATAAACCTTCCTCATGAATCGCTCTATCTAATAAAAAAAACCGAATCACAATCCGTTGCGTAGTTTTAAAGATCTAAGCTTTTCCCTACTATGTAGGGAAAAGACCACCTATAATACAGTGTAATTGTCCTTCACGAGAGGGGGTAAGAAGCGAATGTGTAAATGTGCGGGAAGTCGATGTATGCACGTGGCTCAGTATCGAGCTTAGTTCCAGTTTGTGCGGGAGGCCTATGTTCATCAGTAGACTAAAACAGCCTGAAATTGCAAAGAAGATGAAAATTACTTATCTGTGGTTACTGAACAGTCTTCAGTGTTGTACGAATGGACAGTTCCGTCCGGGAATGTACCACGACCTCACAGCAGACCGGCGTAAAATAGAAGTGATATACTTCTGCGTTGTCATCTGGTAAGTGAGATAACCGGGGGCTAATTGATTAAAACGCTTCAACAGATCTCCAACCCTACGGGTGTATCAAATATCCAGATGGGAGGCGGTTATCACTTAACATCAGGTGAACCACTTTCTCGCTTGCTATGTAACATAAACAATATGACGTAATATACAGCATATATTTTACTATCATTTGGCTTTTTTATGGTAGTGCATAAAAGTACCACGGTTTACACCGTCGTGAAATAAAGGTATTTACATTTATGTATTTGTGCTGCTGATTCGGGTAACTAAAGGCTCTCAGTGTCGTAAAATCGCAAGCACCATCTTCATTGCTGGAACTATCCATGGGTGGCACTCTTGGTCGGTTTCCAAGCCGTTTTAATGCAAATATTAAGCACGCCGTAGGAATATAAATAGATATCTAATGCACGAGTGTACAAGCTCTCTGTTACATTAATGGGTTGGCACGGCCACACAGTAAAGTTTAAAGTGTAAGTATTATACTTTCGCGTTTCGTTTGGTGAGGTAGCCGAAGCCCACTTTTAAATAGCAAGGCATATGAAGGTTATCAACGCATCTGCAACCCCGGGTGTAGCAGATGTACATGGGCGGCGGTATTCATTTAACATCAGGTGCACCGCCTGCTCAATATAAAAAAAATTATATATAAAAAAATAAAAAGTTTAGTAACTGTATGCATTAACCTGAAATGGAAAAGAGCCGGTCAAAGAGCTCGAAGAACCGATAACCGATGTGTAAGAAATGTTCTAGAGCGGTAGCCTCGTATTGGCCAAGAAGACTAAACACTAGATGGATTGAGGACCTGTGTAAGTGTGCGGGAAGT
Organism: Iphiclides podalirius; assembly: GCA_933534255.1. NCBI lineage: Eukaryota > Metazoa > Arthropoda > Insecta > Lepidoptera > Papilionidae > Iphiclides > Iphiclides podalirius. The sequence continues at coordinate 5,202,337 of OW152838.1, read as the reverse complement.
CGATAGTTGCAGGTGGCTCAGGATCGTGGCGGTCTGTGGGGGATACGGTGGACTCAAACAAACAAAAATAATGATGATGATGATAATAGTGGTTTTTTCTCATATAACGTGGAAAATGAGACAAAATCCGCTCATCTAAACTAGGTTTCGTGTACCAACGTTAACACCGTCTGTTACAATATGCGCCTGAACATAAGAATCAGTTGAAGTGTTGAATCACTTCTCACTCAAACTATAATGATATTATTTCAAATAATTAATGAACGAGAATACGTGTAATAATAAATAATCGAGATATTGGAAGACACAAGTATGTAAATGCCGGCCTATAATAATTGTTATACCTTTCCAATTTACACCTCAGTGCCTTTCGCGTTTCGATAAATTGTATCTCATAGTTAATTGCTCTCTATCGGCATCGTGGCAGGCCGCCCGTTTGACCTGTTTTACACTGCCTCGCATGATTAACGGCCCAACTAAATCTACGAGATTTTGTACTGTCCTATACAGGTAATTGCCCCGCGACTGAGTGTTGCAATTACGTCTCAATTACCTATGTAGATGGCAATCGCTTTGTGAACGCCATGCCTAATGTCTTCCATTAAGCGATAAGGCTTTATCAAGCAGATTTGGACCTCGCTTTCTTTACAGACACGTTTGTTATTAATTAAGCGGATAGGGCGCTCTTTCGTGCGCAGAAAAAACGCCCATGAGTTCAAATAGACGCTTAGGACTCCATTTTTCTGGAATGCGAACAAATAAGTTTGTCTTCTGTGCCATAATGCTGACGGCATGACCTGAACAATTTGCCAGGGACAGTTTTTCGTCCCAAAAACAGTATGAATCAAGTCTTTAAGGTGTACAGGCTTTTACTCAGCTAGTATGCTTACCTCCTTAAATTACATCAATACTACGTCAGATGGGATGCGAAGCACTGGTTGGTTTTTTTAGTATAAAAAAAGAATATCTTCAGACCTGAGCTCGAAGCCTGTGAAACGACATTTCCGAGGGCGGCCCCATCAGTCTGGACACGCCGCAAGCGTCGCCCGACAAAAACAATTACTTAATGTCAACAAAAAATAACGAATAATTTAATAATTGTTGCCAATGATATATGAGGGGTCCACGCCCACCCGGGGCACCGGTATTAAAATAACCAATACTTCCTCGGGCCTTATTTATGCACGCCGGGCACAAAGTAACATCTTACTCCGTCCGACGTCGTGCATTTGTTTAAAGAACACGGTAAGAGCCGCTCGGGGATTTCTAATGTCTCAATTTCCGACCACCCCACAAATGAAACTGCACCTTAACAGTTGAACGCTTGAGTGCAAATCGCGTTGGGATTTTAAGAGGACGAAGTGGCGCGCTCAAAACCTGAAGGTAATAACTTTATTAATGCGCGCCATTTGATTTAGGACTCTAGCGCTTTCGATTTCATTTCTCATTGGAGTATCAATGTCGGGCGGGTTTAAATTATGTCGTGTATAATGAGTTGGAATGTGCTGCTAGTAGAAACATCATATATCTTAGCGCACAACGCGCGAATAAACGCTTTAAGGTTATACGCGTATGGTGCGTTTTGGAGTGGCAGGTTATTCCACGTACGTAAGACAGATAGAGCGTCGGGCTTGCGAGATGTTTTCACTGAGAACACGGCCATGTAACTAATGCAGGGAATCTACATATCATTAAGAGATGTAGGCCCGTTTATACGTGTGTACCGCTTTGTTTCTTATATTTACGGTCCGAGTGGCCGGTATTTACGGCAAGGATGCGTAAAGGGCACATCACTAGCAAGGCTGTGGTCACAACGCTTGTTTCAGACGCCTTTTGGATTATGCGACAATTGGTACCAAGTTATAAGTTTCGATATTTTGAAACCAGATGCCCATCATGCAGATTTTGACCAATTTCAAAAGTTAAAAGGTATGTTTTAGGTATTGGGTATATACAAACATATTCCCTATCGCGTAAAGACTTGCGACAACGAGGCATACCGACTCCGGAGTTAGAACTGCTATTTGATAGAAATAAGTCCAATCCGCTAGTCGTAGGTGCCGTCATTTACAGACCCGCAATTACCGTAGACCGCGACATGTTCTCGACCCTGACGATGAGACGACCTTCGCCATCGAAAGGATAAAAAAGTTACGTAAACATACAAAAACACGGCAAACAAATACTAGGATCCGCCACGTACCTGGCAGGTTCTCCCCAGTTAATGATAGAAGCGTTGCTGGAGTTTCTTCGGCCACTTCTTCTCCCAGCACCAACGCTTTACGAAGGTAGTAAGATAGATCTAGAAATTCTCCCAGTCAGATAACAGCTACCGATCGAGCCGAGGTCCGGCCCTCTCGGGCACCCTCGAATCGGAATAAACGCTATACGCGTATTGAGTGACAACCCAAGCCGAGGTCCCTTGAGCAAGAGTCACTCCATGGAGCGTCCGCCAAAGCGCCCTTAAAGCTTGGCGGCCTCCCAAATCATTGAAACTAATAGCGTGACGGACCTTCTACTAGTAGTATTTTTACTAGTATTTTTTTTACCCCGACAACCAGCTAGTGCCTGGCTACTATCGCACCAATGCTAAGTAAGATGTTGCCTTAGGTAGTAAACGAACTAACTTAGAAATAGCCTTCATTTTTTGCCTTGAAGACACTTTCATTATAATCGGACGGGAAAACTGACAATGGAAAACTGTCCCACTCTTTTGCTGTTCGGATCACGTAAGAGACGAATCTTTTTGTTCATAGGAGAGGAATATCAACAAAGGGATGGGGTTCTGCAGAGCGTCTAGTTGTCCGATGATGAAGTGTGGGGGGAAGGGATTTCAGTAATTTCATTTTTTTTAAAACCTTACTTTATTGGCCTTACATTGCCCTTACTGTAGGATAAATTTGTCCTGTGTTGTAAGGACGTTTTACAAACATAAATTTCACGCGGACCAGATGCGAAACAACTATCTGTGGGTCACACAAATAGTTGTCCCGTGTGGGGATCGAACCCACGACCCCCGACGCCGTAGCCAATGCCTTGGCAACTGCGCCAGGGAGTCATCAAAAATTTAAGTAATTATTATTAGCATACATTATTAGCGATAGCACACTTTTAAACACCATTCTTTTTTCTTTTATACCAGACATTCATTCATTCAGATTCAGACATTCATAAAGCCGATTCTTACCGGTTTTTTTATTTTTAATTTCAATTCCCATTGTTTTCTAGGGTTTATTGATCAATAAAAGATGAATCTAGGCCCAAACGGACCATGAATGCGAAATAAGAAACAAGAAGCAAGCACCTTCTACGTAGACCGGAAACAAAATTATTATTGTTGTAAGGACATTTTACATGCAAACACGGACAAGCGGCCAGCCTAAGTATAATTTTGTCTGTGGATATCTAATGAACTGATGAACGATTGGGACGGATCGACGAACAAGAAGAAGAAGAAGTATTTTGCGCTTTTATTAGTCGTCCCACAATAGAGAACTGGGAGTTTGACTGACAACATCATCTACATTTCGCCTGTTCGAGCCCAATGGTGAACAAAGGCCATACACACAGACTGCCGAGGCACGATACTGAGCCAGCTGCATCCATCGACACCGTATTTTTATGGAGAAATGGGGCAATCGAGCAGGAGGCTCGCCTGATGGTGAGTGATTACCGCCGCCCGTGACACCTACAACGCCTGAGGGCTCATAAATGCATTGCGTACATCGGGCGTCGTACATCGGTCGTACACCGTCGTACGTCGTCGTACATCATCGTACGTCGTCGTACATCGTCGTACGTCGGTATTTCGTACAGAGTTTAAGGTGAAAGGTGTCTGGAAATGTGCAGTTACCAACCCGCACGGCAGGCGTAACTACGGCCAAACCCCCTTATGATGCGAGCCGCTTGCTCAGTTGCAATCCACTGAAAATCAGCACTACACAGTCAGCCTTGCATTAGCACCAGTATCATACATGCATCATACATAGCATGAGTCTCCTCCTTTTGCCAAGGTGTAAACTATATCTATTTTTCGTTGAGAAATATAAATATCTTCGTAACACCTCCACTTTAATAGCTTACTGTATTTATTCGTTACTAACTAATTTTGTAAGTTTTAAGTATGTGCGAATAATGTAAAATTATATATCATGGTCTGATTTTATACATGCTCTGGGTTTTACAGTTTTGGTGATCGCAAGTTGGTTTTATTATTATTAATTAATATCTATAATTTTATTATTATAAAATAAATGAATTTTAAAGTTTTTTATAGTGCCAATCTCCGCACTTAAGATTGAACATTAAAACATGTAGAAAAAGTACGGCAAAGTACGGCAAATAACGGCTATCAGCCGTTTAGCTCAGTGGCTAGAGTGTCAGGCCGCGAATGCCGAAGACGTGGGTTCGATTCCCACAGCGGCGACAATCTTTTCGTACTTTTCCTACTTGTTTTAATATCCAAATAAATGTTCCGTGTGGAAACCGAGCCTAGGATCCGAAGACATTGTCTTAGCAACAACAACCGAGCCTACAAACATAATACTTAAGATTTATTAACATGTGACACAACAACTGATTTGTAAGAACTTTGAAAACCAAATCAATAAACGGCAGAGATTTGTTTAAAAATTATAAAACAGCTAGGCAGAGATTTGTTTGATCCACGTATCCCGCGATAAAAATTCATCGACATCAATGGTTAGTAAAATATAATTGCTTTTATCCCATAGACATGTATAAATGGAGAGTCGAACGTTCAAATATTAAAATATCAACGTATTATTTATTAAGCTTCCATAAAACGTCTAATTAATGTAACCTATTTTATTATGGACGAAAATAACACAACCGAGCCGGGGTTGATGAAAAATAGCGAAACACACGATCAAAGCTTCGTCAATAAATTATACACCCATTTGAAATGGTGCTATAGGAATTTAAAATAAATAGTTGCTTTCTTCTAAATAAATAAACACCCAAATCCGAAATAATTAAATTTGATTCACACATATAGTTGGTCTAGATATAGGTTTAATGGTTCAACTACACGAAAGATTGCATTTTATGATGAATTTATAGATATACAAGCCTCTCTACGTCAATGAGCACTTATACTGTGTCAAACATTTGAGAGACATTAGTAATATATTGATGTCTTGTGTTTTGGTGAAAACTACACATTGTTATATATTTTCAGGTTTAATTTTGGTCCGTGGTCTGTTCCGCGACCATGGGCTCTGGAAAGTGTGTGAAATGTCGAGAAATCAAGCTGAAATAAAATTGAAACTGGAAAAATTAGTTTCATAGGTACTAGCTGTTAACCGCGGCTTCGCCCGCAAAGTAAATTAACAATGAGTTTTTTATTTTACACCAGAATATCTCCCAGATGGCTGAATTTTTTCCTACATAGTTGAGACTTATCATTACCTATATTTAGGACAATTCACACAATATCTTTATAAATTAAAGCCTATGTGTTATACTGATGTATAAGCTATATTTTTGTAAAGTTTCATTAAAATCTATTCAGTAGTTTTTGGGTGAAAGAGTAACAAATATCCATCCATGCATACAAACTTTACGGGTTTATAACATTAATATAATATATAAGATAACAACAGTAAAATATTGCAATGCGAGAAACAAGAAAACAGTCAATAATTTTTATGTAAGAACGTGTACTTTTTGATAGTTGAGTTATGAATTTTGGAACAATTTCAATAATTTTACAATCCAATCACAGGTGTAAACTAAAATTTAATTGGTAAATCTATAATTATTTTATATGATTACGTTGCGAACAAGCAAGTGGTTTCTTTAATATTGATTTCATCCCATGGATATTCCCAATACCCACTACAATGCAAAATGCTATAATAAGCTCTGTTTACCTCACACAAAAGACGGAATCCAATATTAAAAATACCTACTTATACTTTATGACATCGTGACATGAGCAAAGATTATGGAGTAATAAGCACTTTATGGAGACGATTATTGTTTTTTAATTCCTTTGAGCATTCTAAACATAGTATTCATTGCGTTTGAATTATCAGTGTTACGTAGCTGGGACCGGTTTGGGAGGTGCCCAAAGCACCTTTCACGATCATTTCACACGTTATAGCCCGTTTAGCGTTGTACAAACTCCCCCGTTCGTACCTCTCTATTATTTGGTGCACTAATGCATTGGGCAAACTTTCCTCTCTGACCACCCGCGAAGCACCAACGCTGCCCAAGCTAAGGCCGCCTGTACATCAGCTTTTTGTTAATTTTAACTATGACCGAATTAATTATGGATCGAGGGTTCGAAATTTCATTCTCTTTAAGGCCTTACGTATGGAAGGAGCCTTAATGAACAACGGTGGATGTCATTCAAAAAGACATTCGCAACACTTTACAATATCTGTGGCATACTGGCCAATCTAAGTTTCTACCCCTTATGTACGAAAATTTATAATATTAAATCAAAATGCTTTTTGAAAAGTACCGTTTCAATTTATTTACTTAGTTTACTTAAGTACTATTCCGTTTTTAATTAATTTACTAAATAAATGTATTTTATGAGCTTGTTGGTGTTTAATTATCTTATTAATTAGGGTTTACAGTATAATCAGTCCCGCGGCTGGATACTGTGAAGTTTTCATAACGCCGGGAAATCCTGAAGCATCCTGATCCTGAGCAGCTTTATTTAACAATTACAATCCTAAAATGTATATACTACTCATGTTTTCAAATAACAACCTTCTTCAACTATCACTTTTTTGGAATGCTATTTGGGCTTGAATAGTGCGCCTTACGGTTATTAATCAATTAACGCGGAATTGGCCGTCATCACCCCACCTCAGGTGTTGGGCAACAGGCTCGATGAATCAAGCAAACATGGATGTATACACATGTACTGGCTATTTGCATTTTGTATTAAAACTTTATAACACTCTTCCCATTGCGGAATGATAAACAGGGGCTTGGCGTGTCTTCGTAACTCTGTGCATTCCATGCATAGTGTCTCGGAATTTACGATAGGTAATTGTTGTAAATCCTTTCTTTCGCGTGAGATTGGATTAGATCAGTTCGAGGACATTAGGAATGACAGATATTTGGATAATTTAGAAATAACTGTTCCTAATCTGGATGGTTATTCATGTCTCACAGTAGACCTATCTCCTGCATAGGAATTGGTGGTGATATTCTGGTGTTTTTTTTTTTAAATTTATTTGTATAAGAAAAGAAAAAAATACAAACATAATATTAAACTGATACAAACATAAACTCTATGTTTTACCGTCTAACAGTATCATCAATCGTGTATACATATTTACTACCATAAATCACAGATCACCATTTAACATAACAAGATTAGTAGATTAGTAGTGTTGCACCAACGCTATTCGGGGAAGGACTCTAAATAAGATAGTAATTTTCTTTGTATGCTTATCATCTATTAAAACACTTGCTTTGCCACGTATACATAATTTTTATGTAAAATGTTGACGTTTCATAAGAACGCGCAAGCGTCTATGTGAATAAATATATTTTTGATTTTGATTTTTATTTTGTGGTTATTTTTAATGTAATCCTTTTGATGTCTATCGAAAAATGCTGTCCTTGTAAAAAAAAATCTAAATGGTTAAAGGAAATTTTCAACCAGGCGAGACCAAAAGATTCTGATCATGTCACGAGCACGACGAAGTTACATAACCTATAAATGCGTCAATTTACTGTCTACGTAACGGCGTTATGCTACCTTTACATTGTTCCCCGACCTCAAATCCTGGGCCCATTAGTTGCAACGTCAATAGTTAATCTGCTCCACGTTTCATTAGGCCCCATCGTGTAATAACCATTTATAATGTACACATGAAGTGATGTGTGCCCCGCGTGCCACGTGAGATATATTGTTTGGTACTGTTTCCATTGTGTGCCGAAAAAGGAAATGGTGCGTGCTGTTTCCACTTCAGGCTCCAAGCTTTAAACTAGTGTTAGCGCGAGGGTAACCAGGGCTCCCCTTTCTAGGCTGGAAATGTTAGTGAAATACCTGGGGTGTCGTACATAGTATACTGACGGTGGTAATAACTTTTCTTTTTTAATGTGAAAAGTTGCCAAACGAGCAGACGATTCACCTGATGTTAAGTGAATACCGCCGCCCATAGACATCTGCCACACCCGAGAGTGACTAACCATCGGGAGAACCGCTTTTCTCATAAAAAAGGTATTCAGGTGATGACAACCCGGCAGGGCTATCGCATGAGGAGATATTTAACATAGTGGAAACACGATAGATGAAACGTTAGTTTAAAATGTGTACTGTCCATTGTGCGTTTTCTGTCTTCCAAAAAATTCACAATTTAAATCTTAAGTGCTCTTAAAAAAAAATAAACATGAAATGTAAGGTATTTACTGGTGCAATCGGAATAAATATTCTCCTAATCTTTATTGAGAGCATCATGGTTCAAAATAAGACTAAAAGGCTGTAAATATGATAACGATATATCGGTAGGCAGAAAGGTAAACCACTAATGATGCTCTTAGCTTGTGCTCATTATTTATGACTCTTGATGAGTTTAGGCCACGCAGAAGTATACCACTTCCACTTCACGCCGTCTTCTGTGAAGTCGTGGTACTTTTCCGGACGGCCCTGCCAATTCGTGCAACAGTGGAACTGATGCGTGGCCCAACCACAGTTAAGTGGTGACTGAATCGTTTATTATTATATATTATTATTAATAGGATTACATATAAAATATCTTTCATTTAATTATCCCAAAAATCTATTTACCAAACTTTAGGTAAAACGTTCACCGGTATAAGTGCATTGCCCTGGATTACGCCTTCTATTATTACAAAAAATAATTTGACGGTACCTCGAATAACTGGACTAGCAAATCCGTATGACCATGGAAACGTGCACCGTTAACTACAATTCGCGATTTTTCCTCGTCAATGTTATTAATGCGCTGATAACGTTAGGTTTTTTATCAAAACGCCGCTCCGGTGACGTTTAGCGGGCTTAATGTGTTCCGCTGATGACGGATTGATGTCTTTCACATTAGCGATTTGAATATGTGCGGTGGTAGCGCCGTAACGGGTGAAACAGCGCGTTAAGGAATCCCGCATAAAAGAAGCGTAGACAATTAGACTGTACATAGGCTTACTGAGAAAGGAAAAACAAAGTAGTTGTTGTTCGTCTAAAATTAACTAAGACTGAAAACATTTTTCTGTTTTAACTGACTATCATGGTGGCAAGTGGCTCTCAGACGTGATAACGATATGTCTGGGCGCTATTATTTATCAGGTGTGCTCGACAACCTACCTTGAGGTATTTTGATATCGGTTACGTAACGAAATTTTTTAATGTCGAAGGGATGTTAAATTGCCACACTATCGTTAATGCTGAAGCACGTCCTACATTGGCCAGTGAGTCTATAGGTCTTCCACCCGGGGGACCTTATGCCGTGAGGCCGAGCGAAATAATAAGTGGGAATGAAACGGATACGTGATAATTAAACCATAACGTCGACTGGGCATCTTGATAGATTGCCCGGCTCGCGCCTCCTCGACGTTACTTCGCACCCCAGCGTCTGAATTATTCATAACCAAATTATTAATAATAACGATATAGCCGTAATACCCGCCACATTTATTATTACCATCCATTATCCGCCCGGGGATATATCAACTTTCTATTATTAATAAAAAGAAAAATTCAAATCAACCGCTTACAAGCTTAAGCGCGCGCCCCGAATTGTTTGGAGTTCTCACATTAAAAAAAAGCGGGGCCTAATAAATTGTAATTTGATTTGTGTGGGCGATGCAACTTAATTGCGGCGGGTCGGCCGCCGTGTAATCCCTTATGTGAAATGTCAATATTGGCCCCGACCTTCGGATTTGGATGCATTGGACTCTATCCGACGCGCGTTTTTCCTAACGATACATTGGCTTTCGTAATGTTGGGTTGGAAATGTCTTTCTATGATATTGTGTTTCTAAACTTATAGACCTTGCCCCCTTTTTGACGAGAAAAACGTTTATTTTGAAGTTTTTAACAAACATAATAAAAAGCAACAACATACAAAATTGGTACGTCCGATTACATTTCCTTGTAATGTTTCGCTTTGGCTTGTACTGTGAATTACAAAGGAACTACCATAAATAAATAAAATAACCCAATAGAATTATTAGAAATCAACCAGAAAGAACGGTACAACTCTCACACTGCGAAATGGCTCTCACATAACTCTATAGATAAAGTTGAGTGCTAGCTCGCGTTACTAAGTAAATCGCGTCGAAACAATCCGAGCAATTTACTTTAGAGAATCACGTGCCAAGGGTGCGTCAGCTAAATGAATGATCGCTTTATTCGGCAAAAGTTAATTTCCTCTCTCACACCAACAAATTCAGCTCCGGGACGGAACAATGGAGCATATTTGCTTATCTTTAATTGATTCACTCTAACCCTCGGTCGTGATAAGGATTAGCTCTATTCACGCTGACTTTTACAAGGGTAGTTCTCCCTTAACGAGGGATAGGGCATAGATTAAATGAAGTGAGTACAGTCAAATATAAAACCAAAGTTGCCTATACTTGGCGGGTCGCTGCGATGCTCAACTTCAAATCTACAACAACAATGAACAAATTTGAAATAGTCAACTAAAGTTTCTGAATTAAAAGTTTATTGTATAGAAAATTTCGCAATCATTTTAAAGGCTCATTGCCTTGATTTAGTTTTATTGCCATTCAATTAAATTTTGGAAAACTACACTAAATCTTGTATTATTAATGAATTTGAATTATCGAGCTACTAAACAATTCCTCGCTTATTTTTCACATGTGCAGAGAGCTGCACTATCAGCAATACTTAGTTGTGAAAATCTAATTATTTTCCAAAATGGCCACATCAAACGCAATATTTTACGAGTTTCAGTTTAGTAAAAATTTAATAACCACACCGTTATATGGAAACACCGTACAAAGACTGCGTGGCCGTAGGCAGGAAGTGACGACGCGTCTGCGCCCGTACTCTTTGGCGGCCGTCATCGAATTTCATAACGGGCCGCGTGCCACGTATTATCGTACGCCGTTCGTAATGCGATACGTTATAATGCGATATTCGTGAATTACAACCGTTTATCGCGCGCGCTGTTATGCGGTCGGGGCGGGGAATGTTTGCTTTCGCGCGCCTCGGAGGGGACGCCGAATGGGCTTAAGGGATTTGCTAAATCGCCGGCGACGTGCGATATTTTTGCGTTATTTTATTCCTCCTATACATTGAAAGTGATGGCATCCGAGTGAGCGTCACCTTATGTTACGATACACCATAGACGTATCTTAGCATCAGTATGATCAGATGTAGATAACAACTTGACAACAACGTAACGGTGGTAGGGCCACGCAACAGTGTTCGCTGTTGCACGAATGGGCAAGTCCGTCCGGGTTAGTACCACGACTTCACAGAAGACCGACGGAAAGTAGAAGTGTTGAACTTCTGCGTTTCGTCTGGTGAGTGAGGTAGCCCTGGTTCACATTATTAAGAGGTGGCAATGCATCTGCAACCCTACGGGTGTTGAAAATGACCATGGGCAGGCGGTTATCACTTAACATCAGGTGAACCGCCAGCTAGTTTGCCACTTTCTCTCATAAAAAAACATCATAGTTGTATTAAGAGAATAGGCCTCCCGTTACCACACTCACCGGATGAAACGCACCATAAAAAAGATTTAATCATTAGATGTGCCTTCACCTTGAAAAACTACTGCAAAATCTTTCTATGTGTGCGTTTGTAAGAAGGCGACGCGCGCACACTAATGCGTCTGTCATGCAGTCATCAGATTCAAATTTTAAAGTACCACACAAAGTAAAGATGCCGCAAATGTAAAAAAAAAATAATTCAAGTGTAAAAATTAAATATGTTATTCCAACGAGAGGGTTTATTCTCCGTAGTCTCCACATTAGTTTTTTATTTTTCTTTTTTTTTTTTGTAAAAATCAGCGCGTTAATTAGAATGTGCTTCTGACTTTAACTTTGCGATGATGAAATACCAAAGTGAGGTCATTCATTTAAGAATAGACACAATTAAGCGCGACCCATCTAATTAATGAAACGTTGATCATATTTACTTGAATTGTAATGGTCTGTGATGCCGTGGTTCTTCCACTTGTGCAGCACGCAGTTATTTATTGTTGATTAATACAGTCAAATTTTTCTTTTGTCTGTTCAAGGGAGTTTGTGGCGAATGATGTCTCTTCGCCTAGTATTTTATTTCTCAAAAAAGAGCTGTCCGAGCAATCTATAACATCGGAGCCCGGAATACACTCAGAGACCTTTTTAAAGAGATTAATATACTCACTGTTGCGTCTCAATATATTTATTGTAAAATTTTGTATGTTAAAAATAATATTAATAGTTATCTAAAGAATAGTGACAGACATAAACTAAATACTAGAAATAAGGACAAACTAACTACGCCAATGATTCGTTTACAAAAAGTAAACAGGTCATTCATGGGGCAAGGTGTGCGCATGTATAATAAAATCCCACAGTCGATATTAAGTCTGCCACTTGATGAATTTAAACGAAAAATTAAAAGTAAACTTATGGCTAAAGCCTATTATTCTATTGCCGAACATCTTGACGACGCCAATGTGTGGGGTTAATACTGTTGATACTCACGTAGGCTAAAACAAGACTATTGTACATGTACTATTATATTGTAAACTGATTTTTTTTAAAAAGAGCTACTGTTGAGTTTCTTGCCGGTTTCTTCTCAACAGAAACTGCTTTCCGAACCGGTGGTACAAAAGTATTCCTAAAGTTAAAAAATGTCACGAAATGCAAAAGGATACTACTGCTTCTGTGGTCTTCTCTCAGAAGCCATTGCGGACATTTTGGATGAACCGGCTCATTTATGCATTAGAATCTATCATAGTAAGAATAAGTTCGTTTTAATTTTGGATACCTTATTGAATAACTACCACCAAAATTTATGCAAAAATATAAATTTAAGTCAATGTTGTAGGTATATAGAAAAGAGTCTCTTTCGCTAAATTCACATGAAAGATAGCATATTAGTGTTTTAAAAATATACAAAATTTAAATAGGTATACCTATTGTTTTTACATACAATTGTGTTTTTAGTGAAAAATAAATTAAATATTTATTGAACAAAAATACATATAAATTGAGATAAAAATATTTGACAATATCGACAGATACGTTATGTGGGAAAATACTGGTTAGTCAGTAGTGAATCAAATCATTGTTTATTAACAAGCTTTTAACCACAAAAACCATTCGTTTTTATGATGAAAATGTCAAAGTGGTATCGTCAAAATAACATATTTCATAATTTAATAATATACCTTTTAGTGGTCAAAATGTATGGATGACATGATTTCTTGTCGTGTACTACATAAGATTTTATTAATAAGTACTGGTAAGTCAATATGCTCGGCATTAATTATGATTCGTCGGGAAACTTGCGTTCAAATCTTAGTTCCAGCACAAACGAAGAAAACGAAGCCTCAAAAACATGTGATAATCTCGAAAAAAGTCTGCAGGGAAGGCATGTGCACAACGGTTTTTTTTTTCTGTACTACCGACCCGCCCCGGCTTCGCATGGGTGCAATGTATTATACATATAAACCTTCCTCTTCAATCACTCTATCTAGTAAAAGAAACTGCATCAAGATTCGTTGCGTAACTTTAAATATTTAAGCATACATAAGACAAACACAACAAAGACAACGGGACGACTTCGTTTTATACTATGTAGTGACTATGTACTATTAAACAGCACTGCTATAATGTAGCAATGCTGTTTAATAATTGGAGATTTATGTAGCACTCATTTATTGCAAGAAATATTGATTTGAAGAGAGCCTTAACATTAAATATAGATGACAAAACAATATGTAACATGGTTCCGAAATAACGAACCCGGCGTTCATATCAAACTTAACGTTAATAAAGCGTCATTCAAGTTGGAATTTCAATAGGCTGATGCATTGAAAAATAAATAAAATACATACGCACAGAGTTGGAGTTATGACCCGAGAGTTCCGTAGTATTTGCGATTTATTTTGCCTTTATATAGCACTTAGAAGGTGTAAGATAAGCATTTTTTTAAAGAACTTACGACTAAAACAACTAAATTGGCGGTTGTAATTAGTAGAACCGTGATGGTTCAGCTTTTGGGTGGTCGCTTTTACGAAAGGAATCAAAGAAACAAAATATAGTCAATTCATTATTTGTCAATTCCTCACAATTAACAGAAACAATGAACTGGGCTAATTACGCAAATACTTTCAAGACAAGCAGCACTAGTGGTTATATAACCGTCCGCGAACGCGGCCGAAATCCAAGTGACCACTGCTCCATGCGACCATGTGTCCCTTGGCTCGAGTAGATAACGTCATATCCGGTATACAGTGTTGCCAGCGCCAACACTTGGAATATTTTTTTGCTGCAAACTAATTTAGTCGGCTCTATCCAACGTACGTTTCAAGTGATATGGGTTCTATCTTCCGTGTCCGCTGCGGAACCCGAAAAGGGGCGCACGTCAGCCGAGAGAATGTATGATATGCGTAGATGTCGAAATGAAGTTCCGTGAAAATTGGAAAAAAGCCAATGTAAATCTGCTGTCTGGCATTCACGACTGAAACCATTGAATTTCTTTTGTCGTGCCGACGCGAAATTTTCTGCTACCCACTATTATACTTACTGTTTTACTAGACTCTAGAAAGTGGTCGTAGAATGGTTTGTTAATCTTGATAAATTGTTAATAACAAATCATCAAAAGATACTTAGAAATTCTTTCTAGTAAAATTGATATAATACCAATATAAAGAAAAATATGTGTGTACTTACAAGTCATACTCTTCAGCGCAACAAAAGAAAAAAAGCTAAAAATTTTATCCCCTGTGCCAGGGCTCTTTGTTTATGAGAAAAACATTAAGTGCAATTGATAAAGGTTTAAGTAAATAACTTGGAATTATAGTTCAATGTCAAAAAGTTGTTATTGGTTGCCATGGTAATACCGTGAAGTTTTTGCAATCAACTTCATAATGTCGGCTGTCGGTTTGCGCGCGCATCGAAAAAAAGGTTACTCTCATAATTTTTAGGGTACCGTACACAAACGGTAAAATGGGACCATGTTACTAAGACTCCCCTGTCTGTCTGTCCGTCTGTCTGTCTGTCACCAGGCTGTATCTCATGAACCGTGATAGTTAGACAGTTGAAATTTTCACAGATGATGTATTTCTGTTGCCACTATAACATCAAATATTAAAAAAATATTAAAGTGGGGTTCCCCCCATACAACAGACATGATTTTTTGCCGTTTTCATAGTTAACGGTACGGAACCCTCCGTGCGCGAGTCCGACTTGCATTTGGCCGGTTTTTTTTCAAACGCGCCAAAAGAAGTATAAAAAATATTTTTAGATATTGTTTTTTTTTTTTCAAATGGAATCAATGCAATTTAAACGCCTTTGATGGCATTAAACCATTGGCTTTAAACATGATTATGCTCTTCAAAGCTTTAGTGATACCTCTGTGATAGTAATCCAATTGGAAATGTTTTGTTTATGTGTGCGTTTAGAAACACTATATTGCAAGCATTGACAGAAGTGAAGTGGTCGAATAATAAAATGCATTCGTGTATCGTGTCTCTCGGTGCGGGCGCCCAACAAAAATGCAGGAAATTGAATTTTTTTATCGTCCTCCGCACAAAGCGCTCAAATAGCCCCTCGATGGAGGGCTTTGTGTCCGTTGTATCTCGACGCGTTTCGATGTCGTTTTTCGGAAAAATCGAAGTGGATTTGTGCAATTCCGACCGAGTATAAATTCATTTAAACGTCAGCGGGCTCGTCTGAATTTAAAAGCTAGTTTACACTCGTACTAGCGTCTGTAGTTAAGTTTTAAAGAACCAATAGTAGATCTGTTATTGTACGTACTGTGAATATTTTCAAAGCTGTCTATTACGATTTAACAGATATTGTACTTACGATATAATTAAACTAATAATTAAACTACTCTTGTTCCAGTACGGAACAGATATTTTAATTGTATATCCGGAATGTACATATTTATTTAATTCCATATATTTATATTACATTGGTTTTAGTATATTTATATATAATTTGGGAACAAGAATGGACACACGTGTCATTATGTAACAATATTGAAAAGAGAAATATTTAAAATCCTATACTTCCATCCAATCCTATATTATAAACATTGGAATTTCAAATTTAAAAAACAACGCCAAGGATATAGACAAATTAATGTACCTCTTTATGTACCACAAATTTCAAGTACCCAGTTGCTATATTTTTTGTCTGATAAGTTAACCTGATGTTATCACCGCCCATGGACGTCTTCAACACCTGAGGGGTTGGGGATGCGTTGCCAACTTTAAAAGAGTGTGCCTTGGTTGCTTCACTCACGGGAACAATCTAAAATACAATACTACGCCGGACTTCCTATGCCGTATTACCTTACTGGACGAGCCTGTCTTTTCGTACAACATCTGAACCTTACGTGTCCCGACCATGCGAGACAACCTATGGTTTCACTGCAAATGTAAATAATTAATTTTACTAAGACCATTCAAATTATCATTCCAATTAATTCTTCTGATGCGGAGGAGGAATCACCGATACAACATTCGTGTTTTAATAAACTTAGAGCAATAATATTAACTCATCAACAAATACCCACACATAAAGTGCCCAAAAGGGGAAAATTAATCGCTTCCTAACGACTGTTACAGCACGAAGTCAATCTTAAAATCGTCAGCAGCCGTAATCCTCAGCCGAATGGGGCATAGACAACCACTTATCTCGGTTTAAACTGCCGATACATTAAACTTTATGACCCATAGAGAAGAGATAATTTAGGGAAACATCCCCTACGCGGTGATATTTATGGGCATTACAGCGGCATATCATGCGTACTCGCTCCACCCACGTCTTAAATTATGTCGCCCTTGGTTTTAAGCTGACTTTATGTTTTGTGGGCGTGAATATAGGAGACAATTTAAAAGTTAAGGTTAAAAGACCCGCGTAGCGAGCTGGCAGTGGGTTTTCCTGAATTAAATTACCTACACCTTCCTAAGCCTTCTATCCATCAGCAAATCTTTTTGTAAATAACAATCGAACATTCGCTACATTTTGTATTTAATGTGGGTAAGGTTCCAAGAGTTTAATTATTCTTACGTTTTATACAATAAGTACTCTACGTAAAGCTACGAGCTCATAATTGATATTATTTATTTACTTTATTTACAGCTCATCCAAGAAAAGTCATAAGACATTTATAATAATGAGCTACAGATACTCCGAGTACGATCTTGTAATTAATTTTATTGTACATTTAATTAAACTGACGGTTCGCAGTCAGGATGAAATACAAATTCAATTAAATTTAAAAGTCGCATTCAAGATGGCGGGCGACACGGTCGAAATTGGCGCGAATTCCAAATATAAATTAGCGGCACCGTTCCGAGTACTAGCCACGCCCACAGAGGGGCCGCAGTTAAACGGAAATAACGTAACAAAGTGGTCGGGGCGATGGCGATACAAAGAAACGGTAGTTACGATTACCACGTATGTTCGGATCGTAAACAGACTTCAGTCGCCGGCGTCTCGCGGCTCGGCTGAAACTATCTACCGGGTTTTTGGCCGCGACAAGGAATTGGTTGTTGTACAGCCGCGCGCTAAAGTGATAAAGATAAATGGAAAAAATAAGCATGCGAATATTCCGAGGCAAAAGCATATACAGTAAATGAAATAATTTTGGTCGCGTCTGTCTTTACTACCGAGGACGCCCAAAGCAAGAAGAGTAAATTTTTCCCTTTATGGCATCTTACCAACAGACATCGTAGTAGTTAATCGCTGTTTACATTTTATGCAAAAAAAAAACTCATGTCTTTCGGTTAGTTGGGGCAAATCTTCGTCGCAAGAACTTTTTGTTAGCTGACAGTAGCTCCAGATGTATAAGCTTATGCGATATCTATGTAAAAAATGTCCCTGTAACTGAAGATTCAGTTACATCGAGTTTTTAGGAAAGTAAGGTTTGTAACAAACATAAAGAAAAACAGAATAAGGCATTTCAATAAGTTAAACTCTTTGGTCTTTATTGAATAGAAGGATAGCTTGATGATTAAGATAGATAAAATCTTGAAAGCAGCTACAGTGCGTCTCGTTATGGGTGTGATCCCCAGAGACAAGCCTATGTGTGATCAAGTAATAGATTTTCCAATCCTGAGTACATAAGGCACACTAATCACGTTTTCCATATTTGTTAAGCCCCCCGTGACACTGGAACTATTTTGTAGCGTGAGAGTTGTATTTTAAAAAGAAAAAAAAGTAATGATTTCTGACAATAGAATAATGTTCAGGAGTCTCTAATAATACTGTAACCATCATAACACATCCAAGCATGTAAACATAAGCGCTACAAATATAAACTGATAGAAGAAAAGAACACACTATTATTTAATAATAATTGAGAAGTTGTAGTCTCAAGATGTTATGTGATACAAATCAAATATCAATGTTTTAATGTTATTGCAAGCGACTGTACTGGGCGGGGCAGAAGTCCTGAGTCATTTTACAACGTTTCACGGTAAAACATTAATTGAGCAAAACGAAATCAAAGATGCGTCTCCGAACACGTCTCTGTGAACCATCCAAGAATTTAGTGCTCACACGAATGACATTTCAACTTAGTTGCTTAATATCATCAAAATGGTGAAAGCGTCATAAAGATTCTAATTTGGTTCTCATTATTATAAATTACAGATTAGAGTCATATCATAACATGTAGCCACTCTTCGTGAAATTGACACCCTTGGCCGTAGGGAACATTTAATTCATCTAAACTTTATGTCTAGACCACCTTAAACCCACTTTCACAGTAATATAATCTTAATTAGTTCAATATATTAAACGAAAAACTTATTACTGAAGGTTTAATTCATTTACACATTAACAGATATAGCTCATAATTGTGTTTAATTTTGACTTTCTATAGTCAATAGAGATTGGCGATGGAGGCTTAATTACTGGGGGCGATGACTGGTGATATGAGAGAGTTTTCTATTTTGCGGATTCCTCAATCATGTTTGTTACGACCACTCATGTTTCTTATGGCATTTCTACCGACTGATGACAAGCCGACTACTACTTACCACCTACACTACTACCTACTTACCAGTCGTCTTTATAACTTTGTTTTGCTTTACAATTCCTGCTCCTGTTAGCAAGTAAACGTAATACTTTTACGTTTCGAGTGGTGAGGGGTATCTGAAGCTTTTCTCGATGTGATGTGACACCTAACATGGCCGCGGAATCTCAAGAGTAATGAGTGGTCGTGTGAGGAGGTACTCTCTTACCAGCAAGTTTAACGCTTGATCATTTACCATCTATTTGCCAGTATAAAATATTACATAAATAGAACGTTTTGATTGCTAAGACACGAATAATCGCCGCGGAAACGTTTAATCTCCATATGGAGAATTAATTAAACCATTCTAAAGAGCAGGAAAACAATAAATTAAGGGAAAATATTCTTTTACTTTTTCATAGAACATTAGCAGCGATAACCACTATTTCTACGAATCAACTCGGGTCCTTCGAATTACCGAAAGCGGCGAGGATCAAACAAAACGCAACACATGTCCGCGAGCCACCTTTTAATAGCTAATTGACAATTAAATACAATAGGGACATCGATGTAAAAAGGTCAGCGCAAAGAACTAGCTATCGAGCGTTAAAATCTACATTCTAAAAGCAAATTTATTTTGACAACGAGCTATAAATGGCGTCAATGAATGAATATAGCTGAATGTCGAACGAGTTTCACTCGTGCAATGTTTAGACTTTTTAAAATTTTCAATTCCCTGTTCCCAAAAGATTTCAACGGCGTATTTACCAACGGTATATAATTATAAACGGTATATAAATATATAGGTTATTTTTGAGCTCACATTTTATTTTTAATTGCGTTTATAAAACCTATGTCATCATGATCTAACGTCCGCGAGTTTGCGCGACCTTTGTTAAATGATATATCGCTTTACTCGAACATTGTATGTACTTTGTACCAACCGTTGTTGCAACAAAAATCTTTTTTTTGTTCGACCAGTTCTTGCCTTACGTTTTAGAGAATGTATTAACAGTCAACCGCCTCTTAATATTTAACAGATTGGTAGAATTACTATGGTAGAAAACTACAGCTTTAATAGCTTCTGTTGCACGAATAGGCCAGGTCGACGAACTCCGTAACTCCTCTTCCACCCAGTTTACTGTAGTCTTACCGAAGACTGGTGTGAAGTATTCTTACCTTGCATGTCATTCAGTGAGTACAATACTCAATAATTCGCAACGAACCATTGCAACATCATGTCGTCGGGCGTCATTGAGCGGTAGTCCTCATTTACCATCAAGAAAACCGCTTGGTTAGTTACAACCCCCCCCCCCCCCCCCCCCCCCCCCCTCTCGCAACTAACATTAACGAACACTCCGTCACAGTAGCGTAACAACTCAACTCGGGCATTCGTTTAACAACCACTCACTTGTCAATGCGAACTTAACAATAAACAGTTAATGCATTCTAACGCCCGGTCAGATACGCGACGCGCGATAAAACCCCCGATCGCTCTGCGACACCTCAGTTAATTGGAATTTATGTAGGACGCGACCGCTTTGTTGCGATTCCCGTACCACGCGCCCTCTAATCGTTCTCGAATATCGAATTGGATTTCGAGGATTTCGACAATGTTACTACAGATGGTGGGGATGCTTACTGGCATCTGCTTTTCCGCCCTAACATAAAGTTGGTACCTTCCAAGCTTGAATATTCCTCATGCGATGGACTGTCTTATAACCATATTCACTCTTCTTCTCTTTGCCATATATTTTTTTCATGTGAAAAATTGTCAAACGAGCAGACGGTTCACCTGATGTTAAGTGAATACCGCCGCCCATGGACATCTGCTACACCCGAGGGTTGCAGATGCGTTGACAACCTTTTGAAAATTGGGCTCCGGCCACCTCACTACCAGACGAAACGCGAAAGCATTATACTTTCACTTTACGCCGGTCTTCTGTGAGGTCATGGTACTTACCCGGACGAGCATGCCCATTCGTGCAGCAGCCGAGGCTGCTGCGTGGCGCTACCACCGTAGACTATTAATATTACCAGGTGCTACCGCAGGCATTCACGGCTACAAAAGCTGTTAGGTCTTAAGCTTAACTTTCACCGAACGATTGAAAGTGAAAGAAATGAATTGGAAAGAAATGGAAAATTGGCCGCATATTTAAGTAACTTTACCAATACCATAACAAGAGTCTAGAGCGCTATAAAATAACCTCTCAGAAGTACAGAGATATTATAAATGAACGCAATTTTTCAGAATACAATTTTGTCTGAAAGAATTTATTTATTCTTAATGGAGACTTGTTCTCAACTAATTTCAAGAGTTTTGGTTACAGACCACCTTACAATTGCATAACAAAAAAAAATGTCTGTCTATCTGAAATATGATAATATTTTTACCATATTTTGGTATTGATCATGCTGTATTTATATTCAAAAGTCGAATTTGTAACATCTATTTAAACAATATTGTATGCATATTCCTTGTTAAGTTTCCTATGTTGTGATTAGCTAATAAAATAAAATCAATTATAATCAAATCAATTTTAGCAATATACTGAATAATCTAAAAGAAGAATTCAGAGAACACGACATATTCAATCAACATACTAGGGTAACAGAAATTAAATATAGATACACAAATGTTGCAGAAACACCACGAGACGTTAGTTAGGTACAAACATTTGGTGAGATCGGTGCGAGAAAAGCAGAATTAGTAGGGGTAACGCCTAACTCGGGGGTTTTTATTATTTACATATTTTCTGTTCAGTTTCGGGTAGCTTCCGAACGGCTTCCGGAGTAGATTACAAAGTACTTTATTTGTGTTCTTGGCGTTATCTTAATTGCTTAATTAAAGGCGGCGCGAGTTTATTAAGAAGCAACTCAGCGTAATTGCCTTTTGGAATTGTTAATATCAATGGATGAATTCTGCTCGTGACGGACGCCAAGATCGAAATCTAATTAGTGTTACGAATTCGGTTATGAGTAACAGCGTATGTTAAGGCAAACACAAGACATTCAAATAAGCAACCTTCAAGTTCAATTCCCATTACTGGCACCAAAGACATATTAACATAATTGACTACTAATTTTTTTTTCAGCACAGCTTAGTGACAACGAAAAAGATCTGTTAGAAATGGATTACATGTTCGGCTGTGGTTCAAATGACTGAATAAAAAAGGGATTTGTTCTACAGAGTTAGTGTATTTATACATCTATAGATCATAGATGGAATTACTAGTGTGGTATTTTTAATAATTGAAAAAAAATCATGAGGATACTGACATAACTAAGATAAAATGTAACTACTGTTAAGTCTGGCAACCCACGTGTGGCCACGTTGTGAATTTAGTCCAACCTCTGGTTATGGACTCCACCTAGCAGAGGGATATTATACGTTTCATTTTTTTAAGAATTAAAAAACTAAAAAATCACCTTCAAGTTGACTTCACTGCCCTCTCTCTGTACAATTCTCGGTAAGTAATTAAAAACGTTTTAATAATTGTAGTTAAGTAAGACTTCTGTTAATTGCGCTTGTTATCACTGAATCGCTGACGTGATTCATTTAAAAGAAGAAAAAAAAACTATTGTTGCTGTTTAAAGGACTTAAAAGGACACAGAGGTCACCTTTGAATTTTACACTGTTTTTATTAGGAATAGACCAATCAAAATATTCCGTGCCTTTAGATTGGAAGGTTAAACTAGAGTGTGGTAATTTTTTGGAGATAAATTGGATTTGTATGAATACTCATGAGCAGAGGCAACATTATTATAGGTACTAAAAACCGGCCAGGTGCGAGTCGGACTCGCGCACGAAGTGTTCTGTACCGTTATCTATAAACACGGCATTATTGTTTTTTAGTATTTGTTGTTATACCGGCAACAGAAATGCATTATCTGTGCAGAATTTCAACTGTCTAATTATCACGGTTCATGAGATACAGCCTGGTGACAGACGGACAGACAGACAGCGGTGTCTTAGTAATAAGGTACCGTTTTACCTTTTGGGTACGGAACCCTAAAAAAGACGTTCGGCTTCGTTAAGTGTAGGTACTTCGCAAAAAGATATCTAGCTAAATCAAAGCTATCTATATTTATATGTATACGCTTCCCTCTACTAAGAGTGAACTAATTGTCTGTTCATCTTTGAATTGCAATTTAAAAAGCTATCTAAAACACGGATAATATCATTGCATTTTTAGCCCAATATAAATATAACATTGAACTAAATTTTAACTCGGTTAATTCAATCAAATCCGATTATTCGATACCGATCGCACATAGAGTTATCATTCATTCAATTGAGCACGTTTACAGTTTCAAGCGTTAAAAGGAGCGTGCCAATTTCCTTTAATGGAATCTAATTTGATGCTTATTGCGACGTTTTACATTTAAACCGGACCAAGGAGTAAGTATTTCTAGACTCGACACAAGGAAACAAACGACTTACTGACGTTATTCTCAGGAAATTTGTTTCGTATGGCGGCCAAATCTTTTTAACCTTATGGCTGGTAGTGATAAATTACCAGATATCCATGGAGGATACACAAAATGCTAAGACTCTGCCATTTCACTTTATACCCAATTGAAGTTGTGTATTCTCATGGCAAGATTGGATAGGTTTTCACTAGGTCCTACCCATTACAAAGGGCCGTATCGTGGGTTCTGGCTAGCTCACGAGAATGGAAAAAAAATCAGTGAAAGTAAAGTAAGATTTTCACTATCTAATTAAATATAATGCGTTTTCTACCTAAGACTATGTAAAAAAGCACCATTATTATTCCAGTTGTGTTGCATATTATATCCATTTAACAAGTAAGTTATTTTTCTTTGAATGAATAGAATTCTGATCAATTTAGTCACCAGCTCCTTAACGATGACAGTTGGAAAACTGACACTATCAACAGTATGTTCCTCTCCTTTGCGAAAAGAAAATCCACCTCGTTTTAACTAGAGGAGTAGACAAAAGTATAGAGACCCGGTGAGTCTGATGTTGGAAAGGGAAAGGTGAAATTTAATGATGTATTTATTGGCCAGATATCACTTGCTTGTATTCGAATTTACCATCAAGTTTTAAAGAGGCGCTCTTTTGATGAATGCGTGGCTTAGTTGCCAAGTTATTGGCTTCGGCGTCGGGGGTCGTGTGTTCGATTCCCACTTGGCGATAGTTGTTCCGCATCTGGGCGTTTGTCCGCGTGAAATTTATGTTTGTAAAACGTCCTTCCAACACAGGTTAATATTATCCTTGAGTAAGGGCAATATTTAAAAAAAAATTGATGACTTTTGCCCACTGAGTTTCTTTCGCTGGTTCTTCTCAGTAAAGTGGTTTTCTCAGTAAAGTAAAGTGTTAAAGACTCTTCTAGAAGACTTTAGCACCTGGCTGGCGTTGCGTTAAATTTGCATTCGGGCGTCAGCGTGATTTCCCCGGCGATCGGCTATCGGCCGCTCCATCGCTACGATCGTCGGAATTGCCACCCCGGCAACGAGCCGCGTATCCAAATTGAAAATCAACTCTTTTTTATTCACGGCTCCCATTCGACACGCCTATTCTGAAGCGGAGCCTGGTTCGTATGTAAACAATGCTGGGCTGAAAATGCTATGCACATTTACTTTCTTTTATACTTCAAACGACGATTAAGGTGAGTCGTATACCTATAAGGTTCTGCTCCTCCGTCCTGCACAAATATCTATACTTCTTGCCTTAACGTGGAGCTGTCATATTTCTCTGGCTTAGCTGATTACGCAACAGTAGAAGTTTTTTCTGTTTAACTAATACTTTATAAACAAGTGACAAGCTCTAAAGTGTTCATAGTTGCTACTGGTATTATTTTAAAGATACCAGACGTGCTCTGCCTTGTTTGGGAGCCAGTTTTAAGTCAAGACGTTAGAATGTAAAAACTAATCTGTTTGTATTTTCATTAATATCTTATGATATTTGAACTAAAATAACCATGCCTTAAATCAAGCGATTTGGCAATAACTTAGTTCAGTTACTTCCAGAGCCAGCAATCAATTGAGAAACTTAACATTAGATGTAACTAAGATAATTGATTCTATAACACTAGCACCCAAAGACTAAAGTTTGCAAAATAAGTGATATCGCAACGACGTGGCTGAATCTGTTCAGAATAAAGAGACGGTTACCGTTCGTCTCATTCCGAAAAGTTTGCATAGCAAGTGTAGGCGTATAAGATTTTATTGCAAATAGTATCGGCTTACCCTACTCGTCGTACCTACTACGACCCCCGAATCGAACCATTTGGTTGACAAAAGAAAGTTCTACTTATAAAAAGTCTAAATTACCTGCATTGTTAGCCAAATCGGCCATTTTATATTTTCTTTATGTATAAATCCAGCAGTTTGCTGTAGTACAGCAACCAACACACACACTCTCCACGCTCAGATAATACCAACGAGGAGCAGAAGTATTAACGCTTTTGCTTTTCACCCGATGAGTGAAATGAACACTTCAGTGGTAGACAAGACATCTCATGTGCTGTTTCCATTTCAATGACGTAAAAGTAGAGTAACGGCCTATGTCCCACTGCTGGGGAAATCCGTCTTCGGAGATGTTTGGAAGATATGTGGAGGCATCTGTAGCGAGAAGGCCTTCGTACATTTTTTTTTTCATATTATCTCGAAAATTTACAACGTAGGTTTCCTCACGATGTTTTCATTCACAAAGTGGTAAGTAAGCACTTACATTACCAATTTACAAATTCATTGTACCGGGATCTCATCTCCGTTGCTCAAATATAATAATATAATCATAGACTATTAAGTTTTGATTTATTTCACGTCCGGAAGGGTAGAGACTAGCAGTATCCGAATCATCTCGAAAGTGGAAAATGAAACGAGCAAAACAACACAATGTTTAAGTAAAAATCGAATCGTTTCTTCGATAGCAAGAGTCGTCTACAGAGGATGAACTCGTTCCGTAAACGCCTTCTGGAGCATCGTTGGCAATTCGCCGCATAATTTTATCGGAGAAGCAGACATTATATAAATATTTTGGACGTTTCTGTATGCTGGGCGCGCGTTATGCAAAGCTCTATGTTTACTCGTCTGAAGACGGAACGCGTTATGTTAATACGTCAGGTTAATAGCTACTGCGGGCTCGAACATAACCAGTGAAAATCCTTTATCTTTTTTGCTGCGAAAGAAACGCCTCTTTACCATCGATAGCTCGATGTGATGGCTATTCTTGTTGAATATACGTTTCATAATCACTCACACCCGTTCACACAAAGCGATAGCCAGACATCATCGACTTCTATTTGAGTCTCTAATGAATTATTTGTTTTCCGGCACTAACGAACTTAAATAAATATTGTTGTAACGATCCGAAAACTAATTAAACCTGCGTTTTGAAATTTCCCCACTAGCTTCCTGAACTTAGTATTAGTGTGTTAGTAAAACTCTTATTCTCTAGTAGGAAATAGACATTAATGTTATTGTTATTGAGATTGGTACGTATAGATAAAAGCTTATCTACTTCAAGCAATTCTAACTACCTTATTCAACATCTACCTTCGTCCTTTTACATTGCCTTTTATTTCGATTCCCATATACAAAGTACACCACGCTTGGAACATCTATTTGCAGATCACAGAGTTTTTGGCACATGTGAATTTCCCATTACCTCAGGTATCTTTCGGATCTCAGTGGATAAACTTAAACAATTGCACAACGCGTCCAATCTAATATATGGGAACTAAATCTCGAGTCAAAATCTTATCTTTATTTATAGTATATTAACCGCTACATCTATATCTATATAAATGTTTATTTTACTTTTATCTATTCTAGTCAAATTTCATAGAATCCTTTACGAGGATTCGAACTTTACATGTACACTCAAATATAGAAGGTATTATACTAGCCAATGAGCCGTGGGGCACATGCTAAATATCACTAAAGCATTATACTAAGACAGTGCAGTAAATCCAAGAGCGCCTATAAAAGGATCATATGACATTAGAATAATTCAGCCATATGTATGCTATGCCGGCATTACCTTCCCATGAGAGCCTCCGATAGGGTATCTTCGGATCTGTTGCGTATTGTTGATTTTCAATGAATTTCCTCGGGCTTATATGGAAAAGCGAATAAATGCCTCTCACTCGACTTTATGTTAAAATTGTCAACCAAGTGTCGGATTTAATACATATCGACCGACAGTCCGTTGCTCAAAGTATTACGGTAGCGTATTCCATTCGATGGTTTCTTATCAAATTATTTTGATATCTTGAGGCGGGCTTGCTATCTACGGTCTTTGATTTGTATCTAAATAGCGTACACTAATGAGTTTTTAATTCATCGAATTCA
Organism: Iphiclides podalirius; assembly: GCA_933534255.1. Lineage (NCBI taxonomy): Eukaryota > Metazoa > Arthropoda > Insecta > Lepidoptera > Papilionidae > Iphiclides > Iphiclides podalirius. The sequence continues at coordinate 5,174,851 of OW152838.1, read as the reverse complement.
TTTTCTTTCTTGTATCCCTTACTAAGTGTATCCGGTGGAATATCTCGCCGTCAGCCACTATTGTTGCTAAAAGAAGCTTAATGTTAAAATGAAGTTAAAAGAAGCTCGCAGTAAAGCTTTTGCTTCACTTTATTGTTTATAAGTATTTTTTTATTTATTTCTTTTATTTTTTGCTTAAATTAGTTTTTATTTTATCTTTTGTTGTGTGCGTCCTTTTTTTGGTAAATAAATGTATTTTCTTTCTTTCTTTCTTCCGTGTCTTAAGTGTCAATTGGCATCTGTAGTACAGCCGTCAATGTCAGAATAAACACTCGATTTTATGTTAGGGACTGGTGTAATCGATAGATTGTGACAGAAGTGGTGTGCAACTCGATGCTGTTTCATAATTGAAAGCAGATCTTAGCACCGACTAAATTTCATTTTTATGATACAATTAATAATAGTGGCTGCAAACAGTTCAGTTAAAATCAAGGCTCATGCGGTACGAAGTCAAACTTTAATTAGAAAGTTTTATATAGAAGTGATTTTTTTTTAATGAGAAAAGTTAGCCAGCGATTCGAGGACCGCTGCTTATGGACGACTACAATACCGAAGGGTGCGTTGCAAATCTTTAAAAAAATAAGCACCGGCTGCCTCACTCACTAGACGAGACCCGAAAGTATAATACCTCCACTGTACGCACATATATTGACACTAGCCCTTTCGACGGTAAAATACATAATGACTAAGGACTATTAGGTTATATCATTTGTGATGAATTAAATTTTGTAAAACAAAAATATGCTTCTGTATGTCTTAACCGGGATCTGAACTCTGGTTGCTCGAATATACAGAAATAAAGGACGAATGGACGCCGAGCTAATTCATACTCTTTGGTAAGAACAACCGACGACTGTAAAAGTTTGTAACGTGCATCTAAACATGTCTACAGCAATAAGGTAGTGCCAAGGCGTTCAGAAAGCGATCAAATATTACAAGACTCCATTCGGACGGTCCGAATCGGAATTAGAACGTCCGCTACGTTTTAATTTGATGGTCTAGCGAAACTATTAACTGCGAACATTGTTGGTCGGTCACTTGTCCATTTATGATCGCCAGACGCTTTTAATGTTGCCATTAAAGCGGAGTTACTGCCGCTGTCTGTTTGAAACGGTAATATCTGCATAATGGCGATGATTCACTCGTTACCCGCGAAATGGAACGGTGACAACGGTCGAGGTATGGACACTAAAATCTCAAATTAAATAATTTAAAATCGTGATAGCTCACTGTCCGGGCGCTTGCTTTTAATTAAATATACTCAGGCAACCTTAGTTTAATCCCAGGTGCCGGCACCAATGAAACTGTTAATTTTAAGTGTTCACTTATCACGTGCTCAGCGGTGAAGGGAAACATCGTGAGGAAACCTGCATATTTTCCTAATAATAAGAAAGAAAAATGTTTCAAGGACATGTGGAGTCCGCCTATCCGCAGTGGGACCGCGTTGTGGACTATGCCCTAATACCATCTATACAGAAAGAGTCTTTGTATCTGAATAAGTCAGCAGTGAGACATAAACATAGTTAATTTACTTTTTCTTAATGTCGTCTATTCATCGTCATCATTTCTGTGTTCCAAGTCCGCTGACGATCATAGGCCTTTAAGACCGTCACAGAATTCACTACTGGGTCACACATGGCTTTCTGTCACAGTCTATTATTGTATCAGGTCATCACTGTCATCATTGTAGGTTTTCTCTCTACAACAATGATTTAAATAAATCACAATGTAAGGCGTAAGGTAAAACCTACATACATATCTCACAAAAAGTCATCTTTGCAGAGGATATATTGTACGTATTACTGTTTACGACATAACCTCCAAATATTTTGACACTATTTTGTTACTCACATGCTATCTGATAATACATGCCTATTATAAGATATAAATTTAATGATTTTATCGGTAATTTGCATAGGTTTACTTTAGAAAATAGACGATAGCTGCGACATGATAGTCGTGCTATCTCTCTCTTTATGTCTTCATGCCCCATAGTAATATAAACGTGCATAGAAATGTATGCAATTAGTTACTTCATTAAAGTACATAGCTGCATGCAATGAAAACTTTGCAACTGCAAATGAAAGCAGAATTCGCCTACCGCGATTTAATGCTACTTTCTACCACGGCCTCTTAATTTATCACCCCGCATACCCAAGCGGTTCCTCGCGACATCTTACGCCCCCGTATGATATACGGCGCGGTGGTTTCCTGCAAGCCTCGCTTCCGATCCACGCCCCCGCTGGTGGATTCTGTTAGCACGCCCTCAATGCTGACGGACCGTTTCGCTCGTTAGCGTGCGCGTGTGCGGCGTGCGCACACGAATCACGAGCGTGTGTGCGGCGAAGAATGTTGCATTAAGGGCGAGTTGCCCGCGATCGAGGCGTTCTATTTTTGAAAAATGGCAAAATTTTAAATTGCCAGTATCAGTAGGACACGTTTTGCTGGTGTTGTAATTTGAAAAAATTTGCTACGAGTTTTATTTCTGAAAAAAAAAAATAATTATTGATGTAATTTCGAAGTAACGTATATTTATTTATGACACGGCTAGTAATTAAGACGTTCTTTTTTTTAAAAGTGTTATTCTCTGTGATGCTTTTTACTTACATAAGATCACATGAGATTAATATGGGCCTCTGGGCCTTTATAATAAGATCTTTTTATATATTAATTAATTTCATTATATAAAATCTATTAACTCTTGAGGGACGCGAGGGACGCGAGGCGACCCCAATTTACCATCGTAAATTAGTCTACATTCCTGATTTTTGAACGTCAGATATCTACAACGAGTATCAGGTATGCATATCATACAAAAAATTTATTAAATGGTTATGTTCAGGCAAAGCACAACACCAGTAAATAATCTCAAAACAAGTATCGACGGAAATCGAAAAAATTTACTATTCGATAGCTCACTCAATCAAGCTTACTTCCACTAAAAGAGATCGTCGATATTTAGCTCTCGCATTAGAAGATTAACGGCGAGACAAAAAAGCACTTACTTTAAAGACCGCGCACCAAAACCTGGCTGAGGGGTAAAGTGACACACCACATAATCCCAACGCAAACACTGCTAAAGGAGACCGAAAAAAACTGAGATGAACAGCAAAGCCGCATCATGCAGTGCTGTAGCAAAAACAGGGCCGGCGCTAGACCACCGATTCGAAGCCGTAGGCAAACATTTGCGATGCGATTAAGCGCCGCGAGGGACCCCTGATTGATGGGAATTTGATATTTGCACAGATCAAAGCAAAGCAGAGACGTCCGGAGAAAATCGTCCATAGAACACTTATATATATATATATATATATATATATATATATATATATATATATATATAACGTTGCCCTTATTTTAGGATAACATTATCCTGTGTTGTTAAAAACATGAATTTCACGTAGAAAAACACCCAGATGCGAAACAATTATCTGTCGGTCACACAAAATACAACTATTTTGTGTGACCCACAGATGTCCCGCATGGGAACCGAACCCACCACCCCTGACGCCGAAGAAAAACCTTTGCAACTGGGCCACGGAGTCCTGACTCTGTTTACAGTAGACTTGAAGGATTCGGTGTTGGCAGTTGGCTGTGTATATCAAGAGATATTAGGGACTTGTTCATCTTAATAATTTGTATACATTGCCAAAATTATATTTCAACCATCTATTCACTGCACAACATTTAAAATGGTTTAAAATCATTCTCGGGTCAAGAAACCTGACAGAGTATCGCTTATTTGTTCGAAAATTTAATAAGTGAGTCATTTGATAGACAGTGATATTTATACTGTAGAAATACAAACAAAAAAACTGGGTGGTGCATGCTAGTAGGATTCGAGCTTGGTTTATCAAATCGAATTTGGATGACCCAGGTCACTGAACCATTTACTAATTGCAACGTTAATAAGGTAGTTCATATTATAGTTAGTAAATCGTTTAGGGTTAAAAGAAAAACAGTCTGATCCATAATTACTCTGTGTTTTTCGGTGGGCAGCTGAATCCATAATACTTTGTCGTAGTTTTAAAACAATTAAACACATTCTGATGTTTCAAATACATTATTTGGATGTGGGAACCACTTCTGTTATTTTTGTACAGTCCCAGTAACTTTGGACGTAGGTATACAAACACATCAAAACTAAACTTGTTCTCAAATTATTACTTAAGAGCAAAATATGATTAAGGTTCCTTAATTATTTGATAATGAATGCAATTATTACAAGACAAATAAAAAATGACGCAATTGAACATCTCAGGTCTGCATAATTTTCTATTTCTATGCAATTTGCAATTGTTGAACATGATAGTCTAAATTAATCAAATGAATCATCAATTAATTTAGATTTTATTCTCGTGGATTTTTTTTCATGCTTTTTTATATTTTTACTGTAGTTACTTTATATAAGTTTTACTGTAGATAGATTTGAAATAAATACTGCGAGAATTGTGTAGATGTTGCTATGGTCATCTCGCCGTTTACTAACGCGCACCACGTACTAGATTCGATTCTCACATGGGACAATTTGTGTGATCCCCAAATAGTTGTATTTCAAAGTCAAAGTCCAATATCTTTATTCAATATAGAAGCATTACACTTGTTTATTGATTGTCAAAAAACTCTACTACCGGTTCGGAAAGAAAGCCACTTACCTGAGAAGAACCGGCGAAATAAACTCAGCCAGTGTCTTCTTGTAACCTTGATTTTTCGCGTTTGAGAAAGCGACGCAACAAAAGGATAGTGACTAGTGTACTTTGAACCTAAGCCGTTACTTTGCCAACGTTACAGCATTTTAAAACAAAACAAATAGATCCCAAAGCCAGCTGCTAAGTGAATTAGGGAGACGACAAAGCAAAAAAAAAAAGAAACTACGTGCAAAATTCGCCATCGCGAAATGCAAAACAAACAATTTCTCGTTTGCCAATCGCCGACTTCCTACACAACTTTGGCCCAAGCGTACGGCAAACATTCCCAATGAGGAGACAACCTGTGCAAACAGAGTTGGTCAAACATTTGCCCATGTTTCTGGGATCGGACCTAATCGCTCTCATGCGCCGTAGTTACCTCAAGAAATACGATTATCGAAACATAAGATTGGGCAGATTATAAGCTATTGAAAATAAATTTTTAAGGTTATTGATTTTTAAATTCAATAGGCATATACGTGACAGTAACAAGATTCAAACAGTATAAAATAATTTAACTTATAAATACATGTAGTAACATAGCCAGGAATATATATAATAGGAATTAATAGTAGTAACAATTGTATTTTCCCATACAAACTGTTCCTACCTGTCAAACATTTTATGCGTGAGTTCCGAAAATTCTTTTTCTATGCTTTCAGATTCATAAATTGCCTAGAAATGATTTATATGGCAAAACGTTTGCCGGATCAGCTAGTGTAGGTATATTTTTTTTAACAAACAATCCTAATCGAATTATATTTTATTTGTATTCATACCTTCTTCACGCATATAAATACATTTAGAATAAACTATTTTATAATATTAACGTGTATTTCGCAGGGTGGGAGGTTAAAGATAGAAGCAGTTCGTCAAGTTAACGAGAGTCGTCTTAAAAAACCAATTTATCTATTTAAAGTAAGTAAAAATACACTTAACTTAAAACTGTACAATCCTAGCGGCGACATCAAAGGCACCGGTGGCGCTAAGGGCGCCTACACAAGCCCGTGAATGCCGACACTTCGCAGCATCGTAACTTGACTACTTAACATGCATCTCTACATCTCGTTAAATATCTTAAAACACAAAAATACCTAACTTACGTCATGGTTTTATGGATAGATTTTATAGATTTTACCACTATGGTCTTTAAAAACTTATATTAGTGAGTTTATTCGAATTTATACTAGGCCTTTTCAAATTTACCGAATAATACGAGCCCATTATAGAAGCAAGTGGGTTTGATTATACAGCGTGTCGTTACCATCGAGACAATAAATGAACACACGTCTAACGCTACCTGCCAATAATCAGAAAAAATATTAACGTTAAACAAAATCCATAATTAAAAAAAATATTTTTCAAACAAACTAATTAAGTAAAAAAGAAACAAAATTTGTAACATCCTATACAACTCGCGCCACAGCGTCGCATTACAAGCCTCTCCTTCTAACAGTATGTTTTGTCTCTTTTAAATTCATTCAACCCATTCATATGCTTCGTGACCTTTACAAATGAACTTTATGTTACACTTTTATATGTAAGGGTGTTCTAAAATTGTTTGTTGTGGAAAATTTTATAACTCGGTAAATATTGATGTTTAAAGAATGTAAATGTTTAATACAATTTTTAAAAGTTATCCTCTATATGTGTGTTCATTTATTGTCGCGTTGGTAACGACACGCTGTATAATGTATGAAAGATGTGTTTATGGTGTGTGAAATAAAAAAAAACTTTGATTCTATTAACTGGCCGAAGAAACCTGAACAGGTATATGGTAAGATTGTTTTCTCGCGAAGTAATTTAAATTTATATTCCAACATATCAAATTTAATCGATATGCAACAATTATTTTCAATATTTTCCATCCATAACGACATTGCCCCTTGACCCCGAAAGGGGGTGTGATTAATGACTTACTGACATATATTCGTAAATCGACCAGTGAAGACTACTATTAAAAACAGCTTGTGAGTAGATATGTATATAAAAACTCTAGTAACGACTACGGTGGTAGGGCCACGCAGCAGCCTCGGCCGTCGTGGTACTTACCCGGATGGGCCTGCCCATCACACCTGACAGGAAACCAGCGTAAAGTGGAAGTATGACAAATACTTTCGCGTTTCGTCTGGTGAATGAGGTAGCCGGAGCCCAATTTTCAAAAGGTTGTCAACGCAACTGTAACCCTCGGGTGTAGCAGATGTCCATGGGCGGCGGTATTCACTTACCATCAAGTGAATCGTCTTCTCGCTTGGCAACTTTTCACATAAAAAAAATTTAGTAAAACTGCTCATGATTTTGTATTGAGAGTGACCGTCTGAAACCTGTCGTGTTACACGTTGGAAGTGAAGTGGGAGTCGAAAGGGCGGCCCGTGAAAAAAGCCGGTGTTTACACAAAGCCGAGAGGCGGCGGCTCAGATGTGTTGGCCTGTGTTTACAAGAGATTAACTTTAGGAAGGACCGAACGGTGAGGATAATTGTGTTGTATGTTCACACACCGCGAAACGCACCTTGGATGTAGAAATGGCTCTGTAGGCAACGCTTAACTTGGTGCTATAATTTTGGAATCTTGTCATGATGTTCGCGGTTCTCTTATAAAAAAATTCATTTTGTGGTAATAATTATCCTGGTGTCAGATGGGATCTTGCACCATTTAATATTAAAAATTTACAGAATGTTTCACAGTGATCCCTTAAGTTATGAAAAGTTTTTTCTTAACAGGGATAGTGTGGGATAGTACGAATCCATAAGAGACAGGTATATTATTTTAAAAATTCAATTTAGTCAATTTTTTCAGTCAAGTATGAGTGTTCAGTAACAAGACAAAAACGTATTAATATTGTTTTAAGACAACTTTAATCTTTTATTAATATAATTTTTAACCTACTTTACAAAGGGAGAAGTATCTTAATTTGCTTGAACATATTTTTTATGATTGTTAGTACCTTAAAACTCAGTCATTTATGAAGCGAATTTATAAGTAGGTTTGCGTTAGGTTCGGTTTAACTCCCATATGGTAAATATCAATGTTATTGATATTGTATATTGGACTTCGAAGTAAAGTAAAAAAAAATCGTATATCGGCTAATTCACCAAAACCACATACTCCAAATCAAATCGAGAGTATTCATGAGATACTTGAAGTCAGCTTTGTTTTTTGTTAATAAAAAAATTCACACGTTTGACATATTCAAAATATGTAGTAACGAAAAATATATTTCGTATATAAAATTAAGTCTGGGAATTTGCAGTGAAACCGTTAAAATCTTCTAACCAGAGGATACTATTTCCAGCTGTGGGAAGCTTCGCTTGCTACCTTCTCACATGAAAATTACAGGTTTTATATCAAATATATACTACACGTTATTTCAATTATAGTACTAATGGATGTTAAGTACGTAGTGTATTTCAATGTCACAGTTTTTTCTATATTAATTAGAAGCAAGCGCCTCAAGTAGATACGGTGGGGTGTCAAAAGTGCGAAGGTACTTAAGGCAGCTCTTGAAATAACGGAAATATCCAACGCATCTACGTTGCCTCAGATAAGATGTTCCAATCCATTAGCACAAACAAAAACTTTAAATTGTTATCCAAATATGTTAACCTACTTAAATCAGTATCCTACATAAATGTTTATCAAACAATAAAGTTTGTTAGTGGTGAGGCGATGTTAAATATTCTTATAGATAAAGTTAATTATAAATGGAATTTGTTACTTTGTTTAAGTGATAAAAATTAAATAAATAATTAAAGTTTTTTAGAAATGAGTTTTAAAAATCAATGATGATTTCAATACAAAGCAAAAAGTAATACAAAGTTTGTTTTCAGAACGTTTGAGAGTACACCAGTTTTTAAATTAAAATTGCCAATGTCCTGTCGACCATTGTAGCATTTCAATGCAGAGCACTCCTACACATTTTATATACTCGTTGCTTGTATGTTAAATATTAAATATATCAATTCTCCGTTGACGTGTAAGTAAATAGTCTGGATGCACGCTTTGCAAACGCTGTCATAGGCCTTTATTTTTAATATGGCGACATTTGTTACAAATCCAACATGGCGCCGGTTCGACAGAGAGCCCTTGTTTGGACAGCATAAAACTCGTCGCTGACAACGATGCAAGAGAAATGGAATCGATCAGGACCAGTCTAATATTAATATCCACCTTTCATACACTTTACATCACCCATCGTCACGGAACTGACTGAGGTGATTGATTTATGTGCTAATTTCGTAGATCCGGGCTCACTGTCAGCTTGTGATTATTTTTTTTTATTAAATCGCCAGAAAATAGCATATTAGATGTATATTTCTGATTTCAATGATCTAATACGTAAAGAATTTCTAAGGTATAAAATTTAAAGACCAATTAATCATTCAATGCTTTAAACGTTGTCAAATTCATCTATTGGTTAATAATATCTGAAAAATAGAAAATACCAATTTACCTACTAATTTTATCTACCAAATAAAGCATTATCATAATTCGAAAAAACCCAAAGAAGTACTAGTTGTATAAAATATTTTACGTTAACCTATTTGAAACCAAATCACCTTATTAAATTCAAAGTTAAATTATTATGGATGGCTGACTAAATTCATCGTCTAATGTGATACTTATCATTGAGCCTAAACTATAATAATTATGTCTAATAAAAATCTGCACTATAGCATAAACATAGAGGTAACTTATGTCAAACTCTACTTGTATTTCCAAGCCTGTTTTAACATCGCAGGGTTGTACCTTTCCCCCTTCCATTTGGTACTAAATTAAAACGGACCGCGTGAGTCGTGAGACTAAATGTCGTTTCTGATGCACCCAATATCCACGACGGCGAACACTCCGAGCGAAATAAGACATCCGAGCGACGGAGCTCATATTTATTTTTATTTATTTATGATTATTTGCATGGACCCGGCCCGATGTGACAATACAGGCGCTATTGTTTTCCGAAATAATAACGAGATATGGCGCTTCGATATGCTTATTTTTTTTAGTGCGTCGTCACGAGAAGTTGCCCTTAGAGCGCCCTCGTTATATGTGAACATTCTAACTAGTGGATAATCGGGACTCTTTTTTATTTAACTTTTTTATTTATTCGGCCAAAACTCTTATATAATAACGACGATGCTTTTGTATGCTTGCACATAAAGGTTGTAACTTGTGTCAAAATATACCTGTACTTTCGAACGGGGTGCCACGGGGTTCTTACCTTTGCCCCATACATTTAGCTCAATGATGTACTTAAAAACAAAACAAAAAATGGTTTACTAGTTTACCTCAGAAACCATTCACGTAAAGGTGAATTTCAGTTTATACGTTCCAAATTTTGATAATATATCTAAGCATTAAAAACCGAGATTACGACCTTCATTGGTTGAAATGTCAGCGCAAATTCAAATTGACATATTACATAACATTTCAGATATGTATTCATGTATCCCGTTACTTGCAGTCCTCCTTCAGATGGGACAGTCCGTGCAAATCAGAAATCACACAAGCCCTAGTCCGAGAGGCACGGCGTAAGTCGGGACGTATTTTATACTGAAATGGCATTTCAATAGCATCAAAATAATAATATGTTCGCCCGTTGACGTTCGAGAATCGTGATTTACGATGTCCGAAACTGTGGATTGTTCACACGCTTTCATTTAAATTGACACGCGATTCTGACTTCAGGGTTTTATTCTTCTGTCGCGTGATAGCTCATGTTTTTGATTTAATTAGTAATTAACCATAGAAGCCGCTTTGTTTGTGGGATAGATGTGCCAGTGTAAACAAAATGAAAAGTTTATTTCTGATTCTGATGGCTGAGTTAAAGCAACAGCGAGAAAGCGAAATATGTAGCAGGTCAATATAATCAACGAAATCAAACGCAACGGTAAATACAACCGTGGCGGTAGGATGATGATAGGTAACAAGCTGTCGTATACGAAACAAACCACATATGAAACTCCTACTCAAAATGTGACGTTAATGTATTAGCTATCTGTTCTTCAATGGCGTTAAGTTCCTAAAATAATTAGGCAGGAAGGTGCTGTGTCCGATGTAGACTCTTTCAGTCTGTACAAAAAGTTTACAAAAGGTGGCAAATAAAAAAAGTTGGTGTTGCCAATGTCAATTGCCACTGGTTATCATTTATTTTAATATTAGGTAAAAAACACAAACTAAGACGACTTGTAAAGAACCTTTTAACTGGAACAACGTACAGAAATGCTGTGGTTCATTAAGGGTCGACAATATCCTACGGGTAGGTCCTGAGGGCCGTCAAAGCCTCGTATAAGAATCGTGGTTCCAATAGCCTTAGGTGGCTTGCTAAGATGGTGAGCAACTCGCCGGATTCTTGTATCTTATATTGAGTGATGTTTTGCTTTCAGTCCCGAGACTATTAAAGCTTCATCTGACGCAGAACCGGTGGGCTAGCCAGAACCTACAGGTTTTGGACTCGCCGGATTGTGACTGTACCATAACGGTCTTCCATGAGGCCTTGGTACTTCCCCGGATGAGCTTGCCCTTTCGTGCAAGAGCATAAGATGTTGCATTGCCCTACAACAGTTTTAACCTGCTACGTTTATTTTTTTTCATGTAGCTTCCATCGTGTCCGGTGTACGTCCAGTTCACTGATGTCCTAAGGCACGAGATGATTTGATCTCCTTTTCCGAGCTTAACCACTACTATAATTTATAGCTGCGACAGATGTGTTTTACAAACAGAAACTGAAATTAACTCACGGCACGTCTCCCAAAAGCATATAAAAATAAATGCGTAATTACCTCTGTTGGTAGTATTCAGTAATTAGTTAAGCAAAAGTAATAAAATGTACGCAATAAATTATTCGACTGTTATCGATAGGAAGTATAAAAAACTGTACGCAGCTGCGGCGACAGACTCAACTACACGTTTAACGAAACTTAAGGTCTAAAGGTAAACAGAAGCCGGCAGTAAGCATAATTATTGGCCGTAAAAATATAATAATCGCGTTATTGTAACGTTAGCATTCACGGCGGCGAGGCGAGAATGTCGATAATCGGGAATTATAACACGATAATGCCACTTAGCGCCGAATCAAGATGGCGGCGGCGCAATAAAATACGGTCGAAACGCTTGCCCGCGGCATAATTAGCAGCCGCACAGAACGACGATGTGGAAATACGCCGGCGGACCGCCATAAATCCAATTACGGCTGAATTAATTCGAGTAATACGCGGGCGGAATACTTTTTCCCGAAAACAAATGACAAACCTCACTTTGGGCCGGGCGCTCGGCGCGTTTTTTCGTTTTTTTTTTTTTTAATTTTTACCCTCCTGGTCGATCGCTGACGACAGCATCGGGATGCGGCCTAATTGGGATCGCATAATGCGGTCGGCGAAAGCAAATGCGCGTCGATTTAAAATACTTCACGGCGTATTATTTCACTCGTATATCCGAGCGGTGCCATGTATGACCTTTGCTAAATAATTGTTCGCGTCGCAGCGCGAGAAACGCGAATGGACTCCGAAAATGGCGGTAACAATTAAGGCGACGGCGGTAAAAACGTCTGATTGTATTAACCTTTTGATAACTGTTTTAATATCTTTGATCCATTTAAATTACCTACTTCGAAAGATAACTTAGTTGATTATATGTAGGTCTTACACAAAATTACCGCATCAGCTGTTTTATCTTACTTACAGATAATTAATTGTTCTAGAAAAGTCAAAGTCAGGAAAGCTACAAAGTTAAAAGTTAAGGCATTCTAATTTTATAAATTATATCCTTTCAGCAGGGTTATAAAATAAGTAAAACACAATGACCAATGACCGTCTAAACAGGCGACTAAAATGTATATAATAATAATGTAATATATACTTCGGAACATTAATAGCATATACAAAAAAAAAAACATTGCCCCTACTTTAGGATAACGTTATACTGTATTGTAAGGAAATATTACAAACATACATTTCACTGGAAAAACACCCAGATGCGAAACAAATGTCTCTGGGTCACACAAATAGTTGTCCTGTGTAGGAATCAAACCCACGACCCCCAAGCCGAAGCCAATTCATTAGAGACTGCGCCACGGAGTCATCAATCTCAGACTTTTATATGGGCTAGTGTTATGGACCGATGCTGCCTAATATGATATTTAGTGTTGATAGTTTGCAGATTGCATTTATGGACATTAGTATTTAGATTGATATTTTCAATTTCTTTTCTGAGTTTTGGTTGTAGTTGTAGTGAAGAAATAAATTGACAACTCAAATGATAGAAAATAAACGAATATGTAGGTGATATATTTCATAAGATTCATACCAATCACACATATTTCCAAACTTATGAAAAATATTTGCAAAACAATTAGATGAATGAATGAATGACGCGAAACTCATTTTGAAATCCAGAGAGTTATTAAATATATCGTCCTAAATAACGTAATGCATTAAACTTCGTTCATGAAACGCGATTTTTTTTAGCGTAGAGACATATTGAGAAAGTAAAATGTAATGTTATACATACTTGACGACCCGAATGGCGTTGTGGGTAGTGTACCTGCCTCCTGCGCCAGAGGGTGTGGGTTCGATCCCCACTACTGGAAAAATATTGTGTGATGAACATGGTGTTTTTCTAGTGTCTGGGTGTTTATATATGTATAATATGTATATACTTACAAAAGAAAAGTATGTTTAAGTATATTTATCAGTTTTCTAGTACCCATAGTACAAGCTTGTGTCTAATGGGTCCTAAAATATTTAATATTTATTTATATTTACTTACTTTTAGCCCTAGTTCCAAAATATCTAAACCGACCATACCTAGTACAAATAATGAGGTATATAGCTAAAGGTAGTATGAAAGTACATAAGCCAAGTAAGTTTTCGCTGTACCCCCATATCGATTGCGATCCAAGCCGGGGTTCGAACCTCCATCTGATCCTTGGATCGGTTCGTGCCCCCCTGTTAGTCGATTGTCCATCTTTCGTTAGCAGGGTGTTGCGGAGTGTAGCGGAGTGTAGCGGAGCGGACGGCGTCTTCTTGTCGTCGTCGTGCACCAGCTACGTTGTTCTACAGAGTTCGTGGGTCGTCTGCCCGCGGACCTCTTTCAAAGCCGCCGGGCTAACAGCAAACTACACGTCACAAAAAAGTTTTCGCTGTACTCTCTTTACCATGACAGAGTAAGTAATCTGAGGATTAGAAATTGAGATGATTATTGAGGTCCCTTAAGGTTCAAAAAAATGATTATTTTCTCAAAAGAAATATAATACAATATTTACTTAACTATGAGAAAATTTTAGATAGTACATGTTAAATACAATTTAAAAAGTGTGGATTATTGGAGATATCTTTTAACTTTCCATTAAAAACATTTTCCAATTTTTTTCTTGAAAGTTGTTAAAGAGGGACATTTTTTGACATGGGATAGCGTTTTATATAGCTGAGCTCTTTCAGACTGTATATTTTTCTTTTTCCGTATAATGTTCTGATTACAGGTAGTTCTAAGTTATGTTTATGTCGTGTGTATTTATGTGTTTTTTATTTAATATAATTTATCTGATTTGTTAATATTTTTCTGAAAAGTATGACCCTTATAGCGTAAGTATCCTCCAAAATTGCTTCGTATGCATTGTAGGTACAATATTATGACTAACTCCCATAATAACAAGAGTTTTGTTAGCCTTTCTGCAGATATTGGTGTTCGATACATGTGTTTCGATAAAATTGTGATTCGAAAAGTATCGAATGCGACCTGTTCGGTGTTGTTTCGGAGTTGCTGACTGCAACTAAATTAGTCAAACGACACATCGAGACGTCTATGAACCAATTAAAATAATCGAGTTGTCAATCACGAAATAGGGAAGGCAGTTTATTGTTATTGTACAACGATTATCGTTAGGCAAACCGTTATAGGGAGTTCAGTCGAAATTCCCGTTGCCTATCGAAGCCGAGAGCAGGAACGGCTGGCGTAGAGGCGGTGTGTCCTTTGCGTTTTTTCTCGAACCTTCCACAGAATGCAGGTAAATGAATCGTCCGCCGCCCTTGTCCCCCATAAATACGGGCTACTGGTTAATTGAAACATTATAAAGGAGATCTTATCGCGGACGACGGGCAAAGACACCGCACGGAACGCACCGCCTCAGGAACTGTTTCGTTCGCTGTTTTGCTTTTATTTCCGCTTCTAATTCACGATAAGACCTCTCCGCTTGGCGGACCGTCATGAGGAAAAACAAATTACGCCTCGTGAATTGCAAAGCGAATAATCACGCTTACAGTTAGGTCGCCGGGCAAAGACGAAGTGCGGTAGCGTCCAAAAACGCGTCAAGCACGCGTGCAATTATCCAAATCAAACTACCGTAACAAATTAAAACATAACCCCAGTGACATCGGACCGTTATCCGAAACATCCTCTTCGCGGATGAAGAATGTTAAGCAATTTCGTTACGAATTAATTAGGAGTGATGTTCATTATTTAAATAATCTCTGCATTATGGATTCGTTATTATTTTTATTTTGTTCTTATGAATGGATTTAAAATTTGATAATTTATTATTCGTACTGCAGGAAAATATAAGGCCCTAATATTCATTACAAATAAGCATATATTTTACTTGATAATCTTGGTCCTCGATGTACTGTAATTGTACTATCTGGCAATTCTCGATAATTATTTGTAAGCGTTGTTTTCTTTTCAAATTTCAAAATACTAAATAGTCCTGTCCACTGAAAAACTTCTCAAAAACATGTAGGGTACATAAGCAAAAGGTTAAATATTACAGTATTCCGATTTATATCATAAAACTAGAAACAGTGTGTTGTATTGTAGATATAACGGATGGAGATTTTTGTAAGTTACATAAATATTAAATATACAGAACTACACACACCTACGCACCTGCACCAGATCATACATATGTCTAGGTCATATAAATTCACAAACTATCAAATATATCGTTCGGAAACTGAGATTTATATTTTTTAAGGATATTTCGTTAGATGGTCCCTTTTCAGAGATAGGTTTTATGAATGATGTCTACATATTACTATACTTAAAAAAACGCCCTGCATTGCAAGGACGTTTTGCGTAAACCATATTATGTGGTGTCACAGAAGACCGCCGTGAAGTTTGAGTATTACTTTTGAGTTTCGCCTGATGAATGAGGTAACATTTGCTCATTTTTTATGTTGGCAACGCATTCGTCTGGTATTGTAGACGCCCATGGGCGGTGGAAATCACTTAACAATAGGTGAACCATGTGGTTCACCTATTGTTAAGTGTATTGAATTGTCAAACGAGCATGTGCTCGTTTGACAATTCTTAGCATGAAAAAACAAAACTAGGAAAACACCAAGATCCGTAACAATTACGCGTGGGTCACACAAATGTTTATCCCGTGTTTCTTACACGGGATAAACATTTGTGGTGTAAAACCTGCGATCATTTGTGCATCAGTTAATAAAAGCCGTTGATGTTATGCTAATAAAATAACAGCTACGTCAACGGAGTCACTATCGGAGCTTCTTAATTTAAATCACGAAGTTATTTGTAAAAATAAATGAGATATTGCATATGAAGACGGCGATAAAGGGGCAATCTTTTTTTATGTTGATGACACCTTTGTTTGGAATAATTTTTTATCGTTCACCAAGATGTAACATGTTTTAACGATTTTTCTCGAACATCCTTTTTCTAATATCAGTGCTTCACAAACTGATTTTGATCACGGACCTATCTCCATAGCCAAAAATCATTACAAAACCTAACTATATGTTGTGATACACAGGCTACGTCAAAAACATTGAGTAAATAAATTATGTTCCAATTTTATTATGATCACAATATAAACAGTTAATAACACATAAAGAAAATTCCACAATTTGAGATTGTTACTTTTTGTGTGTTTCTTGTTGATAACGTTAAGTAATGTTACAGCTGACACTTTTCTGGTAAAGTGTTGATCTGTATGCAGTCTTCCGGGTCAAAAGTATTTATGTGGCCCATTATAGGTACCTTATACCTGCCAAAGTCATTGTTGCCAAAATGCTATGGCATGTTCTTCATATTAAATCCCTTCAAGCCAGTTTTCTACTCTTTTTTAACTTACAGGTGAATTGTCTTTATTTGTACTGAATTCAGCATCAGGATTTGAAGAAGGATACGGGAGAACTCTCTATTAAGTTTCGGTTATCTTACTACCTTTTAATAGAGAGTGGCATATGAACTCGTTTACCAGGTGTTAAATGATTACCACCCGCGGACGTCCACACCACATGGAGTTGCAGTTGGGTTGCGAACCTTCAGAGGGTGGGCCCGGAACTCCGAATAAATCCAGATAGAGCTGAAGTTCGGGGATGTTCCACGGAAGAGGAAGCT
Organism: Iphiclides podalirius; assembly: GCA_933534255.1. Lineage (NCBI taxonomy): Eukaryota > Metazoa > Arthropoda > Insecta > Lepidoptera > Papilionidae > Iphiclides > Iphiclides podalirius. The sequence continues at coordinate 5,157,772 of OW152838.1, read as the reverse complement.
GCATTAATGAGTATCAACCCAGCTTCTTCCGTAGAGAAAATAAGCCTCCTCGAGGTCATCAAGTTATGAGCACTGTTATTACACTAAACAAAATAAGTAGAGATCTCAAACTATACCGTTTGAGATATCTTCTATTCTGTCATGCTCACGCAGAAGGTGCGTTTGTATACATTGTAGTAAACTTGATGCGTTGTTTTTAGACTTATTGCTCTAAATATCAAGTACTAAATCCAGAGTAGAAACAGCAACAAAAAACACTCATAGGTGTAGACAAATTACAAGATTATCGAACTGACAAAAGCAAGGAATTACAATCTACTATCAAATAATTTATTGCATCGAGTCTTTTCCCCTACTCTGAACCTTTATGCACGGGCAACTTCCCGATTCCGTTCTCCAGATGCCATGGTATCCTGGAGACCTAACAAGCAACAAGTCTCCCAGAGGTAGACCTGGTCCTCGCTGCTCACAAAGTTTCGGTATCGCAATATAGAAACTCCTCTCTCCCCGTGACTCTACCTCGGTCGTAGAGGACAGGGAGAGTGGCTCTATCTCTACCAACATCAACCTGTTTTTAATGTGAAAAAAAAAAACTTCTTCGTATTCCCTGCTCTTGGCTTCACCGTGGGGGACCAAGCAGTACTAAGCCCCTCTACCACGAGTAGCATCGGCGGGAAGCCTCACACTCAGTCGAAGTAACACTTATTCATAATGAATAAGACAATCTCAGTCTCATCCTCTTTAAGGCAACTAAAGGTTCATGGGCGGTGGTATCGGGTGACCCTGATAGTAAGTGGACATCACAAGATAAGTTGTCAGAAAGGTTGCGTAATGCAACCACAGCGTTTTGAATTTGTTAATATATCACGATTACAAATACAGCAAAATGATAAACTATTTGCTAGTTTTCTATCAAAGTATCGCCTAATTTACTTATAACGATTAAATACCACGTTAAAACACCTACAAAACACGGAGTCAATGGGTAATGAGCACAAAGGGGCGAGATACGAGAAATCCCAGCAAGAACAATGTGTACGTCGCCTAACAAGCCGGCGTGCAAAACACAACGGAGTGTTTCAGCAACGAACATGAACTCTATTACATGACAATAACAATTATTATCAAATGAATGGGTCGCAAAAGCAAATTCGTTGTTTGACGCACCAACCAAACACGCAGACACCGCTCGGTGTCCTTAACGAGTGAACCCGAAGGGTCATGTTATGCTGGTTATTACTGTGTTACAGATAAAACGGTGCAAGCCGCGGCGCGAAGGAGTCTGCAGCGTATATTCTAATAGGCTATTAACATATAATGCCGCTGATTGGCCGAATGTGAAGCGGCAGATGTGACGTCACGGGGCCCCGTCAGAAGTCTCCAACATTCGAGCTGGTTTCAAATTTGGAACAGCCACAGCGGGCTATGGAAAGACGGGCGTATTATCAACAGATTATGCAACGACTTAACGACTTCGCGGCATAAAAGAAGTTTTGGTCTTATCTAAGTTATAAAATGGTATTACGCATTAGCCCTAAATGGCTTTTAGTGGTTGTAAAATCGTAATAAAATTATATAAACACGATTTTCTCTTTAATTCGTTACGGATGTTGTTAACTAGTAATATGTATGTTATACAGATGGCAATGATAGACAGCGTGTTTTTATTATTTATCACTCATTATTTTTTATTGGATATTTTAATATCTGGCCATAAATTGAGGCATAAGCTCGTATCACTACATAAAAAATATGTTATTGATATAATGGATAGCTATGCTATAGATTTTGCATTAAATACCTATATTTCTATACCAGCAGTGTCTTCAAGGCTAGCATTTTTCCATTATCGCCACTTCTTTTCTCTTAAAATAAAGTTAGTCTCGTTGTTTAAGTATAACTACGTTTTAAATTACTTCAACTTAAATGTTTTGGATGATGGGGTACAAAAATAAAAATAAAACATTTTCGCGCAGTCACTGGTTGCCATAATTGAAACTACTTCAAAGTATATTTATGGAGAACAAGATAAGTAATAAATAAATGCTCCCACGGTAGCTCAGTTTCCGGTCTTTTAATTTTAATACACTCGATCATCTTCAGTTCAAGTCCCTATGGCGGCATAAATGAAATTACTTATTACTGTTCTCAGCTGTGAACGAAAACACCGTAAGCATCGTTTTTAAGATACATCCGTCTCCGTCTATGGCATAACAACTAAGGGGTTGTTATACAACAGAGACCTTTGTCCATAGTGGGTCATATATCTTCTGTTATTCTACTCTATTTTTTTAATAGACCATCCCTTTATTTGTTAAATTGTAATTGTTATAATGTTAAATAAATATACTAATTTAATATAACGTTGGAATATAGTTTCGTGTGAGCGATGCCAAACGTTGCATACCCCTGAGTTCGAGATCGTGCGCGATACGGTAGCAAATAGTGCTACTTTCCCGCGATTCACGTTACCTCACACTAGCTAGTTTCCGAATTAACCTCCCTGAGCCTTTTAGAATCATATGTGACAGCTTAAATTGAACCGTATGGCTTTTCCCGCAGAAATCAAATTACCTTTGTGATGTGAACATTGTTAAGCCGATTTAATAGGAACTCAATTTACAATCCGAGAGACGCTTCGCTATGGGTATAAAGTCATTACGACGCGTTTGTTTATCGCTATTATAGACTTTGGTTCGATGGGGTAGAGTCGCATTTTGTTTTTTTTAAGCTGCTCTGTACAATGCCAAAGAGAATTGTAAGGGCACAGGGAAAATGAGCACTTACCACGTTTGAAATAAGGCATGATTTTGAATGGGACATGGGCGTTTGAGAGATTATACTTTATTCGACATAAATAGACGTATGCATGAAGAGCGACGCAAACTGCACAGTTTGGTGCACCGAGCTTTTGGGTCCAAATAGGGGTGGGTTGTATTATATGGAGGCGGAATGCGTGTTTATGTCGGCTATATATTAACGTAGTAGTAGGTATAGTAGGGAGTGTACTCACGCATTGGACCTTCTCTGAACTGCGATAATATTTGATGCAGCATTATCATCATCAAATCATACAATAACGTGGATAATTTTTTGTGTTAGCTGTCGCTTTCATCGTGAATTATTTAGTACTTGCTTCTGCCCGCGAGTACGTCTCCGTAGAATAGGCTAAAGGCGTAACATTCCGACAGAAAGGCATATATACATAAAAATACGTATATAAATTATAGGCTATGTTTTATTCTGATGTATAAGCTATATTATTGTTAAGTTTCACTAAAATCCATTAAGTAGTATTTTCTTGAAAGAGTCACAAACATCCATCCATTCATACAAACTATTCATTTAACTGTGGTAGGGTAAGATTCACTCACGGTGGTAGGGCCACGAAGCAGCCTCGGCTGTTGCACGAATGGGCAGGCTCGTCCGGGTAAGTACCACGACCTCACAGAAGACCAGCGTAAAGTTAAAGTCTGACAAATACTTTCGCGTTTCGTCTGGGGAGTGAGGTAGACGGAGCCCAATTTTCAAAAGGTTGTCAACGCATCTGTAACCCTCGGGTGTAGCAGATGTCCATGGGCGGCGGTATTCACTAACCATCAGGTGAACCTTCTGCTCTTTTGGCAACTTTTCACATAAAAAAAATATAAATAAAAAAAACCTGTGGTAGAGCCACGCAGCAGCCTCGGCTGTTGCACGAATGGGCAGGCGTCCGGGTAAGTACCACGATCTCACAAAAGACCGGCGTGAAGTGGAAGTATAATACTTTCGCGTTTCGTCTGGTGAGTGAGGTAGCCGGAGCCAATTCCAAGTTTGTCAACACATCGGCAACCCCCGCGTGTAGCAGATGTCCATGGCCGTGGTATTCACTTAACATCAGGTGAATCGACTAAGCGCGTGGCAGATTTTCACATAAAAAAAACCGCGTGTAAAAAATGTAAATGTAAGTTTAATACTTCTATTATACATAGATTAGCCTCCTATTAAGAGAAGAAGTGTTAGAATCATCCGAAAAGTTCCAGAAATATCATTACTTACAAACAAACAAAGCAAACAGTTAATGTTAGTAAAGATAACGTCATAAGCAGAAGCATCGGCGAAACGGTTTGAGGCACTCCTTCGAAGTCAACGCTCTGTTACTGATAAAATCCAGTCTTCGAGGCCCTGACTCATACAGATGCAAACTTGAATAGTAGTAATAAATTCAAATTACACAACCTGATCGCAGTTAAACAAGTACCGGAGCAATTATCGGCTTGTACGATTGTAATTGGTCATAAATTAATATTTTAGCTTTAAATGGCAGGCCGCTTTTAAATAATGCTACAGGGTGGAGTTTTAACAGATTCTTTTGTACTTTATAAAACGTAAAAAATTGTATAAGCACTGCTCAGTTATGAATCACATATAGAGAAGGGAAATTTATAGCTTAATCTAAACAACATGTTCAATGTTCAATTTCGAGGAAATTTGGATTAAGCTATAAATTTTCCTTAATAATAGCAAATAAAAATATTATCACACTATTCATAAATGCTTTGCTCAAGAAATATCGTTATAAAACAATTAATAACACTATGCTGTATGCATTCACACTTGAAGCAACAAATAGTGTTGGGAAATAAAAAAATCTGTGTTACTACATATGATTTTTTTTAAATATTTAATTGATAGATAGTTCATACAAAATAATTATTTCGATTAATGATTTTTTTATCAAAAGTTATGGCAAATAAGCCGGCGGTTCACTAAGGACCTTTGTCCATAGACACATCGCCAGAGATATTTAAGGAGTATTGCCAATCACTGAGAGATTGGGAATCCTGTTACCTCATTCCAGACGAATCGCAAATTTATAAATTCTTACTACTTACTATTTCACGTCAGTCTTCTTCGAACCCGTGGTGTTTCTCTTCTGAGCTGGTTGCTCAACTATAATAGAATTTTTTCTACATATTTTAATATAATAGAATTGATATTAATTTTGAAAAAATCAAATAAAATTTATTTCGAAATAGGTATCTAAAAATATTTTTATTTTCATGATAAAACCGCTTTTTTTTTCATCCAGACCAACATACATATATCCGCCGATAACTCGTTGTTAACATTAATATGACAACCCCATGGGTGGCACAAACCCTATATCAAATTAAAGAATATAAGTCCCTAAATAAGAGAATCGAAGAAAATGTAGCTAATACACTGATAGATTTGTCCTAAAAGATTTCTATATCAATATCATCTAATCCTATCCTAGTCAGGTGAGAGAGCAACGAAGCTTTGTTAAATTGATGCCATTTGACTTATAACCTTGACATCTAAGCAGTACAGTTGCATGTATTGTATTGTGAAGATGAAACAAGTTTTCGTAGTTAATTAAAAAAAGCCGATAGTGAAAGGACAGTAAGCTAACATTGTTGAGACTGTCATAACATAATAAGTTGCTATAGTGCAACAAGTCACCTATAATTACGTTTATTACCTTGAAGTTAACACGTTTAACAACGAATTGGTCATATTTTACGCGAAGTTTTGACATCGACTGACTGTTTTATTAAATAAACTGTAAAGCGCGTGAATACAAGAAATAATAGTGATGAATCTAATTGAAAGTCAATGTTCACCGTAATAAATCACTTCGTTGCTACGTATTTTTCTAGTCGAGCCCGTTATATATGTGTTCAATTATATGTTTTGTATCCGAAGCTATGATACTGTTTACAAATATATGTATATTTATGTATATTTATACTTACCTCTCTTGTTTACAAATTATATTTATTTGTATACTTTTAGTGTCACTTAAACAATACATTAATTGTAAGCAAGGACACAAGATATTGTTAAGAAACTAATTAATCTAAAAATTTATAGTATTCGAGCTGTCTGCCGTTAGAGGTCACGGTCAATATTTTTTCTACGCACTCGGTAGAATATCCTTAAGCTTCACCCACCGAAAAAAACGGAACTCTTAGCAGTGGGTAGACTTTATACCCGAAATGATGACTACGTGATGCAGTTGCCAGGGTATTGGCTTCGATACCGCGGGTCGTGGGTTTGATTCCCACACGATTCCCACATGATATCCCAACTACAATATAGTTGTGCAATTGTCGGTCGGTCACGTTTGCACACCACAAATTTTGTTTCGGATACCGGTGTTCTCCCACGTGAAATTTATCTGTGTAAAACGTCCTTAGAACACTGGATAATATTATCCCACAGTAAGGGGCAATATTTTCGAAAGGAAGACTACTATTGATCTTCTAGGTCTCAGTCGCGTTGGGACATACTACCCAACTCCTTATGCGCAAAATACAAACACTCCTCCTCCTCGTATATCCGCTATATCTTCGACTGTGTCGTAGGTCGATGTGGCATGACAATTTCACGCCTATGGGGTGCTATTCTCCGACGCCCGTACTTTCACCTGCTCGACTTCTAGGGCAGTGTAGACGACTCCTCTGTGTATTTGTGTGTGTGTGTGTGTGTGTGTGTGTGTGTCACGTCGATCTGTCCTCGGCGGCGTGAATTGCCTCGCATACAGTGGTAGTGGCAGTCCGACCAACTCATGGGGAGACACAAAAGCCAACCGTACAAATACGGTGGTAGAGCCACGCAGCAGTCTCGGCTGTTGCACGAATGGGCAGGCTCGTCCGGGTAAGTACCACGACCTCACAGAAGAGCGGCGTAAAGTGGAAGAAAAATACTTTCGTGTTTCGTCTGGTGAGTGAGGTGGCCAGAATCCAATTTTCAAAAGGTCGTCAACGCATCTGCAACCCTCGAGTGTAGTAGACGTCCATGGGCGTCGGTATTCACTTAACGTCAGGTGAACCGTCTGCTCTCTTGGCAAATTTTCACATAAAAAAAAATACAATCGCCCCGAACTGACTTTTGGTAGATTTTGTCCCTCTCCACACTGCGGTGCCGGTGGGGAGCGCATCGTGTGCGACTGAAATAATAGGCTAGCACGCTGGGAGGTATTGAGACATCAGCCGCCGCTAACTGCCTCGTGACATCGCCCCTCCCCCCACCACCCCACCCCCACACCGCCCCTCCCGAGGCTCGTTAGAGCGCCCGCCCGAATAAGGAAACTAGTTAGCTTTACACTTTTGAATCGGGGTCCCGTTCCTACAGCGTAATTACTCAGTGTGTATTGATTTATCGGCGCGTTTCTAGTTGCTAAATTGGCCGAGTTGTATGATGACATTATTTTATAATGGTAGTCCGTTTTGCATCGCCGTTTTACAGCGGTTTTTTTTTATTGATAATAACGTCGTTTCGATACGGACTTCGAGAGATTGGTCTGATTTTATTCCAAACCAGCATACATTTTTACTCCTTATCATTTTAACTATTATATTAATATTTAGGTGATTGCATAAACTAATTTAGATGACAGAGTCGATTGCACATTAGCAACGTACTTAACAAACGCAATAACATTGTCTGTTAGTTTAACAAAATCTAGCCCTAGACTCTACCTAGACAGAATATATGATTCGTCCAACACGATGACACCAGCACACAGCTAACACAAAGTACACTCGCATCTCGAAGCATTCTCACTCTTTCAAGACAATGACCAAGACCGTTGATGGCCATTGGGGTCTGCTGGTATGCGGTAGTCCGTAGCGGACAATCCCCTCCTAGTTATTGCACACATGTCCACATGCGAAACTCTAATACCGTCTATCGAACTCATCGAAACTGCCTTACTACGGCTCCCGACGGTACCATTAGTAGTATTCGGACTTAAAGCATATAAATGATCTCTAAATATATAACATTACTATGTTTTAGATTCATCAAAGGCAGCGCAAACTGATAAAATCTGTACTGACGCCGTCTTAAAGTATGACATACTGTACTTAGACTTCATCAAAGCGTCGGACCTTCGCCAACGGGCCAAACCTGTACTGCTGCAGTCCAAATAAAACCCTCAATTACACCAATTTTTCAATTAACGCGACGCATCGCTCGCCCACGATCGATACAGATAAAGAAACTCACCACGAGCCGCCGTTGCATTATCTTAACGTAATATTTAACCGAGCTGGAAGAATACGTGAAACCACAGTGAGAATACATTCAAAGTCGACACTCCTACCGTTTAAGTGTGGGCAACGTCTCAATTCCGCGCGTTAATTATTCGAAAGCCATTAAGCGCGGCTGAGAGCCACTAATCGGGCGGTTTCCGCCACCGGCTGGCTCTATTATCGCCGGCCTTAAGCGGCCTTTTTTATACGGTGTTTTAATACGATTTATTTACGTGAACTCCCGTTCGCCCGCTCCGTGGCTTCGCGGCGGGCTTACATGCCCGCGACTTGCTACTAAACAAAACCCTCTTACGGTTATCGCAATGTTTTAAGGTTTTAGTGTCAGAAACAGCAACAAAAATGTGTTTATGTAGGGGCGGAAGTAAACTATAGACAAATGAAGCGCAGTGAGCTTCATTTGATCTGGTCAGGTTAGGTCTGGTCAGGTCTGGATGGCGATAACCACATAATATCAGGGAGTTCACTAGCGCTTTTGCCAGTTTCTTATATATAAAGATAGTTCAAGTAAGGCTTTACGACCTGGAAACCTTCAAGAAAAGAGCATACGCTTTCCTAAAAGGCTGGCAACTCATTTGTAAGCTCTCTTGTGTTGCAGGTGTCCATGGACGGCGGGGATTACTTAAAACTTAAACTTACAAATAAATGTGACTTGATTGTTTTTAAATTTGGTGAATTATATGAACTACCTTTAAATGATAAATTCATTTCAGTTGGTCAGAGAACTAATATAAGCCATTGGAGCATTATAGATGACTCAATGTCCTTAAGGGTAAATCAGTACATTTAACAGAACATTTAGTAGACTAACAAACCATTGAGAAATTGGACCTTCAATTCTCATTCAAACGGCAACGAGTGAAACAGTCGGCTCATGGTCATCCTTTCCTTTGATAACGACGCGGACGACTTCAAAGCAATAATGAAAGAACTTTACAGAACTAGATCTTCAATGATAAAGTGAGACGTAAGTCAAGCTAACCAGTCCGGAATGAAAAAAGTCTGGAAGGTTTGATACAACATTTGAAAATCGAATAAGTAAAATTACATGACTTAAACTGGAGTAAAAAAATGCTAGCTGATTTAAATTTTTTTCGACATCAATCATGCAAATATCCACACGAGTTATCTATCATCTCACTCATCTCGGAACACGTGCAAAATTAGCATTACGTCAGCTATTCAAAGAGGGCGTGCAATAAACGGGGAGGTTTTTATCAAGTTTAATTCACTGCCTAATTAATGCATATTCTAAAGCAATGTTTTATTAAAATAATGTTAATCTATTTTTATGCAAATGAAAATACATCGTGCTCTTTTTTATTAATCAAAATCCACAAATAACACAAAACAATATACAACTGTGGTTTGTAGTAACCGATTGATTTTCCTGTGCTTATAATTTTGGCGCTCAATGGAGCACCATCTGTTTTTACCACCTGAGGGTTCAACTAGAGATCATTTATATGCTATTCTTATAAAGTGAAAAATATGTCAATAGTTCCTAACAAAACTATTTAATCGAATCGAACATTGAATTAAGTCATTAATTTCTGGTATCTGAGGTACCAGGCAGGTAATTATGTTTATTTTTAAAAGAAATTGAAATAAAAAAATATATTTGCACAAATAGTACCCATTTCCCATGCCATTATTTAAGAAAAAATAATGGCATGGGAAATGGGTATTAAAAAGAAACATCAAAAATCTCAGAATTGAAAGCGTAAATACACCCAATAAAGATAATGCAATTAAATGGAAACTTTTTAATTCGCCGGCTCCATGTAAGCCCGACCGCAGATATCTATTAAGGCGCTAACAGCGTTAGTGGAACGCCTTAAATATATCCATCCGTTTTGACAAAAAGCTGGCGAGTGCGACGGCGGCACTTCGACGCACGAGAGCTTTGTTCTATACTTAGCGTAACTCGTGAATGTATTGCTTCCTCCAAGATCCGTTCCGTTGCTCGTTAGTGTGATGGCTTTTGTCTATGGTTTCGTCTGTGGACGAAGTCTGACGTCTGTAAAGCCTGATGACGTAATCGTCCAGCCTTCAAGTACCTCTTTCCTAAAAGTTGGCAACGCATCTGCAATCCCTCAGGATAAAGAGCTGTAGGAGCCCATGGCGACGGCGGCACCTATAATCACTTAGCATCAGGTTGTTTGCGAACTATTCTGTTTGAAGTTTCCGGTGAATTAAAATATGTTGAATTTTCTCCGTCGTAGTGTATAACAATTTACCTGAACTCGATTTTCTCAATCGATTTATTAAGGCATTTTATCTGTACATATTATTTTAAACGCAATAAATCCACCCAACACTAATTTTATTCAAAAAGAATATCAAACGTGTTATAGAATATCGTGCATTAGACGAATTAAAGACAAAAATGCAAAGCAGTGGCTATATAACGTAATAAAGAATTAAACATGGACAATTAATTATTACAAGTTATTGCGATAACTAGTGAGCTAAGACCGAGAAGCAATGAAAATATTCATCTCATCATTATCATCCTCCTGTCCTTATTCCACCTAGGTGGGATCGCCACAGCATGTGAATCATGTAATAAGTGGTTTTGATCTCTGTTTTTTACGACCGGCCGCTTGACTAACTTCAAACCTCCTTGGGAAACAAACACCCAGATCCCGAAAAATTATCTGTGGGCCACACAAATACTTGTCCTATGTGGGATTCGAACCCACAACCCCCGGCGAGGCAGCCAATAGCTTAGCAACGGAGCCACCGAGTCATCAATACAAAACTCACGTCAAGCCAGGGCGTCAAAAAATACAACTATAATAATATGCATGTAATAGTAATAAAATAATCCTAACATACATTTATTAATTGATTTAAACGTAAAGAAATGTACGTGTATCTGGCATATCATCAAACAGAAAAAGAACTAGGAGAAACACATCTCGTAAAACGTCCGAGCGGTCTTTCGTTGACGTTTCAACAGAATTAAACGACCGTTTAAGCTTCGTTTAAGCTGTAACGATTAGAAACGGTTTCCTAAAACGAGTCGACCCGTCCCCACTTAATCTTCAGCCGTTAAACGGAATAACGACACGCGTTCCGCGTAAAGTTCTCGTTTACAGTTAGCTTTTGACCGCCGAGTGACAGCGCGGTGACATGTGACAACTGACAGTGACAATTAACAAGCCCGCTAATGACGTGACGGATGTCGCGTCGCGATGCCCGACACTTTTTACCGGAGTCATTAATAGACGATGAATATAACTTACGCCATTAATTAATTATTCATTGTCCGTGTATGTCATTTAATACATTATGTAGTTTATTTATAATTTTTTATTTATTTACACTTTATGCACAATCTAGTACAAAGGCGGACTTAATTCCAAAGGCATTTTCTACCAGTCAACCTTATCGTGTTGACTTTATTGTAGTGCAATTTGCTGTTAGTCTGGCGGTTTTGAAAGATTCGTTGGAAGGGGTACATGCCTCTCGGCTGGGGCCGCAGTCAATAATGGAAACTATTCAGAAAAGTTGACAGGGGTTACAATTGTCACTCCCACTGTCCACGATAAGTTAACCATAATCACTTGTTCTTAACGTAAAAAAGTTAAGGAACAGCCTATCTTATGTCCTACTGCTAACAGTAGGACATAATATACTTCTATAGTAACAACCGGGTAAATTCTGCGTTTCGTCTGGTGCGTAGGTTCGGCGGGAGATAGCCAGGGTCAGGTCTTCATACGGGTGATGCAAACTCACTAAACGTCAGGTGAACTGCCAGCTCACTTGCCAACGCTCACATAAAAAATTAGACAATTTGTTGGACGTAAGTCGTCAAATTCGGTCCAAAAGCTTGATGATCTAGAACATCACAACTGATCAAACATGACATTACCCTCCTAAGCATTGCGCAGTCAGCCGTCAAGTCATTTAACTCAAACACTTAATATAATTCATATTTCGCATAAGCTAGGCGAATGCCTATATGATGATGCTAAGAAAATAAATTGCAATTCAACTCCTGTAAGCTTCTATTTTCAAGTCTTGATTAGATTTAGTATTTGAATGCGTAATAAAACCAATATTCAAAACTACTTTATACGAAGGTTGAAACTCGTAGACATGCACGTGTTTTATGGAAAGATCTTATATTTTGCGTTAATGTACCATAAATGAAAAGGTACATGCCCATGAAGATTATTACGTTTACAATCTTTGAATCAGACTGAAAAAACATCCTCCCATAAAGTTAAAGGCAAAGCTAAGAATATATTACAACAGATTCAGGACAGGAACAGCAATGGAAGTCATATCAATTCGACAATGCCAACATACAAGGACCAAGAACCAATACAACCAGTGAATATAGAACAAAGAAGTAAATCTAGACAAAAGTATTATCAAATAAAACTATAAGGTATGTTTCATGACTCCGAAACAAAACATCTCTCATCCACCACTTCGCAGAATCAGCGTGATCAAGTGAATAAAATTGCACGTCAGACATATTACATACTCAATTTCTTCTTCGTTATTTATCATTAACAAGTCCATTTTTATTAACGATAAACAAAACCTACTTCAAATATCTCGCTCTGTATTCATTTTACAATTGATTTTCTGGAGTTCCCTGAAGTGTCTCCGGAGCCCAATATTCAATACCAATGAAATTAATATGGGACCACATGGGACAAAACCTGGTGTAAAAAGGTATTTTAAAATCGGTTCATAAATGACGTAGTTCTGAGGTAACAAACGAAAAAAATATACAAACGAATTGAAAACCTCCTCCTTTTTTGAAGTCGGTTGAACACGACCCGAACTTGTCGAAAAACCCTGTGTCGCGGGAAGTTTCATAAATATGACAAGCACGCAGACACACAAACACAGGGGTATACGCAGACCAGAGAAAAACACGAATTTTTCACCGATATGGAAATCGACCTACAACTTGGTACACAAAAGGAATATTCTAACTTAACCTAAACTGTTGCACCATCCATAACGTCAAATTATATTGCTTACCTATTGTAAAAATTATTAATAATAAAATGAATCAATGACATGATTTTAATTAATAGCTTTTTTCTAGAAGTATTAATTGAAAAATGTATCATTACCTTCGCAATAGTAGTCATGCTCTGATTTCTAGTTTTACGGCTTAAATAATAAAAAAATGGTGGGTTTATTTCCTTTCAAAACTAGAAATAATAAAAACAGAACTATTGTCCAAATTCCATTTCAAATTAACATCAAGAATGATTTACAGATCCAATTTGCAATTTGCCAAAAGCAATCACAATAATTTTTACTTTTAATTATAGCCCGCGTCATCCCCAAAAACAAGGGTATAGACAAAAACGAAATAATTGGAAACCCGTCGTATTTACCTGTCATTGGAAAAAAGAACGAACGTAACACCAACGTAACAAGGTCTACAACAGTTCGGCATTTATTTGTACGACGGCACAAAACAACTAAGCGGACAGCTATGGCGTTGTGTGTCAGGCAATCCTTGCCGGTACTGCCCACTTTTGGAAAAAAGAAAAATCTTAATTAATGCTCAAAAGTTTTTATTGCTACGCGATTGCCGAGAGATACCGGCTACCTAAAACTTTAGCTTCATAATTTAACCTTTTTTTTTCGAGAGCATTAAAACAAAAACAGAAAATCATAGATGAGCGAAACGCAATTATGTTTTTTTTTTTTTTTTTCGATGAACATTGAAAAATAAAAAAACGACGTGGGAGAGGCGACGTGGGTTTTCAAATTGACTGAATTAAAGTGATAACAAAATTTAAGTCTCACCGGATTGGTATGATTTTATAAATGGCGCAATTCTTGCGCGATTGGGTAGGCTCGTTGGAGGTACCACGATCTCGCGGACAGCGATGAAGTGCAAGTATTACTTACACCTGGATTGGAACCAAATCTTTACAATCCGCGCGTATTTTAGACTTCCATGGGCGGTACTCAGATAAAATCAGAATAACCACACGCTCGCTTATCACACAAAGAGAGGCACCGGTGCGGTTGCGATGCAGTCGACGACAGTAGCAGTAAAAACTGCTTTCTCGCTCAGTTTATCCTAACATGATAAGTAAATTGACGTAGGTATCGAAGATAAATTTCAGTTGATCACGGATATATGAAAAAGTACATCAATAAAACTTAACACAGGTAAAACATCTAAAATACATATCGTTGTAAAGATATACATGTTTAAATAAAATGTTGTTTCTTTTTGTTTGCCAATAAAGTTTATAGATAACCACAAGTTTGTATTTATTCCAGTATATCGGTGTTTCTTTACTTAACGATTCTGCCGAATAGCCCAACTACATTTCTACTCAAGTGATTTCATACATAAAGTTGGGCTTTGTTATATAACTTACTTATCCGATAAAAACCTACTAATAGTCCAGGGCACATTAATATTAAATTCATTGCCAGTGAACGCATGCATAAATGGCATGAGGACTGCCGACGGAAAAAAAATTAAAACTTTATAATTTATAACATTAATTCATGCCTTCACTACTAGTTAAATGTCATACTCTTTGCTACGGACGTACTGTGAACACATTTAACGCGAGATCTAGTCATTTTAGTCTTCTAAAATTCGCCCAACCAAACCAAACCAAAAAAAAAGTTTTTAGCTCAAAAATCAAACGCGCGTCAATCGCCAATATTCTAATTTCTTCAGGACGATACCCACTTGTATGTCATAAAATACATGGTCACAATATTTTAACTATATAAATCTATCGTACTGTGATAGGCATAAGTTTCTGCAGTTTTAGGAATGGGCAGACTCATCCGGCGAATTATCACGGCCTCACAGAAAACCAGCGTAAATTGGAAGTATTATAATTTCGTGTTTCGACTGATGAGTAAGGTAACCACTGCTTTTAAAGTTGTCAACGCATCTGCAAACCGTTGTAGATGTCCATGGGCGTTAATCACTTAACATCAGGTGAAACGCTTATACTACAGGATTCAATCATACAACTGATATATAGCTCCATAAATTTTTACAATTAATGAAGGGTTTCAAAATGTTTGATTGCTTTTTTTCCATTATTACCTTACCAACGTCTCGAACCCTAACTGCCTTCTCCACTAAAACGCGGAGCGATCTCGTAATATTTGTTCGAGACGAAGGGAGTATTAGGCGTTTTATCGCAAACTTAATGGCTGTTAAAGCACTACGTCGCGCCAATCACCCCGGCAATTAAGTTTTCGTATTTTCTGAATTGAGTTGTCAATACGGGGAGCCTAATTGAGATGTTGACTTTTATTTTTGGCGTACAACCGTCTCCAGCACCGACGGATCATTTTTACGATTCGTTTTAAGGGCAAGCACTGACAGTTCTGTAAAAATCTAAAACGCGAGTGGTGTTTTTACCTAAACGCGGCGGACCCAAACAAGAAAAAATATTTTCGTTCTGTAGCCGGTTTTTAGGCTTTTTTTTTTTAAATTATTGATTTAATTATTTTAACGAAGTTGCATACTGAACGCAAGTGTGGACAAACGTCCATAGACACACAACAGCATGAAGGTTGGATGTTGCCAAGTATTGAGAGCGCGGACTTCTATTGGCTTAATTTACGTTTTGGTCTTCCAGCGACCACAGTGCGGTCTTCCTCAGTCAATCCAGTCTATTTATGCGACAGCGTTTATGTCCCACGCCGAAATGAAATCTTAGAGAGCCTGGAATTATTCACACTTCTGTATCAAGCAGAAACAGGAAATATGCTAATTTAAGAGAGCATGGAAAATGTTAATACGTATGCTTCGTTTGCCACTGTTTTGGGCAAAAAGATCGTATCTTTGCATCATTATTCGGGATTCTGGTACTACGGGAAGAGGCTATTATTTGTATCGGTGACAGATTCAGGTAGTCTCCGCGTGATGTCGTTATCGACCCGACATCGTTAATAGGACATGGTGGAAACTGATTACGATCTTCAACGGGAGCAATTGAGACCTTTTAATAAATAAAACATTGAGTTACTGCTTCTGCGAGCCTGGTAGCTATTGGATGCGAAAGGAAGTAATATAGTTTATTAAAATTTTATTATTCCCTAAATATCTATAGGAACAGTAAAATTTGGACCCTATCTGGAATATTTAAGAAATTCTAACTTTAACGTCAAGTTTTGAAATTTTAAACGCTGCTTAAGTACCACAATTTCATCCCTCTTTTAAAGTAAACCTGTCAAATAGGGTGTCTACGTATTATCTTTACTTATGTATTTCACAAAGTATTAAAACAAGCAGTCATAGTCACAATATAAAACTAAAGACAATCTCTAACAATCATCATAACATAAATTATTTATTGTTTAAAATAAATGGCACCATGTCTGGTAGTCATGGCCTACCACAAAAATATATAACATATATAGTAATACGTATTTAATGAAATTCGCTTTGAAATATATTTACTAATGAATTGGTTCAAATATCAAAATATTTCAATACGAGTATATTATGTATATTGCTTTAACAGTAACCTTATTGAGATGAACAGTTACCTAAAGTATGACAGGTGCACTTTATAAAGCACAACATTATATGAGTTTAGATTAATCCTCAGATATGTACAGTCTGGTACACAAGTGTTCAATGTTCTAAGTGCAAAACTATGTTATGTGTTAGCAGCACAAAGTCTAGAATGCAAACGGTGCGTAAAAGCGCGAGCATCCCAGCATGCTCTAAATAATCCTAGACGCATTACAATTTTCGATTACAACCGAGCGCGTCTTAACGTCGTAAAACGGACGATGATCGTGTGTTTATATTAATAATTGCATTCCGGTCCGGATTTTAAACTTCGAATTTAGTAAATTGGTCGTAAAGCGGGCGGAATTGTCGGGCCGCCGGCGCCCATTCTAAGTTTTATCGCCAATCGCGTGTACAGTTGTGTCGTAATTATCGTTTCGCGGTAAACCCATATGGATATTGTCTTTATGCGGTCTTAATTTGATCGAATTAACCGCTCCCGTGGGCAGTAACGTAACTCCGGCTGAGCGGACCGGTCGGGAGCCTTTTCAACTCGACTTAATTGAGTCGTTGGAAGCTTTATAATCCGCGTGCATTTCCAATTGGAAGAATCAACGTGTGCCGTTCCGTAATTAGCGGTTTAAATTAACGAGGGCCGCAGTGACACCTCTTTATGCGTTTCGCTAAAAGTTACGTTACGATAACGGCTATTTGACAACATTTAAATCGGTTATCGAACGTCGTTAAGAATTTGCGCCTTACTGTTTCACTGATCGATTATTGGTCACTTTGAAATTTGCCCGTGATTCGTCAAATAGTTTTTTGGTCAAATATTCACTCGATTCAGATTCATAGACACAATATCTATAATAGTCACAGATTATTAATGTCATTAACATTATGGTAAACAATGATAGTTTCATTTTATTTAATTGAATATATTTGTTAAACGTGTTTACTTAGTTTTCTGCACTCAATCACTATATAAACTTGAACCGAGCCAATATATCGGTCTATATATATATGTATATATTTTTATACACCTATTTAAGACAGGTGGTGAACGTTGGACCGAATTAATTATTGAAAAAGTAAGTGAAACGCTATAGGGTAATACTTATTTTTGTAACTTTTTTTGAGCTCCTTGTTCATTGAATACCGAAAATAGAAAATAATTCAGTACCATAATATACCTAAATAGATACCTGGGAAAGTCTTAGATTCATACTAGTCGATAGCTACTAAATAA
Organism: Iphiclides podalirius; assembly: GCA_933534255.1. Lineage (NCBI taxonomy): Eukaryota > Metazoa > Arthropoda > Insecta > Lepidoptera > Papilionidae > Iphiclides > Iphiclides podalirius. The sequence continues at coordinate 5,139,969 of OW152838.1, read as the reverse complement.
AAATAATAACAAAAAGATGAAAATATTTACTAAACTACGGCACTAAACTATATTGTCGTTCATCATTTCTGCCACTTGAAAATCTTTCTTTACCCTTGCCCTTACAAATTTACATACAGTTTTTTTTCTCTTGTATTTTTTCTGTTTTTTTTTTTAAACATTGCCCTTACTTTAGTATTACATTAGCTGTGTTGTAAGGACGTTTTACAAACATAAATTTCACGTGAAGGAACACCCAGATGCGAAACAATTTGTGGTCACACAAGTACCTAGTAGTCCCGTGTGGGAATCGGACCCACGACCCCGGACGGAACCCGCCAAAGCAACTGCGCCACGGAGTCTTCTCATAATTATATATATAGACTCTGGTTAAATATCACAATATTCATTGCTTAATGTAAACAACGTGGAACACCCAAATAGTGCTCCGCCGAACAAATCCATATTTCAAGCTAATTACGAAACGTCAAAGAATCTCAATCGATTGTACACGAATCGATCGGTGCCAACCTTTTCCCTGGCGAATAACAATAAATAATGTCGCGCGGCAGGTGAGGAGTGGTCTTTTTGTGCGTTCGTCCGGCCCGGAGCACCAAAAAAACGCACAATCCGCGCCTTGTGATTCTGGTCACTGTTATCTTTTAACAAAATATCGTCCTCTATCGCCGTGGGGTAGCGTGAAATAGTTCATTTGTGTAATCACACAGGGCTGCTGCGACGCTCTAGTTATTACAAAAGACAATCGCCCAACACTAGATACTTTACAGAACCCATAAACACGACCGACATAAAACACAATAACGAATGATCTTGAGAAATGTTAACATACCTGTTGTAGCTAATAAAAACTAAAACAGAATTCGATTACACAAATTGATGAAAAACGAAGAATCCAATCAATTAGTTACTGTGACCGAGCTAGCACAAGATTCTGCCGCAATAGGCACCTCTGTCGGGAGAAAACCGGATGTCAAGAAGTATTCACGTTTTAAGACATGAATACTTGGCACAAGCGTTACCTCACTCATCAGACGAAACGCGAAATTCCACTTCACGCCGGTCTTCTGCGAGACCGTTTTACTTTCCTGGACGAGTCTGCACATTGGAGGGACCGGAAATTGATGCGTGGTCCTAACTCCAAATGAAAGAGTACAACAATTTTTATCGAGGAATATATAACACAGATCTCGACGTCTGCTTCCAAGCCATTTTCCATTGGTGTAAGATGAAAGGATCGCGGAATATTATTTCATGACCCCTGCTTACCTGAAATGTTCCAAGAGTTCGCGGAAAATTATTCCGTGAACCGTGCGTACCTGACCTCATTAATTGTCGACAGTCGATACCAGCAAAATACCCAAAAATGTTGTAAAATAAACAAGGAACAAGACCACCGTTAAGTTACCATTCCAGATTCGGTGGTAATACAACTCTAGTGATGTCCGTATCAGGTACGAGTGGTTTTTTAGCGATTTTTTTTTGGTAGCGACGCGGACGCGAGGTCGTTAAGTGAAAAAGGACCCGTTTCGGCGCTTTTGTGCCCAGAAATCGGGACGGTAGCCGAGTAGCGGCGCAACATATTATCGGACTAATTAATCGTCGTGTTTTTTCGGCGACGCACTCCGGAGAAATGACTAAAGTGGAGGCTTCGCTGGTCTGCTCGACGCCAGCGATCGATTTAAATTGCAATTAAAAAAAGCACCAATAAAATCGCCTAAACATAATCCGAAATAGAGAAAATTCCGTCTGAGCACAGCCTTAAAGCTCACCAATAGCCTGGTCCTGCCCTTAGCGCAAACATGCGAACGAAAACTCCGTTCAAAGCATCCTTATATTCCATAGTTATCTAAATCACCCTCACTTCTAGCAATCGAAACAATACCTTTTATAAAACAGTTCATTACACTCCTTAATACGAAGGGTCAACGAAACTTATTAAACTTATGTTTGAGAACACCTTTGAACTTCACGTAAGCCTGGAGGCATTTCGACACCTTCCTCATATCCAATTGTGAAGGTCCACTGGTGCCTTAGGATCGGATAACTCGATCTCTGCCAACCCCCTCTGGATAACGGCCGTGAATATTTTGTTACGTATATACAAATGCTTAGCAAAAGCATTTGTAGTATGGGTGGTAGGGCCACGCAACAGTGTTCACTGTTGCACGAATGGGCAGGTCCGTCCGTGCAACAGTGTTCACTGTTGCTTGCACGAATGGGCAGGTCCGTCCGGGTTAGTACCAGGATCTCACAGAAGACCGGCGTAAAGTAGAAGTGTTACACTTCTGCGTTTCGTCAGGTGAGAGAGGTAGCCGGGGCCCACAATATTTAAAAGTGGCAACGCATTTGCAACCCTATGGGTGTTGCAAAAGCCCATGGGCGGCGGTTATCACTTAACATCAGGTGAACTGCCAACTCGTTAGCCACTTTATCACATGAAAAAAGCCATAACTCGAGACCTGTATCAAGTAACTGTGGGTGAAATGTCCATGTATTATTTCACACTTCAGGTATAATATAGGTGCATATTGAGGTATATATGTTAAGGTATAATATTTCGGTTATAATGTTTCTGCGAATCTCGTTACATCGCACTCTTTCTTATCTCAGGTATAATACTCGTTTACGTTTTGTATAATTTCCATTTTCTAAACGCGTATGTACATTTTATAATTGCTTTTAAAAACGGCACGATGAGCTGCGATTTAATGAGTTGTCCACCTTAAATACTTTCCTTCTAGGTCTTAGTTATCACATTTGCCTGACGAAATAAAAGTCTTCTATATTCTTCTGTGCGGACAAGTCGTGCCGTTAATTTAATAGCAGAAGCTCTTGTGTAGATAAATCCAGGTAAAGTATTATATTGGTAATAAAAAATCGGTCGGAATGTATCACACATTCAATGAATTATATAACTTATAATTTACTCTAAGTTATAAGGCTTTTTATAGTAAAACCTAAAGGCATGTTGGCCTATACCCGGAAAATACTTTCCTCTCCTTTTATCAAGTTACCCTGAGATAGATGATTAGGAAACCTTACTTGACGCAATGATCTTTGGGGATGGAAATGTCTTTACATCCACCAGCACGTTACCATTTTTCACAATAACATTGAATACTATCAGCATGGCTGCACCTATTAGGGCTAAATTGTTAGAAGTTTACTTACCATTTATCAAAATTTTGGAAGCTGTACCCGAAAACTTGATTGTTTGATTTATCATTAATTTGGTAGTCGTTAAACTGTTAAAATAGTAATAATAATAATAGTCACTTATTACAAACATCATACAGAATTTAAAAATAGGTCTGTATTTAATATAACTCTCTGCACTTTAATCGTCAACTGAGTAGTGAGGTTAGTAGCGCCATCTAGTCGCAGAGTGATGAAACAAAAGTACTTTAGTGCGTTTCATTCCATTTTCCATGCATATTTAACTATAGATGCATAACAAAACATTCAAATGGTAAAATATGGTAACATGTTTCCATATTCACAGCTTAATTGTGTCCATTCGAGCGTTCTAATAATTTATCAATACGTGGTAGGTAACTAAATAATAGGCGAGACATGCGTTTGACTTTTTTACCGCCATTTCTTTTTGTTTTTTTTTTTAACATAATGGTCCCAACTCCTAAGCCGCTGGCACGGCGTTGACAAAACATGATTAATGGCGCCAATAAAAATATTCTCTCATAAAAATTCATTCCCGTTATTAATTCTAAATACGATTTCTCCGGTCTTTTTTTTTTTTATGGAGAAATATGAAGAATGTGGCGGGCGACGCCGGAGGGCCTTTTTGTGTAATTTATATCCAATTCTGTCATTAGCCACACTCGAAGTTGTTCTCGTGAGCTTTTGTCTGTTGTATGTTGTTTGTTTTTAATGTGATGTGTACACATAAGGAAGATAACCTATGAGTAGAGTGTCCTTCGTAATATGAAAAATTGGTAGGTAGTGCTAGATTAGTGTGTCTTGTGTATATAAGGTACCAGTAATGAATTATACTATTAATTCATTACCGGTACCATAGCTACGAGTTAATATTCACTAACATTTCAACTCTGGTGTGTTTATAACCGTCATACTTACCGCTGGACATTTTTTCTACTTATTTCATAAGATTGTCCTTATCTCTACACTCAACAGTTTTTGAGCAACGCCAAATTTTGTTAACATCTTTGTTTCTTCGATTTTTATATTTTTTGAAGATGAATACCAAATTTCCAAAAATATGCTTCGTTGTTAATTGTTACGGAATTATTAAATATAAAGTTAACAGAGCGTCGCATAAAACATAAGAAGCTAGTGAGAGCTGTTGGAATATATCGAACTAGTTGTTATTAAATTGTGCAAAACCTTATTGGAAACACTTACCGACGTTGGAACAAACAAAAGAACTTGGATTTGTTTTTCAATTGTAAATAGTAGGGTAAAATCTCTATATGTGTATTAGTTTTTTTTTTAATTTTTAAGATGACCATCGATGAAGGATTGAAAGAGAAAAGAGAGATTTAAAAAGATGGTTGATTGGTAGGATGGTAAGGTGGATATCACCGTCAATTTACTTCAATAATGTGAATTGTCCCTTAATTGCAAACTGTTCCGTTGCAACTAATCTATTACTAATCTCTTTGGGTCAGTGACAAATCACTACATTATTTACTCTTTAGTAGTTTTTCGTGTAAACACTTCTATATGGGATAAGGAATATAACGTTTACCGACTACGGCTGCATCGCAAGTTACCAACAGATAGGTTAAGCAGTGGGTAGACCAAAAACAAAGACGTTTTTACTGATACAGAATATATTTAAAACATTTGTAGAATGAACAGTGCCGGCCACCAAGCAGCCCAAAACCAAACTTACCGCAGATTTGCCAATTTTTATTGCCAATTTCACAAATACGAGTCCAACAATGTCTCAAATATCCCTCCGGAGATGAACAAAACAATTCAGAGAACAATGAAGATGAGAGTTATGCATCAGTCCCTCCGACACCTAACGCTTCTTCACCACCGAAGCCTCTAAATAGCGTTCCTTTTATCCGACCCTCCATCCCGCCTCGATTTCACATGGGCGAGGTACACCGTCCACACGAAACTGGCCGCGCTGACGAAGACGATGCGATTCCTCTCCGAGACGAAGTAGAAGTTGATAGTCTGCGCGGCGGGCCAGAACAGCGCGCCGATCTTGTACGCGTCCCAGAACTTGAGGCGCACCTCCTCCACGCAGGAGCTCAACGGCCTCATCTCCAATAAGCTCATGCCGAAGAAGAAGTAGGCCATAGCGACCGGCGAGTAAGAGACCTGCTCTATCGCGGCTCTGAAGACGGCGGTCTTAAGAGTTCTCCCCTTGAAGAACCGCCCCGAGTACTTCATCCAGTTGTAGAATAGCGGTGCCATGAAGAAAGTGCCGAAGACTCCGTATCGAGCCGCCCGCGCCCAGTCTGCGTCGGCCAGCGTCGTGCCGTGCTCCAGATACTCCTGCACCACGCTGCAAGTTGGCCAAATCAAAGCGTACGAGACCATTCCGCGTAACAATGGAAACTTCACCGGCAGCCGTATCACTTTCGTCAGAATTCCGCTCATTTTTTTTGACTAATTTCGCTTACTTTTTATTTTGATGCCATTATTGTTACGCGCTTTTCTTGTTGCTGTTTAAATTGTCCTCGCTTTCCTTTACTCTAACTTATTCTTGATTAAGACGAGGAAAATTTTCATACGTCAATTACTTTGGCGTGTCACGGCTGACTGCAAAGAGAATGTAATCACTACGTTTAAGAGACGGGACTTCCATACTAGCCAAAAACATCAGTTTACGCGGCACTCCAATACCAACCATACCACAAAAATACCATAAAGATGTCAAACAACAAGAGTACCAACGTAACGAGACAAATAGTGCTTAACCACGCTAGCTTAGCTTCTTATCGATATCGTTAAAATATATTAGGTAGAAATCGAGGTCCACTAAATTTTTTTTTTTTCTTAATTTTAGGTAAGTATCGAGTCCGTATTTATGTCCAATGTTGATGAGGAGCTATTTGGTACTAATACAAGATTGGACTTAAATTCGGACCCGAAATAAGATAAAAAACGGTTTCTGATAATTCGAATAAAATTTTATTACTGAAATGAAATTTATTTCTTGTCTCTTGATTCTTCAGTCAGCTGTTGTCCTGCTGAACATGAGTTTGGAAATAATTGAAACATAGAATCAAAAAGAAATATGTTTCAAAATCCTGCAAATTTCACCTATTCCCATCCTTGCTCATTTATGTAGGCACACCATTCAAATATGTAAAACTTTGTGCCCCTATTCTTTCACGCAACATTTTATTTCTTATTTTTTTTTTCAATAATAAACATTAACGTAGTTATCGATATGTGGATATTACAGTTGCAGTACATCACTAGCACACAATTTAAATGAGATAAGTTTGTTAATTTTATTTGTTCTTATCCTGCTCTACTTACATATGGCTGCAAAATATCATATTTCAGTGCTTACATTTTCATCTAAGGGAAATCTCGCCATAAACATCCTTTTTTCAAGATTCGAATGACTTGCCATCTTTATATATAATAAACCGTCTTTATGGTGTTTTGAATTAAAAGTACAACTCTGATCACTTCTCACTAGTTTTCGTGAGAAAATTTACTCTAAACAATTTAAATTTACAATAAAATAAGCATTTACATTCAAAATACGCGGTGCAAAATTAAGTTTTGACAAACAACATGGCACTTGGAGAAACATTGAGGGAGAGTCTTGTATTGCAAGAAAGAGAAACCGCATTGAGGGAGAGTGATAGCAATGTCCGCCATTATTTGCCGCGTAAAGTCCATAGAAAAATTTTTTGTTCCTAGTTTCGCCAGACTGGCTGACTGATTTTTCATCACATTCTTCTTCTCTATGCGTCGTTTATTTTTTGATTTTGCTAAACCATAGATAATATCAAACGAATATTTAAAAACGAAGTATTTAGTTTCAGTAGTTAAAACGACGTGTTTAACAACGTCAACAATGGTAAGTCAGCCATTGTGCAAAAAGTTTTTAAATAAACAAGTAAGTAAATAAACAATACGAATATAAAATTTGGTGTTTAATAAAGAGTCCTCTTCAGTTGAATATCTATCTCAATAACTGTCTTCTTTTTCTACTACTTCTCGGAAATATTGTTTAATTCATTCATAACTTTAACAAGTGATTAGTATAGCAGACTCGATTTCTCCAGTCAGCTACCTTTTAAATGCTAAATTTTTTATATTTTCTAAATGCACAGATACGATCTACCGTAACGAAAAAATTATAACATTATCTGTCTATATTAAATGAAACTAGTTTACAGGTTTTATCGTGTTTTTATTAAAGATCCGTAAACTAGTTTTCTCATTTAATAACTATAATATTCGCATAAAATCAAGAAGCCATTCTAAATAAAGTACTGAAATTGATGCCAGAAGGTATCCCCATAAATACTAAATACACAGTGTAAGCTAATAAAAGATGGAAGCCGCAAGATGGAAGTACGTTCATACAAGTGGTTGTTAATAAATGCACCACAACACTCGTCTCACATTGACAGTTATCTCGCGCCGTCAAACAAAATGAACTTATTTGTTGGTTCAACGAAGTCAACATCCCTAAAACCGCCTCGTGGTACGGTTTATAAGCCCCGTGCCGTCACGGTATAGTTTTTTCGTAATGTCATCTTGGAACGACAATAATGTTTCCATGTTTATTTGCGTTCACTGTAAATATGTATTTATAATGTTAATAAGACGCATTCAATAATTTTCATTTATACAAACTTATAATAATTATAATTTGTACCAAGATTAATTTATTATAGATTTATTTAAAAAATATATGATCTAAAAAACTTACCGATATTTTTTGAAAAAAATATAAAATATTTATTAGAGCCTTAGACAAAAACTGAAAAAGTCTATAAAGGTAAAAGAAAGGGATTTGAACAGGGCAGGATGTAGGGCGTTACACAGATGAACTACTGGGATGCTGCACTAACTTAAGGAGAGAGACAAAAACATTCAAATTAATTTGCCGCCGTATATTATGAGGATATAAGGACAACTATTATAGAAATGCTTCAAAATCTCTACTTATTCGAACTGTTTGCATATACCCAGCAATATGATAAAGGCATTCAGTTCAAATCTCACGGACTTCCAGATGTTCAAATGATTTCAAAATTTTCACGTGTGAGAAATCACTGACTACAATTCATATCCAGGTTCTGCATAGGCTATATGCATTTGCAAGACAGAAAACATTTTTCATATAATTATATAAAAATAATTATTAGCATGATCTTTTTGACGTTTTCTAGCATAATTAATCGAAAACGGACCTGGCCGATTTTAAATAGCCGATCAAACGATTCGCAATTAACTAATCACGTCTCCAGGCCGCACGCGAACATGCACAGTCATCTATCACAAAGGCATCGGCCGACCCACCCGAGCCAAATAATTCGTGCAACGACCGAATTATTCAATTAATGACCGTTCGATTGTTCTTAGCGCATCTCGGCGGGTGGTCGGCAACCTCACCAGCATCGCTAAACGGGCGACATAACGCACCGTAACGTTGGCTGTTAAAAAAATATATTTTTCTAATAAAACCTCCATGGAACAGGAACGTCAACACGCTCGAAATATCGCGGGAAACCAAATAGAAATACTAGTAGTGACTTTCTTCTGCCAACGATTAGTGTTTGAATGAAGAGATCGAATGTGACGCCATGTCATCATAGCAGTTACTGTCTCTACATTTTTTAACCTTCCTTTTCAAAGTCAAAGTCAAAATTTCTTTATTCAACATAGGCTTATTTTAAGCTCTTATTGAACGTCAAAAACTAACACCGGTTCACTAAACTACACCTGCAAGAGTAGAACTGGCTAGAAACTCTGCGGTCATATAATAGTTTAGAATACAATTAAAGTTCTTAAAGGCTTCTTAGACGTGGTGCTGTTTTGATTGATGACAAAGACTAAGATCAATTGAATAAAAAGAGTGAAATATGATGCTATTTTTGAAAGGGATTGATTAGTTTTTAATTAAATTGCGTGAGATTTATTTAACTTGTTACATTATAAATTTTTTTTGCCCACTGAGCTCTCATTGGCTTCGTCATCCTTCGATCCTTAATATTTAAATAAGTGCACTAACAAACCTATCCAATAAGATCAAAATTTGTTAGATTATTAATTTTGATTAAAATTAAATTTATTAAAAAATATTAAACACAACTCAAAAAATATAATTTTTATTTGAGATGTCAACAAAACAAGCAAACGAATACCGAATCATAACGAAAAATTAAGAACAAACGATCTATTAAAATCCAGAAACCTACAAATTGGTCGGCAACGCAATTGCGACTCAACCGATGTTGCAAATGTCCATGGGCTGCGGTGATCATGAATGCTCGTTTGCCTCCTATTCCCATAAAAAAAAATACAAATAATACTAATAAAGAAGCAAATGTATTAGTACTAGTTTATGTAGATGTACTTGACACAAACAACTGAATTTATACTATTAGTCCAGGAGGAATCGGCGCATGAGTACCGAAAACTATTCCACCTCAATTTTTTTATGCGATCCTCTTTAAATTGTCCTGCCCAGATTTTCCCGCTGCACGAATGGGCTCGCCTGATAAAATAGCCAGCGAAATGTAAAGCCTTGAGTTCATATATGGTGTATAATTTAAAGACAGCCGATCCTTTTAAAGGTTGACAACGCATCGGCAAACCCACAAGTTTTGTCAATGGGCAGTAAACACAACATTACCTAAGTAATATCTGCCTAAGTAATAACGACCCATAACTAACTGCCTGTATATTATAATTGTGTCCTAAGGTTTCTTCACGACAAAATTAGTGAGCCATGCGACACGACGTTCCCATACACAAATGATTTAAAAAAGTTAACTTGCGCAAAAAATAACCTACGGCCACTTGCAGCAACATTCCATAGCGATGTAGTCTGCACCATAAACACCCTATTTTATTATCGAAGTGACATTTCCGTGGCCAGCCGTTTTGGACGCCATCTTTTTAAAAGCGTCACAACGCGAGTTTTGTGGCTGTTTTAGATTATTTACGATGTGACAATCGACTTGTTAAATTCTAACGACCTCGGTCCGAAATCGCTGTGAAATGTTTACATATTTAGAACGCACTAAACGTTGTGTTTTAGTGTGTGACTATTTTTTTGTGTTGCAATTACATTGCAACTCTCAATATAGAGGAAAGTCACCCAATATGGAATACCATTTTGTTTCAGGGATATAAAAAAAAAAACTTCATAGAAACTAAAACAGTTTAATGTAATTACTAATCAGTCAGACATTTATATTTAGTAATTAACAGCCTTTAATCAAATATATTAGTTACCAAATTAAAATCTAACACAAAACCAAAATCACAAATGAGTAACCAAATATGGAATAGGTACCCATATATGGAATATAAGCATAAATCATCATATCAATAACAAAAATAGACATAAATATCTATGAGATCAAATAAATTAAAATAACATATTGTTATAAACGAACGAAGTTACTAAATTCACTTGCAAAAGTCACAGATCCAAGTATCAAACTCTGGACCAGCACAATCATAATGTGCCCAGAGTCCACACATCAAGCATTTAATCCAGCTTTCTCCACTTTTATCCATGGAGAAAAGGTTTGAACAGAACATACATTCTGCATCAGCAGAGTCAGGAGATACTTGGTCCATCAACTCATCATGTTCACTGTCTTCATCAAACTGGATGACGTCCCGTTCCTTAGAGTCTTCTTCTTCACGATCATTTCTATTTTTCTTCGTTTGTTTGTTTCTCTTCGCAGTTTTCTGTTTATTCTTTGTCTTACCTTCTTTTCTTGTCTCTTCATATTTTTATTTACTAAATAATTTTTGTAGGGTGAAGATGTTATGACTGTTGCTATAGCAGCTTTTCTTTCAAAATGCTGTGCTGCTTTCAAATATCCCATTTTATTTCCCCGGACGAATTTTATAGCTTCTGCCATTTTTTTCTTCATCCCAGGTTTTTCGTTTCTTGGTTGATTGTGAAGCAGACATTCTAAAAACAAACATAACATAATTTTTTTAAAGAAATAGTAGCAGTACCTAACATGTGAAATATAAAGACCTAATTATGGAATATTCCATAATTAGACACCGACGACTGTCCATATTTGGATTTTTATACTTGTTTAAAATCATCTAAATATTTTTTCAAATCACAATATTTTTTATCGAAGTGACACAGAATGGCACAGCCGTTTTGAAATAAACATAATATCGATATACTAAATAGTCACAACACCTATGTATACTACGTAACTGGTAATACTCAATTATTTTACTTACCTTTAAAATTTTTCTGCGTGAAAACAAAACAAAAAACACCGGCCACACTTGTAGCGTTCGCGCAACTAACACGATGGAGTGAGGTAGTAAATAGACCGAATGAAACAGAAGATGGTCATGTGTTTCGTTTCATACTTATATTCTTAGAGAAATTGCTTTATTCCATATTAGGATACTATTGCAACTCTCAAAATATTAATGGTTGGTAGTAAGTGCTTAACACCAAGTGAGATTTTTGCTCATCCCCTTGTTTCTTTCGATGGATTATGAGATGCTTTCAGTGCGAAGACGGCATGAAGCTATGTCGATCTGAGAGTCACATATTTGCAGATGCGTGCATTAATAAAGTGAGGGCTTCCCTAGGAAGTTCTGTATATTCCTCAAAGATCGGCAGCACAGCTGTGACTCCTCCGATGTTCCAGGTGTCCACAGCAAATACCACTTACCAATAAACACTAAACAACTAATTTTCCATAAAAAGAAAAAATTTTGAGCGTGACAAAATTTTGTGAACGTTGCAGCTACCGTAAGACGCATTTGAGAATAACTAGACACATCAAAAATACTAAATGCAAAATTACACCCCGATCGGGGATGTTTTTAATAGACTTTTTCAAAGTAATGACATCACTAGGTCATTCTAAGTTTATTAACAGACGTTTTACTTGAAAACATGTAGAAAAAGTACGAAAAAATTGGTCGTCGCGTTGTGGGAATCGAACCCACGTCTTCGGCATTCGCGGCCTGACGCTCTAGCCACTGAGCTAGACGGCTGGTAGCCACTGAGACGAAAACCTTAACGCCTTCTTTCTACATTGTTATTTTAGCATTTGAAGCAATGCTTGGCGCATCTATTGTTATATCCTTTCCAGCATACAAACAATTTCGAATATCGTTTTACAACGATAATTCGAACGAGGGATGTCGCCTTTGCTTTTTTAAAGATGTCGCCATTGCTTTCATAAATTATTAAAGTTTTTTATAGTGCTAATCACTGACGTCGTACGAAGACTTTTTACTTATAAAAAAGTTAATTCACTATTTAGAAGGCCGCTAACTAAACTAAAAACCCATCCTCATAATACAAAAGGGGAGGCCCGTACATACGTGCCCGGTTACGAATTAATTACCCTTCATAAATCATCTCACTCGTCCGTCGGGTCAATCGATACCCCGGCACTATAACGCGAAGAGTCAAAGGTACTCAATTCAACTTAGACAGAGATTATACAAATACAGTCCAAATAAATGTAGACAATGAAATGAAATAGACGACTTCCCACTAGATAGAGTGACGACCTGGGCAGCTGTCGGAAAGTCGATGGATGCAGGTGGTATCAGGGTCATGCTCCGTGGCGGTCTGTGGGGCAGTCCTATGTTCAGCAGTGGACTCAAACAGTTTTTATTTAACAGTAGTATTTCCAACAACAGTTTATTGTTGAATGAATGAACTGCATGGGCAGGTCCGTCCGGGAAAGTACCAGAAGACCAGCGTGAAGTGGAAGTGGTATACCTCTGCGTTTCATCTGGTGAGTGAGGTGGCAGGGGCCACTTCATTGAGGGGTGGCAACGCACCAACGGGTATTGAGTTGTGCATGGGCGGCGGGTATCACTTGACATCAGGTGAGCCGCCAGCTCGCTTGCCTCCTTTTCACGTAAAAAAGCCGAAATGATGATGATAAATGAAATATTTGAGATTTTTTTTGTCGCCAAAAAAAAAGGAAATCAAATGCAAAGTATGATGAATAATGCAAAGGTCTACTAATCTCCACAAAGTAAAATTTTTGAAGAATAAATAAAGAATTTATATGAGATGAACTTAACCACAACAAAATGCCGTACGACAAGATGCTGTGAAAATAACTGAAGTAAACAAGTCTGGCAGTGTCGATGTCTGATAGCTGCCCAACCTTCGTAATTGCAAAAACAGGAGCTTAACCTATTCGCAAGAGATGATAGATGGAGACTCCACTGGTGCTTTGAATTCTGTAATTCACAAGAATACAGCGGATTAAGAGTTGCGCTAAATAATTTTAAACTAAAATGTCTCGAGGAAAGCCACATATTTTCGAAAATGTAAAAAAAAATATTTCGAAGATATAATATCAAGACTGGCAATTTCATCCCACTGTCTGTTCGCAGAGTTCACTTATATTCGAAATATTTTTGTAAATATTTTAATAATCGTTAAAACGAAGTTTTAACGATTATTGTTTAATATTGAGCCATTAACAATTAGATCTGAGGCACGGAGATAACAACTCTACATGTTTCTCATCACTGAATACTTGTGTACGAGAAAAGAACCGATTTGTGTTACTAACCGATGTAATATACCGGGAATATAATCATATTGAGGTCAATCCTTACTTTTACTGTCGCTAAATTGCTTCATTGTACGCTCTACGAGGTTGATACGGCCTTACGCATATGGCCGCTTGAGTTATCTACTGGTGGAAATGCCATCTACGGGTCATCTAGGTTCGTGGACCGTGACCCCTATGGCCAATGACTGTAACCGCTGGCTGGGGGCAGTGCGGACTACCATAAAACAAGATTGTACCTTGTGTACGCGTTGTGTTAGTTTCGTCGTGCTCGTAGGCGAGGGTGAACTTATTACTTTCGTGTGGTATCTCTAACTGAAAGTATGTTGTTGACCCCGGTGTTCTAGCTAGGTTAATACTTATTTATCGAATATTACCTAATATAACCAAATTACCGCTTAATTGGAATGTACCACACATTTTGTACTCTTACCAATTTTTTGGTAACCTTGTATTTCATCACTATTTATATAATAAGTCCACTAGCTTTGACAGGTAGGAAAGTTTTTGTTATACTGACTATAGTTTTCGTATTTTAAAAATTAGTTTTGTAAATATTTTGCGAAAATAAATGTCTTAAACCTCACTTATTAGCCTCCCACGCACCCACGGACCCAAATACCATACAACAAATTCAAAAAACTTGTACAAAATCGACGACAAATTATTAAATTTCATCTTGAATGCAGAGAATAGCACTATTAAATGAATATGCTTTAATAGCAAAGGTGTCATCTCTAGTTTTGAAATATTTCATTGCAGAATGTTTTATGAAAAAGTGGCCGTTTGCTGTAAAGGAAACAGACTAGATGATGCCGAGAATGTGAGAAAATGAGCCGTTTAGCCCAGTGGCTAGAGCGTCAGGCGCGTATCCTGGTGGACGCAGGTTTAAATCTTCGCAACGGTTTTCATCCATTTTTCTTAAATTTATTAAATTTCAAATTAACATCCTTTAAAAATATACAACAAATGGCAAAAATCCAAAATAACCGTCAAACGAACCTCAAAGGATTGAAACGATCTATTGATTACTCCTCTCGATCATTTACTACCAAGTGAGCTGCGTGCTTATCATCATGTAACATTATATTTATCGTTTAATTACCCGACTGCTAGAAAGACAAAAAAGGAGTGTAATATGTTTGTTCTGAATGTCCGCCTCTATGTGCCCTCGTAACTATTAAATGGCCGAGTCGATTTTGATAGTTGGTAAAACGTCAGATTCGGCGTAATTATGAGAGATATGTAAAAATTATAAAAAATCGAAATAGATGATTTTTGGCGCCAAAATGAATGATTGTATAGAAATGATTTGGTTAAATTATTGATTAGTTCTAACAACATTTAAAAAGTATCCTTAGCAATAACGCTGTGAAGAGTGCATTAGATCTTGAAATTGAAAACGAAATTTAACGGGATGGAATCCGAGAAAAAGTTGTATTTAAGGACGCATTTGTAAATCGGGATAAAATAAGCGGTTTTTGGTATTTTTTTGCAAGGAAATTAAACTAAATGTCACTAATAATAAGCGCAGACGACTCCTTTATCATTAAATGGTAGCAATGTTTTTTTCGAAAATTTTGTTTATAATATTGTAAATAAGAATTTTCATTGTCCCTTCACAAAAAATTGATTATATCGCATTGAGTTAAGGAAGATTTTTCTTCTATTTATTAGCATAAATTTATTTATCTAAAAGTATTTTATGTGAATAGATCATGTTCAACTATTAAAGGTAACAAATATAACTATACAAATGTTACAAATAGTCTCAGAAAAAAAATTAAATTGAGTCTAATTTAGTCAGCTTTTATGCGTGTCTGTTAAGTGATTGAGTTAAAGGTTATTTTACTTACCACTGCCAGAATCTTGACTTACTGCACAAAATATTATATTTATTTATTAGTTCTTTATGCACATAAAGTACAAAGGCGAACTTGAAGCCAAAGGCATTATCTCCTAGTCAATCTTAGGGTGGTACAACGAATGTAATAATACAATGTATTATTCTAGTAAATATAAAAAATGGTACCATATCGTACGTCCCGAGAATACATTGCCGCCTGTGATGTCAGACGGAGAGAGGTATCAAGTTTTTTCATCTAAAACCATAAAACGCATCTTTGTTCGTAGAGTTCGTGTTTCCAGACAACGTGTAGTGTCATATTACGATACGGAAGTGTTTGCCCCGTTTTGTGACCCCCTGGTAACAAGTCGGCTCAAAAATCGGCCTCTTAAAATAATAATCTGTTCGTCTTCTGGCATAAAAGTTATTGCGCGACTTCTGTCACTTCTCTACAGAATTATGTTATGAATTAATGTCAGTAATTAAAATAATATAAAAAATAAATGAGGTAATGAATTAGTCTCAGTAATTAAAATGCAGATGTATATCGGATATAGATAAACGGAGAGCGGTATGTTATGTGCATGAATAGCTACTCACTTTAGCTCAAAGCTATAGCGTTGTTTATTAAGGTCTTGTTACGGTTTATCTGTCTACGGTGGTGGTAGTATGAAGGAAGTATTTAGAAAAGTCTCTCTTTTTGAGATAGATATAGTAATATTTATGCAAACGAATTAGAATTATATTGAAAAATATAGAAATCAAAAATCACAAAGGTCAGAAACGTATATATTGCCTAAACAATGTTTAGTTTAGGTTACAACTCATATTAATTACATATCTCATAATTATATCTCACTCATCAGATGAAATGCTGGAAGAAATACTCCTAAAGCCAGTCATCTTTAAGGCCGTGATACTGCCATGGACGGGACAAAGAACGAGTCCAGCCCTACATTTATATAACTTCATGACACAGATGACTCCGTGCCGCAGTTGCCAAGGTATTGAGTTCGGCCCAGCTGTTATGTGTTCGATTCCCAGACGGCACAGCTATTTGTGTGGCCAAAAGATACATGGGTCTGGTCTTGGTGTTCGTCCCTTTGAAATTATACATATTATTTTTGTAAAACATCCTTTACCACATGGGATAGCGTTATCCTATATTAAGGGAAATGTTTTAAACTAACAAAAAAATATGTATTTACTTCAGTTAGATCCTTTAACGAATTCTTTATTGGATACTACGCTCTTTACAGAATAAAGCAAGAAAGAAATAAGAATAAAAGAATTTTACTTTGACTGAAACCTTCAAATCCAAAGTAAAATTACTTTATTCTCTTGTTTTCAAATTGTCATAAATGCCCCGCCAGTTCATGAGTTGAAAGCATTCCGTAGAATAAAGTGCGAGGGGCCGACAATGGAAGGATGTAATATACAAATAAGTTTCATTTGTAAAATAAGTTAATATATATTAACGCGGATTATTCTTGTTTAGGACACTTTATCAGCCTAACATGTCAACCACTACACAGATAATATCTGGTATTTTGTAAATATCGATATGGTTTCACTGTGATTTTTGCGATAGTGAAGGAATTTGTACATGTCACTGCTTTAATTACGTAACATATCACTGTCCTAAGGCTAAAATAACAATGTTTAAACAAATTGTTCAATTTATTGCAGAATCGTTACATAAAAAAGTAACAGCCTGTATAAGTCACGCTGCTGGCCAAAGGCCTCATCTGTACAGAAGGTATAGCGCATTTGGGTATTAGAGACTACACTAAAAATTTTAAATATTTTGTTATGTTATTATTTCGAAAATATGCAGCTTTCCTCACGATGATTTCATTCACCGCTGAGCACGTGATAATTGCAATATTACCAAATTGACAATTTAATTAGTGAGGCTGCCAGCACACTGAATTAAAGTTTACACAAAATGGTATGCATTTAATAATTCCTCGATGTTACAAAATATATTGTTTAAAATCGTTTGTATACGTTTCAATAAGGTTATATCGAAGGGAAAGGTGTGAGACGTCAATGCATTTCTTAGATTCGATCGGATATTCTACACCTTTGAAACAACGAATAGTGTACACCTCAATCGAAACACAATACGGGTATCGGACCAATCTCTCGACGCCCCATAGGGCCCCAATAACGCGTAATTACCTAGAAGCGATGACATTTTATAAACGAAACTGTTCACGGCTCGTAGCTAGTGTTGAAATAAACAAATGCGATAAGATTGACTGAGAAATAAACTCTTGGAAATATCTTTGATTATATACTTGTCGTTTATATACTTGTTGAAGTATATAATAATATTTATTTATTATTCGTACGGACTTTTAAATAGATATAATTTAACGTAATATGAAAGAACTTTGCAACAGATTCCGAAATATTTTAATAGACTACCTGTTTAATTTTGTTTGTAAATTTCTAACATTAATTGTTGGGCGTGTATATAAAACATTATAAAATACTGTTAAAAACGAAGTATTAATATGAGAAGAAATCCATTCATTTTTTAATTTAAAAATGTACTATGAGCTTTTATTACGTGATAAGTTGGCAAGAGAGCTGGTGTTTCACCTGATGTTAAGTGATAACCGCCGCCCGTGAACATTGCAGGTTTGCATGGGCACCCGTAGGGTTGCAGATGCGATGCCACCTTTTAATAAAGTGGGCCCCGGCTACCACACTCACCAGACCGGTCTTCTGTGAGGTCGTGGTACTTCCTCGGACGGACCTGCCCATTCGTGCAACAACTGCGTGACCGTACCACAGTTAAATAAAAGGTAGAAATAAGAGATCATAATTATGTTAAAAGAATTAATGAAGATTTCTACAAAGAGTTGGGAGCTCAGTGCTTGGTTTCAAGGTCCATTTAAATTGAGTAAAAACGACCACAGTCCAAATCACCATTTAAACATAAAAATAACCGAAGAATAAGAGAATAGTTGACAATAACCGAAGATCGACTTGTCTCATTAATTTCTCTCATTCTTAATAAGAATCGTGATTATAGAATCAAAATTATATAAATTTTTTGATAAAAATATGTGAAAGATTCATAATAAAAGATATTTGAAACAATATACTCGTATGTATAAAGGAAATCAATGTTTCCAATGAAAATTTAATAGCAAAAAAAGACCGCAGTTTTCATGACGATTTAATTGAACAATTAACATTACATAACTAACTAACTAACAAGATAATTAATCATATTAGAAAAAACTATTAAACATATATGAGACGAGTTATGTAATAAATGATGACTCGGTGGCGCTGACGCCAGGGGTCGTGGGTTCGATGCCCACACGAGCCAAGTTTTTGTGTAATCTACAGATAATTTTTTGCATTTGAGAAATTGCACGTGAAGTTTGTGTATATAAAAATTACATCACAGAATAATTTATCCCACAGTTTGGTCAATATAAATTTTTAATTTTTCTGTAAAGTGTACATTGTACTTTTTAGGGTTCCATACCCAAAGGGTAAAACGGGACCCTATTACTAAATTTCCGCTGTCTGTCTGTATGTTTGTCTGTCTGTCAGACACACGGTACAGACGTAATCAGGCTGTATCTCATGAACCGTAATAGTTAGACAGTTGAAATTTTTCAAAGATTTCTCTTGCCGCTAAAACCACAAATACTAAAAAACGAAATAAGAAAATATTTAAGTGGGGCTCCCATACAACAGACACGATTTTATGCCGTTTTTATTGATAATAGTACGGAACCATTCGTGCGCGAGTCCGACTCGCGATTGGCCGGTTGACTATGTATTTATTGCTATCTGATCCCCGGGGCTTCGTCCGCGTTGCTTATCATATAAACTAAACAGCTTGCCCCACTTCATCACGGCAAGAAAGCACACATAAGAAAATCGTTTTTCCTTAAAACTTTAACGGCTTTTCCCTAATTGAAGACGTCACAATATTGTTTTAGATAACGGCTAAGAAAAAATAATGTCTAAGAAATTAAACTTGAATTAGTTGAAGTCAACCCAGTAGTTTTTCCCGTGTATCTTTACATAGAGATAAATAAAATTGGATTGTCTGCTTATAACATTAAAATAACTTTTACTTTTTACTAATGCATATGGATGTAGGTACACCACGGTAGATATTTACCGAAATAACATTTTTTATAATCTGATTACATAAAATGAAGATATCAAGATATTTTTTTCTTATAGACACAGAACAGCCACACTTTGGCTGAAACTTAAAATACTTAAGTGAAATAGTTTTTCAGTGATACGCAGATAATGGCTGACCTCTTTCTTGATTTATATATATACAGAAAAAATTATTCCATATGCTTCATATGTTTCATAAAAAATATTTTTTTATTGCCCCATATAATCGTAGAATTATTCCTATGGCTTAAATAAAACAATGTAATACTAACGGGTCCATGATAATAATGAAAGAAAAACATCCAATAAAAAAATATTAAATTTACTTAACATTTAAATTTGATCGTAAACGCCGACACAAGTTTGAAAGACGCGACAACTGAAACGGGATCGCGTCACCGAAACGAGAGAACAAATATTCCCGATCAACAAATGAAATCATGCATTTATTTACGTTGCGTAGTAAACAGACCCGGCGGGGGACAAGGAGCGGCTTTTGGGATAACACACGCGACGGAAAGAGACAAACGGGACCCCATAGCCCCGCCCAAAGCGCACGAGGCGACGTGGATTGGCTTCGGGGGCGCAATCTCTCGCACCATCAGTCTTCCATCGAGAGCCATTTAAGCCACAGCCTAACAGGTCAGGTCGCGCCCTTAACGCCGCGAATAATGAACTAGTCAAGGTAATGAATCGACAATCATTGGTGCTAAAACAAAATGGACTCGTACGAGCAGCACAACGAGGTGACCACGTCATACGACAGCAGCTTGAAGCAGAACTTCTACGGTTACGATTACGCGGGCTGCGTGGATAAGGCTAGGGACGTCAGCAAGGAGTACGTCGACGCTTCAGCCCTGTCCACCCCCTTCTCCGTTAAGGACATCCTCAGCATAAACCAGGGCTGCTACGAACGCGAGAGCTGGCGGCAGGGCGACAGGAGGGACTTCGACATTCCGTACCAGAACAGCCAGCCCTTCTGCCCAGACTTCGGGCAGACGTACCACGGCGCGCCGCACGCGGGCCTCGATCCGTACCGGAGCGACGCGTACTACGACGAGTACCACGCGTACAACCCGTACTACCCGTACCAGCAG
Source organism: Iphiclides podalirius (assembly GCA_933534255.1). Taxonomy (NCBI): domain Eukaryota; kingdom Metazoa; phylum Arthropoda; class Insecta; order Lepidoptera; family Papilionidae; genus Iphiclides; species Iphiclides podalirius. Next base: position 5,119,120 of record OW152838.1, on the reverse strand, counting down.
GAGTACGACGCGTTCTCAACGTACGCGGCGGACGGTCCCAAGCCGGACATCTTGCAACGCGATGCCCCAGCCCTGGTCCCCTCACTAGGGGTCCCCTGTGCAACCGACAAAACCCTCCAGTCAGCAATACCGAATTGCGCGCCGTACACAAAGGAGTCTTTGGAGAAGTTCACACACTTATCCCGAAAAGGCACTAGTACGTAAACTGATTGATTTTTTGTCTTGAACTTGTGTAAAAATATTCATGTGTGTTTGATATATAATACGAGAAACATTTAGAATATGGTCATGGTTGCTTACGTCCAATGATAATTAATATACATCCAGTAATCTTCGATTGTTTTTGAGGATGTTTAAATATGTTTACTTAAGTTGGTAGTAAATTTATAAGTATTGCTGATCGTTTTAAACGATTGAGTAACTAACGTTTAGCATAAAATGCCAAAACACGTGATAGAATTTATAACATCGCAAGACTGTGTCACTATTCTCCAAGAGCTTTCTCCAATAATTCATTGGTAGTAAAAGAGCTTCCGTTTTAAGAATAGTCTACAATGTAACATATATAAGTTATAATATATGCAATTGAAATTAAGGTTATATAAAGCCTAAAAGTTATAAATTTAAAATAGAAAGATAATTTGTAATTCCTCAAAACAATACAGATGATATCATTATTATAATGACGAAAAGCTATAAGATTACTGGGACAAGCCAAATGTCAATCTTGAATGAATAAGCATAAAAAACATAATAATAAAACGATAACAAGCAATCGTCTTAAAAACCCTAAGGGAATAGACAGATATAACTTATTAGTTCCAAGCTTATTTTATAACTTACGTGATTCTTGACTCTGAAGCCTACTCCCACGTCTCACTACTTTCTCATTGCATCTTACCATAAAGTCCAGTACCCCTGAACGTTACGCCATAATGTCACTAACAATACTCCTATTCCGCAGAGACGCCAGTCCGCAATGCCAAGTGTGAGAAGGACAAATGCGCGAAGAGGAAGCCACGCATCCTCTTCTCCCAAGCGCAAGTGCACGCGCTGGAGATACGATTCCGTGCGCAGAAGTACTTAACGGCACCGGAGAGGGAGCAGCTGGCGAAGACGCTCAGCCTGTCGCCAACACAGGTCAAGATCTGGTTCCAAAACAGGCGGTACAAGAGCAAGAGGATAAAGCCGCCAGAGGTCAGCACATCCACGGACGCGAAGCCGAGCAAGCAATGCGCGGGAAGGAAACTCTACAAGCCGGAAACTAGGAACGTCCAAACATGTCCAAAGATGAAGAGCGAAAACGACGAGACGGTTTGCGAGGACGGAACACCGAACGCAATTTATTTCGACGACGGCGAAACGTACTACAGGCACGGGTTGTGCTCCGACGAGAGTGTTGGAACGAGCACCGCCGATGCGCTCTACGTTGCGGAACACGTTCCGAATGTTCCCCGCGAGATGGACCTCTACGCGGAACACGAAACGAAACCTATTGTCCATCAGCAAACGAAGTTCTACGGCATGAACTTCGTTTGCTGATGTAGTTTAGAGTTCATTCACCCCACATAGACTGATCGCCAAAGAGTATTATTATTTTTTTGTTATTCGAATTATTATATTGTAGTTTTTTTTTTAGTTAATTATGGCATGCGCATGCCAGTACAACGGTGATGAGATATATTTTTTATAATAAGCTTCATGCCCAAATATTAAATTAGATAGTTTGTAATATTTTGTAAATAAATATTAATGTTTAAAAACGTATTTCATTCAAGGACATCCGAAATTAAAAAATGCCTTACACGCCTGCCAGCTTACTAATATTTCCTATACGAGTTCCATTAAATTTATTATATAATTGAATAGTAAAGATGAATATCATATAATCTATTGCATTTCGTTATAAAAAAAAAATTATAAGTGTTAATTCGTTTAGTATCTTTATGTTTTAATATGTTACTTTTGTTCACTGTGATCAAATTTTTTTTTAATTCATTACGTCAAATTCAAATTATTTCGCGACAATTTCTATTCTGTGCCACCTATTAGCCACGGGTTAGTACGTATTTGACAGTGACAGTAGTGTATCGTGTGTTATATCCCAATTTTAGCCTTTTGTACTTCCCACTTACATCTACAACATCTTCAACTATGGAAATACATGAAAACGCGATAAACAGTATTTTCCTCCCATTCTTATTTTATTGCCTCGTGTAAACAATCTTATACAAAAGACCCTTACTCAATGCCATACAAACGACGGGAACCCTAAAACATATTATATATGATTACCTCAAAATATTATCAAATAAAAGAAATTTAATACAAAACGTGATAATCTTTAGTGAAAGTTGCTTGTAATAAAGACATACTAAACAACATATTTATGACGGCAGATACTTGCCTTAACTTCAAAGCCGTCTACGTCATTTTATGGACAGTTAAAATAACATTAGGAATATTTTGGTGGCATATAAATACAGTGAAGGGTCGAATAGCAATATCTTACGTGGCCAAGGGCCAACAAAGTTTTCACAAATCGCCTGGTTTCTCACAGTACTGAAACGTAAGCTATTATTCTGAAAATCAGTGTCAACTTAAACTTTATTTTGATACATTAACCGTAAAATTACCGAGTGAACGTACAGCTCTACAAAAAACGCTAACTTGAGAGCTCCGTTAGTTTTTCACTTCAATTTGTAAAGATCGCTTTTATCTGAATTGCTACCATGCCGCGGTAAGGGCGGTCTCCGCACAAACCGGCGTTCACACGCCCGTGTGTACTTTATTTGTTTATTATATCATCCAAAGACGATACCAAGAGTTATATTATTATGTATTAAAATATGATTCATTTTACCTTTAGTACGCCGCACAGTTTTTTTTTTTTTTTACTTTTTTAATTGATTAAATCATAATATGCAAATGAGGTTTATACAATATGAAAGAAAACAATATTAGAATTTAATTTTAGTATTGCATCTCTTCAGATGTGAACACGTGATTTCATAAGTTCGTTTTGCTAAGATGGTTTCTTTTTCTTTCAAAGTATTTGTTACCTTAAAAAATTTTCGTACCTTTCTTTCAACTATTTTTTAATGTACAAAATTACTTAATTTATTTATTTACTTGATTTAGAAATATAAAATCCCACATTATAAGAAAATCGGAAAAACCAATAACTGCCTGCATAGATTAAACTTATGAAATATGTGAATCTATTCAAAATTTAAAAAAAAAATAAAAACTTTATTACTTTACCAAAAACATAATCACAAAATGCATCTGATGCTTAACAAAAATTATATATAATAGGTTTTTGAGAAACGTTCAGAATGCTTTATACAAAAATCTAAGTTGCGGTTAAAAAACACAGCGTTCCAACCGCCGGCTCGGCCTACCCCATCCCCCGGCAACCGTCCGCTGCAGGCGCCGGCGCCAATAAGATATTGATCCCCTAACACGTGTCCCGATACACTCAAATATGGGAATGCATAGAACCTGCGGCCTATGGGAACAGCACCACCTGTTTTTAAAAGCTCCATTCGCTGAGCGTGCGCAGTGCACGCTGGCGTTTTGACAACTCCGAAGCCGTTAAAGGAGGTTTTAGGTTCGGGCCTCATTAGGTTTTTTTCTTTTTTATTGCCGTTTAATGGCTTTAGACAAGCCGATTGGGTTACGATGATGGATATAAGTTTGAAATTATTTAAAACGTCATAAAGCGTTTCAAATCACATATTTAGAAACGACATATAATATTATTGTATATTGCAACATACCAGAAGTCTTGGAACATAAAACTAGAAAAGAGTTAAAACTAGTTTTGGGATAAACTTCAGAAAGCTAGACCAAACAGATACTAATTTATTTTTTTTTTTTTTTTTTTTTTATTAATTTATTAATTAAAAACGCATAGTACCCTCCTAAATTCGTAGACTATTATTAATTGCAAGTTAAGCAACACAGACTGTTTTGGATTTTTTTTTACGTTAGAGTTTTTTTTTTATAAAAAGTTTCCTCTAATTTACAGGTTTCATAGATGAACGCAACAAATCCGTTTTCATGAGATTTTTTTCCATTAAATGTTACGAATTGTTATGCTGAACAACGGCATACAAGACAAAATAGAAATGCGGCAAAGTAAAGGACTTTGGACTTGGACTAAATATTGCATTCCTACTACCCTCAGTATTAGTTAACAACCCGCCTGCTGCATCTCTGGTATGAGCGTCCATGGACGACACTCCTCACCAGCAGAGGAACCACTTGAGGTAATTATCCTTTTCCGATGTAGCAAAATCAGAATCAAAATCAAAATCAAAAATATTCACATTGACGCTTGCGCGTTCTTATGAAATGTCAAAAATTTTACATAAAAATTAATACGTTCGTAAGTTATCACGGAATCCAACTAGTAGAAATATTTCTTCTCCCCCATGGTGGGATGCTGACTATTCTGCAATGATTAAAAAACGTAAGAAGCTGAGAGGCAATATTCTCTAAACATGACAAACCAAAACTTTTTGACCTACCAGAATATTTCTGCTCAAGCAAAGAAATTATTTTCTTCAAAGAAAAAAAAAGGTTGGCTTTCATTTTGTGAGAGTCTTGCACCACGTTCTCCCTCATCTCTAGTTTGGAAGGCTATACGACAGTATAAATGTGCGGTAAATAACAATAATTCTTATAGTTATAATTCTTCTCAATGGATGTACAACTTTTGTAGTAGATTGGCGCCTCCTTGGGCACCTTCATTTGAGGAAATGTTCCCGGATAACCACTCCCTCTTTTAATTCCCACCTTCTAATATAAGTACATTTCTAGAAAATCTTTTTTCTATTTCTGAATTGAACATAGTACTAAGCAATCTAAAAGATTCCTCCCCTGGAGAGGATGGGGTCCCATACTCGTTTTTAATTAATTTGAGTCCCATTTCAAAGAGAAATATTTTTTAGATTTAATAAATTTTATTTTTGTATCAGGCTCCATTCCTGATGAGTGGAAAAGTCATATTGTGGTTCCCATTTTAAAAGCTGGGAAAGATCCTCATTCCGAGTCAAGTTATCGCCCCATTGCAATGGCATCAACTATTTTAAAAATCATGGAACATCTAATTAAAAATCGATTAGAGTGGTTTTTAGAAAATAGGGGGATTTTTCCCAAAAATCAGTTTGGTTTTCGAAAAGGGTTCAGTGTAATTGATAGTCTAAGCATACTCATTTCCGAAATAAGACTAGCCTTTACAAAAAAATAATTTCTTGCTGCTGTTTTTCTGGATGTGACGGCAGCTTACGATATTGTTAATCTTCCAAACTCAGGAAGAAAATGCAACAACTGAGTATCTCTGTGAGGATAACAAATTTTGTGTCAAACATCCTATTAGGTAGATATATCTTAGTAAGGACTGAGAGTAATCTCACATCTGCTAGGTATACTTGGAAAGGTCTTCCGCAAGGTTCAGTCCTTAGCCCCCTTCTTTATAATATTTATACCCATGATTTGGATAGATCAGTAGATTGCTTCTGTAACGTCTTACAATATGCCGATGATATTGCTCTATATGCTTCTAATACAAGCTTGAGTGAAGCAACCTCTAAATTATCAACTGCATTGAACTATTTAAATGATTGGATGTTGGAACATGGTCTATCGATTTCTCCCTCAAAAAGTAATACAGTAATATTTACAAGGCGAAAACATACCCCAGAAACTCCTATATTTCTTGGAGAATCTGTCATCCCTCATAAAAGCTATGCTAAGTTTCTTGGAGTGGTTCTGGATAGTAAAATGTCTGGGAGTCATCACATTTCACATGTACTAGACAAATGTGAGAAAAACCTAAATGTTATTCGATCCTTGTCAGGTGTATGGTGGGGTTGTCATCCCTACTCCCAAAAACTTCTATACAATGCTTTGATACGAAGCCATCTTGATTATGCAAGTTTCTTACTAGAGCCATGTAACAAAGGTGCTCTCAGTACTTTAGATAAATTACAAGCGAAATCCCTTCGTATTGTAGTAGGAGGCATGAGATCTACTCCTATTAATGCACTACAGGTTGAATGCGTTGAACCTCCCCTTTTCTTACGTAGACAGTATTTATCAGACAGATTTATATTTAAAATAGCTTACCTTGCTAATCATCCTCTTATAAGTCTACTTTCCTCTCTTTCCCGGAGTATAAACCATGACACATATTGGACTAACAAAAATATACCATGTATTGTTAAAAGTTATTTAAAATTAAAAAATATACATTTCCCATTTTTTCAAAATAGTCTTAACCCACTTTTCTCCACCCCCTTTGAAGCTCTTACCTTTAACCCTGCAGTGATCTTTAATTTGGGTATAGACAAGAAATCAACTAATGCAAATGCGCAATTAAACTGGGAACTCTCTCAAAATTGGGTGAACTGGTATGTTATGTATACGGATGCTTCTAAGTTATCTGATCAGGAGTGTGTTGGATCAGCAATTTGGTTCCCTAAATATAAAATAATTTTAAATTTTAAGTTGCCTCCTAACTCATCAGTTTTCACAGGTGAATCAGTATCCATTCTTGAAGCAGTCTTATATGCAGAATCTCACAATTTAGACAGAACCCTTATCCTTTCTGACTCTCTTAGTTGCCTTCAAGCAATCGTGTCCAATTCTTTTCATGCTAAAGTTTCTCCTCTAATTCTTGAAATAAAAAAGTCTATGTTTTATTCTCAATCAAAAGGGTTAAAAGTTGTTCTGGCATGGATACCCAGTCATTGCGGGATCCAAGGTAATGAATATGTGGACGGACTAGCAAAAAAGGCGACTGAAACAGGAACAAATTCACGGTATCAAATCTTAACTCATGACCTGCTTCCATTAGCAACTTCTAACCTAAGATCTTCGTGGCAGTTATTATGGATAGACTCGAGATCCCTTAAAGGCCGACAATATGCTGATGTCCAAGACAAAATCCCTATAAAGCCTTGGTTTTTCTTGTATCGTGAAGCTAGTAAAAAAATCACATCTACTATTTGTCGTCTACGATTTGGTCATTGTTGTACTCCGGTACACCTGGCTAAATTGAGGATAAGGGATAGCTCAATCTGTGAATGTGGTCTTGACGAAGGTTCCGCTAATCATATATTTTTTAATTGTCCAAAGCTTAGAAATTCCCTTTATGATTATATTCCTTATAACATTCCTCGTCCTGTAAATGTACCTTATTTGTTAACCTTGGTTTTCACTCCGTTCATAAATATCCTGTGTAACTTTATAAGTATTAATAATATAAGTCTATAAACTAACTTTGGTAATGGGATAATAAATTTTTTTTTTCTTCTTGTTGTAGACTCGGAAGTATCACACAAACCGGTTTTTCTTTTCTTTTTTGTAACTCATTAATAAGTGTGACTCCCATGACTGACATGACATTGGCAGAATTCTTTTAAGAGAGGCCATTAATCAAAGAAGAAGAAGAAGAAGTTATCACGGCTTAGCAAGTTAGCATCAGCTTTTTCCATATCTCACATGATGCTCTTAAAAGTATTCAGAACCATGATAGCTCAGTGTCCGAGCGTTCGCTTCTAATTCAATACACTCCAATAACCTTAGCTCAAATCCCATCACACTAAAGTAACTCTTAGTCACAATTTTAGTGCTCAAAAAAGGACAACATCGTGAGGATACCTGAATATTTTCATAATAATGTCCTCATTATCCTCTTGCTTCAACAGGAGCCTAGGTGAGGTCGGCACAACATGTGAAACTTGACGTCATCTCTGACGACAACCCTCCTTGGGAATCAAACACCCAGATCCGGAACAATTATCTGTGGTTCACACAATTACTTTTCCCGTGTGGGAATCGAACCCACGACCCCGACGCCAAAGGTAATAGCTTAGCCACCATACCACCGAGTCATCACTTTCATCACTACATAGTATAAAACAAAGTCGTCTCGCTGTCTGTCTGTCCCTATGTATGCTTAGATCTTTTAAACTACGCTACGAATCTTGATGCGGTTTTCTTTAATAGATAAAGTGATTCAAGAGGAAGGTCTATATGTATAATTCATTCATAATGTAGTAAAGATAGTTTTAGAGGTTTCTAATGCGATGTCGAAAACAAACGCCCGTGCGAAACCGGGGCGGGTCGCTAGTTATAATAATAAAATAATAATTACGAATATATGTGACGTCCGCCAATCCGCTGTGGGGTCTGTGCCTATATCCTCTGTACAGAGGCCTTTGCCCAGCATTGGGACACGGATAGGCAGTTACTTCACTACTTTTATTTACGCGGTACAGTCTTAATGAAAATAGAATGGCGTCTCTATCCGATCTTCCCAACGCGCGAGCGGTGATGAACGCGCCGCACGTGGGTGTTTGATGTATTAATATTGGTAGTGCTTTTAAGGTTATCGCTGAATGGAAGGTGATCTGGCCCGATAGCCCGATACCATGCCACCCGTGCGTACAGGCGGACGCTAGTCTGACCCCTCGCGATGATTAATTCCGAAACAATAACATAATGTAACCTCGAATGAATATCGCTCTGTTAGATATACTGTAACCTGTTTTGTTAAGTGAAATAATTACGACGGAATACAGATTAGCCTACCACAGTTACGGAATTAAAGATTGAAGAAGCTTGTAATTATTGGTTTCAGTTTCTGTACGAAATTAAAAAAATACATTATACTAAATAAACTCTACGTAAGTAATCTAATTAAATTTCTTCGTATTTTAACCGACTTCAAAAGGAGTAGGTCATCAATTCGGATGATTTACTTGTTTTTTTTTTTTTACTGTAATAGACCGTAAGTTCAGTTACCGTTATGATAAAACAAAAAATGTACACCCGCTAGGTTGCTGTGTATTAAATATTTAATCCTCGTATAAAACTATAAAAACTTATTTTGCTAGTATATTAAAAATTCTCATATTTTACCTTAGGGAGAGGACACTGCATTTAATACAAAGATAAATTTGCGATATGAAGTTGAACTGTCGAAAATTTGTTTAAAAACTTCAACCCACAAACATTAGCCATATTCATAGTTCATTTTTCATAATTCACAGTTTCATAATTTTCGTACGCCCAAAACTGCTCCACGTTTAAAAATATTTTAAATTCAGATAAATTATGTAGATTATCTTCTTTCTTGTACTTGGCACCGCTTGCTCCTTTTAACTCGTAACTTCTCATTAAATAACTTGAGAGTAACAGAGTGCTATCCTTTGCTTCAAGCGTAGGAAGTACGAATGCGTACAGATAGAACTTTTGCTGGGGCTTGTAATGACGCAGTGTGCGCCACAAACAGATTGTATTAGTTATTATAACTATTACTGCTCTATAATATTGCGTCCGCCTGTACGCCATTACTAAGCCCCTGTACAGACCGCGATGCTCGTTAGCTTTTATTTGGACGCGCCGGACTCCCGTTCCAGACTTTGTACACCGGCCAGCATTTAAACCGGCCTTTTAACATACACCACAGGATAATAAATCACGAACATAATTATAAAGGCTAGTTTATCTGTGCCAAATTTTCTAATTGTAATGTAATAATGCTTGATTGAACTTGTGAAGCACCACGTCTCGGACCGTTATCACTGGCAACACAGGTTGATTGAACACTTTTCTCTTCAAAAATTGCATCGCATCGCAATGTAGGACGACCCCCTCTAGATGGAGTGACGACCCGTGCAAGTGTGCGTTAGTCTATAGATTGGAAGTATGACTATGATTTTTGTCTTTCATTTAAACAAGTTAACGTTAGAAGAGATACCCACAACTTCTATATAAGTTATACATTTTTTATGAAAACATTAAATTTATTCATTACAAACGCTTAGAAAATAAAATACTCGATAACTCAAATTATTTACCATTTCGTTATCTTATCGATACTCTACACTCTACTGTATGAACCATGCATGTGAATTTTTAACGCAGGGTGCGTTTGATTTTGTGTTTTGTAAATTTTGTTCTCAAGAATGAGTCCTACAGCCGATGGGAGACGACACTTTCAGCCAATGATTAAATTGACTCATAGTCGAAACGGATTCATCTCATAATACGCAAGCATAAGTAGAAGCCAGAATTGAATCATCAGATTTAAAGACGTCGATTTGGAAGGATATAGCGTTCTGAAAGTTGGTATTGTATGAACCGCAACAACAGAATCGCGTCGCAGATGTTCCGAATTGTTGAATAGCCACAGTGGTTCTGTAACAGATGGTCACTTAAGGTAATAAGGAGATAATGGTTTCAAGCAATGGGTGAAATCGAGAGTATAGAAATGCAACCGTCATTTGTCATTTTTAATAATGGAACTATCTTCAGTTTAATAACGATAAAATGCAAAAAACAAAGTAGACAAAATACGTCGAGTATTTCGCCGGTGTGGCAATCAGCCGTTTAGCTTATTGGTTAAAGCGTCTGGTCACGAAGCTTTTCGTCTATTTTTACTACAAACTTTAATAATATCGATAATAATCATAACTTTATTGTTAATAATATAGCCGTGAATCATACTCTCACGAATATAGCGTGCCCGTTTCGCTGCACCGCAGTGTACGTCGGGATCTTTCTCAGTGCGTTATCAGCGCTCAGTACATGTGCACAGTTTAATGTTCCCATTCGGCCCCAGCCGATTAATTGCCGCCGCGCGATGATGCCTCAGTAACGAATGGAGCATCATCCCCCGCCACCTCCGCCTTAGTCACATCGGATGCGCCAAACGATCCGTTACGGCAACCAGCGCGCCTAATGGAAGCGAAACACGCAGATTAGACCGTAATTTATTGCATCGACTATAGCCCTGCGGCTCAGTGCCCGCTCGCTTTTGATTCGAGGATTCCGAATTCAAAGTTAGTAACGTACCAATGACATTGTTGACGGCAATTTCCAGTGGCGGTTTATCGCGTGCTAGGAAACGTCACGAGGCAACTTACATATCTACGATAAAGTAAAAAAATTACGTAAATACGTATGCGTTGCCGTCGCGTGATTAACTATGCCTTAATACAGAGACATTACAAATCCTTTTCAGTAGTTGTTGTAGGAAAATTTACTGTAGACGATAAAAAATGACTTAAACGAATGGCGTAGTGGGTAGTGTACCTCCCTCCTGCGCCAGAGGGTGTGGGTTCGATCCCCACTACTGGAAAATATTGTGAGATGAACATAGTGTTTTCCTACTGTCAGGGTGTTTATACAGCGTGTCGTTACCATCGCGACAATAAATGAACACACATATAGGGGATAACTTTTTAAAGTTATATTAAACATTTAAATTCTTTAAACATCAATATTTACAGTTATTAAATTTTCCAAAACAAAGAATTTTAGAACACCCTTACCTATAAAAGCGTAACGTAAAGTTCATTTGTAAAGGTCACAAAGCATATGAATGGGTTGAATGAATTTAAAAGAGACAAAACATACTGTTAGAAGGAGAGGCTTCTAATGCGACGCTGTGGCGCGAGTTGTATAGGATGTTACAAATTTTGTTTCTTTTTTACTTAATTAGTTTGTTTCAAAAATATTTTTTTTAATTATGGATTTTGTTTAACGTTTATATTTTTTTATGATTATTGGCAAGTTAGACGTGTGTTCATTTATTGTCGCGATGATAACGGCACGCTGTATATGTATGTGTATTTATATACAAAAGAAAAGTACGTTTAAGTATGTTTATCAGCTATACCCATAGTGCAAACTTTGCTTTGTTTGGGACTAGAGAACACTCAAAATGCGTAAAAATGTGTCCTATAACCTTTTACAACATCATCATCATCATTTCAGCCTGTTTGAGTCCACTACTGAACATAGGCCTCCCCCATAGAATGCCACGAAGTACGATCCTGAGCCACCTGCATCCATCGACTTCCCGCATATTTGCACAGGTCGTCACTACAACATATTTATAAATAAATAAATCAATAAGCGTCGATGACTCCGTGGCGCAGTCGCCAAGGTACCGGCTTCGGCGTTGGGGGTCGTGAGTTCGATTCCCACACGGGACAACTACTTGTGTGGCCCACAGATAGTTGTTTCGCATCTGGGTGTTTGTCCGCGTGAAATTTGTTTGTAAAATGTCCTTACAACACAGAATAATGTTATCCCAAAGTAAGGGCAATGTTTTTTTAATAAACAAAATAAAGAAAAAATACACTGGTTTAGACAAGCACACAAAATTTCAATCCTTAGCAGATGAAATTCTGTTAAGCTATGAAACAACATGTGTACGCTTCGTAACTTAACGCTCTGTACTGAATTGCGTAATAATTATGAATGTGGCTCGGTAAGAGGCTGGTCACCTAACACTTTGGGGCCGAATAAGCTCAAGCCAGCTCAAGATATTTCCAATTATCCCGTCCAAAGGTGATCTGCCATAAATACAAAATACAGTGGATCCGCAAACAATAATTTTGCTTAACACTGTGTTGGCACAAAAGGGAGTGCTCAGAGAAAATGTGTGCAAAATAAAAAATTCTAGTTCCTGTATCTCGACTTTCAGTGAGTCCCGTCCGTTTCACGGTGATATGCTGCTACACAGACCTTCACTTATTTTTTTTTTCTTATTTTTTTTGTTATGTTTACATTCATTTCAATTTTACCAATATTTCTTGTATCTTGTATTAACTGATGTTTATGCTTTCAGTCCCGAGACTATTAAAGCTTCATCTGACGCAGAACCGGTGGGCTAGCCAGAACCCACGGGTTTGGGTTTACCAATATTATTTTTATACCGTACTACACAGTACAGCAGTACATTAATTTCTAAGTTTTATATGTATGTATTGTGATTAGACCATGCGTTTCATCTCTCCATCTGCGTTTCGTCTGGTGAGTGAGGTAGCCGGGGCGCACTTTAATAAAAGGTGGCAACGCATCTGCAGGTTTCCGCGGAAACCGATCATCCACCAGATCACAGTTTCTAAATCGACGCCATCATTTAACCAGACATCGCAACCAAATCAAGCCTCTGACTTCCACAGTTCAAAGTTCACGAAATAAAAAAAAACACCAAAATTTAAAAAAGGAACGGCGCGGGGAATCTTATCAGGGCATTGACAAATCTCGGTCCCGTCCCATCCGTCGGTTGGCGGCAAAAAAGCGGCGCCTGCCCGCCAATAAATTACATTGGCGGTGTCAACACGCCGCCTACTTCTAGGACGCCCATGTGATGGAAAAAAGTAAGCCAAGTAAATGATGACTCCGTGACGCAGTTGCCAAGGTATTGGCTTCGGCTCCGGGGGTCGTGGGTTCGATTCCCACACGTGACAACTATGTGTGGCCCACAGATAGTTGTTTCGCATCTGGCTGTTTGTCTCCTTGAAATTTATGTTTGTAAAATGTCCTTACAACACAAGATGATTTTATCCTGAAGTAAGGGCAATGTTTTTAAAAAATAAAATGAAAAAAAAAGGGCCATCCAAGCCCCCCAGCACCAAGAAGGTAAGCCTGTATGTACCGCGTACGTGTTTTACTTCAAATAATTCGATCTCTATATTCAATTTACTTATTTGGTTAACCTCGATCAAGGCCTAAGTGACGGTAAATACTACCAAATATCTACTTTACCACACGGCAACTATTACAGTCAGTAAACGAATGGAAAATTAAAATTAAAAAAAATTAAATGTTCCATTTTAGAACACGTCAACGCGTAGTTAAACGAATGAAAAATTAAGGTTTAAAAAAATAGCTCTATTTGTATAGCTCTATATATATATCATGTTTAACATGTCAATGTCGATTTTATTTTTCTTAATTACACTCGAGTTCAAATCGAAATAGTTTCATTAAACACGCGAATCGTTCGCGTAAATATAAGCAATCGTGGATAGAGTGTTTAAAATCCAAAATAGTAATCTCGCCCAAAACGCTGTAGTAACAGTCGGAAGCCGTGTTCATAAGCCGAGGGTCAGACAACTTTGGCAAAAAGTCGATGGGTCACCGGCTTGTCGCTTTAAAACAAACTGTCGCATATTGTGCAAAATTCGCATGTGAGTTATTGCTCCCATAAGGCGTAAGAGGCGTATTGGCGCCACCTCTCGGGAAAAAAAAGCCGATCGAATTTCACGGTCCGTTTCGCGAGGCCTTAAAAGCATTGCAAAAACATGCAAGTTATGAACGAGGTCAATTAATCACGTTCTTTATACGATTTCTATTTGTTTATATTGTTCTACAGTATTTATTTAACCACAAAAACATTTCTTAGCTATCCATTTATTTATTATTTTATAGATTAACAGATTTTGAATGAAGAGCAAAAATCATTATCTTTTGTCCAAACTTTTGTTTGGACAAAAGATAATGATTTTTGGACTTGTATAAATTGATTGATTATTGTATTGTATGAATGATTTGTGTCTTTTATTTGTTCAGAAACTTTTTGCACAATAACAGTCAACCGAGAAATAGATAGAGAAACTAAGGAGGTGCGAGAGACAGGAGAAGTAGTCAAAAATAATATATACCTATGTAAAATTTCACAAAAATATCATCTAATTTGAGTTTTGACTTCCGGTGTAACATAATTCTGAGCTGATTCTCAATGGTGTTTTTGTCGGATCGCCATTAGTTCAATAATTATTCATGAAATTTATTAATTCAAACAGCATTTTAAAGCTATTAACGAAATAATTTAATATTGTCTATTGCAAACAGAATAAAACTAAAGTTTCCATTAAAGAAGTTGTTGTCTCTTTTATTGATAATTATCAATTTGTTCAACAATTTCTAAATAATCAATAATTTGTTCCAATGAACGATATTCGATTAAGATTCATTTCATTTCAATTATATTATATTGCCATTATGTGTCTTATTATGATACCGTGCGAAATTTTCGCACAGATTACATAGTCTTTATAAAATTATAATAATGTCATCTATTCACCAATTGTTATGATAGTAAGTAGAGTGAATTTTACCACGATTCTTCCAAAATAAGATACTATTCATTCATGAATATTTACTTGCACTGTATTGTATTACCAATCGTTGATCAGTGACTTTCTGAGCGAAAATTCCGTTTGGGTCAATTATAATATCCTAATATTTCGGTAAGGTGTCACTCAGTACAAGTTCTTATTAAAATCAACTGCTGCGATATAATTTAAACACTAATTTAATAACAATAGGCTATCCTTTCCTCAATAAGTGTTTTCAATGTGCACTAGGCAAATATGACGGGGTAATTTTTGCACGTTAATATCTGAAAATTTAAATCCTCTAAATTCTACGCTTCTATAGCGTTAGACACGACGACCGTATCGAAAGTTGGACATTAAAACCACGAGACCATCATGACCCTAATTTAATTATAGACGCGCGAATGTGGTAGGGCCAAGCAGCGACCTCGGCTGTTGCACGAATGGGCAGACTCGTCCGGGTAAGTACCACGACCTCACAGAAGACCGGCGTAGAGTGCAAGTATAATACCTTCGCGTTTAGTCTGGTGACTGAGGGAGCCGAAGCCCAATTTTCAAAAAGGTTGTCAAGGCACCCCTCAGGTGTAATCATCCCTTAACATCAGATGAACCGCCTGCTTGCTTGACACTTAAAAACAAACATATGCTCTATCATTTATTTAATCTGACACTTCCTTGCAAACCAGAGAACATAGCAAGCTGTCGCAATGCCTATAGGCAATTTGTGTTTGTACTTTTGTGGTTTGTACTTTAGTAGGCAACCTATTGTGCAAAGAATTATTGTGGTAGCTGCAACAAGCTATTTCCGTAATACCATGATTGAGTACATTAGAGAGTACTACGGTAAGAGGTGATATGACTATAGTCACATTTTAGTCAATTTACTGTTAATGCGAAATGTCACTTTTTGTCAATTAAACGATTTCGCTCGCGTCAAGTTATTTTATTGTAATTGGTTAATTTGAGGGACACACTCATCAACGGCTAATGTAGACGACTTTATGTTAAAGGAACAAGATGTATATTTTAATCTGAAGAAGGGTAATCCACATATGAGGTGTCACTACATTCATCTTAGTATTGGGAGTGTCATAGGGTATAAATATAAATATGTTATATAAATTAAAGTATTATTAAAAGCAGTATGTGCGAAAAAAAATTGAGCATTAATTCAGTGTTACCAACTTATCACATGGAAAACGACAAGCGGATTTTTTTTTTTTTCATTTTAGCTAGTCTCTGCGTAGACGTTGCCTAGTTGTGAAAGTTTAAACGCCAGAGCAAGGCGCAAAAGCCGCATCGCTCTCGACATGTGAACCGAACGCTTCGAACCCGATGGGCGCGCTAAGCGGCCAATAAACGCCCCGTCAAGTGGCCCATGGCCGCAGATGACGTCACGGGCGTGACGCAACGGCCGTGAAATCCAGCGCGGCTCCCATTGACCTCGTGACACAGTGACCACGATTGTGCTCCACAAACACTGAAGGGTCCCGGTTGTGCGCGAATGCGTTCCCGTCCACGTTAACAAAAAAAAATAAAAAAAAATAACAGGTTCCAAGTTAGGAGTTACGTTTAATACGGAGTATTTGAACGGAAGCAATCTGTACCAACGAAATAAGTCGATTGCATCGTGAACATATTGTTTTGTTTGATTTCTTTTAAGTATTTAATTCAGAACTAATCATCATCATTTCAGACTGTTTGAGTCCACTGCTGAACATGGGTAAACCGCCATTAACTAATTTAAAAATTAAAAATTAGAAGCACGTTCCTGAGTCACCTGCATTCATCGACTTATCGCACATTTGCACAAATTGTCACTCCATCTCGGAATTAATAAAAAATATATAATAACACAAAATTCAAAACTCAGGTATCCAATCAACCAATCTTAATTTGAATAAAATATATTAGGGATTATAGAAAATTTAATTTTTTAGTTGAAAAGAAAATCCTTTTTCTAATTCCTGACGTTTCGACACCTTACCGTCCATGATTTCTTCTTTGGAGAGATGCTCTTTCAAAGTCTGTTATGATTTTAATTAATAATTAAAATCATTTCAGATTTTGATAATTTTATCGGATTCAACTGTCAAAGGCGAGATTGATTTGCGATGTCTTAATTAATTCAAAGCACAATACAATTTTTTTTTTGTAAAATCTATGACAATATGTGTCAAGGACTTTTATTGCTCGAATACAGAAGAGAGGATTAAGGTACGAAATATACCGGAAATTTCCTTATGAGATCCTCGGAGTTCTGAGGAATACAAAATAGGAAGCAAATGATCAATGGTCATTTAATGTCATATATTAAGAAAGTCCGGTTCCAGTATCGTCGCAATTCTTGAACAATTGGTCATAAACACCGATAAAAAGTTAAAAGGGCGGCTTGTTCCAACTGTTAAAACTTACCTCAAAAGTAAAAGTAACAGCCTATATATGTCCCACTGCTGGGAAAAGGTCTCCTCTGTACCGAAGGTATAAGAGATTATGGATGATTATGCTTTGTGTGGAAGGGATTGGGTAGTAAATCTCGTTAGATTTACGACCACCGCGACCTAGAGGTATCTAGAAATTTCTATTGTATTCTTCCCTCCGAGGAAGTATTAGGGCATAATTAATCACGCGACACCACTGCGGATTGGCAGATATTACATATATCACCGACTTTTTTTTATTATTTCAAGAATATGCAAGTTTTCTTTTGACGTTTTCCATCATCGCTCAGAAGGCGATAAGTTAGCCCTGAAAATTGCGAATAAGCTAAAAGCAAACATTAGGATCCAAAATGAATTCTTCTAACATAATTCAGTACATTCTTATTTAAAAGTATTCAGCAGTTGTTTACGGCCTTACAGGATAACAGGTAACACGGATGCGCGAGCGAGACAGAAGAGATAAGAGAGCGAGACACCTGAAAGTCTTAATGCCTTCTGCATAGGCAAAAGTGTCTTCAGTGGGGGATCCTGGCGAGAAAACCGTTCCAATACATTGTGGTTGGCTTTCGACCAGGTTTATATTGGGATATACTCCAATGACTTTTTCCTCTCATTTAGTTAAAAGAATCGAACATTCCATCTCAATATTAAAGTTTACTTTACTTTACCCTCCCAAATACAATAACGGCCGTGATAGCTCAGTGTCCGGGCGCTCGCCTTTAATTTAATTCACTCGAGCAACCTGAGTTTGATCCCCGGTGCCTGCACCAATTAAGTTTTTAACTTTAAGTGCCGTCTTATCACGTGCTCCGCGGTGAAGGAAAACAAATAACAAAAAAATATTACGAGAATATGTGAAGTCCGCCAATCCGCAGTGGGGCCGCGTGATGGACTATGCCCTAAATCCCTCTGTATAGAGGAGGCCTTTACCCAGCAGTGGAACATGTATAGGCTGTTACTCTACTTTTTACTTTTATCCTCCCAAATAGTACATAGAAGATCCAAATGCACATTTTAAGTTTATTTTATATACATTTTTCACCCATAAACTGCCACGTGCTCGACTGATATCTCATCTGATTTTCTGCGTCTGAGGTCACTTCTGCGTTTCTGGTACCTAAGTCAGGTAACTGGAGCCCACTTTATTAAGAGGCAGCAACGCACCCGCAACCCAACGAGTGTTGCAAATGTCAAACGGCGGATGTCACTTAACATCAGGTAAACCGCCGGCTCGCTTGCCACCTTCTCACATAAAAAATTAAAAGCTTAAACTTAGTTGCTTAAACTTAGTAACGACCTATCACTCTTGCCTTTAAGACACATCATAACCGTAACCAATTTTGCGTTCGCACGCAATCAGAACAACAACGCTCCGCCACCCAAATCGATATTCCTATATGAATATTATGTTTATATATGTATAATATGTATTTATTTACAAGAGAAAAGTATGTTTATCAGTTATCTAGTACCCGTTGCTTAGTTTGGGACTAGAGAAACGATGTGTAAACCACGCAAACAACAAAGCTCCGCCACCCAAATCGTGATTCCCACCACAATCACGGGCCCCAAATAAACGCATTTAACAGAGAGCGATTATCGTATCAATTACTCGGAGATCGAACTCGCGTCCGACGTGACGGGGACATGTGGTTCTCGTCAGGCGGCGTGCATGAAGGTGCTTCTTGCACGTCATATCGTAAAAATATCTTAATGCGCGCTCTGATACATCATTTCGTTCCTTGGCTCGTCTCCGTTTGTGTCTATCGATTTACCCAGACCAATTTGGGGTTAATCAATGATATGATGTACAAATACGAATTAGATATGACTCTAGAGCATCGAAACTGAGGCACTCAAATTACGCCAACTGATGTTAATAGATTGCATTTCTATTGACTGCTATCTCTTTCCGTGTCATAATCTGTCAAATTCACTCATATTATAATGTAAATGGGAACAATTTTTAAAAGCCGCGCAGTATGGACAAGCGTCATATTTATTAAAAAATCATTGGGGATAATACTAAGCTAGACGAAGAGAACTTCGCAAATAAACTAAATTAAGTAAAACTGCCTTAATTTATGCGATAAATTAAATACTTTTTGTTGTTATAGAACGTTGACATTGTTCATATATAATATATGAATGAATACAATATATAATTTGTACAAATTTGTATCACTTAAAGTATTAACAGCTAAACGGGTATGAATATTACTAACGCTGTAAATAAATGTTATATGTCACGCCATCTATGGGGCAATAGGACCATTTATAATTTATTATGTTTGGCTATTTATTCACTATAAACTTTACACTTTTGGACCAATGGTGGCGTTAAACATTTTATCCCTATACACAACTAGGATAAAATGGCTGTCTCTTTTCTATTTATTTACATCTTAATCATTATATGTTAGCTGTAAGCTTTCCGTGAATGAATAAAATAAAAATTAATGTTTTCATTAAAAATAACACGTTTAACGTTAAACTTCTTATAAATTATGTATGATGATGCCATCTATTGACAATTAGTTTAACATTATTCTTTAAAATAAGATTAATTCATTGATAAATACTCATTATTTACACTTTCATTACACACTATTATTTCATCATTCCGTGACTGATCACGATATTATCTGCGAATTTCGCACGGGTAGTAATATTGGTGCAAAATTAATCACTATATAAATTACAAACATATAGTTCATAATCAAAATATAAGCGCCATCTGAAGAGCAGTAGTTAAACCCTTTTAACTTTTGAAGCTGTTCCCGTCACAGCGCCACCTATGCAAACGTAGAGAAACAATCGCACGTTCAGATCAGATGCATATAATAAAAGAAGTCGGTTAAAGAGGCATTTCTCAGATCAAAGTATTAAATTCTAAACGTTAAACCAAAAAGTAAAACATTTTTAGTAACAACAAACAAAATCTACTCTAATCTAGCTATAAATTTTCTATTTAATTTTGAAGACTTCCCTTATGCATCTCCGGATTACAAACTTATACCAATGAAATAAATATGGAACCACACGAGAGATAAAACGAACCTAATGCAAAAATAATTTAAAAAAATAATAAATAACCTAGTTCTGATGTAACAATCATTAAAAGCTTGTGAGTGTAGTGAGTACTTTAGTACGCACGTAAGTTATAATTCTTAAGGGTAGCAAAAGTAAAATTGCCAAAAATTTCATCTCCTGTGCCACCCTTACTCTATGTTTGTGAAAAAGACATTATCTGCACTTGATAGCGGTTTAATTTAATATCTTGGACTTTTAAATAATTGTCCAAAAGTTGTTATTGGTCGCCATGGTAAAATCGTGAAGTAGCAACCAACTTCATCATGTCGGTGTCGGTGTGCGCGCGAAACGTGAAAATTTTCCACTCATAATTCTTTCCAAACGCGCCAAAAGAAGTATAAGTATAACATATATAAGAGTTCCAATCTTTTTACCTTGATTCTAATATTTTAACTATACCGGACCGCTGCTCCATGCGACCATGTGTCCCTTGGCTCGAGTAGATAACGTCATATCCGGTATACAGTGTTGCCAGCGCTAACACATATTACAACCGACTTGAGAATCCTTTTTGAAGTCGATTCAAAAACTGTTGATCACATTCCAAAACGTTTTGAATCGGCGATGGTGAGTTCTTTTTCTTTTTTATGTGAAAAGTCAAGCGATATTAAGTAGTTAACACCGCCCATGAACATTTACAATACACACCTGGGCCGTCACAACATTATCACTCATTAAAAGAGTAGGCCGCGGACAAGGAGATAATGTTGTTTTGTGTAATCACGTCGAAATATGTATTGTTTTTGTATTTATATTTTTATTTTGTTTTAGTAGAGCACGATTGGGCGGGCTTGTCCAGCGTAGTACCACGACCTCTGGGAAAACTGGCGTTTCTAGAAGTACCTAATTATGTTTTTGCACTTCATCTATTGAGTGAGGTACGACGGAAAAGCTTCGAGTTCGAACCTCAACTTCGACGGTCTTGGTTTGATTCGGCCGTGCTACCAAGCCTCGTATTAAGAAAAATAGTTCTACCATAATTTTTTTTCTGTTCGATTAAGCCGTGACGTCAGCATTCCATGTATTAATACTTTCGGTCTCTCAATGACAAACTTCTTAAATATCCGTTTCAAATGAGTAAGCCACACGGCAAATTCGAATCCATTAATGCGATCGAAATTGACTCCGCTGTTTGGAGTAGACCGTTTGAGGTACAGAGTGCGCGTTTAAGTTTTAATTCGTCTAAAAACTCGAATAAAATGAAATATTGAGCCAGTATCAATATATTGATGTTGTCTTGTGTTATATACAAAGTGTTCAATTTTTTTCTTTTTTCTGTCGAAATTAATAATGTCTGACTAACCCTAACCCTAATCTCCTCGGTGTTTTGTTGGTTCGAGGATGATTTCGTGTAAGTATTTATTTCAGATTATTTCCTCCCATTCGATATATGTCATTTATTTTAAATATTGCCTGTTTTTTCAATATTTGCAAGACGACATAAATGGTAAGCACATACTCATACAAATTAAAAGCAAAATACCTCACAACATACTTATATATGAATGGGAACTGAAGATTCGAAAACTAATTAAATACAGTAATATACAATTTTACTATAATATAGCAAAAAATAAAAAATACCCATCTAAAAATTTAAAAATCCTACCACTGACAGCCATGAAGGAGAAAAAAACGTTTTCGCATAAATTCAATAGGTATAACTTTGCACCGAGTCGAAATTATTTCTTACTCTGTGCATTTCATTTTCTTGACAGTTGGGTTTTGAACGATCTTCCGTTAAGTGCCTCCAGTTCCATTCGTAAACAATTCACGAACGCTTCGATTGTTAAAACAAATGAAAAAAAACATTCGATTTGAAAATCGAACGCTCTGTATCCGCTTCTAATTTAGATCGCGTTCGAAGAATAGGTGAAGACAATGCACTTTTCTTTTTTTGAATCCTTTAATTGAATGATTCTGTGTCTGGCACCGTCGCATGCTGGTCATGCATAGTGATGACGCGTTTTTATTATTTTTTTTATTAATTTAATAAAAAAAAGGCATTTTCCGTTTTCAGGAAAGCTTTCAGCAAAATAAAAATAAATTACGATATTTAAATAAAATATGAATATCATATTCAACTATTTAATAATGAAACATAGGCTACGTAACAGTCTTCGCAGTTGCAAAAATGGGCAAGTTCTTTCGGGGAAGTACCAAGACATCATAGAAAAATCGGCGTAAAGTGGAAGCGTTATAATTCTGCGTATTGTCTGTAGTTTTATTGAAAGTTGTTATACTATTTATTATTGATATAATTTTTTAGTCTACGGCCGATAATTACTTTAATTGATGTTTGCTTCTATTTGTATAAAACATAGCTTAAGTTAACAAGGGTCAGTAACGTAATACGTAGAATTGTATCGGTGTTTTAGAAGTCTTTAAATTTAAGTATAAAGATACAAAGTATTACCATAAAGAGAGAGATAACTTTTACATTTCTTAAATGGCAGAAGAACCCACGTACTGGACCTACCTCAACATTCTCGCCATATTTTGTCTACCAGCGTCTCTACCCTCTGCGCTTATTTAATAGGTGTCAATGAAATATTGATGGGGTGGGCGGTGGTTAGCACTTAACATCAGGTGAACCGCCAGATCGTTTGCCACTTTCTCGCATAAAAAAATTAAAATTTCCACTACAGCTATGTTGAATTATGAGAAAGTGTGTAGAAAATTTTACAAGCCTCGTTGCACTGTGGTAGAGCCACGCAGCAGTTCCTGAACGAATGTACAGGCTCGAAGAAGAAAGAAGGCGTGAAGAGGATGTATTTATTATTCTTTAGGAGGGTTATGTTCTTCGAGAGTATGTATGTATGTATGCATAATTGTTTGGCACGCTTTGCGGCCTGAGCGGCTTGATGAATTTTAGCTTGAGCGTGTTGTTAGATTCGTATTTACTGTGAGAGTGACACTGGGTATATCAAAAAAAAAATTACACAGAAACGCAGTCGGGCTTTTTAATTTTTTAAGTTATATTCTTTAATGTCCTCATCTGCAACACCCGGCCTGTTGCAAATGAGGACGGTAATCATTTAAAGTCAGGCGAACCGCTTGCTCGTTTGACAACGTATAACATAAAAAAGATTAATATAATAGACAAATCTTAATTAAAACTTTAGTACGATAAAGTATCACCTTATTGACACGTTTCAGCGATGAGTTTCAGTTTGCTTATGACGTTAACAGTCGAGAAGGTCCTGTGGCCAAGTGTTTGCTCTCGAAGCAGATTGAAAACTGGATCGCTCGTAGATACAGCCGAGCTGTAGATTTATGGGCGATATGAGGTTACCGTGCGGGGTCAAAGAATCGACCGCAAACACGGCACTTATCCCTCTCGATCACCACTTATGACGGCCATAGAGCTAGAAATCCACTATACAGTCTCTGCACAATTTATGCCAATGTTAAAATTAGACTTGTCTGTAATCAGATTTGACTGGTAGACAATGTCTTGTTGCATTAAGTCCGCCCTTTTTTACCTCTTTAATTTAAGGTTAATAAAGATTAAATAAACACAAAAAGGAGATACAATTTTTATGATATGCTTGTATACGTTAGTTAGAAGTATTCATTCTGTTGTATTTCGCCCGGCGAGATCCACCCTATGACAGGCCCTATAAATGCCCCGTTGGAGACTTCAGCTCATCTGCCACCAAGAGCTCAATCTTAACTTACAAAATCATTCGGTACAATTTTAATCCAACTATTATTTTTAAAATGGAACAGTTAATTTAATGTGATGCTATTTTCAAATATGGAAGAAAAGCTTTGAGAAATTAAGACAATGTAGCAACTTAATCTTATCCTTTAAACGTGAAATTCTTGTATATATATATATAGTTATATATATATATAATCGGAATCTCGGAAACGGCTCCAGCGATTTTCATGAAATTTAGTATGTGTGTAGACTCGGGGGCGAAAAATCGATCTAGCTAGGTTTCATTTTTAGAAAATGTCCTTTTATCCCTCATTTCAGGGAATGAAAAATATCATTCGAATATGACGGTAAATTTCGCCGCAAAAAAAATGTTATAATAGCTCGGTCGGTAATCGGGTGGCCCCAAGACAGACGACCGTGGTTCGTGTCACGATCATTTACAAACTCTTTTTTTTTACTTTTTTTTTTATTCCAGATGATTTTTTATTTTTTGCCCTTTTTTTAAAGTTGTTTCTTTTGTGAAAAACACCACTTCATATTTTCTTATTATTAGGTCGGTGAGATCGAAAAACATTATGCATATTTCATTACTCAGTAATTTGTATCTAAATGTAATTTCCAATATACACGATTTACAAAAAAACAAAAAACAAACCTCCGGTCTTCCAGATACTAATATATTATACACATATTATATTTTAAATATATGCTGTCTACAAAATTTAATGAAAGAAAGTGTTTACAATATTTTTCTGTTAGCGTAGAGGGCAAACGTACAAAAAAAAACTTATTTTTTTGGGCCAGGAAACTTCGGAAGTTTAGACACGCATAGAGAAAACATACAAACAATAAGCAGACAAATATTATCCTATACCACGTCTAACGCGTTGCAGCTCTGTGGTAAACCACTTGATGGCACACTATACCCTCTTCATTGAGCATCATCTAAACGAAACACGATATCCAGGATCTTTCGTGATCAGTACACAATAAAGCCATTATTACACAAAGTACAAGCCATGAGTTAACACATTGTTTTTCCATCACGACCACTTTGCGGACGAGTCGTTAATTTCAGTTCATCCCTTAAATAAAACATACGATAGGAAAATGTCTCAGTTATAAAAGAAAAAAATGAGTGCGTATTTGTATATCCTTATATAATATGTAAATAAATATAAAAATATATATTAAAGTAATAAGTAAGTCGGAGAATTTTTAAAGTTCACTGCCATAATTTATTCCATCACGCGGCAAAGAAATTTAACTTCAATATTTATACAAATTGAATCAAACCTTCCTGTCGATTTATTATCTGTATATATTTTAATGGCGGCATCGTATTGGCCATCATAGTGTTGGATGACCCCCACTAGATGGAGTTACGCTCACGACCTGTGCAAATGCGCGGGAAGTCGATGGATGCAGGTGGCTGGATCGTGTTTAGTAGCAGGCTGTGGGGCATAGGCGTATATAGCAGGGGGCCGGGTGGGCCATGCCCACCCCAGTATCGTCTAGTGCCCATTCCAAGATTTTGGGTTAGTGATTCAAAATTTTAGGCTGGATAACTAAGTAACTTCATAAAAAATCATTGTAAACAAATATATATATCTATATCTACCGCCGAGAAATCTATGTACATACTTAGATTTTATTACATACTATTTTACAATACATTCCTTTTATTTACTTATGAGTACACAACGTACTAAATACTAATTAGTTAATACTACTATTATAAATTAATAAAAATTATCAACGACTTAACTTTATGTACGCATAGTGTTCGATATTTTTTAGTAAAGGCCCAGGCCCACCCTGAAAAATAATTCTAGATACGCCAATGCTGTTGGGAAGGCCTGTGTTCAGCAGTGGTTTAAAACGGGCTGAAATGACGATGATAGTATTGTAAAATGTCTTATTTTCACTACTCCCGATGACGTGTGTACTAAATATGATCGATTGAATCGATCGATAGATCGATCAAGTGTACAAGAAAATCAGTGGAATTAGTATGTACTTTGTACTACAAGATCGACGTCGATAAGAGTTTTCCAACAAATAAACTACATCATAAGAGTTTTTATTTATATGAGTTTCGATTGTTATTTTAACTGCTATTAAAAGTTATTAACCTATTGTAGGTAACGATTTTCTAATATATTTAAAACTTATTTTGTTTTCATAAAGAGAATAGTCCGCCAATTCATTTCGTTGGATAACGTTGTGATTATGAGGTTTTATATGCACGAATTACACATGGACAAGCACTCAGAGATGCGTGATAGCTCAGTTTCCGGCTTCAAGCTCATCGATATACTATTTATATGATAGTTTTGTAAGGTAAAAAAGTAAAGTGTAGTCTATACATGTCCCACTGCTGGGCAAAGAACTCTTCTATACAGAAGATATTAGGACATAGACCATGCGACCACTGCGGATTGGAAGACTTCACACGTTTTATATGATGCTCCATAAAATAAACGTTTAATAAAAATTTTCCACACAAACCCTGGTCTAGTAAATGCTGCGCCAAATTAGTTCAATCGCTTTAATGATGTCTAATAATATAGATGACGCCTGTCCACACTTCGTGGTGTTTAAAAATTGTTCCGCTTTACATTACAATATGGCATATACATACTGAATGTGACAGATGATATAGAACAAGGATGAGCAACGCGCGGCCCGCGGGCCGCTTGCGGCCCCTTAAACATGTTTATGCGGCCCGCCAAGCATTTCTAAAATTGATTTATTTTATCGAATTTCTCCCATCAATATATTGTTGTAAAATTAACTATAATAAAATGGTAGTACATACTGAACCGAAATATTTTTTGTTGTATGTTTCTGTTCTTATCTTGTTTGTTTTTACCTTGCATTAAAATTTGCATTTGAAATCTTTACTTTTTTTCAATTTTATATTTTTTTATTCTAATATTTATTATAAATAAAGTTTTGTAAATCATTATGTGCGGCCCGCCAAAAAATTTGAAATTTAAATTGGCCTATTGATTAAAAATGTTGCTCACCCCTGATATAGAACGTATGATATGGAAAGAGGTAGAATTGTAATCTAATTACACCCATTGGTGTAATTTGAGTGCCCCAGTTTCGGTGTGCTAGTGTCACATCTCTTATCTGTATATAATATCATTGTTAATAAGCTAACGTGATTGTAATATCAGTCATAGATAGATGGCCTTTATTTGTAAAAACATGGTATACATACATTGCATGCAAGATATTAAATATACATTGTCCTATCACGTTTACGCCATATCACGGCATACAAATTGGTTACAAGAGATGGTGCATTGACCGCGATATTGTTTATTATAAACTTTATACTATTGCCAAATATGGTCACATGTCATTATTGAGTCATAATAAAATTAATAACGAAATTGATTAATAAAATTGTTATAATAATCATATGTCAATATTAAAATAACAGATGATTATTGAAACAGTTCAAAATTTTAGTACATTTTAGTACATAATGCAAATTAAATTATATTAAAATAAGAAATTCATTTTACATAATTACTACGAAAAATTGTCTTCCTTCAAAAATTCTAAGATAATGTAGTATGCTCGTTTAATTAAATAAATCTTTAATTGTCTTTTAAGATCAAGAGTACTTAATTATTTCCTAGATTTGAGCTATTTGAGCTATAAACTATTATCTACAACGACCGTTTTAATGAAAATAGCAGGTGTTATTACTAAAAAGCTCCGTGCGGTTTTTCTAACCTTACCTAAATAAACTGACAAATAACAATAACTTAAGACGTCTACTTAGTACCATTTTATTAATACATGTTATTTAATCAATAAGTCTCAATGGAATACCACTAAAGCATTTAACTTTAACCGACAACTTCTTCACGGTGTGAACTAAATTGGAAATAAATTCTTGTGCCGCGTTCGGAAAAAGTATAAAATTTATGTTGTCATTTCCACTCACAAATAATTTTATTGGTCGACCACAATCTACGCGTTCACCCGATTGGTCTATTTAGATGTGGAACTAATGAGCGAGAGGCAGCTACGGTCGTTTGAGTGCGAGTGCGTATTAGAGAAAGAGGGACGGCTAGACACTTCTAGGTGCTTACCGATAAAGCGACGCGATAACAGCGGGGCGCTCGGGAAGTTCGACGCGCGGTACGTGCAACGGCCTAAGAGTCGCGATGTCGCGTATTGGTGCAACAAAAACTTATAAATTCGATCTTTGTATTATTTTTTATCCTGTGTCATTGTACAAATTAAAATAGACTTACAGATGAAATCATACTACCTTTTAGTTTATTTTATTGCTGTTACATAATGTGCCAGTGCTTGTTAAATATTAGATTATATAGGTATTTTCAAGACACCGAAGTGTGATTTTTTAAATGATTTTCATTTTGTGATATTGAAAAAATGGAACGATTAACAGAGCTCAATGAAGCATATATTGCATTGACACCAAATATTATATCCTCTAATTACTGTGCCTCTAGTTACTATTAATTGAAAAAACAAGGAATAGTGGCAACATCGCGACGATAAATTAAAACAAAAACAATGTGGAAAGCGACCAATGCATTATACCGTCACATTCCGCTTGCGGCCGGGGCGATCAAATCGCATTCACGTAAACATCTTCAAGAAAAACTCAACGATCCCCACTACGCGCACTTCGCGCGCTTTTTTTAAAAATCGAACGCCCCTTATAGCGCCATCCCCTTCTCTCTTAACGGAAAGCGCTAAGAACAGCTTACCGCCATCTCGCTCTAGGGCTTAAGGCATCAAGCGGGCAATCCATCAAGAGAAGTTTATTCGTTCAGTGGACGCTTTGCGGCGAGACGGACTTTCGGACGCGGCGCGTTAATGTGTACGAAGTTTTGAATGATGGAGTCGAGAGTGAAGAACTTCAAAGACGCGCGTACTCTGCCGGAGTGCGAGAAGTCGACACTTAATCTGAATACTCCGTTTTCGATTAACGACATACTGACTAGAGAGAACGAGGCAAAGTGCGAATACGAGAGTTTTACTAGTTCGAGTTTCAAAGTGAACTTTTTGGGTAAACCGGCCGGCGTCAAGGACGACGGCTGCCTCGGGAAAGACGTTTCGGAGAAGACCATGAAGTATTACGACGAATGCAGCGCGTACCGCGATTATGGTGACGATGGGGCATTGGATATGTCGAGGAAGAACAACTTCCCGGTCACAGAACTGTCAGGTTTGTCTGTTTAGTTCAATTGTTTATTCTTTAGTTTAGTTTGTTACCTTCAATTAGGAGTGCTTTAATAATTCAATAATAGTAACGTTTTAAAACCATGGACTTTTCTTATTTTAAGCAATACTATCAGTTTTTTTATATATATACTAGCGGACCGGACAGACATTGTCCTGTACACACGACTTAAATCAAAAAAATTCATTACCTGAAGACACAAAAAAATTCATTAAAATCGGTCCAGCCGTTTAGGAGGAATTCAGTCGCTTACACACGTACAGTAGACACACGTACAGTAGAATCATATATATATATATATATATATATATATATATATATATATATATATAAAGATAACTATGGTGTACCTTTTTACAAACCTTTAATATCAAATTATGGATAGAAAAGAGTAAGCCACAATTTCATTCTGGTTTCATTTATAAGTGGAATTTTTTAATTGTTCACCGTGTATATAACAACAATATAAATTAAAAATCTACATAAACCAGTAACATAAAACAATGCCAAATTTATTACTGATTTTAGTCTTTGTCCAAGAATGGGACACCCAGACAAGCTTTACAGTATTCTAAAATTACCCAATAATCTATACAGATAAATAAAATTGGAATGTCTGTTTGTAACATTAAAGTAACCGCTTTTTACTAAATGCTTATGATTGTGACCAAAATAACATTTTTTAAAATTTGCATCTGATTGTCTGTCAGTTTGTTCCGGCTAATCTCTGAAACCGATTTTGACAGGACTCTCACAGGCAGATAATTTATTTAATAAGGAGTAGCTTAGGCTTGGACTATTTTAATTTTAGAAATTTTATTTATTTTAAATTCCACGCAATCAATAATCGCATCGTAATCAAATATATTCTTCATCACCATCATCTTCATCATTGAGGTTGTTTCAGTCCACTGCTGAACATAGACCTTCCTCACAGACTGCCACGAAGATGGCTCCTCAGCCACCATCGACTGTCCGCACAGATCGCAATTACATCCATTCAATTACTTACTACTTAATTTGTACTTTTTATATTATTTATATATCTATAGAAAGCAGCGTTTTTCTTCATTCCACGCTTTCAGACCTCAATCGGAGTTGTCTTTCTTTTACTTTACATAATTTTTTAGCTTTGCGACAACGGAACCTTTGTTTGTGACTTAATAGAAGAAATTTAACTTAGGTACTAATTAGGCGAATTGATGGGCGTAGTGGATATTAGACCTGTCACTTGCGCCAGAGGGTCCGATCACTACTGGAAAATGATTGAGGTTGAATATAGTATTATAAAAATAGTAGAATGTAGTGGTCCTGGGTGGTTTTATATCTATGATAATTATTTTTTACAAACGAAAAGTATGTTAAAGTATGTTTATCAATTAACTAGTGTCCTTATTTAGCTTTATTTAGTTTTGGGATAGATTACTTGTATGAACATGTCGTGAAAATATTTGTTTGTTATTTATTTATTTACACTTAGTAAATCATCAATTTTGGGAGCTTTCCTGTACATAGTACAGCCTAAATGTTCACAGAAATTCGTTTTAGTATATCATCATTGGCCATTCAACCAGAGTCAAAGATATATGAAAATCGGAGACCTAGAAGATAAACCTGTTTAGATCTAGGAACACTGGCTCTCCAAATCAAAGAAACCCTAAAGTAGAGTAAGAACTACTCAAATGTTAGAAATCCATGATCTCTGCTTACATTTTTGGATGATATGATGACATATGTTTGTTATTCATGGTGTGGTTTTATTTCGAAACGGTGTTAAAAACAATGAAAGCATCGCTTCAATTCGACTCTAGAGCTTTCCCGCCGACGTCTATATATTCTCTTACAACGTTGAATTTCCTGTATATAACCATATACGATAGTTTTGTTCTTTGACAAATTAATGACTTCAGAAAGAACTCCGTTTGTTTTTATCCGAAAAGTTGTCAAGTGAGTACGAGACTTGAAGGATCACAGATGCTTTTCCGACATTAAGACCTTAATTTACCTAAAAACTTGATATCGACAAAGCAAAGATGTAAACAGAGCTACCGGCATGACAACGATGTAAATAAATGACAACGATTGATGAAAGAGACGGTAAACAGTTAACTTTAATGCCCTCTAGTGACAGGTGATGACCCTATTGCGATAACCGATATTGTCCCTAAAAGCGAGACGGTGATTGCAATGCACGTAAGGAATACCGAATAAGCAAAAATTGGTGCGTAAAGGGACGAGTTAGATCTCACACAATCATCACTCCGTAGATTAATTTATAGCGCGTGATTCGAAAAAGTAGTTACTGCGTTTCACACTTTGTTGGTTCAAGAATGGTTAATTGCGGTAGTCTATTCTCAAACGAATCCAGATCGTGCCAGGGAGTACCAAAGCTTCACCGAAAACTTAAAGTAGAAGTATTGATGCTTTTGCGGTCCATGTCGTGAGTAACCAGGACGCCATTATCACATCTTCTACCCGTCAGGTGACGAAGATCAAGGGTGTTCTAATACTTAACGTCAGATGAACTGTCAGCTCGATTGTCACCTTCTCACACAAAACCCTGTCATTCAGGTACCACTTATTAATCACTTCATTGTATAAAAGAAAGTCGTCCCGCTGTCTGTCTGTCCTTATGTATGCTTAGATCTTTAAAACTACGCAACGGATCTTGATGCGGTTTCTTTTACTAGATAGAGTGATTCAAGAGGAAGGGTTATATGTATAATATTGCACCCGTGCGAAGCCGGGGCGGGTCGCTAGTTGTCTATAAATACTTGCAGCGCACCCACTGAAGGTTGACAATACAACGGAAATCCCTGCAGTTGCTTTCGATGTCCATCAACCGCCTTAATAAACCATTAAACATCAACGTGAATCGCCTGATGGTTTGTCTCTTCACAGAATATATGGGCTGTCGAACTATATTTGTCGAACGAATAAGTCGAGCATCACAAATCCACTAATAGTAGGCAATCAATACATCGAGGGAATCTATTAAATTAAGACGGATGCCTACTTTCCACCTAAAATATATCAATTGCCGCTAAAATCTTCCTTTTAGCCGTTCCCTCTTTATGGCTGTTTTCAATCAAGAATGCATAAAGCGATATGTGTAGGTATTTGGCTCAGTGAGATACTTCGATAGATCTGAAGGTTCCCATGTTTTGGCTCTGAGTGCAGAAGTATTATGTACTTAGATTACGTAGTATAAAGTATGTTGAAACGTAATCCTAACGGCTTTGAACTATTTAAAATAAAGAAACTATGTTCATGTCTATTCACGTATTGAATGTCGAGTTCTTAATATTTTATTGAGCATAGTGCTGTGTATTCTAACAATATATCGCTTGAATATTTTAATTAAAAATTTAAACAAATTTCACCATGAGGCTATGACCCTATTAAATGACATATGTGCAGAATTCCTGCATGTATGTGTCGTTAAGTAGTTCTTTAATAATTTGTCGAATGAGTATGACTAAACTGGTGTTTACTTTTAAGCCGACTTCAAAAAAGAAGGAACTCGGGTGTTGCAGGTGTTCATGGGCGGCGGTAATCACTTACCATCAGGTGAGCCTCCTGCTCGTTTGCCCCTTTTCTCCATAAAAAGAAAAAAAACTCTTCAATCCGTTGTATTTTTTTTATATTTGCTGTCAGAACTCCTTCATTCGTGAACCGAATATACAACGTTTGCAACACCCGTAGGGATGCAGATGTGTCTCCACCTTTTAATGAAGTGGGCTCTCCTGTGATAGGGATAAGGATTGGGACTATACTGTGATAGGGCCAGGTTCAGCTCAACAGCTTCTGTTGTTGCTAATGGGCAGCCCCATCTGGGGAAGTACCACGGCCTCACAGAAGACCGGCGTGAATGGAAGAATTAAATTACCGCGTTTCCTCTGGTGAGTGAGCTATGTGAGAAATGTTTTAGTATAACTCAATAGTTAGTCACCCAATAGTAAGGTCTATTGTTAGTTAGTGTTTAATATAAAGGACATAGCTCAGAAGTTAGTAAGCTGAGGTGGCGATGGGCCGGTCATATAGCTCGTAGAACCGATTGATAACACT
The DNA here is from genome assembly GCA_933534255.1 of Iphiclides podalirius. NCBI lineage: Eukaryota > Metazoa > Arthropoda > Insecta > Lepidoptera > Papilionidae > Iphiclides > Iphiclides podalirius. Next base: position 5,085,676 of record OW152838.1, on the reverse strand, counting down.
TATACAGTCTATTAAGCTAAGTGGCCTCAATTATACAGGAAAAAATCTAACAAATTCAGAAGATATCTTTCATAAAAAGTAATAATAATTCCCATTAGTCGATTGGTAATTGGAAAGCAATCAAAGCTGGGAAGCTCATTTCAAATATCAGCCGCAGAAATTACCGACTTATCCAGGGTTGTTTTTACCAGGATTCACTGCAATACACATTAATAATATACCGCAATTCTTATTTAAGGCCATACATAATGTTTTAAAGAACTCGTCATGATTGTGTAATGGTCGACACAAAAATTTTCTTCATACTAAACAAACCTGTGTTACTTGGGGCTAGCGTGAAGTAATACTATTTATCTTGTTAGTTTTGCTTTTCTTCTGATGAGTGAGGTAACGGATTCCATAGACGACGGTCTTCGCTTACCAGCAGGTGATCTGATTACTCATTTGTCTTCCATTTGAAATCAAAAAGGTCACATCAAAGGCTTCACATTAGCGAAACAAATATGCTTTATATGCTTTATAAAGTTGTTACCGTCTGTACTGTCCGGTAATAATTCCTTGAAAATTCATAATTAATAAAAGGATTGCCAAAAAGTATATAATATAATAACAGAGAGTCATTCTATATTCAAATTGCCGATAACGGATATGTCCGTTACACATTTGAAGAAATATCATTAATTGTCTAATAGCTTCAAGGATTGCTTATTATGTACAAACGAATAAAACATGTAATTGATAATACTGGCAAGTAATAATTATAATAAAAAAATATGCGTTATAAAAAAACATTGAATGCGCAATGCCGCGTTCATCAGTGGGTAATTTTCCGAGCCCGTTTAACAGCTTAAATGATTGCCTATTACAAACAAACTAGTAAACAAATCTATTTGATTATACTAGCAAGTAAGAATTACTGACAAATTAAAAAGGATGCCGTATAAATAAAAAAATAAACAATCGAAGGACATTCCAGATTCGAATTTCCAACAATGGGCGCGTAATGGCGCGTTCGCGACCGTGCCGCGCCGCGACATCGCACCCGCCACTTCTATGAGGCCCCTCATTATGACAAGTGACTTGAAAGCACTATTCGGGCATTCAATTTAGTAATTGCTATGCTCTGGCGCCACGTGGCGGCCGAATTGCGTCGCGTAATGAAACCTTTTTCGTTAATTCCCTATGATGTTGAGGTCTTTAGTCGGCGGAAGTCGATCTAGGAACTTTGCTTCTATTGTAATGTTTTAAATGTTGTGGGGAGCTAATTTCAATAATTCTTTCGACGAAATTCTGTTTAAAATGGCCACTTCCACGTAATTGAAACTGTCCATTTCAGGTTTAGTTCATTACAGATTGTAGTAGCAGCTAACAACCAGTTTGTTATTACTATTCCTTCTTTAAGATTTTCCGTGTTCTCTACATTATTATTAAGTATATCTTATATATGAAATTCTCGTGTCACGGTGTTTGTAATTGAACTCCTCTGAAACGGCTAGACCGATTTTCGTGAAATTGTGTGAGCATATTGGCCAGGCTGGAGAATCAGACAACATCTATTTTTCATCCAACTATATGTTAAGGGTGGTCCACCCCGAACATTTTTTTCTACCCTAAAAATAATTTATATGGCAAAACAGCGCCGGGTCAGCTAAAATATATAATTTTATTGCTCAAAGCGAAAAGACGATACAAAACAAATTTGATGCATCCGAATATTGACGAAAATTAAAAAAAATTCGCGAAAATAAAACGTTTCCTCAATTACACCCTGAAATTAAGATATTTCTTACATGATGATTCAAATAACACATAAATATTATCAGTAATGATACAGACAAGTCAAAATAGTTTAACTAATCAATTAGGTAAGAAACATTATTAATAGTCTAACCAGCGAATAGATTAAAAGCCAGGTTAGAAATTGTACCGAACTTGCCACAAAAGATCCGTGGCACGCAAGAACAGTGTTAAATCTATTCGGAAAGTCGAAACTGCCAACATCTAATGATCGGGCAACGATTTGCGTAATGGGTGCATTGTGTCTTTACGCGTGGATGGCGTGCGTTCTATTAGAGGAATTGATAATAAAATGACGCTCACAGCTCTAATGACTAGCAATAATATGCCGCTTTAAAATACTCTTTTCCAATTAGGGATGGCAACCCAGAAAGCTGTTGCAACTTGTAATGTACGCATTGTCCAAAGCTGAGAGAAGACCGGACTAAACACAGAAGTTTGGATACCGTCTATCGTCTTCCGAGGCCGTGCCAGTACTCAGATGTAATATATTTTTTTATGTGAGAAGGTGACAAGCGACCTGGTGTCACCTGATAACCGCCGCTCATGGACATTTGCAACACACCTTTTAATAAGTTGGCTCCGGTTACCTTATTGACCAGACGAAACGCAGAAGTATAACACTTATATGTATAATATACGCTGATGTTATTGTTGTTACAAACGGTAGCGTGACATCTATGCTTTGGTGTGTAACGGTACGCCTCTAGGATACAGGTTGTATTGGTATACCTTCTGATTCGCTGCTTCGGAAACGTTTGAATGTAATATATTTTGTTTGCGGGCTTAAGAATCTTAAAAAATATTTTGTATACAACCACTACTTTATTATTTGCGTTATTATAGATTGACATAACAATTCTCTATAAAACGGTAAAACCGTTTTATAGAGAATTGTTATTGAATTAGGGCCTTTCTTGAGAAAAAAATAAAATATTCTTAATTAATTCTCATTTGTTGCAGATGACTATGACTCCAGATCGTCAACCACAGGCTCACCTATAAGGCGCAGCAACTCATCGCCCAACTCCGACGTCGGCTACAAACCCTTCAACCTACACTACGAACCACGCAAGTGCTCGACGCCCCCGCCGAGCGACTCGAGAACCCTCCACTCGCCCAACTACCCGCTTAGCGAGTACACACAAAATGGAGGCAGGAAAAAGCGCTCCAGAGCGGCCTTCTCCCACGCTCAGGTCTACGAGCTGGAGCGACGGTTCAGCCAGCAGAGGTACCTCTCGGGCCCCGAGCGCGCGGACCTAGCTGTGAGTCTCAAACTCACCGAGACCCAAGTGAAGATATGGTTCCAGAATCGACGGTACAAAACCAAAAGGAAACAGATGCAAATGCAGGAAAGCGGAATGCTAGCCGCCGCAGCGGCGGCCGCGAGCCACGCGCGCAAAGTCGCGGTCAAAGTGCTAGTCAACAACGGCGGGCAGGCCCAGACGATGTCCGACATGAAGCCGTACCACACACCGGTGATAGGCAAAACCCTGAACCCGCTATTCACGCCGCCGAACCTTCTGGAAGGCTCGCCGATACTGAAACACTTCGCGGGAGTGTACGGAGTAGACTTCGCCAAGAACCCCGAATACAAGGCGCTACTGCAAGAGTCGTACAACCAGGCCGTCCTCCAATCGCTGTACGGGCCCCACTTGGGGGTCAATTACCCCAACATCCCGCTGTCGTACATGTACTACCCCGGCCATTCCACTTTCGGGATGCCCGTGCCGTGCGATGTGGACAGAAATCCGGGCGAGTCGAGTTTGGAGACCAAGGAGTTCGCGGATGAAGGCGCGAGGTCGAAGGAGAAAATCGAAAGAGAGAAAATGCACGTCGACCTCAACGAGAACAGCAACGAGAGTATGGCCAGTAACATTGAAATAGAAAACTGAAGTGTGAAGAAAAAAAAAACTGTAAACGAACGTCACTATCGCAGCATTTTCAAAAAAAGAACGAGCTCCTTTCAATGAAGATGTCAATTCGAATCAACTTAAATATTTTTGTGTAGTCTGCACAATCCATAAAATTATTTAAATTTAAAAATATTGTGAGCGTCACAGACGTTTTGTACGTCATTAAACCAAAGATTTAAGAATGAAACCAAAAATACAAATACCAAAGACAATGTTATAAGCACATTTAGCTAGAGGAATTGTTAATGTTTAGTCGTTTATTTTGTTGTAAATAATCATTTTTGACTTTTTAGATTATATTATAATGTAGTTGGACACGTTTGTAAATAGTATATATTTGTGATTAGTTAATTCTAAATTTTAAAATAAAAGTGCAATACAAATTAAAGACAGCTCTTATTAAATCCTATCCTATTTTCTGAATGAATGCAATTATATTTTTTCTGAGCACTTCCAAAAGACATTAATTTCATTGAAGTGCCTCGTTTAAGTTTTTAAGTATTATTGTTAAATCAGAAATCTCTTAGCATTTCATCGCAAAATTAATTAGACGAAATTAACTAGCAACACGGAAAATAAAGCCTTTTAAAAAATGAAAAAAGAAACTAAAACGATTTGCGTTAGTAAAAAGATGAAATTCGAACTCGAGCGACGCGTCTGAGAGTTTTCAACTTGGATCGGTAATTGTGGTCCTTGAGTTCGGAATTGAAGAATGTCCGCGAAATCACCGCCCGATAAATTGCTCGTGCGACGTCGGATAACGAAGTATGGAATGAGACTTTGACGGCTTATTGACGGTTGTGTAATGATTACTGACAAATGTTGTAGTAAACGCGCGACGTAAAATGTTCCTGTAGTGAAAAAAATCAAAAATCCCTTAGTAGCAATAATATTAAAGCTACGGGTAAAAAGAAAAGATGTTTTAAAAAAGATGACACATGGTACTGCGCGACGTTTAAAATTTGTTCCCCTTTACATTGTATGACACGTATAAGTGAATGTGACAGATGATATAGAACGTATGATACGATAAAAGATAGCAGTCTATAGATAGAATTGCAATCTAATATCACCTATTGTTTCCATATTTTTATCCATTTTTCTACAATTTTTTTAGTCAGCGGAACAGTTCATTTGTCATCTTCCCAAGTATAGAAAATCCCAGATACTGAACAATTTTCTTTACGTTATACAAATTTGATGACCCCGTGGTGTAGTTGCCAAAGTATTGGTTTCTTAATCGGGGGTCGTGGGTTCGATTCACACACGGAATAACTATTTGTGTGACCCACAGATAGTTGTATCGCATTGGGGTGTTCGTCCACGTGAAATTTATGTTTGTAAGACGTCATTACAACACAGTATAATGTTATCCAATAGTAAGGGCATTGTCTAAATAAAAAACACTTATTTTGAAAACCGTTAATACGATGATCATCACGGGGATACCACAAAGATCTATTCTAGGTCCACTCCTGCTTGTAATATTCATAATTAATAGTGAAGTAGAGATCGAACGCACACTACAATCGATCAATTGAAATGCTGAAGCAATAAAATGTCATTGCAATCGAAAAATTTAGGAATTCTCGATTCCACTCGTTTGCAGCACATCCTTCGACGGAATTATCATATGAATAGTGAGGGGACTGCACGGGGCGCGGTGACATTATGAAAATTCCAAGCTTCGACTTCCGGGCGAAGAATTTTCTAAGACTTCGCAATTGCCGTGAGTGACTGCCGACGCGCCTCGACGGTTTTGAATGGAAGATTTAACATTTCAAATCTTGCCACGTACTTATTACGTAATAATTCACCAATATTATTAAGACATAAAGGACATAATTAATAAGGACATAATAAGGACATATTATTAAGACATTACATTAAAATTCATAAACACTATAATATTAATTGTTATTTACTTAATTCTTACGAATTAAACATAACCAACGTTTGCAACATTCAAATGGGTTCATTTTTATTTCTTACTTAGTTGTTTTTAAATTTGACAGTACAATTTGTATTTGTTTCGAAATAAAGAATTGTGGTTATTAACTCCAGGTCAGTGCGTGTGCAACTTACCTTTAATGCTAAAAGTTAATAAATTTACTGGCGAGACGAAAAGCCTTTTTTTATATCTTCTTATATATAAAAATGGATTGCTGTTCGTTAGTCTCGCTAAAACTCGAGAACGCCTGGACCGATTTGGCTAATTTTGGTTTTGAAATATTTGTGGCAGTCCAGGGAAGTTTTAAACAATGAGAAATTATGGAAAAATTGCATGGAAAATTGAAATAGCAACGATTTTATTTTCCCATACAAACTGTTCCTACCTGTCAAACATTTTATGGGTGCGTTCCGAAATTTTTTTTCTATGTGTTCAGATTCACAAATTCCCTAAAAATAATTTATATGGCAAAACAAGGTTTGCCGAGTCAGCTAGTATATATATATATATATATATATATATATAACCCTCCCAATAACATTGGTAATGACCGGTTGTTGTTACAATATTATTAAATCTAATAGCGACGTAACCTGTATATCAATAGAATTAACTTGTACTATGTAGATGTTCACTATTACGATTAACTGTCTAAAATATACGTATATTGTTATCAGCAGTTGTAAACATTGAATCACGTAGCAATAAATCGGGTTCATACGAGTCGGCCATCGATAAATCTTGATTTAAACATGTTTTTATGTTTCCTCTTAATCCGCTTTCTGGTTTACGCTTCAACGAATATCCTGCCATTTACTTTCCGAAATGTGATTTTTACCGTATACACGATAAAATAAATGTATTCACACTTATACGCGCAGAGGCAATATGGTTAGACTTATAATATTGGGATAGATAGAGACTGTGGTAGGAGCGCGAAGTAGCTTTTGTCGGACATGCAGCTCATCCGAGGAAGTACCACATTACAGAATATCAGCGTGAAGTGAAAGTATTACACGTTTGGTGCTTATATTAAAGTGCGTTATATTAAAGTCTTATGCTTACCTTTGACTTTTCTTTATGAACTACGTGAAACTTAGCTCATTTACTTGGAACTAAACGCGTTTGTAAAAGCTGTGTATTTTATAGGGATAGCGAATTATAAGCTAACATTAATGGTAAATGATAACATAGCGTATGTTTGAGGTCAAATTCGCGATTACTTAACTCACCTGGCGAAACGCTAAAGTATCAATATCAATACCCTTATCTTCTCCGAGTCTGGTACTTCTTCGGTCGAGCGTTGGCCAATTTTTGGGCAATAATGCTGCCATCCTTTTAGCTGCCAAGCTTAAAAGATAGCAGGCATATCATTTGGGAACCGTGATAGCTCAGTGTCCGGGCGCTTGCCTTTAATTCAATATACTCGAGTAACCAGAGTTCGATCCTCGGTGCCGGCACCTAGGAAATTGTTAATTTCAAGTGCTGAATTATCACGTGCTCAGTGGTGAGGGAACACATCGTGAGGAAACCTGCATATTTTCGTAATAATAATAATAATAATATTTCGACTATATGTGAAGTATGCCAATCTACGACTATGCCCTGATACCCTCTGTACAGAGGAGGCCTTTGCCCAGCAGTGGGACATGTATAGGCTGATACTATATAAGTTGGTAGAAGTTTGGTATGGTAAGAGTATAAAAGTCTTGTGTCCCTTTGAATTTTCTTTACGAATGACGCAAAAATGACTGGGCTTATTTATTTCAAACTAAACTCGTGTTAAAATAATATTGTAATAACAACAGTACAATTTTGACAATAAAATTTACAAAAACTCGGGGAAACTCTAACCTTCTGCTGACTCTATGTCTTTCAAAACCTTTATAGTATTGAAGACAGAAAGTGGAAGCATTTTAAAATGACAACAGCGAAGAATAATATATTAATGTATTAACCCCTTGAAGCCAAGAGTTGTTATACAGAAAATAGCAACAAATTTATATTTTAGTTCGTTCTGGTTACGTTTTAGTCATTTTTCATTGATCAGTAATTATGAAATCATTAATTAGGAAACAACCATCAAATACCTTTTTGAAAGAAACAAAGAAATTTAACGCACATTACATTACAGCAAACAAGAACAGCGGCATAATAATGAAAATATCTGCACTGAAAACGGTCTCCGCTCGGCACAAAGCCGCTAAGTACAAAGCTTTCGATTTGTTGATTGTGGCGGCTTCCTCGTCGGGAAATCGCCGAAGCTGCAATCCGGAATCGATAGAGTGCTCCGCTAAGGAGCCGTCAGTACATCAATTGGCCGTAATTAAACGGCGTTCCGTGAAGGCGTTTATTTAAATGCTTTCATTTCCTCTAAAAGGCGGGCGTCACGATGAGTCTGCAATTACCGATTGTCGATGCGCTGTAGAGCTCTAAACAGTGCATTACCGCCCATCCTCTCATTGGAAGGCGTAGGGATGCACCATTCATCGATATTGCAATATTTTTCCGCAACTATCAATGTGTTGCAGTCTCATTGAGTTGTTTGAGGATCGAATCAGTCATATTTTTCGTTGGATTATGTTTAGATAAAGAACCCCGACTTAAATTTCTTATAGATCGTAATCCTTACTAATATTATAATGGCGAAAGTTTGTATATATGGATGGATGTTTATTACTCTTTCACGCAAATACTACTGAATGGATTTTAATGAAACTACAATAATATAGCTTATTATCAGAATAATACATAGACTATAATTTATATACATATTTTATGTACATCTGTCTTTCTGTTTAATGTTACACCTTCAGCGGTTAAATGCGGAAGCTTATTCATTTGTTTGCTCTCTCATCAAACAATAGATCAACGAATTTGATTGCTTTTACGTAGAGAAAATTTATACCCATATAACATCTACTCTAAAATAATTCGGAAAGAACTGGAAATAAGTATGTATCTATATAGTGAAATTTTACAAATGAAATACGGTGTACAATAGAACTCCCCATTACGATTGAATGTACGTGAAGAAAGAATTAACTGTTAAATAATATATTTGAATACAAAAATGAAAATTTTCACACTAATAACAGTTGAAGATATTTCAAGTAGTTCATTGCTTAATCGATATCATAATATATTCCAACCGCTTCTCTCAATGTTGTATCGATATCGACACGTTCAATATTCCATTTCCCATGACTAAAACCCTTTAGCGACGGCACTACGGGCTCGTGTTTCAACGAGCACGTGCGCCGGAAATGTCATCAGGTAAACAAATACGCGGCTAGCGTACATCACTAATTACTGGTGCTCAGATGTAAACATCGGCGGAATGGGGGCTACATTAAGGATTAAATCGGTTTACGCGTTCAACACTGATTCCTTTACGGAGTTGGTAGGCACGAGCTTAGGCGAGGAGAGATTGAAGTATACCTTTTCTATAGTAAGACAAGTAGACGTGTTTTAAGTGATTAAAAAATTGTAATAAACACGATGTATATCAATACATACACATATTTATATGTATGTATTGATGTGTATATGTATGTATATGTGTATTTATATGTATATCTTTTGTTAGCCTTTTGTATATACATTTATTTATTTACTTACATATTTATAAATATCTTATTATTATGAATTATGATTGTAGATAACTATTTTTCTTTTTCATTCATTTAGTTAACCTACACCTTTATTCCTAAATTATTTCTTTTTAATCCATCCAAAGGTTGCCTGGAAGAAATTACTCTTAGTAATAAGGCCGCCCATTGTACCCATCACTTCTAGATTAAGTTTTAATTTTTGTTTGTTTTATTTTTGGTGTGCAATAAAGTATATTCATTCATTCATTCACGATGTATGGCCTGTTTTAAGTACGATTGTTCTTATAATGGTTTCTTGTATATACAGTTATACACCAATACTATTTGCGCTCAGTATTCAGAAATATTGCATTTGGATTACATCAGCATTTGGAAACAGACAATTGGCTAATTTTGGCTTCGTAGAGCGTTATCTCTGTTACGCACTATCATCTCTCTTTCATATATACTAATATAATGAAACTGAAGAGTTTGTTTGTTTGTTTGCGCACTAATCTTTGAAACTACCTGTCGGATTTACCGGCCGTGACAAATCGGCCAAGTGCGAGTCGGACTTACACACGAAGGGTTCTGTAGCATAATCTATAAAAACGGCAAAAAAATCATGTTGCTGGAGCGGCAACAGAAATACTTCATCTGAGAATATTTCAACTGTCTCTAATCAGTCGGACAGACAGAGAGTCTTAGTAACAGGGTCCCGTTTTTCCCTTTGGGTACGGAACCCTAAAAAATCCGATTGGTAGTTCGAGAAAGATGTAGGCTATTGTAAAACAGAAACTTTTCAAGCGGATGCAATCGCATGGAACAGCTAGTGTTTCAATAAAACTGTTTACGGATTTTATTGTGCCTTTTTTACATTTTCAATTCCTATCATTAACATCATTACACATCCATAGTCTATTTTTACAGCATTCATGATCAAGGGACAGAGTATTGAAGACGATTATTGAGAATTAATTGCAGATTCATCATGATCATTTCAGTCTGTTTTGTAGACTGCCAAGTGAAGATGGGATAGATCACTGTTATAGGATAAGTCAAAGAGGTTTTCGTAAATAAACTGTCCAAGAAGATTTGTGAAGAAATTGATTGTAGGTCAAAAAGTGTATAAAAATATTAGTCCCGCGTAGAAATTATAGAGGTCCAATTAGAAAACATGATTGATCCATTCAAATGAGTCAGCCCACTAGAGGCGTCTAATGGTCATTTAGTGGATGGTGGAGGAAGAATTAAATAAAGTCTAAATGCCATCTAAACAACACCTAGAGCAATACTACAATCAGCGCCATAGCTGGAGACTGGAAGATCGGTTGTTCGCGTGAAGTTAAGTGATTGCCACCGGACATAGATCGCTCAGGGGTTACAGATGCGTTACCAAGCTTTAAGAAAGTGGGCCCCCGTTACCAAACGAAACGCGACAGTATCATTCTTCCACTTCCCGGCGGTCTTCTATGAGGCTGTGATACATGCCGACAGCAGACGGTGCAGCGTGGTCTATCACAGTGATCTCTCTACGATCCTAAAGACCTATGTCTCAAATAGACCCATGTCTAGCATTTTCCGACTTTACAAAGTCTCTTCATTATAACAAACGTCGTGTACTCAAGACCATATCGATTTGAGTCCATTATTGTTGCGAATTGTTTCTATTCTATTCTGTTCGTCATCACGATAGTCGATTTCGCCAGTAAGAGCTCCGTTTGTAACTGCTAATCCCATCCGATGCGAGCCGGCGCCTAGTTCGATCCGTGCCAAATGTTGTAAACAAACCGTATGGGAACGGACCATTACGAGCAATGAATCGCTCGCAGACGCAGCGAGTCGATGGCCCACACGTGGACGCCTCGTGGTGCCCTGCAATCACTTAGCGAAATCCTTCGCTTAACTCATTGTAAACATCGCTCGATCATTCACAGAAACTAAGCTAACTAAAAACATTTCACGGATTCTATTGCTCGTAATTGTTTAATGTGAAAACTTGCCAAGCGAACGGGCAATTGGACAATGTACCTCACTGACCAGGCAAAACGCAAAAGTATAATACTTTCACTTCACCCTGGTCTTCTGTGAGGCCGTGGTATTTCCCGAGACGAGCCTGCCCATTCGTAGAACAGCAGAAACTGCTGCTTGGCCCTACGCATAAATTATAACGGGATGGACTTACTTGTTTCAGTTTCCAATGTCACACCCAGAAGTTAGTTTCAGTTAACTTTCTGATTATCTATTTTGATCTATCCGAGCTTACGGTACTAGATAGTGTTTAGTGTCAGCGTGGATTTCTTTTTCACTACATAGTATAAAACAAATCGTCCTGCTGTCTGTCTGTCCCTATGTATGCTTAGATCTTTAAAAGTACGCAACGGATCTTGATGCTGTTTTTTTTTTACTAGATAGAGTGATTCAAGAGGAAGGTTTATGAGTATAATACATTGCACACGTGCGAAGCCGGGGCGGGTCGCTAGTTATAAACAACAGTGATTCCAAGCTAGTAGCACTCAACCGTCTCTGTTTACATCAGTATTATCAGGCAGGAGGCAGTAAGTGCCTTGAAAACGAGCAGTTGTAGAACGCTGGACATCGAGGCGGTGTGGATGGAACTTCTGGTTTTGGCCCGATGTCCGATGGTGAAATTCAGCCTGTGGGATCAATCCAACCGATTCATCGGAACATTCCCAGTGATAAATGCGGTAGAAAATGCAGAGTGATCCAACATCTCTACGCAGAGCCAAAAGATCAAGAACGATCGAAAACATGTTACGTACAGGTGTTCTATTTTTTTATTTATTTAATCTTTACTGCACTAAAAATTGTACAACGTCGAGCATAATGCTATATTGCATTCTCTACCAGCTAACTCTAGGTAGAACAGAGACATAATGACAAGGGCAGTAAAGTAGTTGTAAACGCTACATAATCAAATAAAAAATATTTAATAATTTGTTAAAAATCTAAAAACTACCAACATAAACATACGTTGATGAGTATAATTATACATTCATACATACACAGTAAATATACTTAAATAATCATATTGTATTATATACCTAACCTAATAATATATATATATCTATATATATATATAAACCAGATCGTCGAGTTCGTACATAGTAAGCTATTAAGTAGCTAAGACTCAGCAAGGATATGCTCAAATAATTTTCTTATGAAAATATTTTTTGTTAGCGATTGTCGCAGGCTACCTGTTCCATAGTGAGATAGAAGTGACAGTGAAAGAATTTGACATGAAACCGGAGTGATGAGAGGATACAGACAGTAATGAATTCTGAGATGAGAGAACATTGAGGGAATGCGTGTCCCCGAGGAACTGAAATCTTTCTTTTAGATAGGAAGGAGTGAAGGAGGATTGAAAACAGAGTAGTAAAGTAAGGAAAGTAACATCCTATAAATTTCCCACTGCTGGGCAAGGACTCCTCTGTTAAGAGGGTATCAGGGCATAGTCCACCACGCGCCCCCACTGCGGATTGGCGGACTTCACATATTTTTGGAATATTTTTTTTTATTATTATTTCGAAAATATACAGGTCTCCTCACGATGTTTTCCTACACCGCCGAGCACGTGATAATTCAGCACTTAAAATTAGAAATTTCACTGGTGCTGGGACCGGGGACCAAACTCAGGTTGCTCGAGTAAATGTAATTAATGGCGAGGGCCCACTGAGCTATCACGGCTCTAAAGACTAGACAGAGTAGACAGGATAGAAAGTCTTTGCGCTGGCGTATCGTCAACCAATTTAGTTGAGTACGGAAGTGTGACACGTGGTCATATTTGCGCAGCCCAAAGACAAATCGCATGCAGTTATTGAGTAATCTCTCCAACTTGTTCAGTAACTCCTGGGAAATGTTAGTAAGACAGACATCAGCATAGTCGAATAATGGAAAAATAATGGACTGAACAAGAAGAAGCTTGGTGGAGGAAGGCAAAAACGCTTTAAGACGATATATCGGATGACGTATGCCTGTTACCCTGCGACAGATCTCAGTTATATGTAGTGACCAGGTGATGGATGGCTAAATAATTAAACCTAAATCTTTGACTCTACTACAGAAAGGAACAAAGCAGTTCTCAGACTGGATAGGTGGTAATTGGACATGTTAACTCGTGAGAGTATTCAACGCCTAGCGATGTTATTGCGTTATTGCGAGGCGCTTGGACCAGCTCGAAATACGACTCAGATGTCCATTAACGTGAGAATTTTCGGTATGAACATCACCAGAGATTGATTGCGAATATAGCTAAAGATCATCAGCATAGAGGTGGTAAGAACATTGAAGATGGTTAATAAAGAGTCAAAATAGAAGGGGAGAAATTATGCCGCCTTGCGAAACGCCTTGACTGCAGGCGAAGTTTATTCGTAGGTACTGAAGATTCTGGGTACGTAATTTCAAGTATATATTACACTTTCACGTTTCAACGTACGTGTTGCAGATAGCCATGGGTGGCGGCAATCACTTAAAAGTTTTCACATAAAAAAAACACAAACATTCATTTTAATTTAGAGGATTATATAGATTATAATAGACCGACCGAGATTATAATAGACAGACAGCAAGAAATGTAAAGAGTAATTTATACTTTTTATAAATCACAATTTACAGCACGTTAATCCAAAGTATTTTTGAACAATAATATTTCTAATATTTCTCGCAATTGGTACATACGCTGTTCAAGTCATTCGTACGCGGTTCCATTTCACGCGACATCCGGAAACCTTGCCAGCTAGCGACGCCCCAAGACGTCTTCTACCCCTTTGAACAAAAAAAGGGTCTGCAGAAAAAGCAAATTAGTACGCAATTCGCCACGCCACTTAGCTGACAGGCAAAACAGTTTAAAAGGAGTCGCGACGTCAAAAAAATCGCACCACATTTTGTGCAACAACCCCTGTCCCCAACCATTGGCGTAATTTCGATGACTCTCGATGATTAAGAATCTCGTTCTTTGAAGTCGATAAAACACTTATTTTATGTTATAATATTTAAAATATAAAAGTAATATTCGATTTTTCATTTTATATTGTTTTTAGTGATCAAGATTTAATTTATCCTAAGCGAAGTTACAAAGCGCATGCGTAATATATCCTTATACAAAGAAGGTTCACGTAATACAGTGAACGTCAAAAACTCGCTTCGAACTCATCGAGTTCTCACACTCGATAACTAGCGCAGTAGTTGGGGCGTCGCCGTCTAGACGATAGATGGCGACCACCCGGCGACGGTCACCTTACAAACGGGGCGACGGCACTTGCTTTCGTCTCCCAATCGTTGGTGGCCCAAATCAATGGACGCGCAATTAGCTAAGTTAAACCATTGGGAACATACTTACGGTGTCGTATGTCATTCCGTTTTAAGTGAAAGCGGCAAAGCTTAATGACTGTAAAGCGCCAATGGTGGAGTAGAGGCAAGCACGTCACTTGCAACCTGCGATCGTGGATTGCGATCGTTATATAATTTCTATATATATAATATATATATATTATCATGATAGTTTAGATTTTCGTTTTTTTTTAATTTATTCTTTTTTTTAAACATTACCCTCACTTTAGGATAACATTATCGTGTGTAAGGACGTTTTACTAACAATATAAATTTCACGCGGACAAACATGAAGGTGCGAAACAACAATATTTGAGTCACACAAATAGTTGTCCCGTGTAATGGAGTGTAATCGTGGAATCGAACCCACGAGCCCTGCCGCCAAGGCAAAATTATATTAAATTAAGTGAATATGTCAATGCAAGATATGCATCCGATCACGACTTCGGATTTAGACTTGGTATAGTTCAAAACAAATACGATAAATACCTGTAAATAATATTATCTTATGAGGTGTATATGAATAAATTTAAGAATTTGATAGGATGTAGAAGCATAATAGTAATAATTAGAATTTATGAAACAACTTTAAAATTTGTATTTGGTTTGGTTACCCCTCGTGTACTAAGAAACTTAAGCCTCCTCGGGAACTTTGCAAAGGTAAATTTAAAATTTATTGAGTGAGATATTTGAAGTCGGTTTTTTTTAAAGTAAAAATGTATTTTCGTTTTCTATAGTGTTTGTGTTTATCCCTTTTCTATAAAGTGATTTACGATATTAATTTGCTCGACGATGACATACTCTCGCCAGTGTTTTGTGTCCAATAAAACTTTGATAAATAAGTTCCCGAGTCACCGAACATAACATTCGGGAGCATAAGATTTAACCTCTTTATCCTCTTCGTTGCAACAATATCTCATATTTATGAATAATAATAATTACATCTTAGTTACAAGTTGTATCGAACAAACTGACAGACATTGTGGATTCCTAGATGATATGAAACAGCTTTTCTATTTTTTAAAGAATTCCAGCATGATTCTCGAATACTAATACTTACTCAATCGGCCACGGGTCACATTTGTACCCGACTGACGAAGGTTAGTAATGTTTTTCAAGTGTGGGTAAGCTCAAATTCCTAAACATTTTGTGTCTTTAGATTCATTTCGCTTGTGGTAGTTATATCATCATCATCATCATCGTCAGCTCGTATTAGCCCACTGCTGGGCATAGGCCTCCACCCTCTGGGGTGCTTTGTCAGATAACCTCCTCGTGGTGCACCGCGGGGACCAGCCAGTGGCCTTTGTGGCCTTTGTGGCCTTTGTGGCCACTGACTGGTAGCAAATAATCTGACGGGTGGGCGTTTCTCCAGGTGTCCCTCTGACCGGCAGAAGGCATACTGGAGAAGCAAGGGCGGGCTTTGTGTTCACTAACCCTGTCACTGAGCGGGCGATGCGACTACGGTCTCGTCTCCACCGTCGACCACGACGCGGGAATGCGCGTGGAACTCGTAAGCCTGGTCAAAGTGCTGTGGTCATGTCTCGCGACTTTGATCGGGAAGGAAGGCCTTGCCTTTATTGGCCGGGCCAAGAGGAGAAAGCCTCTATAAAAAAACCCCCAATCTCAAGCAGTGAGAGCAGCACGAGGAGATGCATGGTTGAGGGGTTGTCAATCACTACTGCTACTCGACCCCAGGCACCGGCCGATCCCTGGGTGTATGTAGGCTTATCCAGGTACAGGAGGGCACTGCCTGGACAGACTGAATGTTTCCCCCATACTCGTGGGATCTGCAATGATGAAAACTAGAACCCTTAATAAAAACGCGGAAGGAAATGAAAGTGCTGTGAGCGAAAGTGGCTCTGGAACTGTTTCGGCAGTTCGTGACCCAAAGACGAGACGTCTTGTTGCACGGGGTCTAGCTGCTCCTGAAATAAGAAGCGAAGGAGCAGAGTCGGACTCCTCCATCATGTCGGTTGCTTCGGCTAAATCAACGGCCTCTCAAGTGAGCAGAAAACGGAGGAAGGCAAAACAACAGTCTCCAGGAGAACTAAAAGCCCCGGAGCCGAAACGCCAAGCGACAAGTGTCGAAAGGTTGGAGCGCGAGAACGCCGAATTGCGTTCCCAAATCGCTGAGCTTACGGCGAAAGTTGGTAAGTTGACAGAGGAGCTCAGTGCTTTACGAAAAACAGAACAATGTAAAGCAACCAAGACGCCCCAATGTATTACGGAAGGAAAATTCGAAAGTCGGCTGATGGAGCGCATTAGCGTTCTCATCGATAAAAAACTGGCGGGTTTCGTTGGGCAAGGAACGATGAAGAAGTCGGAACAGTGCCCATCATCATCTGGAGAACCTGGTAATGCAAAGCGTATCCAGCGCGATCAATCTAAGGGCTCCACTTCTTTCGAGCATACAACGGAAAGTGAACGCCCACCGCAACCTTGGGCGGTAGTGGTGAGTCGCAAAGCCAAGAGGGCGGCTACGGGTCAGAAGACCTCGTCACAAAAAGGGCCTGTGACCCAGAAAGTCCCAGGAAAAGAGTCGGACCCAAAGCCAGCTATGAAAGTAGCAAAGCCGGGAAGGTTGCCCAGCTCAGCGGCCATAACGGTCACTGTGCCAGAGCATAGTGAGGAATTGTATGCGGAAGTCATGGCAACAGCAAGACAAAAGGTGAACCTGTCGGACTGCGGCATCGAAACAGTCCGTACGAGGAGAGCTGTTACTGGGGCCTTAAAACTAGAGGTTACTGGATCTGACAGCGCTGCTAAGGGCGACAAGTTGGCTACCAAAATGCGGGAAGCTCTCGCCGAAATGGACGTGCACATCGCACGGCCAGTGAAAACTGGCGAACTAAGGGTGATGGATTTAGACGAATCGATCACTCCAACAGAGGTTGCAGCTGCAGTGGCTGAAGCGGGAGGCTGTTTCGTCAAGGACATAAAGGTTGGTGAAATACACCGGAAACCATTGCGTTTGGGGTCCATATGGATACGATGCCCGCTCACTGTGGTTCGTAAACTGGCGGCAGCTAAAAGTGTCCGTAGAGAGTGGACAGCTGCAAGGGTACAGGTGCTAGCACAATGGTCATTGCAGTGCTACCGGTGCCTTGAATCGGGTCACGTACGCAGCAGGTGCCCCAATGAAGTGGACCGTAGCACTCGCTGTTATTCATGCAGTGAACCTGGCCACAAGGCAAGTGAATGCAAAGCAGGAGTCCTGAAGTGTCCACTCTGTACGGATCTTGGACGTCCGGCTAACCATCGATTGGGAACAAAAGATTGTGCACCCAAAGGGAAGACAAAAAGAAAGGGGAGTAAGCAGGCTCCCCCACCTATGGGCACGTGTGCCCCGGAGGCTATGGATGCTTCACCTTCAACAGAAACGTAAAGCTCCTCCAAACCAACCTGAACCACTGCCGCGCGGCGCAGGACCTGCTACTGCAAACCCTCGTGGAGTGGTCGGTTGCACTGACGGTTATAGCGGAGCCATACCGGATTCCGGAACACCCTCGCTGGTTTGGTGACGATGGAGGCTCCGTCGCGGTTTATTGGAGTGGTGGAAATAGGGACCCGTCCTGTTCATTGATTGCAAGGGGACGGGGCTTCGTTGCTGTCAGATGGGGTACGCTGATTGTAGTAGGTTGCTACATCTCTCCCAATTGCAACCTTGCTGCATATGAGGCGTACCTAGATCAAGTAGGTGGCTGCATCCGGACATGCCTACATCGACCTGTTCTTGTCCTGGGAGACTTCAACGCTCATTCTAGAGCTTGGGGGTCCACGCGGGACAATGCAAGGGGAGAAACCTTGCAGGGGTGGGCGGCAGGACTAGACCTCCGTCTCTTAAATCGAGGTTCTGTGAGTACATGTGTGCGGTGGCAGGGGGAATCGGTTGTGGACTTATCGTGGGCTACTCCTTCTGCCACTCATATGGTGTCGGGATGGAGAGTAGTGGAGGAAGTAGTCACATTTTCTGACCACCGCCATATCGTATTTGATGTGGCACTCTACCCACCAAATATTGGTATCCACCACTGCAGCCCGCGGCGTTGGTCCCTCAAGCGGGTTAACATAGATATGCTCGAGGCCGCAGCTATTGTGGCGTCATGGCCGGAGGCACACTCTGATAGAGTTCCAGATCCTGAAGAGGAAGCGGCCTGGTTCCGGGCTACGATGACGTCAATTTGTGATGTTTTGCCTCGAGATCTTTCGCTAAGGGCAGATCTGGTTTCAGACTAAGGGAGCCAGTATCCAGGTGCCTGGTGGTCAGAAGCCATTACAGAGGTGCCACAAAAGCACTGCAAAGAGCGATCGAGGAAGCCAAGGCTCGGTCCTGGAGTGAACTCCTCGAGAGTCTGGATAGGGATCCGTGGGGGCGCCCGTATAAGATTGTATTGGGCAAGCTCCGACCATGGGCCCCTCCACTGACGGAGACCCTGGACAACTTTTGTGGGAAGAGTGATTGATACGCTCTTCCCCCTAACCCAGGAAATCCCTGAGCCCCCAACCATAATTATGAATGAGACCGATTGGTCTGATGGATTGGGAGTCACTCAGGACGAGATGGACCGGGCCATTAAACGGCTTCGAAGCCGGAACACCGCACCAGGCCCTGATGGTATACATGGTCGGGTGTGGGTGCTAGCTCTCGCCGCCGGACTGGGAGGGAGACTGAGGCGACTCTTCAACAGCTGTCTCGGAGCCGGTGTTTTTCCCTCACGGTGGAAGGAGGCCAAATTGGTGCTATTGAAGAAGGATGGAAGGACTGCTGACGCTCCCTCTGCATTCCGACCTATTTGTTTGCTGGGTGAGGCGGGCAAACTATTTGAAAGAATTATTGCCGACCGCCTCAAAACGCACCTACGTCAGGTAGGCCCCGACCTATCGGATAGCCAGTATGGTTTTAGACAGGCTCGGTCAACTGTTGACGCAATCCTTTGCGTCCGAGACCAGTCGCAGAGGGCTGTTACCCAGGGTGGTGTGGCATTGGCGGTCAGCTTAGACATCGTCAATGCCTTCAATTCATTACCCTGGCGTACAATCAGGGAAGCACTGACCTACCACCAGGTACCCCCCTATCTGCAGCGTATTATCGGGGCGTACTTGCACGGCAGGTACATTCAGTACGTGGGTCGGGACGCGTTAGTCCATTATAGGGAGGTGAACTGCGGGGTTCCACAGGGGTCCGTCTTAGGGCCATTACTTTGGAACCTCGCATATGACGCCGTCCTACGAACTGTTCTCCCCGTCGGGGTAAGTGTTATCTGCTATGCAGACGGCACTCTAGTATTGGCCGACGGGGGTAGCTTCGAGAGCACCAGTTGGCTCGCTGAGCTTGGGGTGGCTTGCGTTGTGGGCAAAATCCATGAGCTGGGTCTTCGGATAGCGCCTCATAAGACCGAGGCGCTTTGGTTCCACAAACTTCCTAGAGGAAGGGATCCACCCAGCTGGTCGGTTCGCGTGGGTGACGTGCAGATCCCGGTGAGACCAGTGATGAAATATCTTAGTCTCACTCTGAATAGTCGCTGGGGCTTCGAGGAGCACTTCAACCGCTTGGCCCCCCATATAGAGAAGGTAGTAGGTGCCTTACACAAATTACTGCCTAATCTCGGGGGCCCCAGGGAAGGAGTTCGCCGCCTCTATGCGGGGGTCGTGCGTTCGATGGCCTTCTACGGTGCGCCCGTATGGTTCCACCGGCTAACGAGCGTTTGCCGCTGCAGAGCTAAACTTTATAGCCTGCAGCGGAGAATGGCCATCAGAATCGCACGAGGTTATCGAACGATATCCTTTGAGGCGGCCACTATCCTAGCTCTGTTTCCACCACTGGACATAATGGCGGAGATAGATGTGCGAGTTTATACTCGCCTTCGGTTACCCCAGGATGATACCGAGCCCCTGGATGCCTGAGAGGTGCGGGAGCAGGGGCGTACAAGGGGGTTTGAGATTTGGCGCGAGCGCTTGGGAGAACCTCAGAACTCGCGCCAACGGATTGTCACTGCGTTCCTGCCAAGCTTCGAAGCCTGGCTTAGTGCGAGGGGATTTGCGCACGTCACCTTTCGTCTGACGCAAGTACTCACCGGTCACGGATGCTTTGGTGGGTACTTAAATAGAATTGGACGCGAACCGACAACGCAATACCACCACTGTGGTGGGGACCGGGACTCCGCGCAGCACACGCTTGCTGAGTGCCCCGCGTGGTCAGAGCGTCGAATCTTGGTCCAAAAGATCGGGCAGGACCTATCTCCACCTGTTGCAGTGGCGGCTGCGCTGATGGAGAAATCCGCTTGGATGGCATTTGTCTCCTTCTGCGAAGCTGTTATGCTTCAGAAGGAGACCGCTGAGCGGGAACGGGAGAGGGCCGACTCCGCTCGGAGACGAAGACACCGGGTCGGTAGAAATGGACGAGGCGCCCCGTAAGCCCTGTAGTCTCGGGCTCGTAGAATAGAGCTAAGGTATCCCCTGCCTGTCGTAAAAGGCGACTAAAAGGGGACACGGATTGGCAGCAGCACGAAGTGGTCTCGGGCTGCTGGAAGACGGCGAGGGAATCGGGGAAGGTTTACCCTTCTCCGAGGCGTGCTCACGCCCAGTACCGAGGGACACCGGTGCGTTCCATAGGAGATCCCGGAGTCCCTCCAAAGGTACAGAAGGTGGGCACCGAGGGGGTTTTAGTGGGTACGAACCCCACATAACCCTGTCATGTAAAGTGACAGGGTATCTTTTGAAGATTTCCCCCCGATACCAAAAAAAAAAAAAAAAAAGCCTCCACCCTCTGGCGACATTCATCCCTGTCCTGAGCGGATCGCATTCATGTTTTTCCTGCGATAATTTCGATGTCGTCGACCCATCGGGCAGGTGGTCTGCCGACGCCACGCCTTCTCGAGGTGTCCATTTGGTTAACGTTTTACTCCACCTGCTATCACTAGCAATGTGCCCTAGGTAGTTATATAGGGTACATTATCTCTGTCGTCCGCGATACGATGAAACTATTTTAACGGGTCCCGTGACCACGAACGAGGCAAAGGGTTCGAAACGTCGGGAACTTAAATTATAAATGAACACGATAAATTCGTAAAAACAGTTTTATTTACTACTGAGTAATCGCGTATATACAAGGAATTATCAAAAGTTGTTTGATCTAAGTATTAAGTTCTGTTCGATTGGAAGCAATGTCTGAAGAATAACTGTTGACATCCATTGGTGACTAACTTTGTACATAAATGAATATACCATAATATGTTTAATTGAAGGCCCTTCTTTAGTTTAGCGGTTTTGTGGGCCTTCGTGACCTTTGGTAGCAGACAGGCGAAGAGTTCAACTGGGTTCGTTCGCAGTGCTAACGCAACTTCTTCGAGATAGCCGCTTCGGACACCATCCGCACGCCATTAACCCCATACACGAGCTCACTTCACGCACTGCAACTAATTATCTGTTCCCCTTTCACGCGCGTAAAAGCACGTAATTACGGGATATAAAACCTCTCACGTCGTTAAACGCCCAGATAAAAAGGTCGCGGGGGCACTTCCTTAGTTTAATCCCCCATAAAATGGCCCCCGTGAGCCCGTTAACGATGTTTTTACGTGATATTTTTTCACCGATTTCATTGAACGCCCCGTCCTCAATGAGGCCCATTTATATTTTAGAAAGGATCGAAAATAACGCGCGATGTTTACATTTAATTTTTAGTGAGCAGCGTAAACTGTGTGCCGAATTTTCTAATCTAAAGCCCGCGCCGATGGGCGTTAGCGGCGATAATGGCGTGACGGACGCAGCCTCGTCTGTTGGGATGCCGCCCGAGGAAGCGATGAAATAGACAAGCGATTGACGTCTTTAATGAAGCCCTAATTAATTTATTGGCGCTTGTTAAACGGAAGTGGAGAGGTGTGGAGTCGCGAATAATGTTGAATTATAAAAACCTTTTAAATTCGTTTTTGGAATGAAGATATATAAACGAGCAACATTTTGTTTCTAACCAACTCTTACAATATTGCATGCAAAATTTAAAATAAATTAATTTCATTTATTTTAATTTACACCTATATTTTTCTACGGCTTACAAAAAGCCGTTTGAGTTTTAAAAGGGTAGGTAGGTATAAACCTAAAGGCTCCTAACCTTAAATAATATTGTAGTCAATCTAAATATTAGTATTTATGATTAAATCATGTAATAAATTTAATAATTCCCAATACATTTTTTAAGATCGAGCTCCATACATTTTATAGTCTACCAGTGTGCGAGATATTTACAAGGAGCATCCGGCGCACGACTATTACTTAATAGCCGTTCGCGACGCACTGCCGAGCTAATGCTAAGCAACGCCTCCTCAAACTTATGCGCGCCTGGTAGTTTTGGATACCAGTTTTAAAACTTTATCCAAACAACGTTGCCAAAACGTTGGTTGGAATGGGGTGTTGTGAATTTACAAATACTCCAATTACTATTAAAATGCAAACTCTTAGTACTAAAATACAAATACTCTATTGGGAAGGTGGTATTTAGTGGACGATCAGGACTCCAATCCCGATCCATGTACACGGTGTATCCTTTGTGCCGCTTTTTATGTGTTTATTTGGGAAACATACATACTAAACTACACTAAACTACACTACCTGCAGGACCGAGCTTGGGCTGTTTTTTTTTTTTTTGGAAAATCGTGTATTTTGGAAATTACATTTAGATACCAATTACTGAGTAATGAAATATGCATAATATTTTTCGATCTTACTGACGTGATAATAAAATATGAAAAAAAAAAAGTATGTAAATGATCGTGACACGAACCACGGCCTTCTGTTTCGGGGCCGATCACCGACGGAGCTATTATAACTTTTTTTTTCTGTGAAAGTTACAGTCGTATTCGAGTGATATTTTTCATTCCCTGAAAACTGTGATATAACGACATTTTATAAAAATGAAACCTAGCCAGATCGATTTTTCACCCCCGAATCTACGCACATACTAAATTTCATGAAAATCGCTGGAGCCGTTTCCGAGATTCCGATTATATATATATATATATAATTCATTGCTCGTTTAAAGGATAAGAGATAAATCGCTTGTACAAATACCAGTTAGGTTTTAGGAAAATCATAAATTAACAGAAATTAAAAAAAGCAACTACAACGTAAACAATATAAAAAAGTAATAATAATAAACAATAACATCTACAAAAGTGCCCCCCCCCCCCCCTACCTCACTCACCTGACGAAGCTCGAACCTATTATACTCACACTTCATGCTGGTCTTCGGTGAGTCAATGGTAATTCACCAGACAAGCCTGCCCATTCGTTGAACGGCAGATACTGTCACTCATTACAGTATCTGTTCTTGATTCTTTATAACTGTTCTCAGTCGTTTGTGTTGCCCCAATTTTATTTATGAAACGGATATCGTTATCAGGTTACCTTTTAATCAATATCTCTGCTTATGTCGTTTATAAGGTATGTTTTACAGTTTGCTATGTTCTGAGATAACTATCCGGTACCTATTGTTTTCCTTGATCTATATTTATAGCTATTGTTTCTTGAAAAAACAGTAAAATAATCATACGAAAAGTTCTTTTATTTACTGATATTTTTTCATAAAGCCTTGCAATGATTGCCTTGCAAAATTTAGTCTTAACTTTTCTTTTTATTCCTATAATTTTAACAGCTTATAATGGCTTATTTTTGTTGTAGTAACTTAATAAGTTACTTTAAATGAAGCCAGCTATACGCACAAATTCGTAACTGATACACATGTTAATATGTGGCAGTTAAGAATTTTAAAGACTATTAAAGGAACGCAAACTTTGAGCATCGCCCCATAATTGCGGTGCGGCGCGGATTTTTTTACCAAAGCCCCGTTGTAACACGATATTAAAATTGAGTTAAAACAAACAAGCGGGCCCTGCGAACTGCACGGCCAAAAGGGTTTCCTTCCATTTCACAACGGGCCGATTGACATTAGAGCTAAAAAGCTTTACACTGAAAAGTTTTTATTCCAACCGTGTTTGATTCAACATTCCTTCGAACGTTGAAATATTGGGCGATAAGTTAATGAAATGCGATTCCCACGCGCGTTTATCTACAAGTTTTTATTTTTACATCTTTTAAAAGTTAAAGAATATTTTTCCGTGATCCGTGAAGAGTTAAAATAGTTAAAGTATAATTTAGATGTTGAACGTGCACTACAATGATTGCAATACAGCTGCCATTTAAAACTGACAGTATAAAGTTTTACAATGCGCAGCATAATGATTTATGTCATTCTCATGATTACTACATTTCGTTATTAATAAATTGTTCGAAATGTCTGCAATTGATAATTTCAATTGACATAAATTTGTTAAAGTTGTATTAAATTGATTGGAATTGGCCAAAAGGGTTTAATTTGAAAATATGTTTTAATAATATGTTTTAATAATATTATAGAATGAAAGTGCATCTGTTGCCGAAAACGGACATTTCATTGCTAATTTTTACTTCGTAAAAATGAACGGGGGAATAAAAGTAACATTTGCGGAAGAATTCGAAGACAGATGTGTTTTATTTTACTCTAATATTGCTGGAATAATGATGGGATAAATAGTATGAACATAAAGTGCAATTATTACAATAGAATAGAATAAATATTCGCAGTACAACCAAGGTTGTGTTCAAATCATTGATGTTCTGTGATATTTTTCAGTAATGCAATTATCATCAAGCAGATATAGATCATGCAGGAGTTTCCTAGTAATGGGCAATCTCATCCGATCAAGTACCAGGGCCTCAGACGACTGGCGTAAAGCGGAGGCATTTATTCTTTTGCGTTTCTGACGAGTGAGGTAGCTGGGGCACACTCTTTAAAAGATAACCAATGCATTTACACCCCGATAGGCATTGTAGACGTCTGCCGCATCTAACTCCGATAAAAAAAAAACAGTTAAAGGGCCCGGACGCCGATGAATATGTGTAAAGGCATTACAACTGGAGGCAAAGACATAAGTTTCTGATATTTATGTGCTGTAACTCGACAACCGTTTAGAAACTGCGAGTAGTAAGAAACAGCCAAAACTCTGGTGCATTAAAGTGTTGTATTCCATTCCGCTGAGGAGGGAGACATCACGCTCTTCTTAGTCTAAGAGACTGACGATTTTATGTTATAGCGGCAGTTATCGTTTTTCCAACGTATGAGTACGTAACATGGTGTTATTGTTAATTTATTCGGAAATCAGCGTAAAAAGAGTTGTAAAATTTATACGGGATAACAATTTTTCCACGATTTTAGCTTACAAAATCTGAATCTTAGATTTATTTCATACCGGCAGCGCCAAGGCTTTTTAGAAGACCTTAGTGAAGTGGAAGTACTCATTTTGCGTCACAATACTACACAAAATACATCCGTCACTCACCAGATGTGAGTGACGTATGTATTTTGTGTAGAAGGTTCGGGTAGTAAGCCCCAAGGACCACTACGACCCAAAAAATCTGTTGTAGTCTTGCTGTTTTTTAAGAACATTTTTCATACTTTTTCACGTGGACAAACTGCCAGGTCTGGAACATTTATCTGTGAGTCACATAAATGGTTGTCTCATTTGGTAATTGAACCCACTGCCGCCGGCGTCGTAGCCAATACCTTGACAACTGTGCCACGCAGTCATAGCGTAACTAAAACCCGGTCTTTTTGGTTGGCACCTTCCTGCAGTTGTCCACAGGTGGCTTGAAAAGAGAAATGCGAGTGAATGAGTTTTATTTACAATAAAAAGTTTCTGTTTTCTAGAAATAAAGTTTTTTTCTCTAGAAATTAAATTTGTTTTATAGTGTTATGTCTACCTCTAACTTAAATATTTACGTATACTGTCACAACTTTATGATTAAGTTAAATATATTTGTATGTCAATGTTCTGTATGTATTTACTGGAAAGTTTTTACAAATAAATAAATACAACACGACTCCTGGGCTAAGCCAATCCTCTTGATTGATCACTCTGAGCACACAGATTTGCCTGCGACAAACCGTCAAACAATCACTTGGCCCCGACTCGGCTTTTAAGAGGGAGCCGCGTTATATGAGCCGTGAAATTTCGCCTATTTGCTCGGTGTCGCTTACGCCATTGCAAAAAGGTATGGTGGGACAAAAACCTATAATTCTGTGCATTAAGGTTTCTTCTTTCTTCTGCCCTTATCCCACTCTAGGTTGGGTCGGCACTACATATGTTTTCTTTCCACTTTCCTCTATAAGCCGTCATCTCGATACTCACCCCTTTTACAGACATAATTCTTCACACAGTCCATCCAAATCTTGCTCTGTCTTCGTATAGCTAGAACCACATTCATACTCATCACTCTTCTAGTTATATGACTTCCATACCTTTTCATAACGTGTCCATACCATGTCAATCAAAATAAAGGTTTGTTTACTTCAAATAGCTCAGTATCCGGGCACTCTCTTTTAATTTAACAAATGTACTGAAAAACAATTTTTAATATGTATGTAGTGCAATTTTACTGCTGACTTGACACGTGCTCTACGATGAAGGAATAAATAGCAAAAAAATAACATTCTCTTCTGCGCAGTGGGTTGCGCGGTAAACTAAAGTGGCCTCTTTTGTACAGAGGAGGACTTTGCCCAACAGTCGGACATATAAAGGATGTAACTAGGCCAGAAGCTACTGCGCAACTCTACAGAGTACTGTCATCTGCATAATGCTGGGAGGTTTGGTCCGGCCACATTTTCACCGCCTCACAGAAGACCCACGTGAAGTGTAAGCGTATTATTTCGGCCTTAATCAAGTAAGTGAGGGGCTCTATCAACTGCAATCACTATTGCGTCAGACACGGCGGTATATATCTACCTTAATAACATAAACGGCGGAGACTTCTCATTTGATTCTCTCAGCGAAAGTTTATAAGTGTAAAATGACTTGAAATATAAATCCATGCATGAGAGTTTGTGCACGTTATATTAATGATGTTCTCTTACATTGCTGCCCTGCTGAACGAAATGCCTCTCGAGGTTCTAGTACAGATACGCGGAGTTTATTTGTTTCAAGAAAAGACACATGCAAAGTTTTTGTTGTTGCATGAATGAACACTCTCGCCTGGGGAAGTAACACGGCCACCACGGTGAGGTAAACGGGGCCAACTTTTATAAAGGTTGGCATCGGATCCACAATTCTAATGTTAATTTCCATGGCCGGCGGTAATCACTCACTATCAGATGAACCACCTGCTCGCTTGCCAAATATTCACATAAATAAATTGTTTTTTTTTTTAAAGGAATACTGGATGTATATTTTTTATTTTGTGCGGTTGAGGTTGATTAGTAAGTCCCAACGAACACTACGGCCTCGGGGATCTATTGTCCTAGGCAAGGTGGTAGAAAACATTGCCCGCTTACTGTAGGATAACATTATCCTACGTTGTAAGGACGTTTTACATGCAAATTTAATTAATTTTACATTAAAATTTCACGTGGACGAGCACCCAGATCTGAAACAATTATCTGTGGGCGGCACAATGGGACGCGAACCCACGACACCGGGTGCTTGGAAACTGCGCCACGGAGTCCCAGTTACTTTAGACAGAGGGAATGCGAAAGTATATTCGTAAATACTTCGAATTATATATGTCGTCGGTTATACATTTGAGTCATCATACTTTGTCGAAATATATTTCACATTTTCCTTC
Source organism: Iphiclides podalirius (assembly GCA_933534255.1). NCBI lineage: Eukaryota > Metazoa > Arthropoda > Insecta > Lepidoptera > Papilionidae > Iphiclides > Iphiclides podalirius. The sequence continues at coordinate 5,057,423 of OW152838.1, read as the reverse complement.
ACCGACTATCTCCTTGTAAATGTATTGCATCACAATTAATGAGACAAAGAGAATTGAACTTGGTTTTCTAGTTTTGATAGCTATTTTGAAGTGTAAATATCGACATTAAAGTTCAAAGCTCCTCAAATATATACGTTTTTTTATGGTTAACAAATCATAACGTCTAATTCTTACCGAGTCAAGTCAAGGGTCTAAACTTACAAGGCCGTATTGAGATGGTCAGGCTCCCACGATGAATTTTTACTGAATTGTATCACAGACTCTACGAGAAGCGGCAAATTAATTAAAGGATAAATTATCTTTTATTTGTTTCGTTTCAAGAAAGAAAAGAAAGAAAAGAAAGAAAAGAAAGAAAAGAAAGAAAAGAAAGAAAAGAAAGAAAAGAAAGAAAAGAAAGAAAAGAAAGAAAAGAAAGAAAAGAAAAAGAAAGAAAGAAAAGAAAGAAAAGAAAGAAAAGAAAGAAAAGAAAGAAAAGAAAGAAAAGAAAGAAAAGAAAGAAAAGAAAGAAAGAAAATAAATTTATTTACCAAAAAGGGTGTAAAAACGCACACAAAAAAAAAATTCAACAAAAATAAAGGAAATAAATGAACATAATACACACAAGAGTAAAGAAAACAAAACAAAATATGTACACAAAAAACTATGGCGATATAAAAACAAAAGAAAAATAAATCAGGATTTAAAGGAAAATAGTTGTACGCCCTATTATCGGTAAATTAGAATAAGTTATATTGCATGCTGTCAGCGCCCTTGTCTTGTCTTGTATTAATTGATGTTTGTGCTTTCAGTCCATAGACTATTAAAGCTTCCTAGCCAGAACCCACGGGTTTGGGCCCTCCGCTGTGGGTAGGGCCGCGCATGTGCTCATGCGTGCGTTTAACTACGGCATGTCATCTAAGGGTCATCGAAGTAGCGGTGCGGACCGAGACCCCGATGGCCGTCGACTGTGTTTTTAGCTAATCGGTGGCTGGGGCGGTGAGAACCGCCATGGAACGCGGGTGTACCTCGTGTACTGTTGGTCTCGCCGTGCTCGGAGGCGAGGGCGAACTAATGTGTTTGTTGCTACACTAACTGTGTGTGTAGTGTTATCCGGCGGGACCCCCGAAGGTGGGTTCGACGTACCTAAGTCCCCTTCCTCGACCTGGTCGATGAGGACGTTTCGCGGGCGACGCTTGTTGACGCTCGCGTTTAGATCGGGTTGGTAATTTGCTGCGCTTACCACCAGAGGGTTGGGATGATGTTCGGCTCTAGCGAAGAACCGTTTGGTCAGGTCTTTGAAAAATTCGCGAATCATCGGGAGTCTGCAATCACTGTGCAGGTCGACGTTGCGTTGATACCACTGCACACCGGTTGCGCGGCGGATGTACTTATTTTGCACTACTTGCAACTTGTGCAAGCGAGTAGGGTGCGTGTGGGCGAAAATCATGCATGCGCAGGACATGATTGGCCGTACGCAAGCTTTGTATAAAAGTAATTTGTGTCTTAAGGACATTTTACTTGACTGGTTAGTTAAAGTGCTTAGCCGGCCGGAGACGAACGCGGCTCTGTTACGGACGTTATTAATATGCGCTGTGAATGACATACGCGAGTCGAAAGTGACTCCTAAATATTTTACCTTTTTCTCCCAGGGGAGCGGTTGGCCATAAAGAGATATTTTCCCTTCTGCATTGGCGACGACCTTTATAAAGATGTGAAGGGTAAGTACTTCGTGTGAAGTGAATCGCCACACTCTTTTCGGGATTTACTTCAATTCTCCATTTGCGGAACCAATCGCCGAGGCGGTTGGCGGCGCTTTGGAGTCGAGTGGTTAGTTGACTAAGGTTGCGGTCTGAATAAAAGAGCGCCGTGTCATCCGCGAAAAGCGCGAGATTGACGTGGGGGTCTTTTGGTATATCGCTGGTGTAGAGCGTAAAAAGTAAGGGTGAGAGGCAGGAGCCTTGTGGAATGCCAGTCGTGAGGCGGCGGCTTGTGGAGAGGGCACCTTCAACTCGATATCGAAAGGAACGGTTCGACAAGAAGGCCTGAATGGTGTGTACAAGCCTGTCTGGCACTTTGAGTGAGAACAGCTTGTAAATCAAGCCGTTGCCAGACTTTGTCGAATGCCTTTGCGGCATCGAAGAAAAGAGCCCCCGTGCTAATATGTTTAGGGTGATTTAGGCCTTTTAGGATACGTTCCGTTAGGCGATATAATTGGTCGGGACAGGAATGTCTTGCTTGAAAGCCGAATTGTTCCGCCGGCAGAAGGCCGTTGGAAAACACGTGGTCTTTGAGCCTGTTTAATAGAAGCCGCTCGTAAAGCTTCCCCAGGCAACTGAGGAGGCTGATGGGACGATAACTAGAGGGCTGATTGGCTGGTTTATTTGGCTTGCGAATGCCGATAACCGTGGCTTCTTTCCAGTCGTCCGGAAAGGAACAACTGGAGAGTAAAGTGTTGTAAATGGTCGCCAGTAAACAGAAAAGTGGGCCAGGGAGAGCTTTAAGGATTTTATTACTAATATTGCCTGGGCCCGGGGCGGATTTGGGTTTTAAATTTTTGATAATATCTTGGACCTCTTCGGGGGTCACTGAGTTTAATGGATCGCCTTCCGGTGGAAGCGCAGCCCTAGTTTCGATAACGCGGTCCACCGTGTCAGCGCCCTTAATTGTAATGAGACTAACGAACAGTTGATGTATATTTCATTTCTTTAGTCTTAAATAGTGTACATTATGTTGGCGTTTTTTAAATAAATAAATAAATAAAATTAAACTTGTCTCATTAAATAATTTCTTAAGTATTATTTAATTCTGTTTAACAGAACTACAACACTTAAGTTTACAATATACTTAGTATCAAGCAGTCGAAATTATTAAATACGTTTGTTTAGTACAAATATTGAGATTAAAATAAAATGTTGGCTCCGAATCAAAAGACCTAGGTTCAAGTGATCTTTGCACAGAAGTATAAATTACACGTTCACGATATCAGATAGACCAATGCATAATACTATATTACGTTTCGCGTTAGATCTGATAAACGAAGACCCTGAAAGAGACATGAGATTTGGTTGGTTAGCCAATGCAATGTAATAACTTAAAATAGAAATAAATAATGTATAAAAAAATTTGCATTATTATTAAATAAATGTAATTTGCTGATAACTGTTTCATTTATTTTTAAATCAACTTTATTAGAAACAGCTGAATCATTTACAGTTTCAACGTAAAACCGATGTACTGCCGTAATCTAAGTTCTCAACCAAAACAATTAACAATTTAACAGCCATACATGTGTTTGTGTACCGTGTATGTGTGTGCCAGTACATACACGTACAAGTAAACATCAATTTTAACCGCCTCCGTATTCAATTTTCTTTTTCAACGGCTGCTCTACGCCTTTCGCATGTCTGCTTTCTTATTTGAACGTATTAATGCGTCTTAAGGACGCGCATGATGACCCCCACTAGTCACTTAGTCTCCGCCCTTATCTTTATTTATGTTTTAAACTGCAATTGACGTGTTACTGTAAACGGGGGGGCATTGATTTCAAAACGCATGGCTCGATGATCTTCGCTTCTCGAGATGAGATGATGCTTTCAATATCGAATAGTATTCCTTGAGTATTTTGTCCTCAAATAGTGTTCTGTTAATTAACAAACTAATGGTTTCCATAATTAATGCGAATTAAAATACTTATATTAAAAATAAATAAAGTCCCATTGAAATATTTACGATACGATAAATCCGTAAAGAGCTTTTAATAATAAATTGTTATACGACGGTCTCCCCTATAGACTTTATTTAGCGTTTGATTAAATTTTGATGATAACAAACATTAACTGAATAATTTTCTTTTTACCACCAGTTGTAAAACGACATTTACGAGTAAAATAGACATGATTAATAGACTAATTAACGTTAATTGCATCTTTAAGTACCGATTCCTATGTATGAGTTATGTGTCAACAAATTCGAAATGGAATTTTGAAAGATCTCATAGTCCGTTTTACATAAAATAAATGATCAATGGGTTGACAGTGGCACAGGTTAACTGTGTTACTGTCAACTGTGCTGTAAAGTGTTCGTTGGTACTTCCTAAGTCCTTAAATATTAAACACAATGATATAATTTTAATTATAATTTTAATGTTTTATTGCGGGTGAAAAGGAATGTTAAATTTAACATGATTGACAACTATGTACTACGCATAATTTTGGAAAATTATACGATACGCAAATATTCACAATTCCAATATAATGTGATATTATATTAATACCAATTTACGTCCTCGCTCATTACAAAAATCTATGTCGTCATGCTTTGTCACCTAATAATCTATTCTGTAGGCAAAGGCTGGTAGCTAAAGGGAGAAAATGATCTAAATTACAATCTTATTTTAGTACCACAATCGGTGCAAACGACTACATTTCATAATAACAAGATGAATGTTATGCACCGATCGGTCGTGCACTTTACAAATTAAGACCAAGGTCGAGTCCCTGAGGCACTCCTGGCCGGAGATGCTTCAGAAAGCAATTTACTAAGCGCACGAGCTACACCGTCCAAAAGCGATTAGTTCGTAACGTTACCCATATCGTAATCGCGGGGAACTATTTAAGTCTAGAACGGACTGCGCCTCACTGGCAGCGGCTCTTCAATCAAACGCAACCACAATTCGCCATTATTGCGTAAGCGGTGCAAATAGATGTGCCGCCGTAAAACTGTATCTCCTTCCACTTCAGGTTCGCCGATTTCAGATCGACCTCAATCAAATAAAATCGACTCCGAACAATCGTCGATTCTCAAAGACATCGACTCTCCAACGGGTCTTTCATCTTCGTAAACACAGCGCTTCGTTTCATCGGGTTTTTAGTGGTTTTCGACGTGAATTATCAGGCGGGTACTCTCGTCGATGGGCCATCGAGGCCGATTGCCAAAATAAACAAATTGCACCCGTTCTATTGTTTGAAAATTTAAAAATGGATTCACTTCTATTTATCAAACGACAAAAACAACACATCATCGACTTAAGAACTTTAAAACGGTCTTTTTAACCCATACCGAATTAACTGAATAACTTTTGAATAATTGTTTTATACTATTCGTTAGTAAGTTCGTTCTGATCCACTTTACAAAGTAGAAGAGAATGAAATTTTAAGAAGTAATATAGAAAATAAGTGGAATGAAAACATTAGTGGAATGAACCGTTATAATTACTGCAACATTATTCCTTTCTCTTACACGCTGACAAATATACAAGGATATGGTACTCCGAAGAGTCAAGTACTAGACAACCCAACTATCTTCGTTGTCAGCAACAGTCTATGGAATCTTAAACGCTATATCGTGATATGAACTGGAGAATATTGTCTGGAAATCTTTTACATTATTTATACAAAACTTTTTGGGTGTGGTTGATTGACGAAAAAAAATATCGTACAAGAAATCGCCAGCCAAAATAAGAGACCAATTGATGACAAATAGAAGAGCAGATCAGGTACGTTGTAGTTTAAAAAAATAACCTTGTAATAACTCCTTGTGATTTTGAACTTCTGCTTGTCATCTTCCCATTCTTAAGGGTAGTGCAGCGCAGTCTTCAACTTGCGAACGAATTCTCAGGACTCGAGCCGAGTGAATTTTGAAGTTGCACTCTCAAGATGTAAACATCCAAAGAACAAGCGGTAGCAGATAACGGCAATGGGTTAGGGCCACTTAAGGGTTACGATGCCCAACGTTAAAAGTGACGTTCTACGCGTTGCCTTAAGATATCGATAAATATATCGATGTAATTTATAAAAGTAGTCCGCATTGTTCTCGTATATCATTATTAATAAAATCCAATTTTCTTTTAACTTTGGTGTGTGTGTCAAATGTGAAAAAGTAAAGAACATTTACTTTTCACGTAGCATTTCAATACATGCCGGGTAATCCTAGTTATGTTATAAAAACAAATATTTAATATTTGTTAGTATAGGCACACATAGACACACGCACAAAATCGATTGAATGAATAAAAAATACTCACGCCTGGTAAAAATGAACAAATAAATTTTTTGATTGACAGGGTCCCTAAAAAAATGATTAATCTCGGCTTTCTTTCATTAAAAACTAGATAGATAAAAAGATAGTAGGTGAGGAAACAGTTTACTTAAAACTTTATGATGCGCACAGCAGAGGTGTGGGACTATTTGCCAACATTTGTCTTTTTGTCTAAACTACGTAGACGTCTTCAACGCACCAATCAGAGCAGGGTAGAACTTAAGCGTTATTAACCAACCAAAGCTTTCATCGCTTTCCTGCTTAATAACGAAAGAGATGCATCTACGAAATTATTATCGATAAAGAGGGAGGTAGGCACTTCCCTAGCTTCAAGAAAAGGACACACTTCAGTGGCAAGTTGGATGAGTAGCACTTCACCTGATATTTATGCTTCGCGTTATCTATAAGTGACGTTACACAGAAGGTACGATGACGAAATATGAGGAACAGTGTTTATCGATAACGCTCGATTTTCGCCACTCGAACCAACACTAAACACAGATTCGTCAGTGAAGATAAATTTCAACTACCGGGAAAAATACGAAACAGTCTGTCAAGTGAGGCTTTGTATCAGTAATGTAATAATCATACAATGAAATAATTAGCAGCATTAAACTATAATGTCTACTACATTGTCAAATTAAATTAAAATTAATTTAAATAAGGTCTGCCAATAATTAATCGATTCACCTAACCACTTTGATGACATAAGATTAATAAAAATTTCACTACATTTCACCCCACAGTTCATTGGCAGCCTCCACATAATATCCTCGAATTTTTTTTTTGTTATTATTTCTGAAATATAATTAAAAACAGGTTTATCACGATGTTTTCTTTCACCCCTGAGCACGTGATAAGCCACCACTTAAAATCAAAAAGTTTAATGGTGCTAGCACCAGGATTTGAACTCAGGTTGCTCGAGTACTGATTTAAAAGCGAGCTCCCAGACACTGAGATATCATGGCTTGGCTATATTTTAACTTAAATGCTAATAAATTCGGTTTAAACATATGCAGTTAAATGTTAATTTTAAAACTAAAATCGAAACCTTTTAGTTTTAACGAATCCACCACTCTAAATATGGGCAAACATAAGCGTGATCGACAATATGAATTTTGAATTCATAAACAGAACGATCGGAGTTTACGGTTACCGTAATGAATCGAAATTCCAGATTCAAAATATGAAATGAAATCAACCACAGTCGGACGAATAAAAAAAAAACAAAACCGAAAACTCAATTCAAACATCGAACGAGCGCTATCGTTTTGGCGCGCTTTCACAAGCGGCCGCGGCCGGCCGCATGAGTGTCGACGCAAGTTAAGTGTTTCGGGTCGAAATAAAACGCGCCGGGTCGCGTCGGCAGCCGCGGCGCGCTCAATTAACTGCGCGGTCGACCCTCCAGGTCTTAATGCCGGCAACAAGTGGTCGGATCCCGCGCGGGGCCGTTTAGCATCGGACGCCGCGAATGATTTACGATAACGACGTCGCGAGTGCGTCGGAAAAACACGGCGTAGTGCAGCGCGGAGCGTGCCGTTGCCAAAAGAATGGGCCGGGTACAATCGCGCGCGGAAGTGGTGGTCGTCAATCCTTATTAATATTATAATGGCGAGAGTTTGTATGTATGGATGGATGTTTGTTACTCTTTCACGCAAAGACTTCTGAATGGATTTTAATGAAACTTTGCAATAATATAGCTTATACATCGGAATCAGACATAGGCTATAATTTATATACATTTTTATGTATATCTGTCTTTCTGTCTGAATGTTACGCCTTCGGCCTATTCTACGCACACGTGGTTGCGGGCAGCAGCTAGTATTAAATAAATAAATCCCCAAACTAAACGAAGCTTGAGCTATAGATACTAGGTAACTGGTAAACATGCTTGAACATACTTTATTTTGTAAATAAAAGCATGTTATAACATAAACACAAGAGACACTAGACAGAACAAGATGTTCATCAAATAATATTTTTCCAGCAGTGGAAATCGAACCCACACTCTCTGGCGCATGGGACAGGGCCACTATCCACTACGTTAAATGGTATGAAATATCTGTAATTAACTTATTTTAGCCGTTACAGTACAGTCTCACGGTTATCATACGGTTGTACTCGGATAACCTGTGTTTAAATAGTAGTGTCAACACCAATGAAACTGTTGATTGCAATTGTAAATGTCCATTGTATGCTCAGCGGCCATGAACTCTAAAATTAACATATTTACAATTCATTATTAAACTCTGAAGCCCTAAAATTTGTAAAAAATGAACGGAATGTTTTTCGCCGCTGCGGGAATCAACACCACGTCTTCCGGATTCGCGCCCAGAATGGCAGATGCATAAGGACAGTAAGGTAAGCTTATAAGATCAGACAAAGGGTAAACATATTGTCTCACATGTCTCACGCCGTAGGCGTCTTCAAGGCAAGATTCACTCTTGCCTTGAAGACGCCTACGGCGTGCTTTTACTAAGCTAGCGCACTTACCATCCACGGCTGCATCGCCACTTACGTCAAGCGCTAGTCAGTTCCATATAAAAATAGCGACGGGTACATCCTCTGTCACTTTCAGGAATAAACTCCGAGGTAGTTGAATACCATTACCTATCTGTATACTCTTTAAAGTTTCAAAGATTTCATTTAACTTCTCATTTTTCAAGGTGTATGAAGTTCTGCGTCCTTAAAGCTTCCGTGCGCGACAGTACACGAAAGAAGTGCTGTTGAATTGGGCAAGCGAAACTCAAGTGTTCTATTAGGGCCACATTTAGACCACATCAGGCGTTTCGGGTTAATGGCAGAGTGCCTCTAGATTGGTGCTTCAACGTAAGATGCGCTAAAAGTAAGAAAAAATTAACGATATATTTTTTTAATACACGAAGCGTTATTGATGTTATTCACATTTTACGATCGTAATTCATGGAGATTGAAATAATATATGAAAGTAGTAGATCTATTGATCAATTTCATTTTGTAGTTATTACGTAAGAATAGTTGTCGGTGGAAGATTTAAATGATTCTAATATGGGACAATCGTATCAGTAAGATTGTCCAATATTACCGATGAATGCTTAAAGTAACTGAGGACATCGGAATCGTCGTAGGTTTTGATTCAAGTGCACTATGAGTTTTGCGTTTTCGGATTCTACGTGAGTGTTGAATGAAATAGCTTACTAACATTTTAAGCACGTCCTTCAAGTGCTATTTCATTTTATTTTAATTATAATATCAAACTTGTAATAAAATATGAGGAAAGATCAATCGAAAATAAACTTAAATATTGTTTTATCATTAAATCATGTCTATATAGGAGACGTCTCACGTTATCCCGAAAAAAATATTATTAAACTAAAACCTTTTTAAAATGTGACAAAATGAAATTAAAAAAATAAAAACGATTCCCCAATACCGTCACAATCGAAATCGACATGGAAAAAAAAAGATTCAACACTTTTTAAAATTAGAACCGCTCGACAAATCCACGATTGCCCTCAGCACGTGACGGAGCGAAATCAATTTCGCATCAAACGGGAAAGAAGGCTAATCAAAGAGCGGATTCAATAGGCGGAAACCGCCTCGAGGAATTACGCGGCGGTGGGAAGAGGCGAGACGCGGTGGGGGGAGCGGGCCGGGTCGCCAATGGGAGGAAAAAAGTGGAAATAATTCGTTAATCCCGTAATTGGAGCCCGCTACCGAACCGGAAAACAAATTTCCTATTATTGTGACTTAGGGCTGTCCGCTGTTTGTAATCAACGGTGAAGTGAATAAAGGTTACGTAAGAAACAGATTTTTTTATACACTTGACGAATTAAAAAGCAACCATATAATTTCGTAAATGTATTGCGACAAGCAAAAGAAAGACATAAACATATTGTAATTTTTGATTTTTTTTTTTTTTTCAAATTATTCCCTCTTAATTACGTGCGACCGTAAGAAACAGAATCAGATGATATTCCATTATAAACAATGGAGATTATTAATTCTACGTTGTAATATTTAATCTATTCGTGTGTACTATAGAATTTTCGTCTTGTACTAAACCGGCCATCAGATTGGAGACAAAGCACCGAGAATTAATTTTTATCTTTAGTACTAGTCTGTATACTCAAAATGAAGCATTAAATTGTGAATTTTTGTAGATAAATGAACAAAAATCTTCTGTTCTGCGTGCGTCACCTGAAGACGCTGTTCATTTGTCTACAAAAATTTACAATTTAGAGGAATTTATTAAATTAAAAAAAAAGTATTATTATTTATTATATATTCAAGATTCCAATAAATTACTGTAACAGTGAAAAAATGACACGTCAAATTTTCCACCACCGAAAGACTTGTCTTGAAATGTCAATTTATCAGGCCTTGTATATGTTAATGAATACAATCGAACCTTCAAATCTCATCCGCTATCAGATCAAAATATAATTACAAGGAAACTAGCGAACCCAAAGAACATCTCTAGAAGTTTCGGCAACCCTAAACAATTGAGCGGTTGCGAAAGTCGCGTCAGAAAGTGTAGGTAGATAATTGTTATTAGAGCGAGTCTCATTAGGAGACGATTGTCGCTCCCACCCTTCGGATCACACCCCACGACCCCCTCCGCTGGTCCAACGGTCGCCGTCACACCTGACCGGACGATTTGTGGGCCATTGGCGATGTACTTTATGTACAGGGTGATATTTTTTTAAACAGATGATTTTATAACTAGACACAAAACAAGTAAAATTATTCATTGTTCTTCTATTTTAGCTGTATGCCGAAGGAGAGTAATGTTTTTGGACCAATGCGTGTTTATAAAAATAAGAGTATAGTATCAGCCTATACATGCCCCACTGCTGGGCAAAGGCCTCCTCTGTACAGAGGGTATCAGGGCATAGTCAACCACGCGGCCCCACTGCGGATTGGCGGACTTCACATATCTTCGAAATGGTTTTCTTTTATTATTATTTCGAAAATATGCAGGTTTCCTCGCGATGTTTTTCTTCACCGTTGAGCACGTGATAATTCAGCACTTAAAGTTAAAAACTTCATTGGTGCCGGCACCGGGGATCGAACTCAGGTTGCTCAAGTATATTGAATTAAAGGCGAGTGCCCGGACAGTGAGCTATCATGGTGTGTTTTATGTGTACATATAATTATGTATACAAATAGTACGTACAAATTTTCAACAAGCTGATTACTCTAAACAGTTTGATATATTTTAACATATTTACCCTATTATACATAATGATATACTTTCGCAGTCTCTTATATAATCTAAGTAATTGATGTTTCTTACTTCAAATTTCGGTTCGTTGTTTGTACTAGAAACAAAGAAAGGAATTATTGTCGATGTTTTAACTGATTTCCAAATCGAACAAAAAATAAGCAATGAAAGTGGGTGGAATTCGTAATTAAATTTGTTTAACCCGAATGAGAACGTAAAGTTGCTAATAATCATAAACAAAATAAGGTGGTAAGCAGACAATTAAAAATACGTTGACATCCAGCCACTTTCAGGTATATTAAAAAAATAGATTAAAAAAAAGATATCTTGTAACATATTTTTGGTTACACCAATATTCATATTTTTTCTTATTTTTGTCCCCATTCTTTTTTGAACAGCCTGTAGATACGATTGAGTGCGGAGACGCCATTGGACGACTCTAGCTCAGCTTTTTATTTGTCGGTGCTCCAGTCACGAGCACTCTGTAGACGTGACCGCAAGACCAAGTCGAAACCCCACACCACAGTCTCCGATAAGGATAAGTGTTGTAGAACAAAACGTTTCGGTCTAAATCAATCGTGTTCCGTTCACTCATCTTTTTATTTTAATTCTCTTCAAATGTATATTAATACATAACACTAATCACATTAAATTAAAGACGCCATTTTGAAAAATTACGTGTATTCACCGCCCATGTTGTGTAGTTTGGAGCCAAATATACAATTTCTATATACAAATAAATTATGGAGCTAAACAACGAGTCCGTTAAAACGTCCTGCGCAAGACGTTCGAAAATCTATTCTTCCAAGTTCATCAATGGAACGGAATTATTTTTAAATAGCACAAAGTTTAGATTTCGGCCAGTGCGCACGTCAAAATAGTGACGCGGCAACCCGTGGGCCGGTCAAAATATTTGTTTATTCGCCACGTGAAGGGATCATCCCGCTAGAACCATTTGTGCTTGTTTGTTTTATTGATAACGTGATTGATCGCTGGCCGGTTCCATAACGGCGTCGATGGAATCGTATTTAAAAGAAAGTTGAAAGAAATTACGGTGCTTTAGACTCAATTCTCTTTTCGATTTGAATGCAGCGGAGGCGGGAAAAATGTTTATGGAGACCGTTTTTCGTGGGCGGCCTAATAACGTCGATATGAAATATTTTAAGACATCAATAAGAATAAAATGATAAGAAATCATACGATATTATTCCCTATCAACCGATTAATAATGACCTTGCATACGTGACGTATTAAGACTGTTTTACTTACACCTATGTGTTTGTGTATCATGTATCATGTATGTGTAGTAGTAAGTAAAAGTAAAGGCATCTAAAATACTACTATATGATGTTTCTCGGTATATTAATCCACATAAACCTTATCTTTTTCTTCTTATAAATAAAAAAAAATTTTTGTATGCTTGTTCTCTATGCGCTCCTAAACCATTAATCTGATTGTGGTGAAACTCTGACGAGTGGCTGCAATTTGCCAGGGCCCGCTTGGTTATAAAGTGGAAACGCATCTGCGAAGTGTTGCTATTGTCCATGGGCTGCGATAATCACTTAAAGTCATGTGGATCACCTGCCCTCTTGCCAACGTGTTACATAAAAAAAAATACTGTAAAACGTAAAGATACTGTAAACTCCTATTGTATATCGATATACACGATACACAATAGGTAGATACATACGATCTATATAATAAATAATTTAAAAGTTGACCATAGGCAGGACTCATCCTGTACCGTGATCAAATACTTTGTGAAGTTTCAAAAAGTTCTAAATTAAATTATGTAAAATCGTCACGGGACGCCTGGCAGATGTGACATCGACATTATTTTGTAAAAGTAATATGCAGAAAAGAACAGATTGTGATAGGATATGTCATAATGATAAAATAAAATATTACGATTTTACCTATAATTTTAAATTTTCAATATTATTATCATTTTGAATCGCACAGTCGATTGCGTGACGACGCGTCGCCACACCGTACACACTACTCCATATAGACTGTATAGTACCCGGAGGACCCGGAGGTTTGTTTTTTTTTGGTAAATCGTGTATTTTGGAAATTACATTTAGATACAAATTACTGAGTAATGAAATATGCATAATATTTTTCGATCTTACCGACGTTATAATAAGAAAATATGAACTGATGTTTTTCAAAAAAGAAAGAACTTTAAAAAAAATAACAAAATAACGAATCGACAAAAAATTAAAAATAAAGAAAGCAATGATTTGGAATCGAAAAAAAAGTAAAAAAATAAATGTGTAAATGATCGTGACGCGAACCACGGCTGTCTGGGGCCGCCCGATTACCGACCGAGCTATTATGACATTTTCTCTGGCGGCGAAATTTACCGTCATATTCGAATTATATTTTTCATTCCCCGAAAACGGGGATAAAAGGACATTTTCTAAAAATGAAACCTAGCTAGATCGATTTTTCGCCCCCGAATCTATGCACATACTAAATTTCATGAAAATCGCTGGTGCCGTTTCCGAGATTCCGATATATATTATATATATATATATATATATATATATATATATATACAAGAATTGCTCGTTTAAAGGATAGATATATACCATCATATAGCGTGGCGACGCATCGCCACGGCATATGATGGTATATTTACTCTATATTTTTATATATTTATATAGTTTCACATCAAAATGAAACGGGGAAAGAATTGGTAAATTGGTTTTATTTAACAGAATTAGATTATATTTTGTCGAAACGATGAGCAAGTACTTATCTAAACTAGCACACCTTGTGAATCATTATCGTTCAATATGTTGTTTTTGCGGCATACATACTCGAGAACATCATGTATGAACGTAATAAAACCATTTTATTACAAAAAGAACATACCACATCGCGTCTGGATCATGGTGAAACTCTGGAAGTTTTACAGGTTCAGACAGGAAAGCCCGATAGTCGTTTCTCGGCAGGTGTTTTTTTTATATACCTATATGAAGTGACTTCTATATAAAAATACATGTAACATCCACAGACAACTAAGTCATTGTAAATGTCAATTTTAAAAATTTTGTAAAAGCTAACCTAATGGAAACGACCTAATATAATATCCAAGAATACGTTGAGGACAAGGATATGTGGAAATGACTCTTGCTCTGCACTTGCAAGAACCCTGGCTGCTGGTGATTCTATATCTAAATAATTTTGTATACTTGTATCATTAAAAAAATGACAATGGAGATAACAAGACCGTACAGATTCCTGCCGGTTTCTCTTTGGACAGGTCTAGTTAAGTGAACCGGAGTTAGTTTTTTTTTTTAAATAAGTCAGTATTGAATAGAATAGAAATGTTGACTTTGAATGCTATTTTGGTTTCGGTCACACAAATACGGTCCGGCGTGGAAATCGGACCCACAACTCCCGGCGCTGAAGCCTAAACCTAAGCAACTGCGCAGCCGAGTAGTACCAATCTTATAAATACAAAAAACATAAAATGTGACACAACATTTCTTAGCAATACGTGCGTTAGAACATTTCACACTTGTGACGGGTAAAATATGCTTTTTTACACATCTGTCACGCGAGTGCAGGTAGTAAGTCAATAAATTAGCATAACACCACCAACTCTTTACCACGTTCTAGTATTCTGTAATTATTTTCTGGTCTGCATCAACTATCAATAAAAACTTGAACAATAACGAGCGACCTGAATACACACGATTTCTTTAGGGTTCAGCTATGTCTATCTGGGACAAATGGTCCAACAAGGCAAATCCAACTTAGAGAAGGAGGTCAATCGAGGAATCCAGCTCGGCTGGGCTGCGTTCGGGAAATTGCGCAGCGTCTTTACGTCCAAAATACCACAGTCCTTAAAGACGAATAATACTTTAGACGTTTAATCAGTGCGTGCTACCAGCAATGACCTACGGTGCCGAGACGTGGACTCTCACTATGGGCCTCATAAGAAAGCTCGCGGTCGCACAGCGCGCTATTGAAAGGATGTTTGGGGTTTCAGAAATGAGGAGATCCGTAGAAGAACTAGAGTTACCGACATAGCAGAACGAGTCAGCAGGCTGAAGTGGCAGTGGGCAGGGCACATAGCTTGAAGAACCGATGGCCGTTGGGGCAAAAAGGTTCTCGAGTGGAGACCATGTGACGGCAAGCGCAGCGTAGGAAGGCCTCCCACAAGGTGGACGGACGACCTAGCCAAGATCGCAGGGACGCGTTGGATGCAGGCTAACGACCGGTCGAAGTGGAAGTCAATGGGGGAGGCCTATGTTCAGCAGTGGACGTCATACGGCTGATATGATGTCGATGATGAAGCGTAATTACGACAATAGATTGCAAATTGTAAGTAATCCTCTCATCAAGCTTCAGAAACATTGAACTGGCATGGATATAGAGACAAAGATAAAATGGAGTCAAATATTGTTGACTAATTCATATAATTATATACCTAGTTGAGGTAATCAAAAGTTGTGAAATATTTTTTTGAATTAGGTATACATAAATACACAAAGTAATTACGTATAAAATTAGCCGCAGCCGGGGGGACTTGTAAGTGCAGAGCAAGAGTCATATGCACACATCCTAGTCCCTAAACATTATGTGATAACTGCCGCCCAGGACACCTATAACAAACACCCTTGTGGTTGCAGATGTCCTTGGCCGTGTAGACTTCCATGGACATGCCTGCCAATTTGTGCAACAGCAAAGGCTGCTACTAAGTGGCCGTGCCACAAGAAAAAGTGTAAGAATTCAACGAATACTTAAATCGTTAGTTGCACCTCACGCCCACCACTGGGGAAAAACCGTACAGAGGTTTTCCAGCTTCCTCCATAGAATTACCTTCACAATGACATTATTCGATAGCCTCCTATTATTTAACGTATAACTTAGATTTATCTTTATTATATTATTATATTTAATGAAATATCTACGGAACCCGTAATCCAAAATTCGGTCACCCTTAGCCGTTCTATTGTCCGCCTAAAACAATATCTAGTCGCGGTCGCTAATCAACGTCCAGAAGTTTATACGCGTCGACACGGGAAATATTTAATTGTTTAACACAACCGTTAAGCTGCAGTTTCATCGCATTTATATTTTACATTATTGCTTTGTATAATACAAGCCTTATTAAATAAATATTTCAGGACACATTTTTACACAGCGTTTTCTAGTCCGAAACTAAGCAAAGCTTGTACTATGGGTAACTTATAAACATCCTTAATGTTTAAGTAGTTTAACTTTTACAGTAACTTTTCTTTTGTAAATAAATACATATTATAAATATATAAACACCCACACACTTGAAAAACACTATGTTCATCACACAACATTTTTCCAGTAGTGGGGATAGAACCCACACCCGCTGGCGCAAGAGGCAGGGTGTGTAACCACTACGCCAATCGGGTCGTTAAACTTTTTATTTATGAATTTTAACACTTTACAGTGTCTATGGTCCGGTTAAACTAAGGTGGCTGACTTCCTGATATCAATATTCTCTCGGACCAGCGTCATCTTGGAAAACCATGCCAATCCTACAGCATTTGTTACGTGGGTTGAACCAAATTAAATTAATTTTCAAACTGACGGTAGTTGGAAAGTTTTGGGGACGTAGGGTCTTAAAAATAAACCACAAAGAAATCAGTTATATTTAGCCGCATTCTTGTTAGTTCTCATCACTTCCGGCTACGGCGGTACGTGACCACTCAACATAGAAACATACATGCAAACATGTGTGCTTAATTCACAATTTTAAGCGAGGATATTTCCCAATTAAGACGAGTCATATCAAAGACGAAACCTGTGTTAGGGCCACGGAACAGTCTTCGATGTTGCACGAATGGGATCTGTCCGGGAAAGTACCGAGACCAGAAGACCAGTGTGAAATGGAACTGTTATACTTCTATGTTCCGTCTGGTGAGTAGGGTAACCGGGGCCACTTCATTAAAAGGTGGCAACGCATCTGAAACCCTAAGGGTATTGCAAATGGCAATGGGCGCGTACCACTTAACATCAGGTGAACGGCCAGCTTGCTTGCCACTCACATAAAAAAAAACCTTATTAAAAACATATTCGGAAGAATACGCGTTCGCGCATCGAAAGCCCGCCTTAATGGAAGCGAGCCGCGCTCTGTGCGGAAGGCGGGCAGTAAATGAGAGGAAAGCAAAACAAATAATATCCAGCCGTTTAAAAACTGTGCAACGATAAACAAGCAGTTATAAATGTGTCCGAGTGCGACTTCGGTAGTAGTTTCAAACGCTCTTTTGCGCGCGTACAATTGTCTATTTCGGTTGCTTGTTGGTCTTCATTTCGTTTCGTCCGATTGAAGATATAACTCGCGGCGGTTCACGCCGTTCTGAGATTTGTAATGCGAGTTGCTTAACTGGATGATATTCGAATTATTGTTTGCGCTACGCCGCGATTTGCATCAGATTTGTAGCTGTGACTGTTCGATGTCAATTTTCAGAATATAATAGTATGCTAAGGATATGGTTATTATAAAAATGCTGGTCTCAAAATTACTCGCAGGAAAAATGTGAAAAAAAAGTACAAGATGTAAAAGAATGTCAACAATTATGTCAACTTAACGGCCAGAAGTAACAAATACTTAGCAAAAAAACTTCGAATATTAATAAGTTAAGTGCACGTAATCCTCGGAATGATCCTTATTTTGTTGCCATAACGTCTTCGTCTATTATAAAAGAAAATAAAAATTAACCACACCTTACAACACACCTTTCACAATAAGAAAATCGATTAAATTGACACGAATAAAACCCGAAGCATGTTGCCGACTGCCGTCGCGATGCTATTATCTGTGGTCTTTATTCCGCAAAAAAAAACGAAACATATAACAGGCATCGGATTTTTTAATTACCGACAATTATGTGCGACCGCGGCGTTCGCGATACGCGGCCTGCCCGCACGTTTATTGTTGCCAGTAAAACAATAAAAACATGTTTAGCGACACGCACACATCGCCGAACAAACAAACACAAAACACACGTGTGTTCGGTTTTTTAGTCTGTATAAACAGGCGCGTTATTTTTTTTTTGCTGGAATCGTCTAATGATCATGACGTTGTATGCGGTTAAAGCAAAGGCGGCAATTAGTAGTATTTGAAAAATACATACATCTAATAAATTAGAAGAATTGTAGCGCACAAAATTCTATACGAATATCGGCAATTCTTCTAGAATGATGTAAAGCAAATTTAATTGATTTGTAATAGTAAAAAAAAAACATTTGTTTCTTGCTTTTTTGAAGTTATACTTCATTTGGCGCGCTTGGAAAAAATTATGAGAGGAAAATATTTACGATGCGCGCTGAAGCCTTGGCAACCGCGCCACGGGGTCATTTAAAATGCTTAAATTAGGTGATATTCATGAAAAATTAGAAAGTAGACTAAATTATAAACATTTATGTAGTGTCAATTATACGAGTAAGTCCTATAGTTCATTCCTCATTTAGTATTAAACATGTTCTACACCACATTATATTAATTAGTTGTGGAAAATGTCCTGAGCTTCGAGCCCTCACTGATGAGCGATGAACATACCTAGTTAATTATTAAATTAAATGCTCTTGTTTTGAGGTTAACTAATGATCTGATGTAAATAAATATCGATAATGCTGTTGATAGAAATTCGCTTGTTAAATTTTTGTTTGGTAATTTCAACGGGTACATTAGATTACACTAACTTTACTGTTTACATTTAAGCATATCTTCTTACGCACACATGCGTCCTGTAGGGCTCTCAATTTTTTAAGAACGCAATTTTTTAGGAAGTCTTAAATCTATAACTCTACTCGTATATAGAGCAGAAAAATTGACTCGCATATTTAACTGCTGTATCTATATTTAAAAAAAAATGATCACATTTAAATAACTACGTACGTAAAAACTTTCTAAATTCTTAATGAAAACTTGCTATTACAACTAAATATCTAAAAAGAATATAAAATTAATATCGAGTTAAATGAAGAAAATTAAAAATTTGTTGTTATTAAGCTCTTCCAAATTTGTTATTACAAACATCCCTATGTTCGTTACAACAAATTTAGAAGGCATAAACCAATCAAAACTCTTCTCTGTACTACGTAGAACCTAAATAGCTAATTAAATTACGTTAATAAATAAAAATAAAATAAATATTTGTGGACACATTTTTAAACAACGGTATCTAGTCCCAAACTAAGCAATTATGGGTACCTACTAGAAAACTAATAAACATACTTAAACATACTTTTCTTTTGTAAACAAATACATATTATATTGATTTCTGGCAACCCTAAAAACGCGATAAAAACTTATTGGAGCGCTAACAAATAGCGATGATTATGAACTTTACGCGCGAGTCATTTTTATAAAGCGTGGTTTACGTTTAGTACCGACCAAACGCGCGGGATGCTTACGTAACTAGAGCTAATTACAACGTAATTTACAAAATGCGTCCAAAATATGTTTCCGGTCGCAAATTATGGTTTCAGTGCAGGGGTCCAGAAGCAATAAGCCCAGAAGCTACCTAACTTATACACACATCCTTACTAATATTATAAAAGCGAAAGTTTGTATGGATGGATGTTTGTTACTCTTTCACGCAAATACTACTGAATGGATTTTACAATAATATAGTTTATACATCAGAATAAGACATAGGCTATAATTTATATACATATTTTTTGTATATCTGTCTTTCTGTCTGAATGTTACGCCTTCAGCCTATTCTACGCAAACTATAATATTTTCATTAATATAGTCATACTGAATACTTTTGTATTTCGATGAATCACTACATAGTATAAAAAAGTCGTCCCGCTGTCTGTCTGTCTTTAAAACTACGCAACGGATATTGATTCGGGTTTTTTTTTTACTAGATAGAGTGATTCAAGACGAAGGTTTATATGTATAATACATTGTACCTGTGCGGAGCCGGGGTGGGTCGCTAGTAAGATATAATGATGAACCATTTGTTCCTCGAAGTATACGCTCTCACTATCAACATATTTTTTATTCATTGTAACCATAAATTTAAATTGTTTATAGTGCTAATTTTTGCACTTAAGATTGAACATTAAAATATGTAGAAAAAGTGCGACAAGATTGTCGCCGCTGTGGGAATCGAACCCACGTCTTCGGCATTCGCGGCCTGACGCTCTAGCCACTGAGCTAAACGGCTGATTACCACACCGACGAAAATCTTAACGCATTCTTCCACATTGTTTTCTTAGCATTTGAAGCAATGCTTGGCGCCATCTATTGTTATATCCTTTCCAGCATACAAACAATTTCGAATATCGTTTTACAACGATAATTCGAACGAGAGATGTCGCCATTGCTTTTTTATAAATTTAAATTGTTTATAGTGCTAATTTTTGCACTTAAGATTGAACATTAAAATATGTAGAAAAAGTGCGAAAAGATTGTCGCCGCTGTGGGAATCGAACCCACGTCTTCGGCATTCGCGGCCTGACGCTCTAGCCACTGAGCTAAACGGCTGATTACACACACCGACGAAAATCTTAACGCATTCTTCCACATTGTTTTCTTAGCATTTGAAGCAATGCTTGGCGCCATCTATTGTTATATCCTTTCCAGCATACAAACAATTTCGAATATCGTTTTACAACGATAATTCGAACGAGAGATGTCGCCATTGCTTTTTTATAAATTTAAATTGTTTATAGTGCTAATTTTTTGCACTTAAGATTGAACATTAAAATATGTAGAAAAAGTGCGAAAAGATTGTCGCCGCTGTGGGAATCGAACCCACGTCTTCGGCATTCGCGGCCTGACGCTCTAGCCACTGAGCTAAACGGCTGATTACCACAACGACGAAAATCTTAACGCATTCTTCCACATTGCTTTCTTAGCATTTGAAGCAATGCTTGGCGCCATCTATTGTTATATCCTAATATTTTAATGTTCAATCTTAAGTGCAAAAATTAGCACTATAAACAATTTAAATTTATAAAAAAGCAATGGCGACATCTCTCGTTCGAATTATCGTTGTAAAACGATATTCGAAATTGTTTGTATGCTGGAAAGGATATAACAATAGATGGCGCCAAGCATTGCTTCAAATGCTAAGAAAACAATGTGGAAGAATGCGTTAAGATTTTCGTCGGTGTGGTAATCAGCCGTTTAGCTCAGTGGCTAGAGCGTCAGGCCGCGAATGCCGAAGACGTGGGTTCGATTCCCACAGCGGCGACAATCTTTTCGCACTTTTTCTACATATTTTAACATTGTAACCATTATGAGAAGCAGTGGTTCCAGTCTCCAGGACCTCCTCTATGACTTTGGTGCGCGTTTCTTTATTTTTCATAAATATGAAGTCGCAAGATCTGAGGCTTGGGTTGTATAGTAGGTGCTCCGTAATATAAATTTATATAATTTAATGTTACTTATATAATTTAAAAAAAAATAACATTACAAGACTGCAGAGTTTCTTGCCGGTCCTACTCTGGACACGTCTAGTTTAGTGAGCCGGTGGTAGTTTTTTGACTTTCAATAAGAACTTAAAATAAGCCTATATTGAATTAAGAAATTTTGACACTCTTAGGCCTTTGAATACGCATTTCGTTACTTGGCGAAATGTGTGAACTCGTTATCTTGGTGAAAGACATCGCTGCAAGGGCCCCGCTTTTCGCATGATTTACGTAAGTAATACTGTGGGTGTTGGCGACGCGTTACAATTTTATACAAACCTAATTTTATTATATTTTTATTTCTTATATTTTTTTGTTTATAGTTTAATTTGTAATTCTGTATTGTTATTTCCTCCATTTTTTTTATATGGCAACTGAGAGCAGGCGCGCGAACGTTACTTTTTGAATCTTAAATAAATACGGGTACTGTCTGTCATAATGTGCTTCTTCTTCTTTTTCCGTACGCGCGCTCTGCTAACGTTCACTGTGTCCCCGTAATTATCCTGAGTTTTAAATTGTATTTGTACTTTGTTGCAAATAAAGAACTGTTAACCTCAGTGTATCGAATTTTACTGCGATACTCTACAGTGGGCAAGCAAATTCTTACGAAGCAATTAGCGTTCGCTGACCTTTTGTTTTCAAGCGACACTCTTTTATAATGTCCAGAATACGCACATAACTAATTAGTTCATCCTCAACGACGGGCTCAGTGAAACTAACACATAAGTCTCTGGTTTCGTAACAAATTCTTTTAGTACCTCAATCGGTTAAAGCCACCCTCATAGGATTACCGTTGTCTGTGTATCCACCCGTCTTTAAAAAACCTTTTTCCAGGAACAGTGCGCTTTTTCATAGAAAACCAATATCAAGAAAGACGATACCGGAGTTTCTTTCTTCGGTTTCTTACTTTAGAGGAACCTCATTACGGAACTGTGGCAGATTTAAGAAAAATGACTATCGATAGTGAAATACATATTTCTTATTTCGATGATTAACTAATTTGATTTTTGTACAACAGGCTCCAACGTATTGACTTACAAATCCATACTAATATTATAAATGCGAAAGTAACTCTGTCTGTCTGTCTCGCTTTCACGCCAAAACTACTGAAACGATTTAAATGAAATTTGGTACACAGATAGTCTAGAGCTTGAGAAAGGACATAGGCTATTTTTTAATTAAATTTTTTTTTAAAGAAAGATATTTATTTAAGGGCTTCAACGCGATCGAGGCCGCGGATGAAAAGCTAGTATTGCTATAAGTTAGATTCCACATGAATATAATGAAAATACAAAAAAAAACTGTAACACACTACAATGTTATATTTCCTCAAAGCGCGTATCCTCTGGAATCTGTTAATATTTTTATTAAATTAATTATATTATAACATAATTTTCACTGACTTTGTCCCTCATTCCAAGCTAATCTTCGACAAAGCCGACTCTTTCATGAATTTTCGACTTTTACTTATAGATAATTAATAAGCGGGGATTACGGCTTTCATTTTGATACCGTCACAGGATTTGAACGGGTGAAGATAGCCTTTAGAGAAAAAAAGAAAGTCGTATTTGTAAAGTCGAGTTGTTCTTATTAATATAAACAGGCCGTTCTTTCTTTCGATGATTTGTATGACTTAAATAATAATGATGCGGAAGTGGTAGCAATAAAAAAATCTGTTTTCCGAAATTAATTTTATTCCTCGCGTGTTTTCCTTCACCGTTGAGCACGTGATATGTCAGCTCCTAAATTGACAATGTCATTGTTGACCGGGGATCGAACTCAGGTTGCTCGAGTATATTGAATTAAGAGCGAGCGGCCGGACAATGAGCTGTCACGTTTTGTGTGTCGAGAGAAAAATTTAGCAACGCGTCTAGTTTTCCAAATGTCCAAGGGCGACACCGACGTTAAGGGCTGTGCCCAATTATTTTGTATGCTTGCTTGTATGTTTGCGCTCACTTTTCATTCAATATACCAGCGACCCGAGTTCAAATTCTGATACCGGCACCAACGAAATAGTTGCAACTTTAAGGGTTGGGTCTTAAAGTCGATCACGTTCTCGACGGTGAAGGAAACGTTCATAGTTTCGAAATAATAATAAAATATTTCGCAGACACGTGAAATCCGCTGCGGTGGGGTGGCATGGTGGACTATGCCTAATACCTTTTGTACTACTACTACAGTATTACCGTTTGTACAGTGAGGGCATTTGTCCAGCAGTCACATATAGGAGGATGTTACTTTTTTCTTGGCTCACCGTTTACCGGCAGCTCGCCTTCTATTAAACAACTCTACGGTGCAACATTCGACCGGTACACGGCAATGGGAGACCCGACAAACGCGCACGTCAATCAAATGCTAGATTCCGGGGCGATGTCTCAATCCGCGGCCGCAGAACGGGGCGACCGTTGTTTGAGCCGTTGAGAAATCAATTAGCCGACCACAAAGCGTCAAAAACGGGATCAACCTCCGCCCGAGCGTCCACATGTGCGCGCGCCGTAAAAATAAAACGGCCGGCGTGCACAAAATTGTCTCTGTGCCGCGTTCAGTACGCTCCGGATTTAACAGGGAGACTGGAGTAGTGAAGGCGAGTGCACGCTCTTAGGTTTCCGCAGTGTTTTTATGTTAAACTAGCTTTTCGCCCGCGGCTTCGCTCGCGTTGAAGCCCTTAAATAAATATCTTTAAACCTTTACAACATTTTTTTTGCCTATTAAAAAGTCCTATGTGCTTTCTCAGGCTCTGAACTATCTGTGCACCAAATTTCATTTAAATCGGTTCACTAGTTTTGGAGTGAAAGTGAGACAGACAGTCAGAGTTACTTTCGCATTTATAATATTAGTAATATGGCAAGCGAATAAGTAATATTCGGTGGTAGGGCCACGCAGCAGCCTCGGCTGTTGCACGAATGGGCAGGCTCGTCCGGGTAAGTACCACGACCTCACAGAAGACCGGCGTAAAGTGAAAGTATAATACTTTCACGTTTCGTCTGGTGAGTGAGGTGGCCGGAGCCCAATTTTCAAAAGGTTGTCAACGCACCTGAAACCCTCGGGTGTAGCAGATGTCCATGGGCGGCGGTATTCACTTAATATCAGGTGAACTGTCTGCTCGTTTGACAACTTTTCACATAAAAAAAAAAAAAAAAGCGAGCCGGCGGTTCACGCTCTTAAGGTTCCGCGTTTTTCTTCTGTGCTACAAGGTGGCAAGCGAGTGGTTCACCCGATGTTAAGTGATAATCGCCGCCTATCTAATGTAATTTAAGCCGTTTCCCTGACGTGCCAGCACATTATTTTTTTTTTTTATAAAAAAAATAAAAAAAACATTAATACAGAAGCAGAATCTGCTTGATAATGAAATTTTAATTAATTTTATTTTTAGCTCTAGCCTCTGCACTAGATTGCTAAAAATACACGAAAACAAAGTAGGTTCGCAAGACGTCGGGATTTTCGCGTGTTGAGGAAATCGAGCGCTTGGCTTCGTGGTTAGAGCGTCTGACGCTTTTACAAAGACAATTTTTTCACATTTTCATTGATTATCTGATCATATTAATTTCATTTTATGTTTCCTATGACACTACATCTAGCAAAGATAGATCGCGGGAAGCTCTATAACTATAAACTCAATAACTTAAGACCTTGATGTGCCATATTAAAACAATAAATATGGTAGGTTATATTAAAACAATATAACAGTGATAAAATACTGAGACATTAAATTCAACATGCAAAGTTATAAGTACCATGAGTACCAAATAGTCCACAAATCAAATTTACAACATGGAAGGATAAACTACAAAATAATTTTATTATATCATCAACTAAGTACTTGTACGAGTCGCGTAAGCAGACTGAACGCACCCAGTACTTCCGAGCCCAGTAAACAGGTAGGGGAAACATATGAAAAGTTTATGCTACCGAAATGTAATTGTGGATCACGGCGAATGAATGAAACGAGCGTCGACTTCGTATCGCGGCCATTTTATGAAAGAGGAGCTTTTCGAATTTAGAAAGGTGAATATCTTCGAAAAACATTTTTAGCGGCTGTTCATGAAAATACAATTACATTGGCTTTCATCACTGGTGATTCGGTAATGAAGATATTATAGAAAAATCTAAAAAATACTTTTTAATTTACGTAATATAAATTCAAGTATCTTAATATAATTAAATCATTTTAAAAGAGTTCAAATAAGAAGAAAATGATAAACAACAAATTAAATTAATCTAACGCTAAGTCGGACATACAGGTCAAGTTAATAAAAGCGTGTTAAGAAGTTTAATCTCGTTTGAAATAAATACTCTGATGACATTTTGTACGATAGAATATTAGTATTCCCTATATGTCACTTACTGGGTTACATTAGAAACGTCGCTGGCGGCTAAGTAGAAGGGATTATTAAAAACAGGTAGGTAAATGATTTTATTCAGTATTCTTGAGGTTCAGACCGCGGTACTGGCACCATTAGTTTTGCTCATTAGTGGAATATATGTGTGTGAATATCGGCTACATATTTATTTATTTGCCAACAAATTCTAATTCGCCACGAATCAGTGACGGATTCAAACGTTATAAAGTGAAACGTTTAAATATTACTTTAAACACTTTAATACGTCCAAAA
The DNA here is from genome assembly GCA_933534255.1 of Iphiclides podalirius. Lineage (NCBI taxonomy): Eukaryota > Metazoa > Arthropoda > Insecta > Lepidoptera > Papilionidae > Iphiclides > Iphiclides podalirius. The sequence continues at coordinate 5,031,164 of OW152838.1, read as the reverse complement.
CGTTTTCTTTTTCCTGCGACGGAACCTAAACAACGGTGGAATAACAGAATCGAAAAACATAAACAAGAATACGGCGTCGCTTCTATCACGTCAGCATCACGCTAGTCATTTAAATTTTATTTAAACATTCTCGAACGGTTAATATTGCTTTTTATTAGTTTACAACACATAATTAACAAGTTTCTTAGAACGAGCACACGTGACGTCCTCTATTAATTTTATTTTAAAACTTTTTGTCGCTCGGGCTAAGACAATGTTTACATTAGGCCTCTGGCACGAAAGAGTTGGGTTGCGTTTAATAGGTGTTTAATTTTTTTTTTCTAAGGCTTGCGTGTTTTTTTTATGTTTCAAGGGCGTAAAATGTGAGCTGAGGAATATTTATCTATACAATTTGAACAGGTTAGGATGGATATTCGAATAACTTTTTTTAGAACAAACTTGTAAAATCATCTAGTTGTGTTATTATATTTTTGTGTCGCTGTGGCTATCACTTAGGCTGCATCTTTCAGACTTTAGACTTTTATCCTTCTATAGGTTCATATTATTTAAACGAAATGTGCATACGGATTACCTCGTTGCCCATCGAGGCGTGCCTTCGGACATCCCACTTTTCGGATGAAAGACAAAATCATAAAGACTTCTAATATATATTGTTTTGTGGAATTTCGTAAAATCCGTAAAATTTTTAGCTGACCTCTACTCGGCGATAGTAATATTCCTAGCAAATTTCAAGTCTCTACGCCTTATGGATCCAGAGATATCGTGATGTTAATTATCGGTGGAAATCACTTATATAAATAAAGTTATAATCTTGGTGGTGTTTTTTATCAAAATTTCTTTGATTTTAAGTAATATTTTCACCGTGGCAAAAAGTTTTGATACGGATTAATGGATGATTGAACTGCACTCTTTTTGAATGCAGGATTTTTAGATGTATCTTATACTTTATTATTTAAATCGCCTGAATTACTTTTTTATATAAAACAATGAGGGAAAAACAAAAGCTAGCTAAATCCACCAATTGTTTTTACTGTTTGATATAGTACTTAGTATACGTAAATGTTTAATCAATGCAAAGATGATAAACGATGAAGTACCTATGCATTTACTACCATTAATTGATAAGATCAATTATCTAATTGAAGGTGCTTTAGTCGAATGGTGGATTTAGTTGTCTTTGGCCGTGTCTGGAATCACGCCAGAGCTTTGATTCTTATGAATCCAGAGTAAGAAAATGTAGAGACTGTAGGTTTTTATTTTAAAATAAATCTTTATATGATAATACAGATGTTATTTTCTAAAATCAATTGTTTTTACGTGCAATTATATAAGGATGATTTAAAAGTCATTACTGAGAACTTATATCGAGACACGCTAAGTAACCTTTGCCAACATATATTTTTACCTCGAGAGTGTTCGAATAAGTATTAGAGTATGGAAAATTTTATTTTATGGAAAATGTAACAGCCTACACACTGCACTCTTTGTGACGCCAAAGAGCTTTGGAAGTTGCTATTTTGTAATAAATTTCGCGCACTTGAAATTTCATATTTAATTGTTTGGCTACTACAAAATTAAATATGGCATTAAACCCGATGTCTGTACCTTTTTTATAAGTAGCCGGCCAGTACTTCAACAACCACACCGGATGGTAGGTGACGTTGTGGCCGTAGATGATAAGTGCTCAGTAAAACTCTATGCACTCTAGTTTTAAAGAACGTCAATGCTAGATTTGGACGGTAACACCGACGCCGGCAGTTTATTCAATTCCTTCCGGACAAAATGAACGATGAAGCAAATCGTTTCGGGAGCACGTAATGTTGACAACAGAAGCATATAGATTCCTCCGATGATGCTCTACAATGCTCTACAATAGTCTCTATCTTTTTCTTCTGCCTTTATCCCATCTTTTTTTTTTTGTTAATGTGTGGGTCCCGCAATGGCGGGACCCACACATGTCCACCGAGTTCACTGAGGAGAAGACATGGGAGTCAGAATAGCAAGCCTCAGAATCCCCAGCAGCGAACCTGCTCTGTAGCTGCACCGCTCACCACGTTTCGACCGCGGAGGGCAGGGAGAACGGCGCATCGCAATACTGATACTCCTCTCCCCGTGCGGACCCAAGACCACTGTATCAGCGGTACAGCCCCGCCAAGTCGCGTGGAATAGGGACAGTGGCTAAAAGCAACTCTTTTTCCTCCGCGACTCCACTTCGGTAGCAAAATACAGGGATAGAGGCTACTTCTCTACTACCCTTGACCTGTTCCCTGCACCCTCTCTGCACGCATCTAGCGTAGGCTCAAAGCGCCCACTCGGATTGGCCCTTGCAAGCCGACCTTTTATCCGTTTCTCTTGGCTTCACCGTGGGTGATCAAGCCACGGCTAAAAAGATCTTCCGCCACGACATGGCAGGAACCCGGGCCTTTAACCCACCTACGTTAGGTAAAAAACAATATGTGAAACATCTTCTTAATTGTATTGGTTAAGTTTTTTTTTACAAATGGCCGCCTGCCTAATGCAAATACCCTTGGGAATAAACACCCAGATCCCAGGGTGGGAATCGAGAGCACGATCCCCGGCATCAAAGCCAATACCTTAGCTGCGCTACCGACGCACTCTACAATAGTGAAGATAAATCTATACTTAATATAATAAAACCAAAGAGTTTGTTAGTTTGCTTATAGAACGCGGTAATCACTGGAAGTACCAGTGGGATTCGGAAAAATCTTGTATTTGATAGTCCGAATCTTGAGGAAGGTTATAGGATATTTAACTTTTTGATAGGTAAATATTATTATTCCACAGGGGATTATTTAAATGATAAAATTTTATAAAAACAGTTTTCCTAGATTATATTTACTTTTGTTTTGTTTTTTTTTTTACATTTTTGTAAAATGTAAAAAAAATGAAATATTTGTATACCAGAAATGGTAGAACATAAAGGATCTACAGCTTTTAAGACCTATATTGTACTATGTTCTAACAAATAAACGTATCTTTCTTTCTTTCTTTCTTAACTTCACGCTACGACCTACGGGAACGAAACAGAAACGCCTCTCCCGGATGAAATAGCACGGAAGGGCTAGTAAAAAAATAAAAGGGCAGAGCGTCTGTCCACGCGCACTCTTCATTTCGGAGGCGTAATGCGGTGTTCTCGCTTCTTAGTAGCCGAGTAGGGCGCGGCCCGAATTAAACGCTTCGGACATAAACACCGCGCGGTGGTTTTGACGCGCGGCGGAAACGCGCCGCTCCTTTGAGCGTCTCCGGCGCGTCTGTCCGTCCGTCCGTCACGCGGCAGTGCTGCCACTGTTGCGGCGCGATCGCCAAACTTCCGCGTCTATTAGCGTTTATGTTGACGTCCCTCGCGATCGGAATGTTGGTGGCCGTGGATCAGTGGATGTCCGCCCGCAATGGCAACGCGCGAAACGGTTAGCACTTTCGCGGGCTCTCTGGCCTATTGAAGTTTCTGATAACGCCATCTACCGAATAATAGCATAGACATGTTTTTACGGACGTTTAGTTTTAATCGCATGATTTAATGGAATCAGAAGCGCAGTCTTAAATGCCTATTCCCTATGATTTATTAATTACAAGAGACGCAATACATTGATCAGTACTTGGTCCTATCCCGCTTGTTTTCAGTACGAAAATAATAAGATTTTGCTTTTTGACTTTTTAAACGTGAATATAACTTCAAAGGGGAACAAAATGAAATTAAAAAAATAATACTGGATTTTGCGACTTTAATTTTAAAAATGCAGGGAGCTGAAATGCATCGTATACCGTCTTGTAATATTTCTTGGATACCATGGCATTCCACTATTTTTCCAGAAGCTTCGCAAACAGACAATATGCACACCGTTCTGTACCATTTGTTTATGTTTATTGAAATTCGCATTCGTACACGAATCTCGTATCATTCGCTTTGTAGTCGCCGTAACGACCGCCTTAGTGCCTCGCGGTGCTTAGCGATTCGCACGCTTACGATAAACTTACCAATAAAACAATTTACGCACCTGATATACGTATGTTTGCACTTTATTACCCCGGATAAAGAAACGCTGCTTCGAAAGCGGATTCTCGATTTAAATTCTTTCTCTTTAGCATTTTTTCAAATACTTCTATATTTAAAATTCTTTGAAATAATAACACGTGGAAATGTAAAAAAAAACAACGATCACAAACTAATTATGTAGTCTGAGAAAAACACTGGCTAAAAATATTTGAACGGTTGTGTTTAAGAAAACAAACCTAATTTTCTCATTTTGAGGGCTCTGAGTTACGTTGTTTTTAAGTTACTTCTTCTATTGTACAAATAGCAAGAATATATATATACGCCCCGGTAGACTGTTTTAAATGTTAAATAAATATTGAAAGCGCATCCCTTTACTCGTAAACGGCAGCGAGTTATTTCTACTAAATATCCATGTGATTGTGCTACTGTTTCCGTGTTAGCACAATAAACACGGCGCCATATTGTTTTAGTGCTAACAATATCGTTCGATTGCTGTACTTCGGCCAGCGATTCAGACGGAAATTTATGTAACATCATTGCAAATACCTGTAATGTAAAAATAAAAATATGACTATCGATAGATGAAATGTAAATTTCTTATGTCGATGAATAAATGATTTTGATTTTTTGATTTTGTAACGCTAACACGTCGCTTATTATTCTTGGTTACTTCATAAACCTGTACGATAATCAAAATATTGGAAATATAATCGTTAAAGTACGAATGTGTACATGCAATTATATTATTTTAACATTCTTCTTTTTCGTAAGTAAATTTGTTGTAAATGCATAATGACCTAGATAAGAAACATGAATATACAGAATTACGGGATAACTATTTTTATTATATGTAACTGAACGACTACAACTCGCGATACTTGTATTCTAGAGTGGAAGTGAAAGTAAAAAAAAGACGTTTGCAGCATAAGAAAACAGTAATTTCTAAAATTTTATAAAAAAAAACATAAAATACGAGATGACAAATAGTGCCGAAAATTACTCTAAAAAAACTTAAAGCAAACACTTTACAAAAATTTTTAATTAAACTGTGACGGTGACTCCGTGGCGCAGTCGCCAAAGTATTGGCTTCGGCGTCGGGGGTCGTGGGTTCGATTCCCACACGGGACAACTATTTGTGTGACCCACAGATAGTTGTTTCGCATCTGGGTGTTTGTCCACGTGTAATTTATGTATGTAAAACGTCCTTGCAACACAGGATAATGTTATCCTAAAGTGCGGGCAATGTTTTTTCAAATAAAAAGAAAAGAAAAAAAGAACTGTTGTTGGAAAAAGTCGGAAAAATACACCCAATGACTAAAACCATATCAAGTACCGAACTAATAAAGAAACAACATCCAAGAAATTGAGGGCGAACCCCGGCGCGACTGTGGCCTTCTAAGGCCTCCTCTCTCCGGGTCTTTAGACACCCGGTCCAGCCAAATGGTGCCGTATCGGTGCAAGGGACACGGCACCCCTCTCGATCCCCCTACGGGCAGCAGTTAATCCCACATCTGCCGCCCCAGGGCTCCCTATCAGGGGGGAAGGTTGCGCGCGTAGGCCAGCCTCCTGCGCCCTGGTCTCCGGCGGCGGATTTCCAGGGTGGCAGTTGCCTCCCTTTCTCGCTCCGCGGCCTCCTTCCGGGTGACTATGTCCTCACAAAAAGCAAGGACCGCACCCCACGCCCTCTCGCTGTCCACCATAGCACGAACCACGGCAGGCAGCGAGAGGTCGTGCCCCACGATAGCGCACAGCTCTCGGCGCTGCTCCATCCAGGCTGGGCACTCTTCCAGCGCGTGTTGGGCCGTCTCCTCGGCACATACGTCACAGTGGTGGCATTCCGCTGTGGGCTCCCTCTTCGCCACGCGAAAACAGGTACCTCCCGAAACAACCATGTCCCGAGAGGACCTGCGTCGCGCGGTAGGTGAGGGCGCCGTATTGCCTGTCCAGCCACCTACTGAGGACAGGACGTATGGCCTCCACGGTTCTTAGGCCGGCGCTGGGGTGCTCCAGCCTTTGCTCCCACTCAGCAATGGCGTTTGAGCGCAAGATATTCCTACGCGTCCCCAACTCGTCTGTGGCTGGCGTGTGGCCTTGGGCTTTTAGCTCCTCGCGCCAGAAGTGCAGTGACGCGAGGATTTCAGCTTCCAGGTCCCAAGGCAAAGTACCAGCCAACAGGCACGCCGCCTCACCGGATATGGTCCGGTAGCCCCGAATGGCTCGTATGGCCAACACCCTTTGCGGTTTGCACAAAAGTGCTTTGCTCCGGCGGCTCAGGGTGCCAACCCACACGGGAGCCCCATACAGGGCCATTGACCTCAGGACTCCGGTGTATAGGCGACGGCACATATCGTTGGGACCGCCAACGTTTGGGAGCAGTCTGCCGAGAGCTGCTGCTGCTTTCACCACTTTGGGAGATTGCCGCTCAAAGTGGGCACAGAAGTCCCATCGGCGATCTAGGACTAGGCCGAGATACCTCATGGTAGGTTGTACGTCGACACGGACGCCACACACAATAATATGGGCGTCCGCAGGTGGTGCGTTCCGAGGCCCATAGAAACATAGGGCCTCGGATTTACTTAACGCCACCTCTAGCCCTAGTCGCCGAATACGCCTCACCACCTGAGCCACTCCCGCAGTGGCGAGAATAGCAGCCCGGCGAAAGTTTGTGCCGCGGGCGGTCACAAGGGTGTCGTCAGCATAACATGTCACCTCGACACCCCTGAGGTAGGCACCACGCAGCACCCAATCATAACCTAAATTCCACAGGAGCGGCCCTAACACCGACCCCTGTGGAACTCCACACGTCACCTCGATGGCTCGTCGAAGCCCGTCTCTGCATGGATACTCTACACGACGGTCTGACAAGTAGGCCCCGATGATACGGCGCAGGTAAAGGGGCACTCCATGATACCGGAGCGCCTCTCTGATGCAAGCCCAGGGCAGGGTATTGAAGGCATTGGCGATGTCAAGAGACACCGCCAAGACGACCTCACCCTGGGAAACTGCTTCCTGCGCGAGGGACCTCACTCTCAGCACCGCGTGTATTGTTGATCGACCCTTGCGAAACCCAAACTGCCTATCAGAAAGATTAGGGCCGACATGCTCCAGATGACCGATGATGCGGCTGGCAATGACTCTCTCAAAGAGTTTGCCCACATCATCGAGCAGTACTATCGGCCGATAGGCAGAGGGTGAGTCCAGGGGACGCCCGTCCTTCCGGATGAGGACGAGTCTGCCTGTCTTCCACTTCTGTGCAATTGAGGCTTGAGCCAGACAGGCAGTAAACATCGCCCTCAACCTGGGCTCCAGGGCGTCCTCCAGGGCCAGGGCCCAGACTCGTCCAGGAATACCGTCAGGACCCGGGGCGGTGGTTTTGGCTTTCATCTTTAGAACGGCAGCACCAAGCTCCCCCGGGGTCACCTCAGGCACTTCCACACTTACGTCAGTCTCCTCATAGTCAGGTCGAACCATCACAGGTGGCGTATGCTCCTCTCGCTGAGGGAACAAAGCCGTGGCAATCGCCGTCACCAACTGAGGATGCAGAGTTTGCGTGAGTGGGGGGGCCCAGGGGCGAAGTTTCTTCATCAACACCATCCTGTATGGCCGTCCCCATGGATCACGGTTTAAAGAAGTCAAAAATTCACTTCTGGCAGCAGCGACCGATTTGGCTATTTCGGACTGCAGTGCCATTTTTGCCGCTCTATAAGAGGCGTAGAGCAGCGGCTCCAAGCCTGCATCTCTGTGCCGCCTTCTTCGGCATCGGGTGAACCGGCGCCTTGCCACGACACACGCTCTACGCATTTGGGAGAGCTCCTCGGACCACCAATATACTCGGCTCTTTTGTGGGAAATTTCTGGACCGGGCCATGGATGCGTTACAAACTTCCGTCATTGTGTCCCGGAACCATTCAGCCTCTCTCTCGACGTTCAGATGAGTGGTTGTGGGCAACCACGATGCTACAATAGCCGCCTCTTTCAGAGAGTCGCGGTCCAGACTTTTGAGGTTCCACCGTGGGCCGTCCCTCCTTATCCTCTGATTTGGACCGGTCAGGGTATCTGGTAAGGCGGAGACTTCAAAACGGATATAACGGTGGTCGGATAATGTCTCCTCATCCACCACTACTTTCCAGTCACGAACACGGCGTGCCAAAATGGGGCTCGCAAACGAAACGTCCACTATGGATCCGCCACGTTGCCGCACGCACGTGTTCTCGGATCCCCGATTGAGGACGGTTAGCCCGACCTCCAGGAGCCATTCGTCCAGTAACCGACCGCGCGCGTCGGCCACTGGAGAGCCCCACGCCACAGACTTGGCGTTAAGATCCCCAGCAACCAACACGGGGTAGGGATTAAGTTGTCGGATTAATGACCCCAGTCGGTCCAGATAGTCCTCGAACTCGGCCAGAGTTCTATTGGGCGAGAAATAGACCGCTACGACAACAATCTCTCCCAGTCGGGCCGCCACAAAGCCTGGACCTCTGCTTACGTTACTGAGAGGAACAGAAGTCGCAGTTGATCTGTAGACTAGCGCCGCCGTGCTAGAATGATCCCCAGCCCAGTTGTCACCTGGGGGAACAAAGTATGGTTCTGCTACGATAGCCACTTGTATAGTCCACTGTGCCATGCTCTGGAGCAGAAGATCTTGAGCCCTGGCACAGTGGTTGATATTCACCTGCAAGAACCTTATGGTGGCCATTCACTACGAAATGGACATAGGAATCCCCTCTTCCCTAGCCTCATTTGTTTGCTGATGGGATAAATGCGACTGCAGTGGTGCACCTGTGACACCTTGCCATCGATTCCTCTTCTCTGGCTTGGTTGTGGTGCAAGCACTGCTTCCAATTTTGTGTGCGGCAGACTTGTTCAATGCCGCGCATACCAAACAATGAGGCATCGCCGAGCACTGGGCAGACATGTGGCCCAGTTGGCCGCAGCGGAAGCATGTATTACTGCGGTCAACTTCAGAGGTGCACTGTTCTCGGACGTGTCCTACCTCCAGACATCGGAAGCACCTTAAGGGTCGCGGTGGCAATAGCTTGGTCCGCACTGATGACCAACCTATGAGAAGCCGACCTGCTTCAGCTATTTTGCGGGCACTAGCCACAGGACAACTGACTAACACTGTGCCCAGTCCAGATCGGTCTCGACGAATTTCCCCCACCTTAACGGAGTTTACTGCGCATTCACCCTTTCGTGCTATTGCTACGGCAACTTCCTCCTTTTCAACGGAGTCGTCCAGGCCTAAAATGTGCAAATCTGCGCACTTCTCCGGCCTGGAAACTACCGCGACGTCTTCACTGACCACCTGTCGCAACTTTTCAGCCAGCAGGTTGGCTTTATCGCCACTAGTAGCCCCTGGCACTTCAAGGACTCGGGCCCCTGTTACGGCCTTTCTAAAGCGAATGGCCTGGATCCCGAGAAATTCCAAGTCCATCGCTTTTTTGGCGTCCCTAAGAATACCCGCGTAGGTGACCCCTCGTGCTGCCGCATCCGGTTGTATCTTTATTACTACAGCTGATGAGCGAGGAGGCCGCAGCTTTGGTATCTTTTGCCGCTCCTTGGGACTTGCCGCTTTGTCTGCGGTACCAGTGCCAGATCTGCCAGGTCGGCGCCGGGTAACCAATGTCCATTCCTCCGAGGGTTGTCCTGGTGTTGCCGATGGCGGGGCGCTTGAAACATCCTGGTTGGTGTTTCCTGGCGTTTCCTGCTTCTTTTTCCTTCGCAGTTTCACATTCGTCTCATGCACATTGGTCACAGATGGCCCACTTCCCGTTGCAGGAACTGGTGTCCCAGTCAGTCTGACGTCGCTAACCGTGGTTGGTTTAATGGCGGCTGCAGACGACTGAGTCGCTCGGTTATCTACGGCTAGCGGTGGACGCAAGCGCTTCTCGGGCAGTAACCTGTCTTTTAGTCCCTCGAACCTGGCATTTATCATCGTCCCCACTGCCTCCAATATGGACCGTTGCAGTATCTCCGGCTCGTGCAATACAGAAGAGAGGGGAGTGGCTGATGTCGCGTGCCTACGCTGCGTCTCCCTCAGGTCAGCCTGTAATGTCGTCACTTGGCTGCGGAGTTCAGCCAATTCCGCTTTAAGACGCGAATTATCCGCAGCCAACTTTTTGGTCTCCTCTGACACCGAGGTTTGGCTCAGGGCCTCCACCGCACTGCTTATTTGCGTTGCCGCATCCTTGAGGGCCTTTACAAACGTGCCCTTCAGGTTGGACGATTTGGTAGCGACATGCGTTATTATTGATACCTGCTGGAGCACTCGCTCCCGCAAGTCGTCCGCAAGAACATTTCCACTACCTCTTGCTCAGCCTGAAGTTCTCTTGCTGCGCGTTCTGCAGCGATCAGGGCAGACTTGCCTTTGGTCCTTGTCGTACGTGACCTGCCTCTTTCAACGGGGACATCAGCGTCATTGGTCTGAGTTGCGCTCGCCTTTTTCCGGCTTACGCCTTCAGACTCCAAATAGTCAGCCTGAATGGGTTTCTCCCCCTGCACGTCAGTTCGCTTGAGGTACCGTCCCCGCTTATCCTGAACTAAGATAGGGGATGCAATGCGTCCCCGGCCTCTTTTCCCAGCCAACACTTTTTGAGCTGGCTGCTCGTCGTCACTCGAGGTCCCGCTGACGTTAGGGTCCTCGCCTTCTTTTCTCGGGCGTTTCCGAACATCCCCGAAAAATTTCGAGGGTCTATCCTCAGATACCCAGTTCGACTCTCCAACAGACGCAGACCTTCTCAGGCCCGCGCGTCCTTCACCTACCAACTCACATAGCAAGTCTGAGTCCATATTAGCGCTTTTGTCATTTTTGGTATTTGGTTTATTCAATGTTGCCATAATGATCCCACGAATATTAGGTAAAAAACAGTCCACCGAGCCAGTGACCGTGTAGCCCGGTAACCCTACATACACCTGGGGGTCGGGAGGTACCCAGGGTTGGCCGCTAATGGCTGGTTTGACGCCCCAGCCGCTCTTTCGAGCCCACGCCGCGTACCGCAGCGCCGGAATCGGCGGATTTTTTAGTGAGGTTTACTCCTCGCGGTCCGACCGGTGAAGGTAAGACCCTCAGCTCTGCTGCAGGCCGCGAGACATGTCCACGACACCTGCAACAGGGTACCGAGATCGCCCGGTGTCGACAAAGCCGAGTGCGCTTGGCAAACTCACCGCACGAGTCAAACGTCCCCTTTCGGAGACTTCCTTCCATACATCACGCAAACACTCAGCCTATTTACCCATTCCCCCCCACATAACACCCACCTTTCATACATCTCGCTTTATTTCCCCCCTGTTGCTTCCCTTGTTCCCTCTCACGAAAGAGGGATACTGGGAGCAATTAAGGCCCGCCTAGAAGGCTCTGCCTCGTAGGGCATTAAGCCCTTTGGCATCCCGGGGTCCTGAAAAGGATCACCAGATGGCCCCCCCTTGCCAGTTTTGGTCCACGCCAGTTTCCCGGTATCACCCATGTCTGGGTGACATTCCCCTATCCGCCACCTGGGGACGCGCCCGATAGGAGGTCTGGCAACTCCCACGGGGTAATAATACCATCTTGTGTCAACCCCCAAAACTGTACGAGTTACCTAAAATTCACACACTCAACCCTCCATTACACCCTATTGTTAGCCAGATCGACTGATCAACATACAGACTTGCCCAGCATCTTGTTAATATCATCTCACCACTCCGAGAAAGTACAAAATGAGGAAGGACTCATACCATTTTGTCAGAGAGATTAGCCACCTACATCTTGGTGACAATGAAACTATGCTTAGTTTTGATGAATTTCAATATCCTATTGCGGAAGGAAGAATTCTACCTGCAGTTGGATGGTGTAGCGATGGGCTGCCACAGGGCAGATACTGATCTCCTACTAATTTTGAATGCCCTTCACAGAACACCCTTCTTTCAACCATGATTTCATAAGCGGTATGTAGATGACACTTCCACAATTTTACCATAATACAGAGTAAATGCATTCTGAAATCACGCGGCTGCCACTCGAAAACCTTTCTTGCCCAATGGTTATCGGTTCTAAGAGCTATAAGACCGGCCCTTCGACACATCACCTTGATAATCTTCTGAACTATGTCGGACAGCTTTAATATGTTATGTTCATGTTATTAGGTAATTAGAAACAAATAAAAATAGATTTTGCTTGTCCTTCCTCTCTCTCCATTTGAAACGACTTTTGTAAAAAGGCTACAATCAAAATCAATAAAATATGTTATAAAATTACTAATATTTTAGTGTTCTTAATAAATTGTTTGTACTCAAATTGAGGCGTATGCTAATTTTGTTACTTTCAAGAATTCCAAAACAAGCGTAGTAAATTTTCATTAAATATAGCCCATTTATTTTGGCTCCCATTTCTCTGAACGAATCCTTGATATAATAATAAATTCCCTTCAAAACTTTAGTCAATTGAGACTTGAGCCAGAGCAACGGCGAAGAAGTAAGCCTTTCTTCGGTGCGGCAATACTTCATACCGATGAGTAAAGTGAACTTCTAGTAGTCTTTCCAGTTTTGGGCACAAGCGCAGAATCCACAAACTACTTTATTCGGAAAATGTTTACTCAGAAAATTAGCCAGACTCTTTACTATACCTACGCCGCATAATACGCCAGACAGTACTTTACTCGGAATTTACTCTACCGTCGGGCGATGCTCAGCCTCACTTATGCTATAGAATGGGGGATCCCCATTCTTCATTCCATATCAAATTAGAGGTGCGCTTTGTCGTTAATAACGGGCTCAGCTTTAGTGGAGCGGAACCATCTGTACTGTTTCCTAGTTCAGTCTGACTACAACGTAAGGATGGATGATTTCAAGACAACAGTGAACAGTCTTGTTGGGTTAGTGCGTTTCACATCATCTAAAACATCATACTAATATGGCGGTTAGGACCAATAAACCATATTTCAAAATAGCGATAGGTTTTCCTAAGTTCGGAGATATACGATATAATACCCCGTTATATATATATCTCCGAACTTAGGAAAACTAAAACCAATAAACATATATCTTTCGATGTATGCTAACTATTCCAAACTAGAAAGACGAGTTCGATAATTGACCATACACATAATATTGACGTATTTTCGTCAGATTCACGGAGATTGCTTACGCAAGATAAATGGAGGGAAATTATTGACTGATGTCAAACTAAATCTAGCTAAGAACGTAAAATCCGAAATGTACACATGCGATGTTTATAATTTCCTTGCCAAATATCATAATAACACTTTTAATTTTTCAGTTAAAATAAACTTTAGCGCTCGTCTGTCTTGATTGGCTGCTCAGATTCAGAAGAGTTATTTATTCTTTCTCTGAAAAAGTCGATGCATTTTGGACCTCAATCGTAGTCGAAAATCAGAATATTAGCCAAGTACTCCTTTAAAATGTTTCTTAGTTATATTTTCGTTCTTAAAGTAGCCTTTGTTAAAGTTAGGCCTTGTTAAAGTGATATGTATTATAAAGCCCCGTATCTCTCTATAATACTGAGACCGATTAAAGTTTCGACTATAAAATTCTAAATACTGAATACATTTAATGGTTGTTTATGATATGTTTACTCTTCACTCTTTTCATTCGCGAATCGAGTTTTAAAATGGTCCGCTGTTGTACAGTCATATTTTTCAAATAAGAAGGACTAGTTTAAAATTCAACCCAAAGGAGATAGTTATCTATACATATTAGTACAATCTAACACAAGCTATCATAAATTATATTAAAAGTATGTAATACGTACCTACTCACATATAAAAATAAAGTAAACCACGCCCACACCAACCTCGTTTCGAAAGTTTTAATGAATGCTAAAGTTTTTTATGACAAGTGAACATTTTTGTTAAATTCATCTAAATACCTATCTTTATTAATAAATGTTAGTGATCTGCGGATGTAGTAAACTAGATTATTTGGGCTAATTAGCATCTACGTCTTATAAAAATAGGTACGTGCCAAATGTACGTACATTAAAAACATTTCATTAAAAGGTACAATTTACATCCTCGTAGAAATTTCTAATATTGGATATCTTTTAGGAAAATTATTTGTATGTTTATTTCTCTTAAAACCACTATAAACACACATATAACACACAATCTACGCCTCCTCCTCTCAAGCATCCTTGTGTTTCTTTTTAATTCCCTATACACTCGGCCAATTTAGAGAGATAAAAAAAATTAAAACTATCACTGATAATTTTTAAAATAGGCAGTGAACATACGATGGGCTATTTTTTTTTTAATTTTTAACTAATTATAAATTATTAGGCCACTCAATATAAATTTTTAAATACACCTGAGTGAAGTTGGCTCCGCGTGATATGCGCCTGCGTTATTGACTGCAAAAAAGATTAAGGTCGCAAGAATAATCAAAAAAACTAAAATTATTTCTTTTAACCTCAGGTTGAAATTAATTTTTTAATAAATTATATTTAAATAAAAAGTTGTCAAATCAATTGATGTTGTACAATGATTGTTTTAACTCAAATTTTTGAAAAATTTAATACTGGAAGCCATTTACGGCCGAACACTAAAACTTGGATTAGCACTCAACTACATTTACCTGTAAAAAATAAGTCTTATTAAATACATATTATCAACATAAAACTTAACTTCGAGAACAAAGTTTTACGCAAGCAACATCGTATTTACTAATGGACGTATCTGCGTGCGGCCAAATAAAAACATTCACCGCATAAAACGACACGCCTGCCACCGACCTGTTCTCTTTTCAAATTCTGACAGCGCTGCGTACGTATCGATTAAAGGCGCGTAAAAACGAGTAGGCGATACGAATGCGCGTCGGCCCCGCGCTCTGGCGTGTGTCAGGTGCCCGTGGGTGGTCTACCACGAAATCCTTCGAGATTAGCGCTAAGCCTGGGAAAAAGGCGTCGCAGCATGGCGGCGGTCGAGTTTATTTTCATACGGAAGCGGCGCATAGTGAAATGACGCGTGATGTGTGAATATAATGTAATCAATACAGGATATATTTAGGGTAGCGACGGAAGGGTGTTGCACTTAACTCGTATTTATAAAATAAACTACTCCAAACACCATCAAAATAAAAAAGTGGAAATTCGTATTAAAATGAGCCAACGGTCCCGAGCAACACTGTCCGATTGTATCAATTGTGTAGATGTGTGATACAAAAAAAAATCCATTTACAATACAAACGCTTTGATTTCACCATTCGTTTAGTTAAAAGAGCTGTCAACATCATGCCCGGTTTCTGAAACCTGGTTTAAAGAAAGCATTTCATCAGGTCACGAAATTCTACTCTTTTTTAGTAGAATTTCGTGACCTGAATTTACTAATGAAGTAAACGTATAAAATATGTAGAAAAAGTACGAAAAGACTGTCGCCGCTGTGGGAATCGAACCCACGTCTTTGGTATTCGCGGCCTGACGCTTTAACTACTAAGCTAAAAGGCTGATTGCCACACTGGCGAAAATCTTAACCTCTTTTATCTACATTGTTTTTTTTTTTTTGCAATAGAACAGACATTATTTTATTGGCGTTTTTATAGATAATGATACGGAACCCCTCGTGCGTGAGTCAGACTCGCACTTGGTCGGTTTTTTGTTAGAAGCAATCCGGTGAGGGTTTCAAAATAACAATGGACGGGCAAACAAACGATATTTTGATACAGTCTATATGTTTATCATATGATACAGTCTATATCCTAGAAGGACTTCAACCACAAGTATCCTAACTATAAATAAATAATTAATATATCACGCACATCTTCATTAAATACAAGCGAAGAATCTCCGGTAGCCAGTCCAACATCGTTTTACAAACGACGCCTTATTTATAAACGGTCTGACCGTTGATGAATTTATCTATGTTTAGTGACGCCGTTAAGTCGATTAAATAGAAACCGATTCGAGGTTTAAGTCGGACACGCGATGAAACGCAGACCGGCACGGGCATACGAATGACCATCCAAACACCCTGACTTAATTTGCGAGAAAACTAACTTTATTGGTTAATTTTTTCGCTTTTTCTTAGGATATAGAAAGTAGTGATGTAACGGAAGCGACATAACGGAAAATGAAGCAGGCATATAAATAGAATGTAAGCGGAAATGGAAATGGATGCGGAGGTGGAATAATAGTAAATAAATACTAGGAAAATTGTCTTTCCATTAAATTAAAATTTAATATTAAGTATTAAGAAGCGATAAGACATATTTTAGGAAATGTAGTTTGGCCGCTTCCATACCCAGCAAACTTCCTTGAGTGTTCTTTCTAAATTAGACCGTAAACCGCCGGTGTTTTTGTAATATCATGACATTACCGTTGTGAAAGTTTCGGAAACAAAAGCATGACCGGAAGTTAAAAAGCGAGCGGAAAGTCTGCAGTTGTAGTAACAGAAGCAGGCGTCTACTGCATCAATGCATCAATAATAGAAAGCTTCGTGAGTCGATGAGTTTTTAACAGTCAATAAAACGGGGCTGTTTATCACTTACATAGTCAGTAAAAAAAGTAAAGTAAGAGCCTATATATGGCCCATTGCCTGGCATAGACCACCACGCGACCCCATTGCGGATTGGTCAGTAAAGCAGTTTGTTTAAATAAGATGACAAAGTATTCGCCACGAAGATCTTCAAGAAGGAACGGGCTACGCTTCAGGTGTTGCGAAAGTTCGTGGGCGACGGTGATTCCTAACCATCAGGTTACTCGTTTGCCTCTCTCATAAAACAGTTCACGCAGGCTCAAACTCTTTACCCGTCAATCAATAATTTAAATATTTGGATGGCGGCAAATTACGAGCTTAAAGATGTAACATATTTTACGACCGTCATTCGGTTCGATTCCTTTATGCTTGTCATACCACGAACTATTTTTGCAAAGTGTCTGTTTTTAAAAAAAACATGCAAATTTTATAAAATTAAGAAAGTTTAATAACATACGATCAACCTTAAGAGATTTACGGTGACATTACAAAAACATCAAGGGGATCTGCTCCTAACAAAAGTAGGTAGCATAATTTAAACTTGGATGAGAGCATCCAAGATGGCCTCTACGATCTACGATTGAAGTAAAATTACTGCAAATAATCGCTACATTGGCTACAATAGATTGAACTGAATTATTTTATTTAATTTGTCATAAATTATAAAGAGGTCAGTTGCAGAATTGTTCTCTTTGTAATTTACTGCAGAGTAAATCACTCTTTTGAAGACCTTACAGAATTATTATATAAGACCAAGGAAACCAAGAGAATGAATCGTATAGAAGTAGGTGGATATTACGTCGAAAAGAAAAATGTTACTGAAATTTTTTATCCGCCCTCTGGTCCAATCACGTCTTCTAATTCGTCGAGACGATATATGTACAATACATATATAGTTCTACTACGACTAGTTCGATACTAGCATTTCTGTAGTCTACTTTACTCTATGGATACTAGTAATAATGTACTCTTTGATACTAGTGCTAGTTCCTATAAAAACAGTTATAATTATGACCCGTTGACATCGTCGGTAAAGCAGCCAAGTAAAACAAGTCAATTAGATGATTATTTTAGTATCAAAATAGTGACCAATTGACGTTAACGCTGGAACATCAGAAATAATATAGTCTGTCGTTCGTAAACAGCTTATAAAAACTATTATTTTATAAAAATAAGATGACAAGGACGACGGTGTCGACAATCAAATATTTAAGTTCTCCAAACTAGTATGTACCAAGTCGCCCTACGGACTATGTATCGACGAGACGCACGGCTGACTTATTTATTTGAGTGCCGCAAACGGCCGGTGTTTGACTATTTCGAGCGACCACACGTAAAATGTGACCTCCGACGCCACTGGCGTTACTACACTCCGATCGGGTTTTATTGCGTTTCAATTGTTTTAAGACGCGTCGAGAGCACGGCCAGGGCGTAACGAGGTTTTTACGCGCGAGCACTGTTTAACGTAAATTGTTCGTCGCTGCCCGTAACGGTTTTATTTCCGCTTGTTACAGGTTTTGTCTGTGGTGAAGAAAATGATAATTCGACTAATAGTCGGCCTAGACTAGAGTGAAGAGAGTTCAAGCACTAAGTTTCATTAAGTTAATTTATGTTCATTGGCGTCATATAAGACTTTTAAATTTATTAAGTACGAATAGTATAGTACCAGATCCGGCTGCAGACTTAGTGCACATCGAGTATTTGCTAAAACTCCAATTTTTTATTTTTATGCATATTTATGATTAGGGGAATTTGTATTTACCGGGTTGCCTATCAAAACGTAGCCGCTAATATTTTTAATTAAATTATTGTTAATTGATTTATCGGAAAAAAAATCATTTATTTGTTTTTAAATATCTTCCAATTTTTATCTTTTGCAATATACACAAATACTGAAAAATCACGGTTGCCGTTGCAAACTTGGCTGCACCACTTCGCAGCCGGGTGCAAACAGGTATGATGTTGACACATTTATAGGTTCATACCGTAAATTTATTATATAAATCTAGATTGATAGTCGGAAGATAATTGGAAGCCTAAAATAATTTCACTTTTCTCCTTCTATAGTAGAAGCTCGGAAGGTTATCTGGTCAATATGCGGGGTATATTAGTTTTTAGCAAACAGCAGAATGCATTAAGAAGTTTTCAAAACAAGGTTTCCTTTTCGTTCGGCATGCTTTAAGCTAACAGCAAGTACAGTATACAATACTGTTACAATACAGTATGAGTGTCATCAAGTCAAGAGTGAATTAGCTTTTATTGAGGTAATTGCTTTTATTACCTAATATCATTGCTTAGGTACTTCAAGTTTAGATAGTATATGTGTAGATAAGGCGTGTAAATAAAAAAAATAAGTAAGTTAAATAAATACAGCTCTAAAGTAAATGTTTAATTCGTCTTCAAAGCTAGTTAGAAATAATGTCTCTATTTTCCCATAAATATTAGACAATAGACTCATAATAATAAGTATTTCGCATAAAAACGCGTTGCTTCAAAAGCATTTTTTATTAAATTGATCTACATAAATGTAATACAAGCACCTAAACATAAGTTATAGGAAATTAAGTGTCTTATTCTTATCTAATGACTTTTTTGTCATTTTGGTAGTAAGAAGTGTAAATAAAAAGTTATGGTAAATTATAACACTATAAATTATGACAGTAGGATTGGATTGAATATATAGATGCCGTTAAATTTTCATTACATCACTATTAACTATCAAGTTTTTATAACGATATTAAAAAGTAACCTTGTGTTCGCACTCTCAATATAAAATGTCTAATGATGTTAATTTATGTCAATGCATATAAATAGAATTAAGATAAAATTTCCTTGCGTATAACCGAGTAGATTAGATCCTTTTATTGATCCGAAGTAAAAATGACGTTTGCTGACAGTTGTGCTTTGTTATCGTGCAGAATATTTTCAACTTTCTTTGCTAGAACTAAATTCCCGTGTAACAGTGCAGTTAAATTTCACATGGATTACAAGAATGAAGCGAGGTCGACAATGGAAATTGACAACGTCCCACCGATTGTTTCCATTTATCGTCAAGCATTATTTACCTTTCAAGATATATCCAAAGGAGATTTTGATGTTAACTTAAACAAATTGAAAACTATGGTGGATAAATTAAAAGCGGAAGATTTGAGATACGATACCACTCTAAGCGATCCGGCCACTTGGAGACAAAGACATAAAGCACCATGCACTTATGTGGAGGTTTTTCAAAATGATGTAGTAAACATGAGTATATTTGTATTGAAGCCGGGTTTTAAGATGCCCCTACATGATCATCCTCAAATGCACGGCCTTCTTAAAGTGATTTCCGGAGCGATTAACATTCGGACCTTTACAGAATACCCCCTTACAGAGGCTATAAATAATCCAGATTTCACTGTTCGTGCTAAGCAAGAAGCTGCACGAATCGCTCGAGGAGTTCACAAGGAAAGGCGATTATTTGCGAAGGTTTCTCAAAGCATGGTTTGTAGAGCAAATTCTGAAACATGTACCTTAACACCCACAATATCTAATTACCATGAAATAGAGGCGTTGAGCATGCCTGCTGCATTTTTCGATGTACTTGCCCCACCATATGACACTTTTATAGAGGGAGTAGGCCCAAGGCGATGCCGCTATTATTATGTAGCTCATGAATTAAGTAATAACTTAGTGCAACTAAACGAGACAGAAGCACCTGAATGTTTTTATTGTGATGAATTGCCATATTTAGGACCATGCCTCCGATAAATATTTACATAAAAATACTTTAAATTTGAAATTCCTAATTTGTCATAACGCAATTCTTTAGTTACCACTACTACTAATGAAAATGTTTAATTTACTAACAGTGAAATATTTAACTAAATTAAACTACAAGGACAAAATGGTATATCACTCTATTGCTATTGAAGAATAGAAAATTCTCTACTTTTCCTCATCACCAATAATAAGTTACCATAATATAAAAGATTTTCTTGAACTATTTCATTGAAATTTTTATCTATTTGTATTTAGACATTATACCAAGTTGCTACACTAAAAGTGACATACAACTTTCATAATCACTATCAATATATAAAAAGCTTTTAATTAAACCTAATTAAGTAAATATCAAATAAATTCAAACATAATTCGACAATGACACAAGTTGATGAAGATATTCTTAATATTTCAAGAAAATATTTTTTTCAAATGAGATTTACATTTTGTTCAATAAGTCTGTTTTAAATATTGAATTGACTTTTTATAACATAAAAATAAAAATGTAAGTATTTATTTTTATCGATAAAGTGTATGTTAGATTCATATTATCATATTCAAAATGGAAATATGTATAGATAAATCATATGTATAGATAATTAAAGCTAAAACTAAAAGTTTTCTCTTTTATTATGAATAGATTATCTATCAACTTAAATATTTTGATATCATTCATTTAATTGTGTTAATTGGTGGCAAAAATTGGTGGCTTTTATTCATTTTTCAGTAGTTAACATTAAATGTGAATATCAAGATGCTTGGATAAGGTTAGCAAAAGTAGAAAGTTTAAAACAATCTATTTTTGATGGCATGGTATATACTATTTCTTTTTATAAATATACCTATAATAGGATCATTTTGAATGTGTATAAATTTTTAAGTTATTTTTATGATTAAATGGTTCTTTGTCATTTTCTTTAACCGATTGATCAGGGTTATATTTTTATTTATTGTGAAAGTTAATTATGCTCAAATCTCTTAAAATACTTTTTGTTTACCTTTGACTTTTTTTCTTAAATGATATCTTTAGTTTTATAAAATTTTCCATAACATGTATTGCATCTTTTGTAAGGGAATTCAAGCCCATATGATGAAACATCACAATAACTCTATTCTTTAGTCATTGTATGTTTTTCATAAATGTATATAGTTAGTACTTTTACTATATAGTATTTGATGTGGCAGTATTATTAAGAAGGCAAGTTCTCCATGCATGGAATGTCGTAAATATTACTATAATTTCTACAATCTAACAATTAGCTAGGTTTAAATGAACTCACAAATATCTGGCCAGTTTAAGTAAGCCTGACATCACATTTACAACGTAGATTTCAAACAATCATAACTTAGGTCATTTCCATCCTTCTTATAGGTAATAATTTCTCAAATTTCAGCCAACATTTTATGAAGACTTCTAATAAGATTGATTGGCAAATGTATGTTTTTCTTTACATTCCTATAGACATTTGTTTTTTGTTGTGTATATATAAAAACAATCACCAAATGTTCACAGTTAGGTAATTTATTGTTGTCTTAATTTATAAATAAATAAAAAAATATAATTTAAATTACCTGATCTCTGAAATATCTGCAAGATTGTGTTTAATTAGTTAATTCTTTTCTTTATTCTATTTCTTTAAGTGTGTAGATTTTTGTAAATAGACATAAGGTTCGCCATTTAAAAATTTCACATTATTGTTGTTAAATAAAATCTTCAACTGATCTGTTAGTTTGAATTGCCTAACCAAGTTAGCCTCTATTACAGGGAAATTGAAATGAAAGGTAACTGTTCTGTGGGAAGGAAGCCAGCAGACTGTTAACCTGATGATAAGCTCTCCTAGGATTGCAGATGCATTGCCACCTTTTAATAGTGTCATTCACCAGTACAAAAGCTGAAGTGTGACACTTTTCATGCCGGTGCATTGTAAGACTGTGGAACGGAAGACCTGTATAAACCAAATTAAAATCAGGTTTAAAATAACTATGTAGGTAGCTACTAATCCTCTTATGATGATAATTTAGTATGTTTCAGGTTTGTTGAAAGCATTTAATTGTAATGGTTTCAACAAACCTGGTCTTTAGTGGATGTTGCGATTTATTAATAGACCTGTTTTGGTCTATTCATAAATCGCAACATCCACGGGCGAAACTTAAATGGTTCCTTAAATTGGAAAACCATCCATTAAACAAAAAAGAACTGTACTTTTTTGCAGTATGTTGAATAAAAAATTGGAATACCAATAAGCCATATAATTGTCTCAATCATTAATTAATTTAATATTTCATGCCAATCCAAAAGATGTTTTGAAAAAGCATTTTGGTATGCTTTTCAAATGAAGCATGTTGAACATATATAATTTTGTACTACAGTTTCGATGTTCCTATATAAATATCCTATGTATCTACCATGAAGTACTTTTTCGAAGGATAATAAAAAATAATAAATAACTTGATAAATTTGAAATATTTTATTGATAATGATTAACAGCTCTCTTTAAATTATACAATACAGATATAGTTTTCAACAATAGCATGCACTAATAAAATAATTATGCGCTCCAATATGCAGTTAAAAATAAATTTGTAATTGATTCACATTATCATTAAGGCATTGAGAGTTCTTAGATCAGCACCTTATTCATAACTTTAACATTAATAATAAAAGTT
This sequence comes from Iphiclides podalirius, assembly GCA_933534255.1. Taxonomy (NCBI): domain Eukaryota; kingdom Metazoa; phylum Arthropoda; class Insecta; order Lepidoptera; family Papilionidae; genus Iphiclides; species Iphiclides podalirius. The sequence continues at coordinate 5,008,260 of OW152838.1, read as the reverse complement.
ATAAATAGTTAATAAAACTAAATTTTTTTGACTAAGAGCGATTTGGTTAAAAAAAAAATTAGAACTAATATAAAATTCCAGTTGCTATTAGCTGCGGCGATATGTTATATTTTAAGAATATATTGCCACAACATTTGTGTTAAAAAAAACCAAGGACATGAACAAAGGGTAAAAAAACTTGGTTTACATATAACAGAGCAATATTGCACTCAGAGTCATGTATCATTTACAAGGCATTTATCAATGAAAATTATAGACAATACTTAATCACTATACAGATCGGGTGAAGAATTTTAGAGCCTTAGACTCACATGTGCTAACATTATTATGGTTGATAAAATCTATCTATCTAATCTTCTATATTCCTTGTTTTTGACAGCAATATCAAATATTTATCTAAAAAGTGGTCACGTAGTTGGCAAAAATATGTCAAATAAATCAAAGGTTATCAGATAAAGAGCTGTGACAAACAAACACTATGTTTAGATCGAATTTTGAGCACTCTAATATGTATAATGCCAACGAACACACAAATCACAATGGGAAATACGCCAAATTAGAATTCAATATAAAATACGTCCATCTTATAAATGCAATCAAGTCTTCGCTAGACGAAATGCGAATCGGAATTATGGTTGCGAAATCACACAATATGTTTAAAATTTTATCATTTCGATGATTTCAAATTAAAAATAAGACCTATTATTAACTCTATTATCTATTATTTGTAGACACATTAATAAAAAAGCGCTGGAAAAAAAGAAAAGATGTAATAATTATATATACTATAGTGTATATTTCAATTCAACTAAATTAGAAGGATTAATGAAATAAAAAATATGCTATTCTTAAAATACTTAAAATGTGTTAAAATTATTTAATGGTACATTCACAAAAGCAGATAGACCATCTTGGTTTGTTCATAAATAAAGTGATGTTGTTCAAGAAAAATTAAACTTAATAACTAATAAATCTACATTTGAATTGTTCCCTACAACTTTTTAGTTCTGTCAATTATCACATTAAAGACGCCAATAAAAGCCAATTATTCTAAGTACATTAAGATGAGCTTACTTCAAACAACATTGAACTTTTGTATCAGGTATTTCGTTTTTAAAAACCTGCTTAATTGTTACAAAATTTAAACATCACTTTGTATGTAAAATTACTGAATGCCATATGGTCCGCTAAAACAACTGCATACAAAATGTAGCAAAACTTTTGGCGATTGAGACGGATAAAGATAGGTTTAATTCAAAATATTCAATATATATTACTTATCAAGGCTTATACCACCATGATCTTGACTGCTTTTTTTTTAAATATCTAGTCTTAAGACCTGAGCAAGAGAGCAAAATTTGAATAAAAATCTCCACAAATCCAAATTGCTAACAACATTTACTACTACTATTAAAGATAAAGTTTGAGCCTTTTAACATGTCTCAGTAAAAATAAGAACAAAAGATAAAGATTAAAGAAAGATAAATGTGAACACACATAATTTCTAACCAATTTACTTTTTTTTACTGAAAATATAAACGAGACAATGTTTGTACTAGATTTCTAATCGCAACAGATACTCAAAAGACTAGTATACTATCCTCACAGAAATATACCAAATATGTTGATAAGGCAGTTTTTGTTATAGACTAACAAATCATTTGTTAGCCTACCTATCTTACCTATGTTATATTAGTCGCTAGAATGCATGATTTAGGTAAATGTTTGTGAGATTGAATTTAAAGTTCAAAAAAATGAGAGCTTGTAATAGAGGACTGTAATGATCGCTTTAAGTTAAAAATATTTCGGATAGAAAATGCACAAGATAAGTTTGGACGGGTTTCCTTGTGTTAATTCACTAAGGACTACATTTTTAAACAAACGATTCAATACCAGTGTGTTGTTGTCAGCTGTTATTTTACAACAATGAAAAGTTCGGTGTCCTCATCATTTGAGGATGTCCATGATGAGGCAATGTCATTATATTCATATAAACTTGCTTGTTACTCTGCTGATTGTATTTTGATATATTGGATTGTATGTGGTTGTTATTATAATTTTTATTTATTTCTTTACTAAGAGGAAGCATTTTGGCATGACCTGTTCTACCAGAATCAGGTAACAGCTTTATCGGTTATTCCATTGCTTATCGGGTTCCTCTTGTGATGATATCGCTTCCGTCTATTCCGGCAATTTTGGTCTTTCGCCGACGCCGCCCGCCAGGTCGAACACCGCTTGAGCTACCTCTGCTGCTAGCTTATCCGCGTCCTGAAATAAACAAATAGACATTTTTAACCCAGCCCAGTATGAAGCCCTCACATACAGAGGTTGTTAATATTTATTCAATGACTAAACTACACAATACAATTCTACCATCCCTTAGTTGCCTGCTAGTGCCCCAAGGCATTATTAGGATTGCATTTTCTGTTTTTAAGTGACGAAGATTTATTTAAAAAACAAAAACGTAGTGATAAATGCTTATTTAGAATTAATCTACTAAAATTAAGATTATTCGTTGTGAAAGAGAACAGCTAAACGTTCCAAAAACGACCTCTCATATTAAATCATAAGACAATATCGCCATGAAATTACTCTATACTAATAGTACATGCCAAAATTACATTATTAATAATATCGATATCAAAAAGAGATATTAATAAAACCGATAATCTTACATCCATCATAACACCTAGTAATCCGTTTATTCACTTTTTACCTGCCAACTATAATAGCGTTTTATAAACCAATATAATAGTAAAATTGCCAATTACTTTTTCGACACCCATACATTCCATGAGATTCACCATGATGTTGGATAATGTGGTGGTAGTTTTTTTTGACATTCAGTAAGAGCTTAAGTTAAGCCTAAATTTAATAAAGTTATTTTGACTTTGACTTTGAAATGGAAAAATTTAGTCCCAGATAGGCGATTCCCTTATGTTAATTGATTACCGTCCATTGATGCATCCACAGCACCAACTTAAACAGGGTGGGTCCTGGCAACTACACACCAGATCATATGTAAAAGTAGTATATAGATGCACAAAAATTATGTTGGATGTATTAGTTGTAAATATAAGCCACAGAGTGAGCGAAATAGTGGGAGCGAGACAGGACCTAGCACATTGTACGTAATATAACTTTTCACACATACACTTGTAAGCACAGAAACACAAAAAGAAAGGTCGAAGTTTTGGCTAGCCCCCAATCAATCCTGCCTAAGGCCTCAGTTTCGGCATTCAAAGTTGCGTGCCAAACGCAGCCTACGCGCTCGCTACGCGTGCTCTGCTACGTCCAACTGCTGCGTAGCCAAAATCTTCTCACTCTTTCGGCCAGCCCTTATTCGCTAGGCGTCAGTCGTCCCAAACAAAACGACTCGGATGTTACAGTTGATGGGTACGTGGTCTCTACATGGGCCGCGCTACACTTACCTGTTGCGTAACGAAAATCTTACACTCTGCGGACAGCCCTAATTCGCTAGAAGTCAGTCGTACCAAACAAAAAACAAGACTCGAGCGTTATAGTTACTGGCTACGCGGTCCGTACGCGGGCTCGGCTACGCTCTCCTGCTGCGTAGCCAAAATTTTACACTCTACGGACAGCCCCAAATCGCTGGGCGTCAGTCGTCACAAACAAAAGTCACGGAGGCGTAACAGCAGTGTCTACGCGAAACGCGCTACGCTCACCTGCTGCGTAGCGGCCTCCGCGTAGACGCGCACCACGTCCTCCGTGCCGGAGGGCCGGACGAACGAGCGGCCGTCGGCGTAGCGGCCCGCCAGCTCTACGATGCGCCCCTGCAGCCCCTCGGGGGCGGTGCAAACGCGCTCCGCGTCCGCCGTGCTGATCGCGTTGCGGTCCTGGGTTTTTTTATCGGTAAGTATTTTTTTTAATTTATTTATTTTATAAAAACATTGCCCTTACTAATAATAATGTTTTTTTATGTGAGAAAGTGGCAAACGAGCGGCCGGTTCACCTGATGTTAAGTGATAACCGCCGCCCATGGAAATTTACAACACCCGTAGGTTTGCAAATGTGTTGCCACATTTAAATAAAGTGGGCCCCGGCTACCTCACTCACCAGACGAAAAGCAGAAGTGTAACACATACTTTACGTCAGTCTTCTGTGTGGTCGTGGCACTTACCCGAACGGACCTGCCCATTCATGCAATAGTAAATAAACACTGTTGCATAGTCCTACCACATTTAATGCACTGCATTTAAATGTAATTTATTGAACACTTTTACATACAGTTTCAGTAGAGACTTGACTAAAACTATTTTTACAGATACATCGCGTTTAGTTTTAATTTTAATTCTCGACATTTCGAACACTTTAAAATCATCGCGATAAATTCGTAGTTTCATTTCGTATAACACTGTACCTGCATCAATTGCGCAGTGACCGGTGCTTGCTTTAAGATAATCGACCACCGGCTAACTTCGGACCGATTGGACACCTCTTAGTGTGTTAAGTAATAAGTATTAAACTTAGCTAAGGTTAGATTTTGTGAACCTTTATTAAATACTATTTTCAAATTAAATCGTTTGTTAGAATTCTCCGCGCAACCCGTAATTCACATAAAAATACAAACGAAACGTCAAGTAGAACAGTCTCACCTGCACAGTGACCTTGAGCTGCCTGCAGGGCAGGTCTGTATAGGCGGCCATCCACTGGCGCACATTTTGACCTCTCGCGCAGAGGACGGTCTCTACGAGGAAGAGGTCAGATATCGCGTCCCCAACGGTCTCGTTCGTCATGTCCACGAAGTCGAGGAGTAGGCCGGCCGCCTTTCGCTGCTCTGTGTCGCTGCGGAAGAATTTCCAAATTGTAGACTATAACTTGTAGCATCCTGCACATGTCCCACTGCTGGGCGAAGGCCTCCTCTGTACAGAGGATTAGGGCATAGTCCACCACGCGGCCCCTCTGCGGATTGGCGGACTTCGCACATCTTCGGAATATTTGCGTTATGTTATTATTTCGAAAGTATGCAGGTTTCCTCACGATGCTTCCCTTCACCGCTGAGCACGTGATAAGTCAGCACTTAAAATTAACAATTTCATTGGTGCCGTCACCGGGAATCGAACTCGGGTCACGCGATTGTATTGAATTAAAAGCGAGCGCCCGGATAGTGAGCCTACCACAATTTTTTTTATTTTTCAAAAAAAAACATTCATCAAAATCTTTTCAGTCGGCTCAGTCGAAAGTTTTGATGTAACAAACATAAAAAAAACTACAATACAATAGAACCTTTGAAAAAAAAAAATGATTATACAGTCGAATCGAGCGCCACCTTTTTCGAAGTCGGTTAAAATGTATCGGCGCACACTGACCCGTCCTCGGCGATCCTGCCGATCGTGCGCTTCGCCGTTTCGCTGTACACGACTGTGCCGTGCCCGTTCGCCTCGAAGTAAACGCCCACGTCGTAAGAAAGGGCGGCGTGGTGCAGATGCTTCACGCCCGTCTTCACGCACGTAACGGGCACTTTCTGCGGAAGAGACACGTCACGGTGAGCCTATATTTTTCAGCGATGGGGCCACGCAACAGTCTGCGGGCAAAACGGGCACTTTTGCACAAAAGGACATGGAACGGTAAGCCTATATTTTCCTGTAGTAGGGCCGCGCAACAGTCTTCGTCTGTGCGTGAATGGGCAGATCGCTAATAGACAGACTTCTTTAATAGGCCTGGCAAGATAGTGTTGAAAATTTTCGAAAATTTTCTTTAAAAACATCTACTAATAGACAACTAATGATGGCTAAAAGATCACGCGTAGTAGGCGCGTGTCAGTTTCGCTTACTCCGGTGTACTGCTTCTTCTGCAAGGCCGTGGTAATTGTAAGTAAGAAAAAGAATGTTATTTGAAAAAAAAAAACCTTCCAGATAAAAAAGTATGTCGATAATTGAAAAGAAAAAACATTCCAGATAAAAAAAAAAGGATGTTATATCAAACAAAAACATATTCCAGATAAAAAAGAAGGACGTTAATCCGAAAAAAAAAGAATATTGCAGATAAAAAAGTTTGTCGATAATTGAAAAGAAAAAACATTCCAGATAAAAAAGAAGGACGTTAATCGAAAAAAACATTGCAGATAAAAAAGAAGGGTGTTATTTGAAAGAAAAAAACGGATCCGATCACCGACCAGCTCGTTCACGATGTAGTTGGTGGAGGCGCCGTTGGCGTACGCCGTCTGCACGAGGCCGAGGCGCAGCTGGGCGGCGCCGCACGCGCCCAGCAGCTCGGTCACGTAGCCGGCGAGGAGGGTCGCGATACGATCCCCGTCGAGCAGGTGCATCACGTCGCTGCGACGTAACGTGTGACGGAGTTGTGATGAGGTGACGGTGACTGAGTTGTGATGAGGTGACGGTGACTGAGTTGTGATGAGGTGACGATGACTGAGTTGTGATGAGGTGACGGTGACTGAGTTGTGATGAGGTGACGATGATTGAGTTGTGATGAGGTGACGGTGACTGAGTTGTGATGAGGTGACGGTGACTGAGTTGTGATGAGGTGACGATGACTGAGTTGTGATGAGGTGACGATGACTGAGTTGTGATGAGGTGACGGTGACTGAGTTGTGATGAGGTGACGGTGACTGAGTTGTGATGAGGTGACGGTGACTGAGTTGTGATGAGGTGACGGTGACTGAGTTGTGATGAGGTGACGATGACTGAGTTGTGATGTGGTGATGGTGACGGAGGTATCCCCGGCGCCTCGGTTGCCGGGGCGGATCGTGGGTTCGATTGACAGTGACAGTCCAATATTAATAATCAGTACTCTAATCGCTTCGTGACTTTGTGGAAGTTTAACTGCGGTAGGGCCACGCAACAGTCTTAGATGTTGCACGAATGGGCAGTTCCGTCCGGGGGAGTATCACGACCTCACAGAAGACCGGCGTGAAGTGGAAGCGTTGCTGCGGCCACTTTATTAAAAGGTGGCAACGCATCTGCCACTATACGGGTGTTGCAAATGTCCATGGGCGGTTATCGTTCAACATCAAGTACATAAAAAAAAACATCAGACAGGCGTAGTGGGTAGTGAACCCGTCTCCATCGAGGTATGGAATCGAAACAATTGCTGTTATAACGCTTTTTCTAGTCTTTGGGTGTTTGCACATGTAATATACATGGTGTTGTGTTTTAAAAAAGTATGTACGATTAAACAAAACCGTTGTACGGATTTTATTGACTTTTATTCTGATTTTGAATTCCCGACCCTTTGAAAGCTTCGTCAAACAGCGTTCATGAACATAGTCCCTTGACATATAAGAATAGGAACGTCAATGAACTCGAACAACTACATTCTGTCACCTGACATTTGAAAAGTACGGCTTGGGAATAAAACTAATTTACCTGTTTTAAAATTACATCTAATTTATTAGACAAGAGCCAAGTGTCTAAGAAAAACATCTAATTTTTTGTGTGTCTTCAGGTCGATTCGAGAATGATTTAGATTCACAATTTTTTTTAAGTTGTTAAATCGGATTAAGTCAGTAATACAGGACAACGTCTGCACGTTCCGCTAGTATATTTATATTTCATGTGTATATATAGAAGATTTCTATTTAATCGTACTTATCGTCCAGGTAGTAATAGACGATCCTATCGCCATCTCCATCCAGGGAAACCACTCTTTGGAAGGGTATATGCTCTACGCCCACGGGCGGTTTCTGGGTCACCTTCACGAAGTCAGCACCGCACTGGAAACAAACGAAGAAGCGGAATTATTTATCACTAGCTGCTGCCCGCGACTACGTCTGCGTAGAATAGACTGAAGGCGTAACATTTAGACAGAAAGACAGATATACATAAAATATGTATGTAAATTATAGGCTATTTCCTATTCTGATGTATAAGCTATATTATTGTAAAGTTTCATTAGAATCCATTCAGTAGTATTTGTGTGAAAGAGTAACAAACATCCATCCATACATACAAACTATCGCCTTTATAATATTAGTAAGGACTAGTAAGGATAAGGATTAGTAAGAATTTAATTAATCCCCAAGAGCCGCGATAGTTCAGTGTCCGGGCGCTCGCTTTTAATTCAATATAGTCGAGCAACCTGAGTTCGAATCCCGGTGCCGGCACCAATGAAATTGTTAATTAGGTGCCGACTTATCACGTGAGATGACCTGCATATTTTCCAAAAAAAAAAAAAAAAATAACAGAAAAAAACAAACGAAGATATGTTGTCTGACAATCCGCAGTGCGGTCGCGTGACTACTACGCCCCAATACCTCTGTACAGAGGAGGCCTTCGCCCAGCAGTGGGACATATAAGACTGTTACTGCACGAAATTGTCGATTCCAAGTTGGGACCTGCCCATTCATGCAACACTCGTTTGTTGTTGCATGAATGCCCATGGCAAATGGCAGGTCCATCTATCTGGACTTACCCAAGTACCACGGCCTCACATAAGACAAGCATGAAATGGAAGTATATTTCTACGTTTCGTCTGCTGAGTGAGCTAGCCCAGGCTTACTTTCTTCAACCCTACGAGCATTGCTAATGTCCATGGGCGGGCGGTTATCGTTTAACATCAGGTGAACCGCCGGCTCCCTTGCCATCCTCTCACAAAAAAAATCACGAGGGTCAGTCAACTCACGTTCAGGTTGAGCTTTCCGCCGTTGCCGCCGAGGTTGTGCAGCACCAGGTCCAGCTCCCCGTCCAGGGTCTTCCTGATGATGTTCAGCTTCTTCCCCCCCACTCCGTTCGCGCCGTCCACATGCAGAGTGGCGTTGTAGTCTCCGCCCACTGGCAGCTTAGCGCGGACCCTCTTGAAAGCACCAACTATTTTCTCGTAGTATCCTGGCCAGGCGATATATGACGTTTACGTATTACATTCTCGAAGAGATTGCAAGATTAATTTGCGTACGTGCATACATATGCGTGCATATATATATATATATATATATGCGTGAGTGCATGCGTGCTGTTATCCGCCCAACACTTCATGGCGTTACGATTGATGTAGATCACGCTATCATTTGTCACTCATGAGTAAATAAGGTCACCAAAAATTTTAGAGCAATATAACAAGCAACACACTATGTAGTTTTATTTATGAATCTCCTAATGTGCACAACCATTGTTCAAAAGACTACTGCGGTCTTTGACATTTGGTCCTTCGAGCCGGATCTGTCAAATTATGTCCTTTGTCAGACTCTGTTGGTTGCAATAGAGAATGATGGCGCCTCTGAGAAAGTCAACAAGCCGAAAGCTTTTTGGAAGTTGCATGCATGCGTGTGTGTGCAGTTTAAAGATTAGGACGATATGCGACCATTAAAACCGGGATCGCGTAAAATTAATTAATACGATTCAATAAGTCGACATGTCAAGCGCGATTCTCGATGAACTTAACATTGCCTTTAACAGACATTTCATGCTTAATGAATATTACTTATTGAGACAAAAATTTTAGGCAAACTGTAAAAGCAACTTTCGTTGAAAAGGCTTGTGTCGAGATGTGTTTAAATGACTTCTGCTCTGCAAGTCCCTGGCTTACTAATGCTAGCGTGTTGTGTAATTTACAGGGACAACACGACGAAAAAACACATAAAAAAACCTAATATGTATAATAGTCTCACAAATGTAAAACTATATCAACACAAAGTAACACTCGAAATGATAATATAAAATTTAATACAATACACTGGCATGTTCTCGTTATGAATGTTTGTAGTTGTATACAACATTGCAGACAATATACACAAACAATCGATTGTTCGCTGGAATGTTTACTCACCTTCCTCCGTGGGGGTTCCGTATTTGTTGTCGTTCCTGCACTTGACGCAGAAATGCAGCATTGGTGTCGTCACGATGCCGAATTCCTTGGGAGTGCCTTTAAGGGCGATGACCCCGTGGACGGCTGCCGCGGCCAATCTTGGGCTGGTATACCTGAAAGGATGACCACGATTTTGATTCTGAATTGTATTTATACAATACTATTCAGAATATATACTAGCGACCTGCCCCGGCTTCGCATGGGTGCGTAGATATTGAATTTCTCGACTTATATATATGTCTCTCTATAATATGCATATAAACTACATATGACCCATCAGCTTGAATCACTATCTATTGCTGAAAGCCATATTTAAATCCATAGCGTAGTTTAAAAGATCTTAGCGTAAAAACATCAGAAGCGACTTTGTTTTATACTATGTAAAGATGACTCTATACATATGTGGCTCTCGAAAATTAACTATTTCAATGTGTTAAAATAGCTTTAAACATTATTTTCCTATAAAAAGTGACCATATCCTTAATACTGTGCCCTTTTGATTTTTGACATAAATGACGAAGTGCTGAGGTAACAAAAATAAAAAAAAATGCAACCGAATTGACAATCTCCCGCTTTTTTGTAGTCGGTTGAAAAACTGACGTGTTATCGTTGGTGCGTCTAATGGTGATTGCATATCTGCTCTTCAGGATGTAGGGCTATCGAAATTGGTAAAACTACAGTACTTTTTATAAGCTGGCAATAGGGCAAGTGATACCCTTGGGTTTTTTTTTTATTGGATCGTTCTTGGCCTTTAAGAGGCCTTTACAGATCTACCGGCTTGACTGGTGGACATAAAAAAAGGCTCGGCTCGGGCCGTTACTCATCATTAGTAACGGATTGGGATGCCACCAAGCTCTTAGGTCGCTTTGGCGGACGCTCCATGGAGTGATTAGGCGCAAGGGCCCCCGAGAGGGGACCTCGGCTTGGGCTGTCACTCAGTACCCATTTAGCATTCCGATTCGAGGGTGCCCGAGGGCCGGACCTCGGCTCGACCGGTAGCTATAGTCCTATTGTCGGGCTGGCAATACCCAGACATATTAGGAGATTAGAAAGAGGTTTATAATAGGTCAGAATTACAGTAGTGCGGAGTGGTAAGGATGCATCAACTAATTCTTTAAATTTTTAAAGTCCTATGACTTGTGATGTTCTTAGAATTCCAGTGTAGATCCAGTAGTGGGGAGTGGTAAGGATGCCTCAACTTAGTCTAAATTTTTATAGTGGGGAGTGGTAAGGATGCCTCAACTAGTCTAAATTTTTAAAGTCCTATGACGCGTGATGTACTCTGTACAGTTTCGTACAAATCAAGTTTATGAGGAGTGTTATGTATGAAACAAGATTTTTGGGTTAGAGTTCAATGCCAGTTTGATACGGCTGCGGGACTATCGTTATATTTATCGCATAGGGTATACTCGAACGCGGGGACTAACAGCTTGGCGTGTTATTATCATTTTTTTATGTGAGAAGGGGACAAACGAGCTGGCAGTTCATCTGATGTTAAATGATAATCTCCGCCCATGGACATTTGCAAAACCCGGAGGGTTGCAAATGCGTTGCCACCTTTAATTATGGGCTACCTCACTCACCAGACAAAACGCAGAAGTGTAACACTTCTACTTTACGCCGGTCTTCTGTGAGGTCGTGGTACTTACATTAACGGACCTGCCCATTCGTGCAACAGTGAACACTGCTGCGTGGTATTACCACAGTATAAACCAATGCTTGGCGTTATTTATTGTGAATCCTTAACAGAAATCACACTTTTTCAAATTACATTTTTAAAACGGATATTTGAACTATACCACTAGAGTGGTTTGCGACGGTTTTATCTACACATTTAAAAAGTTTCAAGTTAAGTGCTGAGACTAGCACCAAAAGTAAAAGTTAGAAGACTGGTACAAACATTACAGTATAGCATCTTAGTCGAAACGAAGAGTGGCATATCTCACCTAGTGTCCATTCCAATGAAGACTGACGCCTTGAGGGACATATCCGCATTGACTTCCTTGATCACTTGCTCCGTTGTTGATTCTAAGTCATTGTCACTGGAAATCACAAGAAAACGAGTTATAAAAATAACTCACAAAAAAACATGTTTCGTTTTAAATGCCTCGTTTAAAATTTGTTAAACAATACAGTCTTAGTGTCTCTCACTTTTGATTTTTTTAAAGAATTTAAAACAGCTTACATATTTTAATAGACCGATAAATTAATATCAATATATTTTGGACTATTTGATACACCATAGAATTAGGGCCCCTTGAGTATGACCAACAATAGAAAAAGGCAATGCTTGTAAAAACAAAGGTGTCATCAACTGGTGAGCTCTTGAAGGGCTGAAGCTGGCTAATTTTAAGTAAAATAATCTAATGTCCTGAGGATAAGGAGTCCTTAGTGAATCAAATTTAAAATCATCCTGTAACATCATCCTAAAACGCTGTTTTAATGTTATTATAATTTTTTGTAGCATCATGTATTTTAAAGTAAAAAAGAGAAATATTGCTCTACTCTTCCGAAACGACTTGATCGATTTTAATGATATTTTATATGCATATTTGTTAGATCTGAGAATCGGTCGTAATCTAATTTTCATAACCCCAAATGATAAGGGTGGTCCTCCCCAAACATTTTGTATGGCAGAAGAAAGTATGCCGGATCAGCTAGTACTAATATATTATCTATATATTAATACATAAAGCAAAAACTTTGTATCCCTTTTTACGAAAATTGCGCGAACGGAGGAGGATGAAATTTCCCACACTTGTAGAGATAGAGTGCAAAATGCTAATATTTTTTTTAAATGATGCAAATGACAAAAAATACATTAAATCAATAAAAAAATTACACACACTATCATCTATAATTAATTATGGTCGAATTTCGACCACTGGTAGACCACTACTTCTTATATAATTTTTAACAAAAAAAAAACCGACTTCAAACCGGAAACTAAAAAACATTGTTAATGCCTATAGCATTTGAGGATTGTCCTCGATTTCTTTGGTATGCCATCATCAGATCCGGGTTTCCTTATAGTAGTAACACCCTTTGGATATCTCCTTTCCAACAAAAAAAGGATAACAAAAAATGGTTCATAAACGACGAAGTTATCCGAGAACACACATAAAAAAAATAAAAATGTATACAGTCGAATTGAGAAAGCTCCTTCTTTTTTGAAGTCTGTTATAAAAATGCAATCAATAATAGATAATTTCCATTCACCTGACATTGGCCAGCCTCGTCGCGATCTCCTCCCAGCTCTGCTCCAGCATCTCGCCGTCGGGGTCGATCAGCTTCACCCCGTTATCCGGTTCCAGGTTGTGCGAGGCCGTTATCATCATGCCGATGGTGCGGCCTGGGCATCATTAATAGTTCCACAATCGTTATTTACCATTAGCCAAAATCATCATTAAGTTTCAATCAAATCATTATTACTCCTCAACTATTGTCACAATTCATTAATCTTTAAGAAAACAAATACGTAGGCATTTAATTTTTTAATCGTTATCTTTTTTTTTTCTATTATCTGATGTCTTAGTGTCTGGGCCCTTTTAATTCAGTATACTAGAGCGACCTGAATTTAAATCCAAGTGTCGGCGATGTAATTGTTAATAACAAGTTTATATGGCATTAAGACCGCCTTTGTACATACATGTGTATGCATCACTGCATAGTATAAAACAAAGTCGTCCCGCTGTCTGTCTGTCCCTATGTATGCTTAGATCTTTAAAACTACGTAGCGGATCTTGATGCGGTGATAGATAGAGTGATTCAAGAGGAAGGTTTATATGCATAATACATTGCACCCGTGGGAAGCCGGGTGCTATGTATTAGAAAACAATAAGTCGCTATAAAATAATAAATAATAATAACATCTTTAAGTGCTAATTTATCACGTGCTCATTGGTGAAGAAAATCATCAGCAAATTATAATTACAAATACGTGAAGTTTTCCTACACGCGGTTGGCTCGCGTCCCTTCTTCAGCAGTGGGACATATTATATAATCGTAGGCTGTTACTTTACTTTATAATATTACTGTATTACGTACATAAATTGCAGTCAAACTACCGAGATCGGGCAGTGTCATGTATTTCGTACGAATACATATTTACGTCGAAGAGCGGCCGAAACCGGATAACTTGGATACGCGCTATATCGAACTGTCGAAAATGTCACGAATAATTATATATTCTATATTCAGATCACACGCGGATAAATTTACCCGAAATCACTTTTCATAGCTTATATTGATTCCATTAACGGTCAAAATTATCTATTACTTTACTCACTGCTACATCGTCACCCAAGGTCAAGACCTTAGTGTTAGCACTTTCTAGTTATACTGGGCTATTGAAACAATCACCGACCCTTTAAGTCGCGTACCGCATAACGGGAATTGATTTAAGACGACCCGAATGGCGTAGTGGTTAGTTTACCTGCCTCCTGCGTCAGATGATGTGGGTTTGATTTTTCTAGTGCCTGGGTCTTTATATATGTATAATATGTATTTATTTACAATTACATATTATCTAATAAACCTAATCCACGCGGCATGGTGCCAAGAACGCTAGCTGCATTTCCTCGCTGAATAGTTGAGCGTAATTTTAGATATATTAAATCTTGTAAATATTATATCAATAAATGTATTTACAAAAGAAAAGTATGTTTAAGTATGTTTATCAGTTATCTAGTATTCATAGTACGGCCGTTGCTTAGTTTGGGAATAGAGAACGTTGTGTATAAATGTGTCCTAAAATATTTATTTATTTACTATGTATGTTGTTTTGAAATGTCACTATAAATATCGCGAGAAGTGTAATAAAATAGTTGCTCCAATCCAAAGTTGTTTAAGCTTCATACATTTTCAAGTACCCCTGACCCACGAACTCGCGCCTTTGACGAGCGAATGCGTATTTATAAAACTTGAGAGCACAGTCGAGACCCAATTGGCGAGGTTCGGTTGTTTCATTCCAACTACTAACATCGTGAGGAAACCTGCATATTTTCAAAATAATAACGAAAAATTATATATATTTCGAAAATATGTGAAGTCCGCCAATCCGTAGTGGGGCCGCGTGGTGGACTATGCCCTGATACCCTCTGTATAGAGGAGGCCTTTGCCCAGCAGTGGGACATGTATAGGCTGTTACTTTACTTTACTTTACTATTCCAACTACTTCCTGACTACTACAACAACTACTCTGGGGCATTCGGCTCGGAACAAATTTTATTGCGAACTGACGTACTGTTATGTACCTGATAAAATGTAGAGCAAAACATTTAATGACCAATCTCAAAGTTACCGTGTCATTTTCAAAGTGGACTATTTAAATATTTCAATAAGAAGTTTGCTTCACAAAGAAAAATAAATAACACCTATTAACGCTCGCCCCAATGTCTTCAACTATTATTTAATATTAATTCTCTCTCTTTTTAGGGTTTCGTACCCAAAGGGTTAAAGGGGACCCTATAACTAAGACTCCGCTGTCTCTCTGTCGGTCCATCTATCACCACGCTGTATCTCATGAAACCGTGATAGACAGTTGAAATTTTCACAGATGACGTATTTCTGTTGCGGCTCTAACAAAAATATTACAAAAAAAAAAAAAAAACAGAATAAAAATATTTAAGTGGGGGCTCCCATACAACATACATGATTTTTTCCCCGTTTTTATAGATAATCGTACGGAACCCTTAGTGCGCGAGGAAGACTCGCACAGGACGGTTTTTTTTTCAAAAGAAACAACTCGAGCAAGAAGAGAAGACACAAGCAAACCCAGACCCAATTTTCGTTCCGTGTGGGGATCGAACTCACAATAACTGATGCAAAATACCTAAACCATTGCACTCTCTGTGCAGTCTGTCTATTCGACTGAAACATTGTTTAATAGTAGGCTTACTAATAATTTATATTGTTTATTAGTAGGTTTAATTATTTTTTATTATATTAATTGTTTATTAGTAGACTTTATGGTTCACCTGATGCTGAGCTTGCACAACATACGTGGGGGTTGCGGCTGTGTTGCCAACTTTTAAAATAAAGGCCGTTTAAAATAGTCTCGTTTAACTTTTTGAATATATGTTTAAATTGGCGCAAAACTATGATATTTCACGTTGATCTTTTCTAGACCGTGGTGATTCCCCAGACTAGACTTGAACATTCGTGCAATAGCAGAACCTGCTTTGGAAATTTCTTATAGTATTATATTTCTATTATTTAAACTATATTAACAAATCTTCATTCGCATTACATTAGTAAGCAGTTTCTTTATTGTACAAAAATGTTTTAAGCCAAATAATATTAAATGACGAGTTTTTTATACTCATATCAGAATCGCTACAATAATTAAGTTAGGTTAATACCACCCCGCGGGTAAATGGCAACGAACCTCGTAAAAAAAACTATTTAATTAATTAATTTCATATTCCCAAGTAACACGATAAAGTAACATTATTATAAATGCAAAGTTCGTACGTAATTTGGAATGGAATTAGCTAAGGAGTAATATTTTTGAAGATAGTTTATAACTTTGTTTAAATATTTGTTTAGTTATTAAAAGATCCATTAGATAGAGACTATAACGGATCGAAATATACACGGCGAGTAAAATGACAAAAAATTAAACATGTTTTTTTAAGTTGTTTTAATTCAAGCCTACGGACAAAATTCGGCGTGGAGCGTAAAAATGTAAGCATATCAACTCAGCTACGTGCGAAACCGGGGTGGGTCGGTCAAAAGAATTTCAATCAATGTATAGATCTACGGCATTGGTATGCGGTGCCGTATCTTGTGCAATTGACAGACATGTACAAAGCGGAACCTTGTTTATACAAAACTAGCGACCCGCCCCGGCTTCGCACGGGTGCAATGCTGAATGTTTGTTTTCGATATCGCATTAGAAACCTATAAAATTCTCTACTATATGTTTTTCTACTATATTATGCATGAAGTTTACATATCAAAAATCAAAATCAAAAATATATTTATTCAAATAGACGCTTGCGCGCTCTTATGAATCGTCAAATTTTACATCAAAGTTCATGTATATAGGTTCGAAGGGTACCACCATTTCGGAGAGCAGTTTCTGTTGAGAAGAGATCGGCAAGAAACTCAACAGTTGCTCTCTTTCAAAAATATCAGGGTACAATATAGGTAATATACAGGTATAATAGTCTTATCCTAGCCTACGTGAGTATCAACAGTATTAACTCCACACATTCAGTCGAGATATTCCGAAATGGTATAATATGATTTAATCATAAGTTGATTTTTAATTTTACACTTAAATTGATCAAGCGACAGACTTAATATCGACTGTATAAGACTGTGTAATATATAAACCTGCCACTCGAATCACTAATATTATTAAAGGAAACCGCATCAAAGTCCGTTGCGTAGTTTTAAACTTTTAAAGATCTGAGCATATATAGGGACAGACAGACAGCGGGACGACTCTGTTTTATACTATGTAGTGATAGTGAAGAGTTTCTCTCACGCGAGAATCTTGAGTTTCTCTCATGCGATTCTCTCATGTGGCTGTTTACGTTATGATAATAACTCGTAGTGATAACGATACTCGGATTGAGTGTCGAAGGCGAGATCCGCTCCTCCTAAATTGTTTAGTCTACAGACGAGATTCGCAAGTATTGATGTAAGCCTCGATGAAATCGCTCTGTACTGATTTTGTACGAGGCATTTGTGACCCATATTTTCGACAGTGGAGGCCTATAAAAATGTCATAAACGTGCCGAAAATCGGTAGGATAGCAATATCAAATTTATATAAATTGTGAGTGCCTCTGGCATGAACAAAATAAAGGCTGTAAGAATAAGGGGCTGAAGAGCTACGAAAACGTATTGAGGGCAATGTTTCAATAAAGATGACGCATGTCCATACTAAGCGGCGTTTAAAAACTGTTCCGCTCTACATTATAATCACACTAGCTGTTAACGAACTTAGCGACTTCGCCCGCACGGCTAAAGGCAATTAATTAACAATGAGTTTTTTATTTTACACCAGAATATCTCGCAGATGGCGAGTTTTTTCTGAACTAAGTATAGTTGACATTTATCATTACCTATATGTTAGAAAATTCACACAATATCTTTATAAATTATAGTCTATGTGTTATTCTGATGTATAAGCAATATTATTGAAAAGATTCATTAAAATCTGTTCAGTAGTTTTTGCGTGAAAGAGTAAAAAACATCCATTCATAACTACAAACTTTCGCTTTTATTATATTAAGTAAGGAAGTAAGGATATATTTATTATAAGTGAATGTGACAGATGGTACAGAACGTATGATACGGAAAGAGGTAGCAGTCTATAGAATTGCGATCTAATTACACCAATTGGTGTAATTTGAGCTCCTCAGTTTCGGTGCGCTAGTGTTGTCCTCCATCTATCTCTTATTTATATGTAACTAGCTGACTCGGCAAACGTTGTCTTGCCGTATAAATTATTTCTAAGGAATTTGTAGGGTGGAAAACATATTTGGGGTGGACCACCCTTAACATTTGGGGGGATGAAAAATAGATGTCCAATTCTCCACCCTGGCCGATATGTACACAAAATTTCACGAACATCGGTCTAGCCGTTTCGGAGGAGTTCAATTACAAACACCGTGAAACGGGAATTTTATATATTAGATATAATTGACTGATGGTGGCCACAGAGGGGTTTTAAGTGGGTAAAAACCCCACACAACCTTGTCCTACCCCAGAGACGGGATAACTTATATCTTTCGAAGTTTTTTTTATGTTAAGTTTTGTATTATTATATGTATATTTATATATCTTATTTTATCTTTCAAGTATAAGATGAAGGTGAGGAAATAAATGTCTTAATGTTTTTATGTTAAGTTCTCAGATTTAAATATAGCAACACGCTTTGCCCTACCACTAAACTGCGGTAGGGTGTTGTTCACGCAACACTGCCCGCTATTGCGCGAATGGCAGATTCGGCTGCGTTAGTACCACGACCTCACAGTGAGGTAAAGAGGAAAGACCGGCGTGAAATAAGAGTATTACACTTCTGCGTTTGTTCTGGTGAGTGAGGTAGAAGGGACCCACATTATTAAAAGGTGACAACGCATCTGCCACCCTACGGGTGTTGCAAACATCCATGGGCCACGGTTATCACTCAACAGTAGGTGAACCACCAGCTCGTTTGCCACTTTGTAACAAAAAAAAACACACGCATTTTAAAAGTATGCCAGTTCGGAAATTGTTCTTACGAAAATCGAATGGCGAAATTCGAAAGATTTATTTAGATACGCGGTCACCGAGGAGAGTTCATGGGCAATACTTTATTTCGAGTGACGAAAGCCGCACCGTTTGTTTGTCTTTTTTACACTAGGCAATAGATTATTGCATAGCAAAACTGCTAGTCGCATGCGAAAAAGTAACTTTGTGTACAGTAACAGCTTTTAAATGTCCCACAACTGGACAGTCTTCCTCTGTATAAAAGTTATTAGAGCTAAGGCCACCACGCGACCCCACAGTCTTTATATATCATCATCATCATCTTTTCAACCTGTTTGAGTCCACTGCTGAACACAGGCCTCCCTCATAGACTGCCACGAAGCAAGATCCTGAGCCACCTGCATCCATCGACTTACCGCATACTTTCACAGGTCGTTTAAATAAATTCTAAAGATTTTTTTTATTTATATATTAAGTGAACTGTTGAGCACATGATAAGTCAGCACACTTAAAATTTACAATTGCATTGGTGCCGAGATTTGAACTCTGGTTGCTCGATTATATTGAATTAAAAGCAAGCGCCCGGACTTTGAGCTTTCACGGCTCTTCGTGCATCGTTTCTATTTCGATGCCATAATTTGGGAAGAGCATGCTTCGTTTGCAGCTTAAATTGGTTGCCTGGCGACGAATTTATCACTTTCCTATCGCCGGTGTTATGACATTTTAACGATAATCGATGCCACAAAATGTGACATCGATTAGCGCTTAATCAAGATTAAATTCTCACAATTTTACTGATTATACTAAATTAGCTGATTATATTTTTATTATGAGTATGGCGAGCACGAGTTCTGTAGCCGGAAGTTAGACAAAAATTAAAAGCGATAAATCCGTATAGTATTGGTGATCCGTTTGGTACGCTTTTACAATTTCGTAATTGATATAAAACATCCAATTATCCTAATGAATTAGTCGTCAACGATATTGTGTATCCTCACGATTCAACATTATAAACAGTTTTCGAAACAGTATCAGCCTATACATGTCCCACTGCTGGGCAAAGGCCTCCTCTGTACAGTGGGTATCAGGGCATAGTCCACCACGCGGCCCCACTGCGGATTGGCGCACTTCACATATCGTCGAAATATTTTTTTATTATTATTTCGAAAATATGCAGCACTTAAATTAACAATTTAATTGGTTCCGGCACCGGGGATCGAACTCAGGTTGCTCGAGTATATTGAATTAAGGGCGAAATTTGAATATAATTTTCGATGCGCAGTATGCGCATTGTTGTTTCGCATTCAAAGCGTTCTCCAAAAATTAGCAAGTCGCACACAACACAGTTATATACGATTCAAAATTCGGTAGCGTATTCGAACGGTCGTTCGAAATTCGAATAGCGTCGGAGAACACGCCGCCTTCCCGCCAATTGACGGCGACGCAGTGCGCGGAAGATGGCGCGCGCCAAATTTAGCCCGGCCTGGATTGCGACGGTCGCAGGTGAGATTCGCACGGCCACGTTAACTTTGATCACTACATAGTATAAAACAAAGTCGTCCCACTGTCTGTCCATATGTTTGCTTAGATCTTTAAAACTACGCAACGGATCTAGATGCGGTTTTTTTCTAGATAGAGTGATTCAAAAGGAAGGTTTATATGTATAACATTGGACCCGTGCGATTCCGTGGCGTAATCCCCGGTTACTACACTCACCAGACTAAACGTAAAAAAATGTAACCGTTCCACTTCAGGCCGGTCTTCGGTACGGTCGTGGTACTTCCCCGACGGACCTACCCATTCGTGCAACAGCGAAGAATGTTGCGTGGCGTTTCGCTTGGCGAATGCTGTAAGAGAGCAACAAGCCCCTAATGTTTGCCACCCACTCGCAACACCTTTGATGACCAAGTCTTAATGCGGCTGCATGATTTATTTAGGGATCCGTACCCAGAGGGTAAAACGGGAACCTATTACTGAGACTCCGCTGTCTGTCTGTCCGTCTATCACCAGGCTGTATTTTAAGAACCGTGATAGTTAAAATTTTCACTGGCGATGTATTTCTGTAGCCGCTATAACAGCAAATACTAAAAAAAAAAAGAATAATAAAATATTTAAGTGAGGCTCCCATGTTGTTTCCCAGACATGTTTTTTTGCCGTTTTTATAGATAATGGTACGGAACCCTTGGTTTTATTCTATCTATAAAACCGGCCATAAAAGCATTTGACTTATTCGGTTAGTCTTTTCAAAATCCCGCCTTGTAATATGCATTAAAAGTAGCCGCGAATATCTTTAGATGTATCGATTCTAATATTGACACAGGTGTGTTCAACTTCAGCGGTATACGAGAAACTCACTCAGTTCCAAACATCAACTCAATATGTTTAAACTATAACAAAACGTGAGAAACTTGTTAGAAACTTGTTAGTTAAATTAAACTATTCAGTGGATTTTATCGCGCTTAATTTATTGAAAATTTCCAAAATGTTAACTATGTAGAGTGAAGAAATACTTTATTGAAAAAAAAACTTGAAGGCGATGTATCTAAATTAATACAAGTAGTTGCATATGAAATACCATATCGTGTAATATTCACTTGTACCATTCAAATGCATACAATGAAAGAGATATTTAAGCCACTGTCAGCAATCTACGATCAGCAGTTTGAAAATATAACCTGAACGTACAGAAAACAACAATAATTTACAAGAATGCAATAGTAAAAGAGCGGTAAACGTACTGACCTACTAGATACAGTAAAGACAAACTGGCCGCAAACCAGAAACTATTTCGGTTTCGCGATAAAATTCGACCACATTTCGTAATTCGTAACAAATATAGTACGTTATATACAGGCGGAAACGATTTTATTGAAGTTAAAGAAACATTTTAGGGTTTCTGAACAGAGTATTAAATTCATTTATGTTCTCTAGTTCTTGTATTTGTTCTAATATTTGTTCTAGTTACCTACCTAGTTTCGCGAGATGGTGATGATAGTAATCTTCTATCGAACAAGGACAGTTACATAGTAGATACTCTCATATAAGCCACGTAATCTAAACTTTTGCTTTTTTTTTTCGACGATCCTGATCAAGACAACAAATCAGGTTATTAAGTTGTTGTATAATCAATACTCCTCATGTGTGTGCTAAATTGTAAACCAGGCCGTGTTCGATTCCTCTTCATGAACATGTACGATACGAGGCGAGTATATTGTGATAATTGTCTGCACAAGGAATAATTTTTCTCTGATAAGTAAAAAAACAAAGAAACAAAGAATTCACTGAGGTAGGGCCACGCAGCAGTTTCACTGCAAGAATTGGCAGCGTCATCTGAGGAAGTACCACGGCCTCGCTGAAGTGAGTGAGGTAAGTGGTCAGGGTCCGCTAAGAGGCTGGCAACGTGACTGTATTCAAGGTGTCGTAGATATCCATAAGATGCGGTAACGGTTTTTACTTAGCAGTTGAACTAGCTGCTTCTTTACCAATTTATCACACGGCACGCTGTATATAATTTCGTGTCACGATGTATGTTCGCGAAAAACTCCGAAACTATTCAACCAATTTTTGTCAAATTTTGTAAGCATTTGTAATTTTGTCCAAATTGGGAGATAGAGTATTTTTTATCTGAATACTATGCCCATAAGATGCTAACAGATGGTGGTTTCAGATTTATCGGCTGGATTAAGTATCCAATAGATGGCACTTTGCTAAAAGTAGAAACGTATGGACCCTGTAGAATTGGCACAGACGAAGTTGCGCAGGCCAGCTAGTAATAAAATAAAATAAGGCTAGTGAAGCGCCTTCGACACTAAAACTTATCAGACTTCCCGTGTCCTCCGAATATTTTCTTAATATTAATATTACTTAAGTAAGGCTTAGGGCTTCATCCAGCCTTAGTGACACTTTGCCGGCTTTTTAGCATTAAATAAAACATTGAAATCTAGTTACATTCTCCGTACAAATTTTACTGAGCGAAGATTTCGTTAAGCCGTTGCGAAACTAGTAAAAAGTGTGCGTTTAATTGGAACATTGTAAAAATTTTCTTCTCAAAACTTTTTTGTACTGACCCTCGTACCTCACGGATAGACTGAGATAATTTATTCTGAATGAAATGTAATTCTCTTCACTGTTTTGCTATTACGACATTGCATTCATATCAGTTAAATAAAATAAATGTCGGTAATGAAAAAAAACAATTTAAATTCTTTACATATTTTCATCCATTACAAATAAACATATAATTTTTTCTAATAATGCGTCCGTTTCGTGACCGCGAATGCTGGCAGGAATTGAAACGTCCTTTTAATTGACGCTAAGCGCGTTGGAATACGACAGATGAAACAAAAAAAAGCTTTACTTTGAACTAAAAGTATGCAACGCATTTTATATGCTACAAATATAAACTAAACAATCACGATAAAAGTTCGCCAAGCGGTTACCTAATATAGTGTAACCCCATTAGAGTGCAACAAACTGGCCTATCGTCCTATCGACCAATTGTCCACATCCTTAAACGATATGATACCCACTTATCGTATCAACGTAGCTGATACTATGCGGTCTGTGATTCACAATCTTCCTTACCCAGTATTTAAGAAGATGTAATTCTCGTTATGCCTTGTCTTTATTAGATGCGTGGCACAGTTGTTATGCTGGCTCCGGCACCGGTGGCCGTGGGTTCGAATGATATCTCATACTATGTTATACTACTTGAATTATAATGTCATAATGACCCACGGATAATTCTTCCGGGTCTGAGTGTTTATAAACAAAGCGGTTTGAAGACGGAAGAAGGCAGGCGGCCGGTCCGACCCCACCTAGTTGGGATGAAGAAAATTCCTTGGATCTCTTAGCCTGGACCCGTATACTAAATAAACATGGTTTGGGCCTCAAAACTTATCAGTTAAGACAATAAAATCGCCTGGAGTGGTTAGTAAAGCTTTGCTAGCCTTTTTAATAAATAAAAAATCGATATCTATTTCAATGGTTGGGTTAACAACTGCTTGGAACCTCAAATTTTATTGAAGTAACTCACCAACATTGCAAGATTGGTCGCAATGTTCGTGAGTTACTCCGTTTGACGCAGATGGGCCCAAAAAGAATGAACAAATAATACCATACCAAATCAAACTACCACTCGTTGTTTATCAGTCACTGGTGCCACTTTCAAGCTTTCTCGAATATTCTCATTCCTTTTTAAGTCATTATCAGTTACTTACCATTTTTCACACGCGACCGGATAACGGCCAGTAGACCCATGCGGTAGACGACATGCTCCAACAGCATTGCTCTGTTACAACGAAAACAAAACACGTGTGAATGACGAACAAAGCAAATGCATAATAAAAAAATCGAGTAAAAAGCATCAAGAACAGTTAGTATTTTTTTATGTGGAAAGTTGACAAGGGAGCTGGCGGTTCACCTGATGTGAATACAGCCGCCCATGGACATCTGCTACACCCGAGGGCTACAGATGAGTTGACAACCGTTATGAAAATTGGGCTCCGGCTACCTCACTCACAAGACGAAACGCGAAAGTATTTGTCATACTCTCACTTTATGCCGATCTTCTGTGAGGTTGTAGTACTTACCCGGATGAGCCTGCCCATTCGTGTAACAGCCGAGGCCGCTGCGTGGCCCTACCACAGTTTGTTAGTATTCAACTTTGGCGTTAATTCTATTGTATTTACGAGCACTGCAAAAACTACCCTAATGGAAAGGGCCTGTTATAATGTCGAAGAATACATTGAGGACAAGAATGTGGAAATGACTCTTCCTCAACACTTGCAAATACACTGGATGCTACTGATTTTGTACTTAGATGCTGATTTTGTCTGGTTTAATGAATCGGTGTTAGTTTTTTGACGTTCAATAGAACGTTGACAGTACGATTTTCTCGGATCAGCTATTCTTTACGTTAATGAGCTTTAGTATAGGAAAGTCAGTATACAAAATGGGTGGTATTTAAAGTTGTTTCATGTGTAAAGTTATAATATTATTATATTGTTGACCTTTATATAATAATTTAATAGTATACAAAGCGACCAAATATTTAAAAATAATTGCATTCGACGAAGGTAATAATTAGGTCCTAAATTTGTTTGGCATACTAAAAGTATGTATTCCGATTCTCGTTGCTTATGCATCTGCTAGGAATAAAGGACGATATCGCACTATGTTTACATCGGATGAGTGTGGGCGACATATACGGCGTGACTGTGAGATTGGTTCTCAGACAAAAACATCTGGCATAACGGCGGTACTAGTTGCGTGAGTCAGTTGGTTCTGCCTCACATACGAATGCTATAATTTGCTTCCAACATAGCCAACCGTAGCTTCTGCTGTTGCATGCTTAGGCTCGATGACTCCGTGGCTGGTTCGATTCTCGCACGAGACAACTATTTGTGTGATGTACAGATAGTTGTTTCGTAATTTCCTCCTTTGGGGTAACCGGCGAACACCTCAATGGGAACTCGAACACACGGATATGGTGTCCAAAAGCGGCGATGAACACTTAACCACGCTATAATGACTGAATTAAAAACATCGCTCACATAGAAGATATCGATGACACACAATCCTTGTAATGTCTTAGTCACAAAAGACGAACATTGCTCACCAATTTCTTTGTACTTACGCAGAGACAAACTAAGAAATGATGCATAGATAGGCCTCGATGGATGTAAAGGACCCTTTTCTGTCTATCATATAGCGTCAGTTTTATTTGCGTACACTATGTATAGATATTAATACATAGTGTAAATAGAACTGACGCTAAAAGTTTCCCTACCGCCATTTACGGAACATAATCTTATCCTTTAAACGAACAATTCTTGTATATAGTAGGAATCTCGGAAACGGCTCCAGCGATTTTCATGAAATTTGGTATGTGCGTAGATTCGGGGGCGAAAAATAGCTAGGTTTTATTTTTAGAAAATGTCCTTTTATCCCTGTTTTCAAGGAATGAAAAATATCATTCGAATATGGCAGTAAATTTCGCCGTAAAAAAATGTTATATAGCTAAAATAGCTCGGTCGGTATAGTATAATTGTATAGTATAAAAGCTCGGTCAGTAATCGGGCGGCCCCAAAACAGACGGCTGCGGTTCGTATCACGACCATTTTTTACATACTTATTTTTTTACCTTTTTTCTATACCAGATCATTTTCTTTATTTTTATTTTTTTTTATTACCAAAATACATGTTTTATTTAAAAAAACCGAGCAAAGCTCGGTCCTCCAGGTACTTATGATAAAATTAATCAACACCACAATTAAAAACCTCAGCCAGTCTATTTATTGAGCATGAATGCCAGGTATTCGAAACATCGGAAATTTAAGTTGAACGCAGTAAATCCGTAGAAATATTGGTAATTGTTTACAATTGGGGCCCGCGCGTTTTTCGTGTACAAATATAATCGATAGAGAAACATTACCGAAACGATAATTACAAATTAAAAATATGCGGAAACATTTAAGAATTTGAGAAAAAAAAACTATGTGATTTCGCTTGGGTAGCTCCTTAATATATTAAAATGTACATTGTTATAAATGTGTGTTGTAAACAATTACCGAAATAATTTTATTTTATAAAAGGATAATCGCGTAACTACAAAAAGCATTTTGTGTTTTAACGAATAAATTACAATACATCCTAATAGGATGTATTGTAATTTACATCATTTTCTTAAATAAAAAGTTTTTAGAGCCGACCCTGAAGTTTCAAATAACGCATTAAATACACAAGTGTGTATGTATTATTTATTGCGTTAATAAATTAATTAATACGTAATACATAATTAAAGCGTAAAAATATAAAGCGTATAATATAATAAATAATAAAATATGTTTTAGTCAAGATGGATCAGTGAACGGACGCTTGCTCTTAATTCGCTTTACTTGAGCAACAAGCACCAATGAAATTATTAATTATTAGTCCTGAATTATCACATGCTCAGCGGTGAAGGATAACATCTGCCAATCCGTAGTGGTCATAACTCACTTTAGGATAACAATATCGTGTGTTGTAAGGACGTTTTACAAACATAAATTGCACGAATACAAACACCCAGATGCGAAACAACTATCTGTGGGTCGCACAAATAGTTGTCCCGTGTGGGATCGAACCCACGACCCCCGACGCCGAAGCCAATACCTTGGCCACTGCGCCACGGAGTCATCAATTTGCACAGTAATGGGACATATTTATGCTGAACTTTACTTTATTTTTTTAAATGTTACGTAAAATGACAGTATTATTGTTGACCTAGAATTATGAAAACATTTAAAGCGACCTCACAGTGCAATGAGTTTACCACATGTGGCGTTACATCAAAATAATAATTAGACCATTACACTCGCGTCAACCTTCATGTTTATAATGTAGTTAAACTCGGCAACAATTCATCAGCAACTTGCTGCCTGTGTAACTGCCGTATATCTAATAAACAGAACTGAAAGTATTACTTACAATAACGATTTTTTAATGTAAGAAGATGGCAAACGAGCTGGCGGTTCACCTAATGTTAAGCGATAACCGCCGCACAAGGACATATGCAACACCCATAGGGTTGCAGATGCGTTGCCACGTTGCGTTGCCACTGCGAGGCAAGTGGGCATCTAAGGTTTTCCTTTCTCCTGCCCTTACCCACCTAGGTGGGGGTCGGCACAACATGTGAATCATTTTGTTAATGATATTAGCTTGTTAAATGAAACTAGGTAGTTTACGTAAACTAGGTTCATTATATTAAATTAAGAAGTCGATATTAACTTGATTTTTTTACGACGGGTCGCCTACCTGACAGCAGGAACTATCCATCGCTCACACAAATACTTTTCCCGTGTGGGGATCGAATCCACGATCCCCGAAATCAATAACTTCTTCGCCACCGATGATATCCAAATATATGATTACAAGGCTTTGCCAGTTTCAATAACGCCTAACTCTGCACGTAAAAAAATAATGAAACGGGAAAGTAGTTTTATAAGATGTGACTTGGAAGACGACATCATAAGAGTCGCGGGGAACCGGTGGATGCAAATGGCAGTGTCGTTCGTTGTGGCGTTCTAAGGGGGAGGCCTATGTTCAACAGTGGACGTCTTGCGGCTGATGATGATGTTGATGATGATGACTTGGAAAAATGACATGTTTCACGCAACATGGATGATATAATCTGAAGGCGCAACAGTCTTCGCTGTTGCATGAACGGGAAGGTCCGTCCGAGTAAGTACCACGACCTCACAGAACACCGGCGTGAAGTGGAACTATCATACTTCCGCGTTCCGTCTGGTGAGTGCGGTAGCCGGGGCCCACTTTATTAAAAGGTGGCAACGCATCTGCAACCATACGGGTGTTGCAAATGTCCATGGGCGGCGGTTATCACTTAACATCAGGTAAACCACTTGCCACCTTCTCAAATTAAAGAACAACTTATAAAAAACATGTCTTGAAGCCCTGACTACCAAAAGTCAAACGAAGCTTTTGAGTTTTTGAACCTTATGGCTTATCTGTCAGAGAAAAGTAGATTCACCGGACATATTTTAAATAATGCATTCTTCTTCTTCTCTTCGTGTCGATGGCAATACCTATTCACACGGTATTGGCCCAAAATTCAACCACATGAATTGCAAATGCATTTATACCACAATTATGACATGAACAAAAGCATTCCAATGTCAGTGTATTTGAAAGATATCTAAGTAATAAGTGGAGCAGTGAGCATACAAATTTAACAGATAAGGCATTTCTTATAATCTAAATGTGTTACACACTTTGTTTTATTTAGCCAGAGATATTAAATATGCTTAAAACAAATAATGGATAACAAACTAGGCGAAACACTTTTCAAATATCTTAACATCATAAAAAAAATCTACAAATTTTAATCATAAAAAAAAATAATATTAAATGAATCTATACAGATAAATTAAAGTGGAGAGACTGTTTGTAATATTAAAAAACCACTTTTTACTAAATTTATATGGATGTATACACGGTATATATACCAAAATATTCTTTTTTAGAATTTTTATCTGTCTGAATCTCTGAAACGGCTGGACCGATTTGGACGGGACTTTCACTGGCAGATAGCTGATGTAAAAAGGAGTAACTTAGGCTACTTTTATATAAGATTTTTTTTTAAATCTATGCGGACGAAGTCATGGGAACTGCTATTAATCATAAAAGAACAGTTAATTGTAAAAGTGGTTAAGCCACTCTGCAGCAGATACTGCTGTATGAGCAGTCTTGCTTGGAAAATTGTGTGATGTATAACAATTGGTGCGATGTGCTAATATTATGTCATGGTTCCTTGTGACTTATTATGTCCAGTGACACAACCAAATCTAACTTAACTATACTAATTTACGATTTTAATAACAATAATACATAATTTTTAATAATAATAATAGAGCCGTGATAGCTCAGTGTCCGGGCACCTTTAATTTAATTTACTCGAGCAACTTGTTAATTTTAATGTGCTGACTTATCACATACTGCCCGGTGAAGGAAAACATTGTGAGGAAACCTGCATATTTATAGGCTGTTACTTTACTTTTTTTTCTACATTATACATAATTTTATGCCCTACTCCAAGGACGAGCAACACGCGGCCCCTTAAACATGTTTATGCGGCCCGCATTTCTAAAATTGAATTTATTTTATCGAATTTCTGCCATCAATATATAGTTATAAAATTAATTATAATAAAATGGTAGTACATACTGTACCAAGATATTTTTTGTTCGTTTTTCTGTTCTTTTCTTGTTTGATTTTACCTTGCATTAAAATTTGTATATGAAATCTTAACTTTTTTTTTATTTTATATTTTTTATTCTAATATTTATTATAAATAAAGTTTCGTAAATTATTATGTGCGGCCCGCTAAAAAATTTGAAATTTAATTTGGCCCATTGATTAAAAAGGTTGCTCACCCCCTGCCCTACTCAATTTTATTACAAATTATAGCAATCAAAATATTTACATTATCAGTAAAAGTATGTAACAAAAGAAACTTAGCAATAACTATAAGGTGAACCCTTCCTAATTTCCAAAAGCAGTTATCAAAACTCAATTAAAAAATTGTATCATCATCATCAGCCCTTATGAGCCCACCCAAATTCATTTAAAAATATGAATTCTGATCTATTTATACCCATGCTATTCTTAATATTAGTTGCCAGTAAGTGTTTAGATAAGGCCTCATGTGAGGAATCAATCTCATCTAAGTGCATGGCAAAATGCCAAACATATTTCAGTTCCACTGTAATGATAGAGCTGTTTGGTGTATAATCTAAAGTCAATACCCTAATAGGTATTAAACATTGTAAACGAAAAGTTGACTACATCATTTTCGAACTTCTTTACAAAGTCATTAACTATTACTTAAATATATTTTTAAAGTAAATGTAAGCTTTAATTAAGTCCTCCCACGGACTCAAAATAATTAGATCTAATGATTATAAATAAAGCTTAGGTAAATGTTTTATTTAGGACATTTACTATATTAAACTTGGCACTGCATTGCAGACTTGCATTCAAGGCAAGGTTGTTGGTAACTAAGTTACATAAAAGGAAACTAGACACATACATTTTAATTTGTTTCAATGTCGTAAATAACGTTTTGCTTAATCATATTTAGGTCAACAAGGTCTTTTTAATTAATTTTTGGTTACTTGAATTAAGATCCTATTAGTTATATTTTAAATAAGTCATTGACCATCATACGGACGTTGTTATGGGCAACTTCCCGTTACAAACTATCCAATAGGTGACTCATTTATAGAATGCAAACACAAAAACAAATAGGACTATACTTCGCATATTGTCGACGTGACAGTTTTGCATAATAGAAATAAGCACGTAACAAAAACAGTATATTTTAAAATAACTTATACTTAATATATCATTCAAAGATGCAAACCCAATGCGCTAAATAATTCAAAAAATTTTACTCACTTTGTACGGAATCCAGCGGTTCCATATTGAATGAAAACTTCACTTGTTTTCGGATGCATTTCTCTTGCGAACGCGTACACAACTCGAAGGCTACTCGGCGGCATCGTGTTGGGTGAAATTAATTTATAAGGCCGCGTATCGCTCAGTTACAATCACTTGGAATCAACAAACGAGAATTCCACATTCCCGCTTTGACAGCGGCGAACTTCAACTGAAGCTAAAGTTAAATGCCAAATGTCAACTGAACACTATTACCCAACCATTTTAGATTGACTACACGGAGGTAAGATATTTCCGAAGAGTCAGTATTAAAAACATACTAAAAGAATTGTGACAGAGCAGATTCGTGTACTTCGTGTTTTTGCCGGTTTCTTATTTATTACAGTGTTACCAACTCTCGAAAATATTTGTCCCTAAAGGTTAAGTCAAAAACTCCCAAAACCCCCTAATAAAATAATAATATAAAAAAATAAACAAATAGGGCAAAGATTTTTACCTCAATTTCCACATGAATTGAAAAATAAAGTAAAAATGTTGGTCTTATAAAATGTGTTTAAACATAAATTGTATGAATTTTAATAATTTAATTGTATAAAAAATTGTCTGATACGATTTCTTTCCAAAAATGAGACTCATAATGAATGAGAAATTTTAATCACTTTTGGCTCTTTCTTTAAAGCCTCATTTATATTGGTTAACGACAGTGGCGAGGAGCGAGAACAAGTACAGAGGCCAGTGGTGGGCACCGGACAAATGGCTGTTTACACTACAGCAAGTATAGTGGCGTTTCTATGTCGAAATCGAAATGGAGCAGCAATACGTGCAAATATTGTTGCCTGTTCCCAGCCACTGTACTAATCTGACTGTTTACACTACGGCACGTGACGAGTCAAGTGCCCCCTGGAGGTTCAGGGGCGCGCGAGGGTGAACTTGCGCCAAAACCACCAACTCGCTACTGTCCGACGGCTTACTTACTCACTTTTCCGCTTTACCAAACACTTGACGAGTGTATTCACCACTATTGAATGCGTTTTGATGGACACGTTTTATCTCTACACTCCATAGTTCAACATTCTTAGTAATTTAAAACCGTGTTAGATGTTGATCGGGGAGATTGCTTTAGTCTAGGCCCTGTATTTTAATACCCTTACTTTTTTTAATTAAAGAAAATAAACGAAATAAAACGTAGGGAAAATATCCTAAAAATATAACGCCCTTAAGAAAACCAAAGCGTTTGTTTACCCCCAAAAATTGGGGGGAAAACCCTTAAGTTGGCAGCCCTGATGTCTTAATTTAGTTTTGACGCTGCATTTTGAACTCAACAGTCCAAGATAGTAGAAGATAATAGCGTTAGAGGGCGCTGCAATAACTAATATTGCTACTCGATGTGAGATGGCGCTTAAAGTAAAGTGGCGACGCGTTCGCTATTGTGTAGCACCGCTTTTATCTTGGCTTATAGCCTAACTCTCACCGGTCTAGCGGTACCCTAATATTGACAAATTACCATAGCAACGAGTGGCAATAAAAGATTATGGTTTTCTCAACTCGGCTTGTTCTTTGAACCGCTCCTTAAATATTCCCTCCTGCTGGCTCCCAAACTGGTGACCCCGACGTGATTGCACATGCAATGCACCCGAAGTAAAACTTAAAAAAAATAAACATTCTTGATGAAAGATACGATACTACGTAGTTACATATCCCGAAAATATTACATCTAGGCCTAGGTGCAGTATAACTAACATATTTAGTGTAATTGAGTTACAAAAAAAAACACTGAAGCAAATTTGAGGAAACGAAGCATCTACACTTGATTATGAAATAAGCAGAGATAAAGAGAACAAGTCGATCGGGTGCAATAAATATTAGCTATTCTTAATTTGTGCGGTGGAGGTAACCGTGTAACCTTTTTATGGTTGACAACGCATCTTCAACCCGTCAAGTAATTTAGATTTAGATGTCCATGGACGGTGGCAATTACTTTATATAAGTTGAACCGCCTGATAGCTTGCCAACTAAAAAATTACATTTACTTTTTATATGTAACTATCTATAATTTATGTAATATCTATTCACTCTCAAAAATAAAATAAGCTTTTAAAATATATTGGCGGTGGCCAATACGAGTGGCATCGCAGTGTAGGACGACCCCCCCACTAGATGGAGTGACGACCTGTGCAAATGTGCGGAAAGTCGATGGATGCTGGTAGTTCAAGATCGTACTTCGTGGCAGTCTATGAGGGGGGCTTATGTTCACCAGTGGACCCAAATAGGCTGAAATGATGATGATGATGATGAAAATATATTAATTTTAAATTATTCGTATAGTGAAATAAATATATTTGTATAGGATATTTATTCTTTATCAACTATATAAGTGCTTATAACTATGTGATAAACCGCCTGTAAACAACTTTCGACTAAATCATCGGACTAAGATACAAGAAAATAAGCTGCGACCAAAATATTAATATTCATTTAGTAACTCGACAGATGTCGTTAGTGACGCATGAATTGGACAATAAACTGGCACGCTACACTGCATTAATTGGTGTTTGGTTCTCGGCCAAGTCTCAGTAGTATTTATTTATCTTATCTTTTATTTTTATGTACTCTATGCCTTACTTATGAACAGTTATCGCTGTCGACATGATCTGACGACTCTGGACTTAGGATTGCCCCAGTTAAAAAAAGCTTGTAATGAGAAATGACTATTTTTCAAGATAATGTTTACTTTATTGTTAAGCATTCATTTTGCTATCTGTGTACCATTCCGGTTAGTTCGTGAACAAGGTAGAAAACGAGGATCACTAGTGATGTTAAAGTGATCAACGTTTACCAATTGTTATCAACAACAGCTGAGTGTTCTTGCTGTTTGTAGCCATATTAAGGATGGTGGGCTTATTTAATATGCAAAATATAAATGCTTCGATATTTCACGGGTATTCTGAGTTATTTGTACATCCCGAACGAGCCGGCTCATTCTTGCGGCAGAGGCTCTACCGTAGTAGAGCAAACGTCTATTTAAAATTGTTTGAAGTATTTCCGAGTAATTCAAGCATAACTCTTCTAAATCACTCGCACAGATCTAAGTCGTTTGATGAGACCCCGTAAAGCGCTGCACATTTGCCGGAATTTTTAAACTGTGTAAAAAAAAGAAAAACAACAAATCATGTTTGTGGAGACGCTCATTACTTCTGGAACGGGCGATTAGCGGCCCGTTTCGGCAGTGGCTCTTTTAAATGCCTCCAATCGTTCCAACAGCGACGCGGCGTGACGTGGGGAGAAGACAGTCGCCTAATAATATCTCTTCTGTTGCCTTAATTCGGATAAATAAAGACACATGTCCTCGTGTCATCGCTAATTGATTTAAGGCCGGTACTAAGACGTGGTATTTGTTCGAGCAACTACGGTTTTTCTGTGACTTATTGACGTTATGAGTTTCATCCGGACACGCTATGACGCTACGTCGGTCCCGAAACTCGTAAAAAGATTTTTCACGAGTTTAACAGACCACATACTTCTAGGGATTAGCGGCTATGGCATATGTACGTCTGATGTACAGCCCATGACCTCGAAGCTTAAAACTTTTTCAACCTTATCATAAAGATATATAATCTTGGGCACAAAATGAACGTTGGCGACCGTTGCCTGTATCATAGTACATCATTTGCACCATCTACCATTGTCCAAAGTGATATACTTTTAATCTTAAAAATGTCTGGGAGAGATCACTCTTTAGCGATAGGACCATCATATTGTATCTACCTCCAGTTACCTGAGTTTTTCTTTTCATATCATTTCTTTTTATGCTTTTGTGGTGGTCAATAAAGCATATATGCAATACTACGCTCAATAACTATATTAAAACACTCCAAGAGCAATTAATTAATCACCAAGCCACTGATTGGGGTTCGAATGCGGCGGACGCGTAATTGCGCTAATACATTCGGTAATTTCAGATGCTCGTTCGTTAGCCGCTTCGGATCCGAGAGCGATATTTCGGAGCCCAACTAATTAGTGCACGCGTCACAGCCGTCCGTAGCGGGGAATGCGGGCACATGCGTGCGTAAAGAGCAATTAATTAATGACGGATCTTCAGATTGATGCGAGGATTGATATAGCACTGAATAACTGTTTAAAGACACGTGATAGCTCAGTGTCAGGGCGCCCGCTTTTAATTCAATGTACTCGAGCAAAAGTTCAAATCCCGGTAGCGACTTGAATTTAATTTTGAATTTTTAAAGCGGTGCTCAGCGGTGAAGGAAAATGTCTAGAGGAATGTGTATATTTTCGAAACAATCACAACAAATATCTCGAAGATGTACTAAATTTGCCTATCCGCAGTGGGACCACGTGTTTGACTGTGCCCAGCAGTGGGACACGTAAAGGCGTGTATTATTTGGAGATCATTTATCGTAGAGTGAATTAAACGATGAGATACATGGGGCCCACTGTTTTGAAGGTTCGCAACGCATGTCCAACCCCTCATGCGTCCTAGATGTCCATGAGAGGCGGTAGTCACTTAAAATCTGGTTCACTTGATTTTTAGTGACTACCGCCACTAAATTGCTAAAAGCTTGCTTGCCAGCTTTTTACCGTGGAAGCTTCGCGGAACTGCTTCGGCTGTTTAACGAATGGGCCGACTCGTCGGGGGAAGTACCACGGCGGCACAGAAAATCGGCGGCAAGTGGAAGTATTCTATTTTTGCATTTTTCCAAGTTTTAGGTTACCTGTAGATTCACATATCTTAATTTTTTTACGCTCAAGTTTTCTCCCGATATCTTCTTTTGCTGTAGATTACTTGATAATAAAGCATTAAAAAGTGAAAATAACTTATAGAAGCCGGTATTTTAACTCGGGTTGCTAGGAAATTAATACGAGCCTACTGGACACAGCTGTACTACATGTTCATATGTATACTATTTGGATCATACAATATGGCTCGAAGACTCAATAAGCAATGGGGAAAATATGTTCTCGAGTAATAGTCTCGTACTCGCCATCGCATGTAGGACTACCCGCCACTAGATGGAGTGACGATCTGTGCAAATGTGATATATAAGTATTTATATTTTACGTTACAGCTTTCGGCAGCTTTTGCGAAAACAGTGTAAAATGGTATAAATTAATTTTGTATTTTTTCTTTAATATTGCCACACTCAACTGGTGGTAATCAGATTTTATACACCAAAAATTCTGACAAAATTAAAACAATATATCCATGAAAGAGTCGTGAAGTAGAGTTGATTGAGAAATCCTTTATACATCTTTTTTTACATTCTACATATATCCCTAAACTAGGTCTGAGACCTCGAATATACGACCTTTAACAATTTCTCTACCGAGAACTTGTTAAAAATCGTATAATTGACAAATTTTTTACCAATCTATGGATTTGGTCGCGTTTAATTTCTATTCAAACCCTTAAAGTTTTGGGAATCACAGTATCAGCACATGGGACATGCTTAGAACTTTCACTTAAGGAATTGAAACTCACACCACCTACTTCGGTGTGTGTATTAATTCATAATATACTCAACCGCTATCTAACCAATGCACTAGCATATAGGATAATTCACATTACAATTATCAGTATATATTGCTAGAAAGCGATAATTTATAGCCGCGCACGCCTATTAGTTTGCCGTAACTGTTATGCGGCTATAACCATCTAAATTAATTTTGCAACGATGCGATAAAGCGGATTGAGTTTTCAAAAGCAGCTACGATACAATGTCTCTTGAACAGCTGAAGCGAAGACGGCCCGGCTATTCCTCATCGTTATCTGCGTCGATCCCACTTAGTGCATGTACTGTGCGATAATTATCTCGCTATAAATACAACGAGAATTAACGGAGAGGACTGGGACGGAGAAATTTATTGCTTTCGTCTATGCTTTTGTGGGGTTAATTGAGCTACTTGTAATTATTCAGTTAAAAGGCGTAACTTTATTAATTGACTATCGCATTTATTCTGCTATTGGGTCATTTTTTATTGTTTATTTATGTCTATACGAACTTGCTTAGTACTAGTTTATTGTAACGGAGTTACTGATCTTTAACAACATGAATGAGTACGATTAATTTCAAGTGTGTTATCGTTAAGAACGAGTAAACAATTAGGTTACTTCTTTCTTGCTCGGTCCCTTAATTCAGAGGATCGTGACCACATGACGTTCACCTCAACTGCGTGCGGTCGTAGGCGGTGTGAACAGCGCGTTACATGCCGCCGCCCACCGCGTTCTTCACTACTGCCCGGTTCCTATATTCAAAGAACGGCCTTTAGTTACGTAGCTTCGTAACTTTCATAACAACTTGTAGATTAAAGTAACGTTAGTTAACTCACTTAGTTAACTTCACTTTCCGTAGGCTCGTAAGAAAACTCCTCGTTTTGTTAATGTAGGAAACGGGCACGCCTTTTATCCACAAGCCGTTACGAAAGTTACGAAGCTGTGTAACTAACGGCCATTCGTTAAATATAGGAACCGGGAATACGTCAGCCCATCTTGGTGCCCTGCCTTGAGATGAGAAGAATCTGCTTCTCGAGACTGTGCCTTGAAGATCACATAATGTGTCCAAAAATGCAGAGGGCCCGTTAACGGCAAATTGAAGAGAGCCGCTTCGTGATGTTGAGGTCTTTTAGTATCGATTCTTTGGTTCTCCTGGCAGTCCAAGGAATACGGAGCATCCTACGCGAACACCACGTTTCGAAAGCATCGATCTTACAGCTATCACGGCTTCCTATGCTCCATGTTTCGGCACCGTACATAAAAATAGGGATGACCAATGCTTAGTTAGGTTACTAGTAAGAATATTTTCGTTTACCTGCGGATTGCAAAAGAATATATTTAGTCAAAATGAAACATTACACTTATGGCAATAATTATAAAAATATCGTAATTTCGTCGCATTTTATTCTAATAGACATTATTTCTCAAAAAGCTTATTGGTTAAATATTTTATTGACGTCCACTATATTAGAACCACGTAGAATTTTCTGGTGCTACATCAATGTACACGTATGTGAGTGTATCACAATTTTATTCAACGGGGAAGTAGAACACTAACAGAACATCGGCGTAGGTTATGAGTTTGTACAAAACTTTACACTTTCAAAGTCCTCTTAAACGTTCTGTTATGTACAATTTACAGTATTGAGTATTTGCGTAGGTCAGCAATTTAGAATTGTATAAAAACAGTTTCGATGCCCAAGTACGGCAGTCAACATCAAGCAGTCAAACTCTATACTCGGTCCGATAACAATAATTTTTATAACGTAGTTGTGTGTCAGAATTAAAGTTCCTTACAGCCAATAAAAAGTGTTTTTTTTAAAAAGGACCCACAGAGCGCCATCCTTACAGTTCGCAAAAGCATCTGCAATGAGTGAAAATTACATTTTTCGCACCTTCTCTGATAATGAAATAAATCATCTAAATGAAGAGGCACCATGCATTTCACAAAATCGTCATCGACCGGAAACGGAAGACGCGAGAGCTTACTTCTCTTTTTGATTATCTCTTAATATTCACTGTGATCTGATCGATCACAACATTGTTTATGGCCCATTCTATAGCTCAGCATATTTTCTTAATGTTATAACTTATATTACATGAATTTAACACTGGATGGGTTTTGACCCAAAGAAACTTTGGTTTTTCATTCATGTAATATTTCTAGTTTTATAAATACGAATTGAATAAATGAATTTAACTTATAACTTGTCGTTTATTATTCAGACAGCGGTCAGGATTTCATGAATAATTGACAATCGAGTGCTTACTATAATCGATATAAATATAAATGACAGAGTTCTGCCGTTGTGGGCGCATCACAGAAAAGCTTATTGGACATATTTCAATTAATTCAGTGAAGTTTTATTTCTTAACACTCGGCCGTTATCTTCCAAAAAAAATTTTAATGACTGTACATTAAATGAAGATATCAAAAAATGTGATATCTTCATTTAATGTACAGTCATTAAAATTTTTTGGTATTTTTATTATTCTGCACATAAGACATTATCAACAACGCAAATGAAGTGGTGGGTATCAGTCGATTCTTATTTATTTAAAGTATTAAAGTTAATTAAGCTTTTATTTTACTTTTCCAAAAGCAACAGTGTTTTTTTTTTACTTTGGCAAAACGGCAACTTACGTTATAATTTCTGCTGCATGATAAGACCAGCCTCACAAAACACGACGTTGCAAAACACCAGCGTTAAGATTTTCGCTTTTAGTTCGATGAGGGGAGAACTGTGAATCTTGCTCGCTAGCCACCTTCTCACATAAAAAAGACAGTCTTACTCAACTATCCCACACAACTACGGTATATAGAGATTCTATTAGGCTATACAATCATACATTGGTTAGCGATTTTGTGACTTTCCTTCTAAACGAATCGCCCCTTCGATCGATCGAAATCGACTCAGTTCTTGAACACACGAGCTCACACTTTTAAATAGGCACGGCTTTAATTGGAATTTTATAAGACGAAATGTAGAAAGACGAAAAGAAATATTGGAGGCGTTACCTGGTCTAGAAAAGCTAGAGACAGAAATGAATGGAAACAGCTGGAAGAGCCCTATGCGTCACAGGACACGCTGATCACTAAGCCGGAAAACCCGTTGTGTTAGATTTAAGTTTTTTAATACTTTTAGATTGTATTGTGTTTAGTCCTTCAGCAATAAAGGCTTAATAATAAAAAAAAATAAGACGAAATGAATCATTACCATATCATCATCATTTCCACAGGATACCATGTTTTAGGCTACAGCTGAATATACGATTGAGAGTTTTTAAGTTTGCGTAATGGGGGTATAGGGCAAGGTGGGAAAATAAACGTTCAAAATTATTTCTTTTCCTGCGAGAACTACTTTCCTTAACTTCTTGATAGTTGGAAAATTTCCTTCCACGAAGCTCTTTTTAGGGTTCCGTACCCAAAGGGTAAAACGGGAATTATTATTAAGACTTCGCTGTCTGTCTGTCCGTCTGTCAACAGGCTGTATCTCATGAACCGTGATAGTAAGACAGTTGAAATTTCCATAATTGATGTATTCCTGCTGCCAATATAACAACAAATACTAAAGCCCGCATTGTGTGGAACAGTCGGTGCAACACGGATCTTGGGTCTTTGTGCAAGAAAGGATATCTGTACTTAATTTTACTCTTCATTTTTCTTTTAGAGCTTACTAGCTTTTCGCACGCGGCTTCGCACGCTTTGAAGACCTTAAATAAATATCTTTCTTTAAAAATATTTTCCAATAAAAAAATAGCCTATGCCCTTTCTCAGGCTCTAGACTATCTGTGTACAAATTTCATTTAAATCATAGTAGTTTTGGCCTGAAAGCGAAACAGACAGACAGTTACTTTCGCATTTATAATATTAGTATGGATTTTAAGCGCTCCAGGATTGTTGCGTAGTGTTCTCCGGTCCGAGACACCTCTATCCTCATAATCGATCAGCAATCTACATAAGTCTTACGGTTGATCGAGATACTAAATGGTTTTCGGGTGTGCTGGACCCTATTTAAGTCAAAGTTAAAGCCAAGATTCCTTCATTCATATAGGCTTGTTTTAAACTCTTCCCGAATGTCAAAAAACTACCACCTATGACTTTCCTTTAACTTTCTTTATCGCTTTCCTTTAATGAATTTCTTCCATTTTTTCACTGTGCACAAAATGTGAAAGGATACAGTTTTACAGGTTTGATACGTCAAGGATGAGGGGTCTGTCTATACTCGATTTCAGATTTCCAGAAATTCAATCTTTAGTAAACTTAAACTCGTAAGTCGTCTAAAGCAAATAAAATAATCAATCATGCTATCTTACAATTGTTCATACGTTCACCGATTAGTAATTTTCATTAAAATACCCTGGTTTGACTTGATCGGGACGAATGATATACCAGCATAATTTGACCCGCACTATACTTTTGAGCCTGAAAGGAGCCTTTGTATTTAGAGAAAAACGTGCTTTACGTTAATGGAGCAGGACTCAAAATCGGACGATCGATCGATACACTCATTACACGTGGTACGGTAAACGGTGAATTTAAAAATCGATGTCCAATTATAATTGAACGCTGGTAGTAGAGCATTAAGTTATTTAGTTCGACATCGGTAGCCCGTCAATTATGTAGTTTCATATCGTAGCTTTAAGTAATTCTGTGGCGGCGGGGCGATTAAAAGGCATTGTTGTCTAGAGATTTTATTAGACAGCTGCCATTTCTCTCACCGGACAGTGACTTAAATCGACATTCATGGTCTTCAACTGCACTTTCGATCAAAAAGAAGCGATTATTTTGCGCACAATTGAAATTGCGCGGAAACTTTATGGCAAAGTTCATGTCGGCCGAGTGACGTCTGAAAGCATTCTTCTTGTATCGTATATTAACTGATGTTTTTGCTTTCAGTCTCGAGACTAAAGCTTCATCTGATGCAGAACCGGTGGGCTAGCCAGAACCCACGGGTTTGGGCCCCCCGCTGTGGGTAGGGCCGCGCATGTGCTCATGCGTGCGTTTAACTATGGTATGTCATCTAAGGGCCATCGAGGTTGCGGTTCGGACCGGCCCGATGGCCGTCGACTGTGTTTTTAGCTAATCAGTGGCTGGGGGCGGTGAGAACCGCCCTGGATCGCGGGTGTACCTTGTGTACCCGTTGTGTTGGTCTCGCCGTGCTCGGAGGCGACGGCGAACTATTGTGTTGTTTGTAATCCGGCGGGACCGCCGATGGTGTGTCCGACGTATCTAAGTCCCCTTCCTCGACCGGGTCGATGAGGATGTTTCGCGGGCGACGCTTGTTGATGTTCGCGTTTGTGTCGTGTTGGTAATTTGCTGCGCTTACCACCGGAGGGTTGGGATGATGTTCAGCTCTACCGAAGAACCGTTTGGTCAGGTCTTTAAAATATTCGCGAATCGTCGGGAGTCTGTAAGCATTTAAACGAAGTACGTTGAACGAGATAGCGTAGATTCTATGTTAATGTAAAATTTAACTAATTTCGAACATAAAAAGAGAATGAAAGGAATGTTTATTCGGCGCATTACATTAAAAACAGGAAAAAAATAAATTAAGGAACGAGAAAAACACTAAGATCGTACAAATGTATACCCCATAAAGGTTTCCGCTAATACTTCAGAAGCTTAGCGTTTAGCTCCATGCATACAGGCAACAAAAATAAAATATAACGAACAAAATTAATAACAAAAATTATGACGTATTCACGACACCGAAAGATCCGATAAAGGAAAACTGCGATATGACAAATTATAAATAACATTATCTATAAAAACGACAAAATTATCATATCTTTGTATGGGGCTATCTTTGTAAGGCTCGACTTAAATACTTTTTATTCTGTTTTTTAATATTTTTTGTTATAGTGGCAACAGAAATACATCATTTGTGAAAACTTCAACTGTCCAATTATCACGGTACATGAGATACAGCCTGGTGACAGACGGACAGATAGTAGACAGTCTTAGTAATAAATAGGGTCCCGTCTTACCCTTTGAGTACAGATCCCTAAAAATAAGGAATGCCGCGAGTAAATTTAGCAAGCTTTATAGTTAATATGAGCGAACACTATTTTATGGTGGCAGGTTTTTCCGTGGAAGTGTCATAGCTGTGAATGCGCTACAGCCCTTGTCGATTCATGGACGGAGGATGTCGTTTAAGATCAAATGCCACGTTCTCGCAACAAAAAAAAAATGTTTGGGTTTCTAACAAGAATTCGTTTTTTAAATTATTTTTACTCTGCCTAATCCTCTTTCAATATTTCACTTCTATTGTCTTTATATGTTAAGTTGTTTGGTTATTTTTATTGGAAATAAAATATAAGAAATAATTCCATAACAAGACGTCATCAGTCATAGCAACGGGTTGAAAACGAAGAAAACGTTAATTATACAAATAAAACATACATTCATACTTAATTCTGTAAAATCTAAATCCAGCCAGATTTCACAATGATTGCATTAAGGTATGATTTCATAATATATAATGTACGATAATATGTAATGCCTATTACGTAAGCTGTGCTTCGAATTCGGAATGCGTTTATAATCTGTGTGTGTGTGGTCTATTCATACAATTAGTGCGCGGGAATTTAGTAGAGCCACAATAACAGACCTGCAGGGTATCACGACGTCGAGATTTATTTTTTCTTATGTGTGAACTGGCCTTTTAGAAATTATGTAACAGATAATGAAAAACAATTTTAAAAATAGTATTTAAAAATTATTAACCTATATCTATAATTTCAGGTACGAATGGATAATATGAATAAAAAGTGATATTATTTCCGGTAAGTTAAGTTTTACTTAGTTGAATGCCAAAACGCGAAAATTTTATAATATCTTTTAAAGATATTGAAATACATACAAACGATTGCATTTGTGGGAGTGGTCAAAGATGGCCAATTCGTTT
The DNA here is from genome assembly GCA_933534255.1 of Iphiclides podalirius. Classification (NCBI taxonomy): domain Eukaryota; kingdom Metazoa; phylum Arthropoda; class Insecta; order Lepidoptera; family Papilionidae; genus Iphiclides; species Iphiclides podalirius. Next base: position 4,964,899 of record OW152838.1, on the reverse strand, counting down.
TTATTACGCCAGAATCTATCAGAATAAAGATAAAGTATTTTGAGTATACTAACATTATAAAGTTCAAATGCTGATTGCAGGAGTAAAAGAACGGCAGTAGTACAGGTTAAATTGAGGACATAATTCTCGTCTCGAAAAATTGGAGCGTCTTCTTAATAGCTGCATTAGATTTATTTTCGGTTTACGCAAATATGACCATGTATCTTCCTACCGTCGCAAGCTTAACTGGCTTTCCATTCAACAGAGGCGCTGCTCTAGAATTCTATTAACATTGTATTCTGTATTATTTAATCCTAATTCTCCTTCATACCTTAAGGATACCTTCCATTACCTTCACTCTGACCCTGACAGAGTATCTCGTTCCATCAACCAACTTAAGATTCACATTCCTCAACATAATACAGGATACTTTAACTCCTCTTTTACCGTTCAAGCTACACTCCTCTGGAACGCCCTTCCCTGTAAGATCAAAACAGCTCCAAATAAGTATATGTTCAAAAAATCAATTCGAGAATACTTGTTAAATCATTGACTTTGTATCACTTAGTCCATTTGTGTTTTTATTATCCGTTTATGTATTTATGTCTATATATATATATATATATATATATATTTATGTATATATTTATATGTATGTATCTATATATTTATTTATGTTCATATGTATGTATTACATTCTATGGCACATTTATTAACTTAAATTTTTATAGTTTCATTTAGCACCTACCGTCTACTTTTCACCATGACAAGGGTTAACTGGTAGAGAATGCAATTAGGCATTAAGTCCGCCCATTGTAGCCTTTAGCTTAAGGTTTAACAATGAAGCTTAAATAAATAAATAAATAATTTGATCACAAGTGTTTCTATGTTCTTCAAATATATGGTCCGTAACCGTGTGTTTATCGTAGTATTAGGTAAGCTAAATAGCTCGTACTGTAAATCGGATAAATTTCCGATTTAATTCTTTATACATTCTTCAAAGAACGAAAGAAATTTCAGTTCCAATCGTTTCTAGTGATATATAAACTGGATAGATTACGTCGCTCACACACACACTACACAGCGTCCAAAAAAAAGCGTCCGCATAAAAACAATACCTCATAACGTTTGCCGCAGTTATTTGCGCGTGTATATAACGCCGCTAAAACCCAAGATTAAGCCATCAAAGCTCGAATTAAAACGCCCAAGAGCTTCGAAAACTAAATACGTGCAGACTGGTAACACTCGCGGGCTCCAGAGAGCATCGAGTCGTAGAATGGAAACACCATTAGCATAATCAAACCGCTCCGCTAGCTGGTCTATACCTTTTACGTGCGAGTTAATGCTCGGATGATATCACGATTTCGAAAGCGCGCCGCTTCACGGTGGCCCTGGTCACACGTGCATCCTTCTGAATCGGTGTGCGAGCGTAAAACACGAGCGGGTCAGTCGAGGTTCGAATCCGGCTGCAGCGACACGCGAAATAATAATAATAATCCATACTACTATATTAATAACAAAAAGTTATGGGCAACAATTCGCGATATCGCTTTCACGAGTAATACAAAAACATCGCCTAATGAGCATCTCTCAATATCAATCTCTCCGGAACGATCTGTTAATGAAATAAATGCCTACTTTGCTAACGTTGGTAGTGAGAGTTAACGGATAGGATTGAAATTAATAAAACTACAGTAGATCTTAATTATTCAGAAATATGTATAAATGATTCATTTGTACTGCTGGAGACTGAGGAGGCTGAAGTCGAAAGACTTATATCAGGTTTAAAAAGAGATGTTCGGTGGGGTGGGATAAAATTTCAAATCAGTTACTAAAAACCCATAAACGATTTTTTGTGCCTTCCTTAACACACATTTTTAACAATTGCTTCCGGCACGGGTCTTCCCGAAAGTCTTGAAAAGTCAATAATTAGTTAGTCCCTTCTACAAGGTTGTATTTTAATTGTATTGTAATTGTATTGTATTGTAATTATAGACCAATTTCAATCCTACCCTCTATGTCCAAAATTTGGAAAATTTATTAACTCTCGCCTCCTTAACTATCTCGAACATTAAAATATAATTACAGTTAACCGATTTGGATTCATGTACGGAAAATCGAAAAGTGACACTATGCATGTTGTTATAGATTACGTTGTAGAAAATCTAGATGACAAGAACAAATGTATTGGTATCTTTCTCGATTTAGCTAAAACTTTTGATACTGTATGTATTCCTGTACTCCTGGATAAGCTATACCTATTTTAGGTATCCGTGGTACACAGCACAAACTGTTAAAGGACTATCTATCGGAAAGATGTCAATGTGTTGCGATGTGAGTGTTGCAGGATGGATGTTTTGCAAGGCAGTGTTTTAGGTCCAACACTTTTTCTAATTTATATGAAATTACTTCATGATAGGGTTGTCCTACGCTGATGACACAGTCTTATTATTTTCTTGTAAATCCAAAGGTGGGACCTACAATGCAGCGCAAAAGGGATTTGATATGGTGTCGGAATTCGTACCACCAATTCTTTGAAGTCAAGTACCATACATGCACCGCCACAGTGAATAAACAATGCTGTTGTGAACATTTTTTGCGGGACGGCGCCGAAAGCCGAAATACAGGTTCTCAAAACCTAGTTCGGCGACGGATGCTATTGATCTATTGTACTTATTTGTAACATTGTTATGTATTAGCACTAAGTCTAAAATTGTATAACTAAAAGGAAATAAACTTTATTATTACTTTAATAATATTATAAATGCTAGAGTAACTCTGTCTGTCTGTCTCGCTTGCACGCCAAAACTATTAAACCGATTTAAATGAAATTTGGTACACAGATAATCTAGACACTGAGAAACGACATAGGCTATTTTTAATTGAAAAATTTTTTCGAAGAAAGATGTTTATTTAAGGGAAGCCGCTGGCGAAAAGCTAGTAATAAATATTTTAGGATACATTTTTACACAACGTTCTCTAGTCCCAAAACCAAACAACGCTTGAACTATGGGTACTAGATAACTGATAAACATACTTTTATTTTGTAAATAAATACATATTATACATATATTAACACCCAGACACTAGATAAACGCTATGTTCATCACACAATATTTTTCCAGTAGTGGAGATCGAACCCACACCCTCTGGCGCAGGAGGCGGTACACTACCCACTACAGCATTCGGGTCTTTTAAAGGAATTTCAAAGACATGGTAGTTTGTGTTTAGACTTTCAAAATTCAGTCTATTTATCCACCAATAGAGTACATCATCTAGATTTTAGCTTGTATACCGTGTTACCCATGAATTTGTAAATTTTGTAAACACAATTTCATTTTAATGCTATTTGAACTTATTCCTGGTGAGATACACCTTAATGTCAAAACTCTATCAACAGTTCATTTCTTGCGTCCTCACTAAGGAATAATAGGTAAAGAAATTATTTTGCGTTGTATTCCTGTATTGGTCGAAGTATACATAAATCACACATTCCGCCGACCTTAATTGCGCAGTAGGGGTGGGACAACCGACCGCACCGCGCCGTGAAATGGCATTAATAAAGTCAAAAACGAACTTATGGCTGTAAAATTAGTACAAAGCACTAAGAACCGATGATAAACCCTGGCGTGCTAACAGAGAGCCCATTAAGACCACCTTTCAACCTGCGCGCCGAGTAATAAATGAATAAAAACATTTTGGCCCCAGCAAACGTCGCCGTGCGGTCGGTCACACCCCGCCCCTGGTTGCTGCGTCGTAAATATATGTTATTACGGTACAGATTTGAATACAATTGGAGCACTAAAATTTTCTAAGCCGCATAATGGATACCGCGAGCGAGTGGCGTGAGTGATAGGTGGAAGCGATTTCGATCTATGCAAACTAGGTGCTTTTATAACACAATGGACTTTTTGATTGATTATAACGACTAATAATTATTTGTTAATGATAGGAGTTAGTATTATAATATAAAATAAACGTTACAAATGCTTGAATTGTGTGTTTATATTCAGCATTATTCAGTAGAAAGAAGAACCGAACGATTTACGAAATGCGAAATGGGAATTTGTTGCAATGTAATATTAATGAGAGGTATGGTTATTTTGTATGTCAAGTTAATTAAAACTAAAATTCTGTCTACACAGAGCTTTTGAGGGTACTTAGTTCTGTTAAAGAATTAAATTCATTACAAGCTTTACGAACTTTTTAAATGCCATCACCATTCACTAACTTACTCGCTTACTCTTATCGATTACACCAAAGCCCGCAAGCGGCGAGATGAAAGCCGGGCGGTGCGTTTGAGACGCGTATTGCGGCGCAATTAGGGCCCACAGTAATGAGTGAAGCGACACAGCCACCACTAATCGCCCCTAGAGGGCGCTAAAATGACCATTAAAGGGGTTCCGGGTTTCGTTACTTGTGTTTTTGAATATATGTATTTGTATTGTTGTAAACAAATTATTTTGCGATAAAATAGAATCCAGATTATAAATGACACTAATTTTTACGGATTTATCGCGTTTATTTTTAATTTTAATTCCCGACGTTTCGAACTCTTTACAGCGTTCATGGTCACGGGACAGAACAGACCATGAACGATGTAACATCGGGAATTAAAATTAAAAATAAACGCGATAAATCCGTAAAAATTAGTTTCATTTATAATGTGTAATCGCGTAAATACTAGAAATTATCAAGAATCTAGATTGTTAGATAAAAGTAAATCAGTAAGTCACATTAAATAAAAGTAATTTACAAATGCTATTGCGCTTAATTTTTTGACGTCCTAGTATCACATTAATCCGGGCTATAGTCAACTTTTTATATCAAAATTCAGGTAAACGTAAAAGGTCGCATTTTCATAATTAACAAAAAGTGGTTCAACGGATTAGTTTAACCAAAGTGCCCATAACAATTTTTTTTTTTTCATTTAATTGGGGAATTGATGATTTGCCGAGAAACATTTATATTTTTGCTATTTTCTTTTTGTTCATTTGGTCAGACCTGAGATAATACGTGGAGCAATCCTTTAGAAATACGTATACAGCGTGTCGTTACCATCGCGACAATAATTGAACACACATATAGGGGATAACTTTTTAAAGTTGTATTAAACATTTAAATTCTTTAAACATCAATATTTACCTCAATATTTACATTACTGAGTTATTAAATTTTCCAAAACAAAGAATTTTAGAACACCCCTTTACCTATAAAAGCGTAACGTAAAGTTCATTTGTAAAGGTCACAAAGCATATGAATGGGTTGAATGAATTTAAAACAGACAAAACATACTGTTAGAAGGAGAGGCTTGTAATACGACGCTGTGGCGCGAGTTGTATAGGATGTTACAAATTTTGTTTCTTTTTTACTTAATTAGTGTGTTTGAAAAATTATGGATTATGTTTTAACGTTAATATTTTGTTATGATTATTGGCAAGTAGCGTTAGACGTGTGTTCATTTATTGTCGCGATGTAACGACACGCTGTATATCTACTCCACTATACATCTCATATACTTTAAACGTTAAGCAGCAGATTATGATGCCTTATCTGGCATGAAGTAGTCGTATGGGACACGCTCATCTCTTTGATTAGCCTTGCGACGTTTTAGCGCCCTTAAGCTCGATCTTTAACCCTGAAGATGACTCGGGTATGATATGGATCCCCACCACTGTCGGAAGGTACTTAAAAGGCCCTTTCTTAGGTACCCTATGACGTTATAGTGCATTAAGACATAGCTCTATAGATATCACATCAAGTTAAAATAGATTTTCTATCACCTGTATGACGTAAAGCTTTGTGGAAATAATCCCAAGGTCATAACTTCTCCTCAAGAACTGTAAGACATGAGTTAATCAGGTCCTCTTCCTAAATAACTTCCATCAACAGGTACATAATGATTTCGTGTTTTTACAGAGATTACTGCATTTATGTTTAATTAAAACTGTTTTACGTGTTTTATCGCTTATAGTATGGTTTTTAGAGCCGCGATAGCTCAGTGTCCGGGTGCTCGCCTTTAATTGAATTTACTCGAGCAACCTGAGTTCGATTCCCGGTGCCAGCACCAATGAAATTGTTAATTTTATGTGATGACTTATCACGTGTTTCTCGGTGAAAGGCCGCGGTGGTAGGGCCACGCAGCAGCCTCGGCTGTTGCACGAATGGGCAGGCCCGTCCGGGTAAGTACCACGACCTCACAGAAGACCAGCGTATGACAAATACTTTCGCGTTTCGTCTGGTGAGTGAGGTAGCCGGAGCCCAATTTTCAAAAGTTTGTCAACATATCTGTCAGCCTCGGGTGTGGCAAATGTCCATGGGCGGCGGTAATCACTTAACATCAGGTGAACCGTCTGCTCGAATGACAACTTTTCGCATAAAAAAAAGAAGGAAAACGTCGGGATAACATGCATATTTTCGAAATAATAAAAAAAATATTTCCAAAAATATGTGAAGCCCTCTTTACAAAAGAGACCTTTGCCCAGCAATGAGACATTAATAAGCTGTTACTTTACTTTTTTATTTTTAATGTGGTTTTCGTTTCAAACAGTTTTTAAAGCTGTACAGACTGTCTAGTTATCGTGAACGCTGAAAAGTTCGAAATTTAAAATCAATGTAATACGCGGTAAGATCTGTATATATATAAGATAGAAATAGTTTTATTTATAAGACCCATCATTAATATATCTCGTTAAAATTCAACGTAAATGAATAAAACAAATAAACACCGAACCTGTAAGGAGAATAAAGTGAGTACTCCACTGATCGTACTATCACCGGGCATCACAATACGTTGTCATCGTGGTACGAAATGGACTCATTCAAAAGGTATTAATCGATTAGGAGGCATTTTGATGTCAATTTACACCTCGTGATGGTCCATGCAGACGTTGTAACCATTATTGATCGGTTCTTAACAAACCTTAACTTGGCGGTTTGCCGACTTTTGTAAACGATAAATTAATATCCGATGTACATTGCGCGTTTATCAAGCAACAGCGATCGGGTCCCCTCCCAAACCCGGCAGTGGGCCGCTCCTCTAACGCGCAGTGGTTAAAAGTACAATGTGGATTTGTGTTAGAAGCTTCGGAAACTTTTCCAAAGCTCAGATCTTAATGTGACAGGCGTCGATGACAGATGACCGTACCCCGGCTCGCGATCCGAAATCACGTCCCAATCTGAACCTTATTTATTGGCCATCGACACCGTTCAGTGTTGGCCGAGTGACGAAAAATGTATTCAAATTGAAAAGGGTTCGAAAGGCCGCCTAAATACGGAGGCGCTAAAAGGTGGTCCGTTGTATACACATATTTGTTCGGAGATGGCGAGGGGATGTTGACATTGCGATGAAGAAGTCGCTTCTCATATTGTTGTCTTGTTGCCGAACCGCTTTTTAACGTCGGAGTTTGGGAAGTAAATACGGTCAAACGTCTTAGACAAACAGATATTATTTAATTCCTTAGTATATATTTGTAAATGATGAAATGTTAGTTTTTACTCTTTTACGGAATAAGCAGAGTTAGCTTCCGTTATTGAACTTTCTCTGAAGTCTAATGGTGAAGTCACAACAACGTAATTTGACGTGATTTTTAGCACTAAATAATTTATTGCGATAAGTAATATTCCTTTCATGATAACGCTATAGAGCGTTGCAATGTCCATAATTAGATGTTTTTAGATTAGAGACTTAAAAGTCTAACTCATAAAATACTAATGCGATTCCTAAATTTTGTATATATCTACAAATATATTTTTAAGTTAAATATTGAGGATAATATTTTAAAACCCATTTAGAGTATTTTTCCTAAATTACGGGAACGCTCCTTGAAGCCTTCTAAAGATGCATTTTAAGGAAAATCTACACTATCAACCACCATCTTCGTAATTCGCAACTTTTTTGTGCCTCCTCCCTGAGGTATGGCTCGGGATTTTGATGATTGAATTTTAACAAAGTCGTACTTCCCCGAGGTATGACTTTATTAAAATTCAATTATTTTTTGGCTTACAATTAATCAACTTCATCAATGAAGGGTACATTTACCATAACTACTACTACTAACTTTAAGCTTGGTGTCAGGAATGGGATATGAAAATATATTCGATACATATTTATTAAAGAAAAAGTGTGTAGCGTCAACCATTTATTCAATTATTATCCTACACCACAGCCCCGCCGCGCTGACAAAAAGCTATTTAAGGCATTCATGTATTGTGATTGAGCCACATCAGTCGCCAACTTGATCATCTATCTATCACTCCCGGGCTCTGAATGATGACACTAAATAATCCCAAGTACATCGGTCACACTTAATTATGTGAACCCGTATTGTTGTGAGTAGGGTGACCAGAAAATTGGATCACAGTCACGCTACAATCCGACCGGTTTCAATAGGTACTTTATATATTCAATAGGCTTTGTTGGAAAGATTTGTTTACTAGCGATAGCATTTGACATTAGCTCTATAATACTTACGTCAAAATTCTGTCTCCAGTAACCAAATCAATCTGTAGATAGATTTTTGAAACCGGCCGTAATATTTTCGAGTGAGGGCCCCGGTAACTTCACTCACATAACAAAACGCAAAAGCACTCTCAGTTAAAGGCGATTTTCTGTAATAGTAAGGCACTCTCCTTAATAATCCTATGTTTGTGTAATCGCAGAAGCTGGTGACTACTCCACAAGTAACCAACAACTTCTAATGAATGAGTAGTTAGCTCTGGTAAATGTGAAATGTACTGAAATGTTATAGAATAACTAAACTTCATACGTGTTGCTTAAAGTTACGTTATAGATAACCTTCGGTACATAAAGAAAAACGGTAGGTACACAAGTGTAATAAACAATAAACATCGATGTCATTAGAAGCTGAGTGCATTCAAATGTAATATTATAATGCGTCTTTTTGTTATTCGTGTTCTAATGATTTTCGTTAAACCTCTCGATTTGTATGCATGATTGCGAAATTGTTTTACTGATGTCGTGACATATCGGTACCTATATTTCCGACTGAGAGTACGTAATTGTTTACGTGAACTTCTATACATAATTTATAAACAACTGTAGTCTGTTTCATGTACCTAAAAGTAAAAGAAATAAATAGAAGAGCGAAAACAGTGATGGTTGAGAGTTTTTACCGCAGATATGAAGAGCGGCTATTTGGCATTAAAAGAGTTACCAGAACAGAGTTGGAGTAGCACCAGAAATGATAAAAATATAAAGGTCTCATATTTATGACTTGGGAACTTTTTACAGTGTAACAATAGAAACGCTCCTGTGTTATACTATTCTCAAAAATTCCCTGCCCGAGATAAAAAATCGTGGAAACAGAACACCGCCTGTTGGGCTCTCTGTTGCACTAATGGGGTTGCTAAGTGACGCAATGGTGTCACCATAAAGTGTTCGACATTAGTATAGCATACCCTAAGAAACATTTAAATAAAATTGTATCGATATCGATTATCCATGTTTATACGAGAAAACCGCCTTCAATTGCAAGGCAATTCGCAATGTACTGTGTGATAATGTGTGATAGAAAAGTAAAAATAATAAGGCGTCCCGTCCATGGTTATGGCCAACCCACACCACACGACATCTGCGCCACTACAATACGAATGATTAGCCGTGTCTGATTTGTGTGGCAGCGGTGTCCTCACACGCCTGTCACCAGGTCGAGTGCCCTGCGGCCCGTCCACAGATTCTGGCTGACGAAAGAAGAGCATTGCAGATCGCAACGGTGTGGCAACAGCATTTTGAGCTAACAAAATAAACGTAAAAAAAACTTCTCTCATATATTTACTTATGTTAATTATATGTATTACATAATTATTTATGTTTATATATATTTATGTATGTTTATTATAGTTTGTTTTGTTATTATCAAGTTTATTAAGCACACCACCTCCCACTCTTCGTAAGTTTAATTTTCCTTGTCCTAAGGTTGTCTGGAAGATATCGCTCTTTAGCGATAAGACCGCCTTATTGCACCTAGTTTTTTAGATTTATTTTATATCAACTGTATGAAATTATTTGTTTTTTTTTTGGTAAAAAAACATTGCCTTCACTTTAGGATAACATTATCATGTGTTGTAAGGACGTTTTACAAACATAAATTGCATAAATTGGGAGGACAAACACCAAGATGCGAAACAACTATCTGTGGGTCGTACAAATAGATGTCCTGTGTGTTGGAATCGAACCCACGACCCCTGACGCCGACGCCAATACCTTGGCAACTGCGCCACGGAGTCATTTGTAGTGTCACGGAGGTCTACAATAAAGTATAAAAGAATAATAATAATAATCATATTTTCGTTTTGAGTTTAATATTCTTTTAATTAAAAGAATTTTGAACTTATGAAACTGTCCTATTTTAACGGGTTACGAGTATATATCGCGTTTTAGTTCCTGATGTTTTGAGAACAAACAAATTGAGATGGGGTCCCTATGCTCTGGCCTTTGCTCAACATAAGAACATCTAATTAGCGTTCAGCTGCTCGCCAAATTAAACTAAGTATGAACATAAATATAGTTAATCGACGAAAGTAACGAATGTATATTTTACTATCGTTAAAACATTAATGTGCTCAATATATAATTATAGTATTTACCATTACAAAAAGTTAATCTTAAATACAAAGAAGAAAAGTTATGAACAAGATAGAACTTGACGTCGGTTACTGTAATGGAATGAGTTTCTTCCTTTTAATTTTACTTTGCCTATGACGTATTTTATCCTTTGCTTAGTCAAGAAGGAACCTTAGAAATCATTTAATAACATAGAAGCTTCTATACGTGTGCCTATGCTCATTTTTTAAAACTGTTAAGAATACAGGCAAGTTATGAAGAAGAAAAAAAACGAAATAGTAACCAGAAACATCGTATTCAATTTATCTTTTATATATTGTAGTATACTTGCTACATTCACAACACATCTATACGTACAGAAGAAGCAGAATGTACTCTACACCGCCTCTAGACATTTCAAAATGGCTGCCGATGCAGTTGAGGACGATTCAATTGAAATTGCTCTATTATTCGAACGTCTTCGAATTCAGGAAGCTCTGACAGTTTATCGGTACAATTTGTACAAACTATACAACAGTATCCACATGACACAGTTACGTGTTGAGCATTTTTATAAGTTATATTTTTATAAGCATAGTTTGTAGCTATTAGCTTAATCTTTTCAAATTACCGTGGAATTCAACGCTGTTGGATATGTCGAGCCAAGAATAATGCCTGTAATAAGAGCAGGTAGAGATGACTTTCACATTTTTAAATACGCGCTTGTTCACGTCAAACATTATTTAAGTACAATAAGTTTATGTATTATTGTACATAATATGATATGTTATAATATAGTTTTATGTAACAACATTCGATTAGATGTCATTGATGGCGATGTCTTGTATAATACTATCCAACGCGTCTTCGATGCATTCTCACCTCAACAAAACTTAAATTTGGCCAAATAAACTGACGTTCACCTCTGATTGCGCCGTGGCTCCACCCTATACTTAACTCGCGATCTATTTGGCCCGAACCATTAGCGGAAGTGAACCCCACTACCGCATTATGATGCACGTCTGCACTTTCGGCCGTTAAAGCTCTAGCAAACGTGAACACGGAAACGTTTCATTGCATTAAGGACATCTCATTCGATGCAGTCATAATGATAAAAATTTATTTTCTTAACCGCGTACCGCAAACAAGGTTTCGAAACAAACATTTGATTTCGATAACAGGTTCAATATAGTTACAGTTTTATGTATATATTATGCCCATTTATTTATATAAGAAAAATTATGTTTATCAGTTATCTAATACCCATAGGCACGATATACTCTGTTTGGGACGTTGGTGTAAAAATATGTCGTTGCATATTTGATGAGATATTTCACTGTCATAGGGACATGTCCGCTTCACGCCACGATTATATAAAATAATAATAATTTCATTAAGATGAAATATGTATCTACCAAACACTCAAGGTTGACCTACAAAGAGGTAGGCATAATAGTTGTCCAGAGTCTACTATCGTTTACGACATCCGTACCGACAAACTTTGGCTGCACAGGAGGCGTTATGGTTGTCTTTGTGCAACATGTTGTGGGGTCAATCTCCACATAAGAGAAATATAGCACAAGTGGTTATTAATCTAGTTACGTGAAGTAGTATCGTGTTTAAACAGGAAAAGGTTCGAATACATCGACCATATCGAGAGCGCTGTCCTATCGGCGATAGTAGTAATTTCGGGTGCGGTCATTATAACACGTCTCAATTTAGTTTTAACACATAAATTGTAATAAGCAGAGGCGGCGGATGCGGGTGGCCGGGGCTGCCATCGCATTAGTGGCACACGTGGTAGGTGGTACAAATTCCCTAAATCACTTTGGACTATTTTTTCAAATATTTTTCCTTGTGTTTACGCAAATCGGCTTAAGATTGTTTAACTTTTTTCCTGTTCGTAGTGTATGTTCATCACACGTCTATCTCGTGTGGAAACGAAATTAATTTCATATAATAATATTTTTTTTATTATTTCAAATCTAACATCACGTTTTATTAAGCCATTGGCATTTCTATAGAAAAATCTTTTCCAACTATGAAGCTCTTCAGATAGCGAATGAGTAGGAAATTGCGATTGAACTAGATTGGTTCCTATATTATTTTTAACTGGACGGACTACTTTGTTAATTTAATCTCGCATACGTATTATTAAAAGGTCAAGTGAAATACAACGGCTAACATATTGCATCAGATATTAAATATAATATAGAGTCATTAAATAAACATTTTAATAATAAAAATATAATGTACGACAATCAACTTAATGTAATGGTTTAATTATTCGTAATTAATCAATCAAATGTTTTTTTTTTTTTCTATTAATACGTGCATATCGAGCCGTCAAAAATGACAACAGACTTGATAGGTTCGTTATTAGAATGAAGAAGGAAACAAAGTTGTCCCGTATCTTAAATGATATATGTCCTTTTGTTTTTATATATTTTTTATAGTTTTTCTATCCCACTTCGATCTAGGAGCGGAAGTGCGCATCCCGTGGGCGAATTGCGTCATTTGCGCCAACCCGTGGTGTTGGTCCGTTCCAATTTCCGTGCAGGTCATTACCGCATGTCTCTATTTGTGTTCGACACGTAGCGTGTGTGGCCGGTAATCGGCTGTCATTATTTGACGTCAGGTCGACTATTTAAAAAAAAAAGTTATGTCTAACGCCATCGGTCGTGTTCGTCCTAATTCGTAGGAATCTTCCCGCCGTGTGAAAAAGTATGGTTCAGGAGACACTGACCATAGACATGGTACGTCTATGAAGGAATGTTGGAATTCTTAAAAAAATCAGGAGTATATTTATACGTTCGTATGAATTACTCAGTGCTGCAGGTGATGGTGCCTTTGTTTCAAGTGCAAATATGATTTTTTTTTAAATACGCGTAAATAAAAAAAAGCACAAATTAATAAACAAGAGTCGCAATCACTGACGTCGCTCTTGCAAAGGTCTCGCACGCAATATACGGGCTGAAAATATTCATAGTCAACACTATAAGCGTCGCAAAGAACTGCCAATGACAACACGAGAATCACAGTCACCGATAGCTTGCTGACCAAACAACGTTTCTAATCTATCGCGTGTACGAATCTTTAAACGAGGTACGCCTTGCCTTAGGGCAGTACTTACAAACTAACGAATGACATAGTCATCAGCCGGCGAACTCCCTTATCGGACTTCGACACACGTAAACGACAATTCCCTTATCTTTGTTAATGTATCCACGTGCGTGAAGCTTCCACTAAGCCAAGCTTCCACCAATTTGTTAGACCCTAACTCTGTTTATGTAGAATCTAACAAACTGATGGAAAATTATAGCTTCTCCGCAAACTCTATACTAAATTAAGTTTTACGTGGTAAACAATATTAATGCGGAGACATCTACTATCAGTTTCCTAACCTGTCAACGCCTTTATTGAAAGTTTTATATAATAAAAGAGTTGTATGTTGTTTGTGTGTTGCTTAAATTCTTCTTAAATTATATAAGAGCACAAAATTTTTAAAACAATTTCTTAAACAAATGTAACCAAACATCTATTATTAAAAGACTAAAAAGTTATTGCTGGCAGTGTATGTTTTCATTTTAACATTATTTGATTACTCTATTACCTTAGGCGTCGCGGAATAATAAATTGACGTAAATAATGATACAAACTAATTATATTAAATGCATGCTGTCCATTTAGTGAAGCCGGAAATCGAGCATGATTGGCCAATCATGGTGCGGGAAAATGCACAATATGGCGTCTGTTCAGAATACGTAAAAGGAAATGACATTGACACTAATAACAGAATATTGAAAGCAAACCGGCGCGTCCTAATCAATTTTTTTACATGTTTCTTGAAATAGTTTGGTTACTCTAACTTAGAACGTAAAAACGTTGCTAAATAATTATTAATGTTCTGTTTTTGAGAAAATTCGTTAAATAGTTTAATAGTGTATAAATAAATTAATACAAATAGGTATGGTTCAATTAGTTTTTTCAGAATGATATATTTAACGATACATTTAAAAAAAAGTTTGTAACAATTAGTACTTCAAAAAGTTACGGAGATTTCACTTTTACGTTTCACTGTTACGGGATCCATAATGAATAATGTTATTTACACGACAACTTGAAAATCTCTTAGCGAAAGATTCTCTGTTAGAGCTCCGTTACGGTTAAAAAGGCAACATTTTTCAATAGGGAAAATTAATAGAACATAATGCTCTATTCTGGGTATCTTTATTCTCCAAAAATACAAAGAAAAAAAGGCTCGATTGAGTATTAGGACAATTCAGTCTAAATAATGAATTAGGATTTTTTAGTCATAAAAGTCAACCATCTGAAATTAGATTAATTCTCCACGTCGCCTGGGCCGTTCGAATTTCAAAATCTAGTTCGATGGAAATTGGGACCAAAATTATGTTGCCGCGTCATGACTTTGTGAATGTTGTTAACATTGAAATGAAACGGGTGCGAGGGTGAATTTTAATTAAATAAGGGGCGAATGGCGATTTCTCACTGCGGCTTTTCCACCTTTCGTTCTCTTTTCCGCCGGTTTTATGTGTGTTTTCACCTAAATGGATTTAACATAAATTGGTTGGTGTGATTTATTGTCCCAACCGATTAATTCACTGAGCGTAGGTATAGTGTTAATATTTGATGCAATGTGAGATATGTGTACAAGATATATTTATAAACACTGCTCTGTTTCTGTCTTTTCTGTGCTCTCTTTTTTCTTTCTCTTTTACGGTGTGAGTCCTTTTTTTGCTAAATAAATTTATTTTCTTTCTTTTCTTTTCTTTCTGTTGAAGTTAAGTTAGTTTGCTAGGTTCGAATGTGAATAGAAAGGTAAAATAAATAAGTGTAATATTTATAGGTGTTATTACTAATTGTGTGATGTGTCACACAAATAGTAATCAGAACACTGCGCTAAGTAGGCTCAATTAATTTTATAGTGCTCTAGGTTTTGAATTTTATGTAACCCTTTGACAAGTAAATGGTTTAGACCTTAAGTAACAGCTTAAATACGTTCCACTGCTAGGCATGGGCTGGTATTAGGGATTAGTCCGCCATGCGACCACACCACATATCTTCGACAAAATCTGTCTAAATTATTACTATAATCTAATATTATATCGAAAACACGCAGATTTCAACCCGATATTTTGCACCGCTAAGCGCGTCATAAATCAGCACTTATAATTCTAATAAGCCATTTAATTTGTGCCAGTATCGCGATGCTTACTCGTTTTCCTCGAGTATACTAAAAAGCGGTATACTAAAAATACTCGAGTATACTAAAAAGTATACTGAGTAGAAAGTAGTAGTAGTCGTTATATTTTCAAGCATGAGTTTCAAAAATTTCCATTCCTAATTACAGTAGGTGTCTGTCAGGATCTCTTTTAGTACACTTATTCTGTAGTATAACTACGCAGCATCTGCTACTGCTGCATTAAAGGCTTGACCTTAGCAGTACCTCACAAAATCCATGCTGTCTGATAAGTGAGGTGCCGAAGGGTCTATCCTTTTTACCCTTATATATAAAAATATACATCGCTGCCGTTTATATAAATTATAAGTAACTTTTTCTACATTGAATTTCTTGGGTTCATGCAATTAAACGCATGTCAACATTAGTATTAAATTATTAACTAACCATTAATTAGTTTAATTTAAATTTTAGGCACTTAAAGTTATTTCTGTATTAAATCCTTATTTTGCAAAGGCTAAGTAATGATTTACAATTTCTTGTACTAACGCGAATGGTAGATATATGCCTTGTTTTAATAATTCTTTCATTCTTTTTATTCCCGTTTAATTTTGGTTTAAATTTCCAACGTTTAATAAGTTACATAATCACGAGTCTATTCCAATAAAATTAAAAAATGAATAATTCCTAAATTTGCTTTAACAACTTTAAAAAAACTGATTCGTAGGTTCTAAGCTAAGAACGTAACTTTCGCTATACAAACGAATACAAAAATATTTTTAAATGAGAACTCACAACAAATATAAGTAAGAGACGATACTGTTTCATATTGAAACAGGATTTCTAAAGTAACGCAGAGCAATAAATAATAACATAATTTATAATACCAAGAGTTTTATTAATAAAAATATTGTATGTATAACTGTATACATCTATTGATAAGAAAACAATGAATTAAAACAACTCGAAGAAAAATATTAATTTAATACGCGGGCAAAGGTTCATCGAAAATAAGATTTATATGATATCGTAAAAGAGAAAAGGCTAGCTCATTGTTCCAACGAGCGGCAATCAAGAGAATTAACGCGAAAAGCGCGCGATAATTCACGTGGACAGTTGGTCGTTTAACCTCCGCGATCGGTTACGTGCCTCCCACGTCGCGAACTATGGATCAGCCGATGGACTACTAACGGGGGGGGGAAAAGGCAATCGCTGGTGACGGACGTCGCCGTCGCACCAATCGACGCTGAATAATTGAACGCGGCAGTATTTAGAGCCGCGTCTTCATCTCGATAATTAACCGAATCCCTCCCCTCCCGGGCGAGGCGTCCCCCGGGCGAGGCTAAATTAATCACCCGATCTCGCCCCCCGTTCGGGGGCCGGTCGGCGAGTCTCATTGGCGCGTCCCTTGTGGCGGGACGGCCGCGCCTACTTATACGGGGGACTGCGCCGCGGCCCCGGGCTCCGCCATTGGGCGCTCCGCCGAGGGACGCCTCGCCTCAACGCCCGCAGCGGCGCGCCAGTCGAGCGAGAGGCGCCGTGCCGTCAGCCGCACCGACGCGGGCGCGCAATGGATGTGCACTGAGCCGGGATGGACGAGGATTCGATGTCCGGCCACAACAGCTGCTCGGAGGACGACATCAGCGTGGGGCGGCCGTCGCCGGCGCCGTCGCGCACCCCCTCGCCCCAGGACTACTTCAGGCCGCTGAAGCGCTTGAAGATGGCCTCCGAGCCGCCGGAGGAGCGGCGCGGCGATGGCGTGAAGAGCTTCTCGATACTGGACATACTCTCGCACAGTCCCAGGACCCCACCGCGGATCGTGCGCCCGTGGGACGCGTCCGGCTTCGAGAGGCTGCAGCGCTTGCAGCGCTTGGCGGGGGCCGCTTTGCTGGACGGCGAGCGTTGGAGGCTGGCCGCGCTGGGCCTCCTCAGGCCGAGGGAGATGGCGCCGGAGTGCTGTGATTCCGCCTCAGAAAGGTCGTCGTCCGCCTCCGACTGCTGCTCGGAGCCTAGACGCGCGCAGAGCTCAAACGCGCCGCACACGCCGCTGGACGCGCTGTTCCACATGACCAGCAAAACCTTCGAGGCGAACAACACTGACAATGGAGGTGAGTCGCAGTTGAATAGACGTTTCGGTGTCGGTTCCAACTTAACCTAACGGATTGTAGTAACCTAACGGATTGTAAGTACATTGCTGTACAAAATCCATCGCAAAGTATTTCATTAGTTGTTTGATTACTAATAAGTTAATATTGATGTCGCAGTATTTTAAACACTATGTAGCAATCATAGTCAGGAATGACCTGCCCTGTATTGCTTATACATGACCTAAATGAAAAATTA
The DNA here is from genome assembly GCA_933534255.1 of Iphiclides podalirius. Classification (NCBI taxonomy): domain Eukaryota; kingdom Metazoa; phylum Arthropoda; class Insecta; order Lepidoptera; family Papilionidae; genus Iphiclides; species Iphiclides podalirius. The sequence goes on along the minus strand of OW152838.1, from coordinate 4,946,813 downwards.
AATATTTTTTTCTTTAAATGTTCAAAACTATTCAGTATTACAGTGAATATTTTCTTTTACATTTATATTTTACGATATGTATCGACATTTTAGATAACTTATAATGAAAAGTCAAAAGTACATTAAAATAAATTTACATGTGTTAAATATTTTAATTTCTCTTTTTATATCATAATACATGACTTAGATGTCCTTTTATAAACTTTAAATATTTTTAATTAACACAATTTTATCTACCTAACGTTGGAATAATTTTTTAGATTCTATTTATGCATTGCTGCTACTTATCACATACATAATTAATATGTAATTTTCATAGAAAAACTTATGATAAATAAGAAAACCCACAATATTAAACTAACTACTTACTTAAATCGATATTTTTCAGTAAAACTTAAATTTAGCAGTGGAAGGAAAATTAAAAAAAACTAACTACTCGTAACATTTAAAATTGTCAAAACTTTGTAATTACATGTTTATGTTTGACAACTATTTCTTCATTCTTCAATTTAAAACGTAAAAAATTGTTTATCCGAAGCGAATATTTTAATTCTGGTAAGTCTGTCAAAGCCAGTAATCAATATATATATAATATCAAAATAATAATATAATAACTCAAAACTTTTTCTCAAGTCGACCAATATGAGTTGTTTTCTTTGTTGTTCATAAATTATACAGTGAAAGCCAGAAAACCCTATTAGATTTCGTTTTTAGGCCTTTTTCGATGGTTCGTGAACCAGGCCGGATAGCTTTCAAGGACAAGAATTAATTATTTACTATTTTAAATATTGTTCTGGATTTTGCATTATATTTTGCTAACTACTCTACACCTCTCACTTTTGTAATCCAAAACAACTTTTGTTCTCTAAACCTGACTGTTTGGGAAACTATGTCATGGAAATAATTCGTTGATTGATACAATATCCTTGGTATTTGATTAATGCGTACTATGGACCTTCTTTATTTCTACCTCAGTTGTGACATCTGTACAAAGCTGGTTTTGAGGTCCCATTGTTTTTCTCTTCTATGACTTATATTTAACTTATTAACATAACTAGCGACCCGCCCCTGCTTCGCACGGGTTTAATGTATTATACATATAAACCTTCCTCTTGAATCACTCTATCTAGTAAAAAACGCATCAAGATCCGTTGCGTAGTTTTAAAGATCTAATCATATAAAGGGACAGACAGACAGCGCGACGACTTTGTTTTATGCTATGAAGTGATGAAGTGATGTTCATCTGACTTCATTCATTGATGGCGCTGTATTTAGAGGTGACTTTCTCGGGTTTGATCTTTAGCGACGGGGATTAAAGTCGTTTTTCTTCTGCTTTCTATAAGTATATTTGTGTTTAATGTGACAGATGGACACATGTCACGTTCGGGGCTATATTATCTACGTGATACAGATAGCTAGATAAATAGACACGTATTTTCCTTCTAAGTTACAGTCCAGTACATATCCATGGTGCCTTTACTAACGTTCATAAGGGAATAAAGCTTTAAAGGAATAATTAAATTTATTGTGTTTGAATTAGAAAATAAGGTTAGCAATATTAACATGTATAATGGTTTACCCCATGTTTAGAAAACGTTCATAAATTTCACATATTTGTTTAATAAGGATCATTACTTGTCTGCTTAAAACCGTTCCTAATTCCATATTCTAATTTGGCACTGAGTGATAGATTTTGCAATTAGACGCGTTGTAAAGGACCGATACTTACACCAACTTGTAGATGATTATAATGTTTTATTTGTAGGTATTAGTAGTCATTAGCCATCCGAATAGAATGAAAAATGGTTCTAATACAGTGATTACGTAAAAATGAAAAGTCACATTGGATTAAGGTATTTTATATAAGAACTATATGTAAGTGCAATCCATAGAGAATGCGGAATTTTAAGAATTGTCTTTCCGTCCATCTATGAAACAACAGTTTCTCATAGTTTATATATGTCTGTAAATCGCTGTATGAATTTTAGTATTTTGTTATTTATTTGCAAACAGCATTTTGGCTTTATTATATTAAACAAACGTTTACACAATTTGTTGCGAATTTGGAATACATTTTATGTAAGATGATATATAAAATGTTTGTCGATGTTTGTACCCTGTGCATTTCATACTATTCCACGCATTGTGTTGAAACTTCAAAGCTAGTTTGTTCATCACGAAAGTTTCTGATGCCATAAAAAAAAAGTTATATTACACTGCAACACGCGCCCAGTTTGCAGTCAGTAGGTAGATAGTTATATACCAAGTTAAAAATTTGAAATGTCTCCTAAACCAGTGCAAATCTTAAGTCCTTTTTTAAACATAATACAAGTGTCAATACGAAATCAAACCGAAACACGAATTCATCGACAGACTTTTTTATGACATAAAAGACACATCGGACAATCAATTTAAATATGGCCGACGCTTCGCGCGAACGAAACAACGCTATCGTGGGAAATCGATGACGAGTATTTGAGTTGATGATGAGTAGTATACCTATATTGATAATCGGAGACAAAGACATACGTTAAAGCAGACAATGCCGGCTCGTGTATCTTCGGAATATGCGATTAAGTTATGATTACAGAGCGGTGCCGAGGGTAATTGAAAGATTTTTGAAAGAGGCATCTGCGCGGGCGGCGGCGCACCGACTGTCATTAAATTCGAGCGTGCCATTTTTTTTTTTGTAGCGTCATCGTCGATTTTTGTTTTATTGATAACATCGCTGAAATTATAATCGGCTATTAAGGTCTCTTAATATGCAGTGATGTCTTTCAATAAATTTTGTAAAATAATATTTCGATCAATTTTCAAAAGGTTGTCAACGCATCTGTAACCCTCGGTTGTGGCCGATGTCCATGGGCGGCGGTATTCACATAACATCAGGTGAACCGTCTGCTCGTTTGACAACTTTTCGCATAAAATAAAATAAATAAAGATTCTAACATTCATATACGAGTTCTATTGCAATGTAAAAATAATAAATAAATATTTACTCCGCCTGAAAAGAAAGTAATTTAATTCAGACTAAGCGCTCTATGAAGTCGATATATTGTTATTTTATTCCCACGTTTTAACACCATTTTAAAATGGCAAATTAATGAAATTTTAAATAACTCAAACTTATACAGTCATTTAATAGACCCTTTTAAAACACTATAAAGGTAATTTACACGGGCTCTGCAAAAAACTATTGTTGCTGCACAAAGGAAAAGAAGATATCATAGCGGTTAACAATGGGTATTCCGAATTTGAAGCGACTTCAAAGAAAGGCGGGAACCTATGCCCCACATGGTACAGATTAAAGTATTACACGGGCAAAACACTCATCTGTCATTGGCACCGCTGTACAAGACCGCTTGATTGAGGAAGCCATTTCTTGCATTTCTGAACGGAAATAACATTTTTTAACATCCCCCTTCATGCGCTGCGGGACATTAGAGATTATTGTTGGATATCTATATCATTATTACATACATTAGATAAATGAGAGGGGATCGTATAAACATTTGTATCACGGACATAATTACGAGAAATGGTATCGTCATTTTCCACGCGTCGAGAATTTAAGTTTTTTGTAGTCTATTATACCGAACAGAAAGTTGGTAGTTGTGTGGAATGAAAATAAATTGACGATAAAAATACAATTTATTCTTCCATAATCCATAGTGAAAAATAAATAAAAGTTATATTTAAACATAACTCTCGATTGTTATCCTATTTCTATCAAGTTCTTTTTTTTTTTTTTTTTTTGTAACATTATTTTTTATTGATTTTATAATGCTATATCGATCTTAAAGCTCTGGAGTTGTCAGTTTCCGGGTCTCATAAACATCTAAAACTACTTACAAACATTCAGTAATTGTGTCTAGTTCTCCATTAAGCTGTGACAAATTATCCAAATCTGAGTATTGTAACAATCTTGCATAAATTTATTGAACAAATAGTTCATTTCGATCGTAACGCAATTAATCAAAAAAAAAAACAAAAGATTTATATGAATTGCGTCGCATCTCAAATATGAATATAATAATTTTAATTGTTTCAATTTGTGCGATGTTTTTTTTTAAATGGGTTGATGTTTTTAAATCGAGTTTAAGGTAAAACAAAATTGTATGTTTGTTGTCCGCGATAATGTTATAGTACGTTTTAGTGTAACTCCGAAAGTATGCATTTAATGCACCTTAGCACACGTTTGAATTATGTAAAACTATTTTAGAAAAAAATAATAATATTGTATTTAAAAATCAAATTAGAATAATTTACATATACAATGTGCATAATAAATCTAAAACATAATAAATACTCAAGAATTTTGTCGTGGAATTAATTAACATCAGTACTCACAAGGTGTCGGTAGGTAGCCCGTATCCATTTTGTTTCTGCTACACAGTCTATAAAACAAGGTTACAGTAACTATTAAAATAATCTGATACTGTCATTTCTAGTTGAATATGACATTAACTTCAGTTATGCGAGATTTAATCTGCGTAATGATCGTGGCTTCTGTGCAATATACTTGCGTTTAGAAACACAGTTATTTGGATTTTTGTGAGGTCTGCGAAAAACAAATACAACATATATTTTACAATATACAATTTTTCTACATATTTTAAAATACAACATATAGATTTCGTGATTGTAAATAATTATCGAATGATAAATTTGTTTCCATTGAATATTTAATATTTTATCTTAAATAACGATTAACTGGACGAATACCAAATTAGCATTACGCTTCAGTTCACACTATTAGTTATTATATTTTATTACCTCACAAATATCTTCTATACAACCTGTGGGGTCCGAAAAGGTGTTAGTCCGGACGCGTTTATGTTACCACCATTATGAAAAAAAAAGTAAAAAAAAAAACGGCGGCAAAAAGCCCGCGCCGCCATTATGAGGCCCATACACAGTGAGCTTTTACACGTATTAAGTGAGTTTTAGAGCGAATTCGCTGACTAATTGATTGTGAATGGGGGTTCTTTATTTAATTGAAAAGCTATGGGGTGTATTTGGGAGCCTCTTCGCCGGTTGTAAAGAGTACTAATACTTTAAATTAGTGTAACCGTGGAAAATAATTTTGTAGCTACATATGTCGTATGACCTAATTTTAAGTCAAAATTACTTATACTTTAATATTATGTAAAATTACTTTATTTGGATAATTTTTACAATATTTTCATATATTAAACGTATAGATAATATAAAAAAAATTATTTTAGCTCGAAAACTATGAAACGCTCGACATTCCGTATGTTTTTTTATAACAGCCGTATCAGCCAGTTTCAATATCATAAATATTATTTATTAATTTTAATAAGTAATATTAATTTTATTATATTTCGCTGTCAAAAATAAATTATTTATATGTCATAAATGCATCGTTTGACACAAATGTGAAGTGATACATTGTACATAATCTACGATAATCATTTTTATTATGGAGCTGACTAGCTGGAGTGAAAAAAATCTCAAATCAAAAATAATATTTCTTGATAACATCTTAAATGGTCCATTAAACAAACCGTTCACTTTGGCAAAAAGAAACGATTATTTTATCAAATATTCAAATACATAATTAGTACGTCGTTCGTAGTTAAAAAAAGGTGTCATCTCATCGACCTTCCCACGTCTGCAAAGATAATAAGTGTGAGATTTCAAATTACTTTAATTACGATATTATCCAGACGCAATCATTTGATCACATCTTTTGTCCATCAGGGATAAAGGTTGCAGATGGCTTCATTATAAGTTCGGCTTACAACGCTGCAGGCATTATTGATGGTTCCTGGTCGCTTTTTACATATTTAAAATTAAAAAGGTTAAATCGCTCTGTTAAAACCTACCCAGGGTTCAAATACCTTGTTAGACATTTTATGATTCTTGGATCTTGTAACGAAGCACTAAGTATATGGCATTGCAACTCTAAATCATATAAAGCTCTGGAAATTTTGTAGTGATTCCTTATTGTTTGACCATTTTCTCCTTGTTAGTTACACTTCAAGTAAGTGTTGATAAGGGTGAGTTGATAAGTAAGGTGAAATTTTCCGAAACAAAAGTAGTCTATGTCTCTCTCATTATTTATATAAACTCCTGTCGATTCGACGATCTGTTTGCTTGAAATAATCGTCAACCTACCATTTTATAATAATATCATAAAGAAACAGAAATATCGAATTATTTAATTTTTATCACATTAACATTTATCAACATCTCACATTTCGTTTATACATTAAATATTGTTAAGAATAATTAATATTAAAAGTACTTACCTAATATAAAATCATTCTTATCATAAAGAGTTAAATATTAGAAGTAGCTATCACCAAATGACTTCACAAAAGTAACTCAAGGTAGGTATTAAATTTCACTAGACAATAGTAATTCCTAAAACCTTGCAGAAGTATTCCATTTCAGGTTTTAACACTGCGCAATGTCGTAGCGAACCTATTGTAACGAAAAGTCTGCGGCAGCCCATTACTTAATAACCCCAAATTTGACCGGACACCCCAGAGCGAGATTATTACCCAGTTTTTGTAAATAAACCGCGCGCCGGCCTTTTGTAAAAAAACACTGTTATTTTAGGGTTAAATGACGTTGCATCCTGTAGGCGAAACTTTAATTAATACCAATTTATGCAATATCACTATTAGACCAAAGAAATTATTTAAAAATCCAATAAAACAAGTCCTATCAAAGTTTGCAACACAGTATAATAATTGTTATTTATCCACCCTACGTTTATAAGCCACATAAAATGATAATTATTTGATTTAAGAGATCAAGTGTTAGCTATACTTTGTTTTATCGAGCTAAGAAGGTAGAAATATAAATACTTTTACCAAATCACCGTAGTTTCACTTTGCACAACTATAACACTGGTATAATTACTTATTTTATCACTTTTACACTGAAGAAACACAACTCTAACTATTTAATCTGTGATACTGATTGGGCAGCACTATCGCGTATAATACTTATTAACGGCCGGAGAAGAAGACGACGAAGACCATTAAATGCTTCTTGCAGCTTCATTTATATCTCACAGAATGACACTTCTTTTAGTGTTGCCAATAACCTCAAGGAATGACTTCCTTTAGTTGCCAACACGGCCCTCCTGCACTGTGCATGTCCCAGGCACAATGCAAAACCAGTCGCCGGTAAGAAATATGACAGAATTAACTGAAAACAACATCTTGTTTTTAAACATTTGTGTTATACAGTACTGCTCGGCCATTCCTTTCCTTAAATCCTTTCCAGAAATTCCACTACGTTGAATTCTATAGGATTCCTTTTAGTCTTATGTATTATAACATATTTTAATTGTCTAATGGAAAACGTTTATTCGAGAAAACTCAAAGGAAACTGTTCGTAAATCATCTGTAACATAAAATACTCTAGCCATAAACTGCCCCGCAAAAATAAAAAGCTCAATTGAATAGATTGTACCGGATAACCCTAAACATTTGTCTTTAGGCTTAGACAACGTTTAACGAGATTCATCACTCCCTTAATCCGGAGTAACGCCTGTTCCAGTTCACACCTTTAGTCTTAGGTAGAGACTGCTTCAGCTCACTACTCCTATTCTGGTGAGTAATACTGTCATCTTTAGGTTATCCACTACATGTTCATCACTTCCTTAATCCGGGGTAGCGCCTGTTCCAGTTCACACCTTTAGTCTTAGGTAGAGACTGCTTCAGCTCACTACTCCTATTCTGGTGAGTAATACTGTCATCTTTAGGTTATCCACTACATGTTCATCACTTCCTTAATCCGGGGTAGCGCCTGTTCCAGTTCACACCTTTAGTCTTAGGTAGACTGCTTCAGCTCACTACTCCGATTATGGCGAGTAATACGGTCACCTCTATGTTATCCACTACCTGCTTTTATAATGTTATTAAGACAACAGTTAACATGGGCTTATTAACTAAAATTTTACCTTGCCAACACGCTTCCATTATAAACTATAACCTAAATAACATCCCAGTTATCAATCTTAATCCACAGTTTCATGTATTTCCATTTTATCGCCACTCATACCAAACCTTAGCAGACCCTTTAAGCTTATTCAAAGTCTGGTAACGTATCGTACTATGATTCCACGAAAACTTTAATGCTTAAGATTCTATTACGTTAATCTATTTTTTTTTCAATACTATACTTTACACTCGTAGGGCGCGAATACAAACTACACACGAGTTAAATCCCGCTTCTGATGTTAGCTATACTTTGTTTTATCGAGCTAAGAAGGTAGAAATATAAATAATTTTACCAAATCACCGTAGTTTCACTTTGCACAACAATAACACTGGTATAATTACTTATTTTATCACTTTTACACTGAAGAAACACAACTCTAACTATTTAATCTGTGATACTGATTGGGCAGCACTATCGCGTATAATACTTGTTAACGGCCGGAGAAGAAGACGACGAAGACCATTAAATGCTTCTTGCAGCTTCATTTATATCTCACAGAATGACACTTCTTTTAGTGTTGCCAACAACCTCAAGGAATGACTTCCTTTAGTGTTGCCAACACAAGTAAAGATTTATGTTTTTATTATGTATATATTATTTTCTGTTCCAGTCCTGATGCCGGGATACAATTATTAATTGCAATTTTAATTCTTATCACGTTGCTAAATAGGGTAGGAAATCATCGCGCGCAAAGATGCGTGTTTTCGAAATAATAACAAAAAAATCTCGAAAATATGTAAAGTCTGCCAATCCATAGTGGATTCATGTGATGGACTATGCCTTGGGACATATAGAGCTTGTCAATTTCCATTTTACTATCATATTACCCTTAATACATATATGTATCGAGGACAATTAAAGTATAAAAAGTACACGTATGTGCATGGTAGGGACCGAATTTATTTATAACGACGATGACTTTTAACATATGGTGAAAAAACTAGACCTACCCCCGTCACCAAACACCTTTGAGGGTAGCCCCTTAATTGATATTTAGATAACCCATCCCTTTTCAATTGATTAGCGTTTTTTAAGGATCGACTGTTCGGAATAATTAAATAGTTCCTTGGGGGTTCGTCGATTTTGGGCGCCAGGTGCGTTTCAATAATTGGTGGGTTGCTTCGAATGGGGGCGGATTTATTTGCTCCTATGTAAAGGCACATGGATGTAGACGTTGCATTCAGACATTATATACTATATCCCGAAAGATCGTTTCACGGATAGACCGTTGCTACACAGGTGATGTTCCGTGTTCGAGACGACGACGGGAGTTTAAAACGAAAATGCGTAAAATAGTCTGATTTAACAATGTTAGTGCTCGCGTGAGTAAAGGAATAAGTGAGGAAGATCTTAGTGGTCTAATTAGAAGAGATCTGAAGAAGTTCGTCTAGATCTAGCAGACATGATGCCCATTGAACGATGTCAACTTTGATTGGTCCGCCACGGCAATACATGTCGGTCCATAAACTCAATTAAACGTTTAAAAATATATATTTGATTGAGGATAGAGTATAACTAATACTATAATTTTATATTCGGACTAACTACTTTATTTGAGCCATGTAGCAGCTTCTATTGTACTAGTAAGTTCTTCCTGGAAGTTAAGCTGGTTTTGCAGGAGGCCTTCGTAAATCTAATTGATTTGCACTTTTGCTTTTGCCGTAAGTGTAGTAACCAGCGTTCACCCTTTAATGAATACCGCATCTGCAAACCTGCAGGTGTTGTAGGCGTAATGGGTGGCGGTCTTCATATTCATCTCTCTGCCACCTTTTTATATAATAAAAAACCGGCCAAGTGCGAGTCGGACTCGCGCACGAAGGATTACGTGCCATTATCTATAAAAAACGGCAAAAATCAAGTCTGTTGAATGGGAGGCCCACTTAAATATTTTTCCATTCTGTTTTTTGTATCTTGTTATAGCGGCAACAGAAATGCATCATCTGTGAATATTTCAACTGTCTACCTATCACAGTTTATGAGACACAGCCTGGTGACAGACGGACAGCCAAGGCTTAGTAATAGGATCCCGTTTCACCCTTTGGGTACGGAACCCAAAAGAGTCCACACCTCGATGTTAAACAATTCCAACAGCTGCAAAACTAATTTACTTCCCAAAAATGTTACCAATAGTAGAGGAATAATGCACATTGTATGGTCGGCCATCCGACGCAGCACTTGCGGTTGCATTCTTCGCGAAATTCGAGAGCCAACTCTCGATCGAAACATCGAACGCCTTGCGATACAATTATAGCGTTATAAACGATTCACAGCAATATTACGGTGAGCCCTGGGGCCGAAAGTGGGTTAAAAATGGCGCCGAGCCCCCGAAAACTTCGAGAGAAAGCCGTCACGACTCCCTTTATTATAGCACGCCGATATATTCACAAGAGTAGTGTTTCAAATTCACGAATATCGGAAGGAATTACGCTGTCATTGACGCGACGCGATAAAATGGCCGCCGTATAAAGGAGCTGCGACGACAAAGGTCCGTGTATCGGCAATTAACCTGCATTGTAGACCAGACCGCCGATTGTTACGAATCCGAGCGAATTCGTAACAATCCCGGTCACGATTCGGCTTTAATTATTTAATTGCGCTTTAAAGCCCTTTATTGCGCCAAATGTAGCCAACGGAAAGGTACCGCAGTAGTAATTAGTGTTTTATTAAATGACGGATAAAAGAAATAAATCTTCGGATAGTTTTTTTTATATCAAAAGCACAGGTGTTACTCTGATTTAACCTAATTTTTATGCGTACACACATACATAGGCGAAAGATTCTATCTTTTGCCAATGCAACAGGTGCATTTGGGAATTGGGATAAGAGTGGATATGCGTCAAAAGTGTCTGTTAAATATAACCATATGGGATGAAATCACTCTGAGATACATTTAGGTTGATCTTATTTTCACTAGAATTATTAGGCCTTTATACGCTTAGCCCCTCAGAATGTCAAAGTCACTTTAAGGTCCGTCCACACCGAAGGTACTTTTCGTAGAGGAATACTTTGCAAAAACGTGGCGGTGTGGTTGCACCTTAACGTTAACCCGCGCCTGATCGTATGAAACCTCATAACAACGTTGGGCGTCGTAAATTAATATAGGTTGTTTTCCACACTTTGAACGTGATAAAGTAATCTATTAGGTGCAATTTCTTGCGCACGATAAAGGGAGATAAGCGCCGCGAAACGCGGTGAAAAACCACTTAATTGAATTATGTTTACATTACTTCGTGAGCGTTTATGTTATGTTGAGCCGTTTTGCTTCGCCGCGCCGCCTTGCGATTGGTCGATTCGAATTGAAAACAATGGCCGATAAGAAATGCGATAGCCTTAAATTCGACATAGACGGCAAACATCAGAAATTTCAACACTTCATATAGATTAGAAGAGACCTCTAAATTTGGTTGAATATAGCCACCATTTAGGGAGGAAATATAGCCAGCGTTCTATGTGTTTAGAGCTTTGTTTAGCTCGAATCATGACGCCAATAACTTTAGTTGCATACTTCTTGGAGCGAGGAAAGTATCATTAGTCTTCTTCAAGACAGAGATAGGATTCTTTTAAGAGCTTCCACTATGCGGGGATTTTCCATTTAAAATGTTCTTTTGTTCAAGTTACAAGACAGTTACTAACTACGTTTTCGAGAAATAATGATTCTCGCGAAAAAAATGAAAGTTTGAATCAAGTTGAATAAGGTTTTAACTAGGTTTGTTATATAAACCCGACAAAAAGATCAATCACTGATTTTCGTACTGTTTATTTGTATTCGTAAATTGCAGTTACAGTACAGTATTATCGAATCCTGTTGAAGAAACGTTTTTAAGAAGTCTTTTCTTCTGAGGATAGGAAAATAAGAATTAAAGTTTAATTTTTCAATACATTTTTCATTAAACTGGCGCGTTAGGCGGAAGACGAAAGTTCAAATCATGGATAAAGATACTTTTTTTTTCGACAATTTAAGATTCGTAGGTGAACATTTTATACGAAAATTATATATTCATTGATAGCCCACCATTGGTGTAGCAATTCAAGTACTATCAGACTATACAGACTATACAGATATCATCAACATCTGTAGGGGCCAATCAATCAAATCAATGAGCTATTTATGTCAGTCATAAATTGCTAGGATTGTAGAAATAACCGGATCATATATTTAGTTTGTATCCATTACGGCATAGAGGGGTACATCACTATAGCTATAATTATGTCGTTGCTTGCTTACCTTACATTTTTTTTCCTAAAAAGTAATGTCTTTCCTTCTCGATTACATTATCCTCTAACGTTTTACATAGATTTTACGTGGAAATATATCCAATATCTGTGAGAAGTGAAATGATGTATTAGGTTATATTGCAGGTGTAAATATAATAAAATAAATAATGATGATAGGACTACTGAGTAGGGCGTACCACCGAGGGGACGCGCAGAAGTAGCACCCTAGACTAGGGCTAGGCTAGGACCTAGGGCTGCTGCACCAGTTGAGGACTGAGGTTTACGGCTGATAGAGGAAAGTGGAAGGAGAGGATATGTTGTGTCTAACACACTTAGTGTGGGATAAGGGCAGGAGAGAGAAGAAGATTGTAGATATATATATTAAACGACAAAAGCAACCAGCACACCATACCATTTAAAAATAACTTTTACAACATATACGTTTCAAGGAACATCATGTCACTGAAACATGCAACATCACACATAAAATAGCGATGAGGCATAGACGAATTCAAATTTTTAGCTGTAACGCAATATATCAATCACAAATATCAACTAATCTCGTTACCTGAATCCTTTAACTTTTGTGAAATATAAGAAGAGAGAGTGTTATCAGCTGCAAAAATAAGGCTGTTATTTAATTTGCACATACGGTAGTGTTAGTTGAAAAGCTGATTAGTTCAGGCACAAAAAACAGTCAGAACTAAAACTACGCATTTCCCTAAGGAAACTGGTGGCATGCAAATAAATAATTAATGTAAACATGTGAGTTCCCGAGGGATCTTCATAATAAATTATTTATCATACCATTATTTAATTGCATTATATAAATTTGACAACTTTTCATCGGGCAATATTGTTAAACCTGATTAATAATAAACAGTCCTAAAAGTAAATTCTCCGAAAATACATAAAAGCAATAAAATATTTATAATATATTATAATTATTCAGGAATTGTGAGATTTACCACGGCTGTAAGCCAGCAAGCTTTACTCGAAGTTACATTGTGGAGATTGAAAAAGGAATGACCTGACGTCTCTTCTCTCATATGGAAGTCTAACCTCTACTACATTTGTGGACTACAGTCTAAGGGTTTTATACGCTTGATAAACAAATTAATTTAATGCCAATCAAACTATTAAAGCCTATCAACTGCGGTCGTAAAAGGTAAAGGCAGTTACTTAAGTTACTAATAAAGTTAGTTGCAAACCTTTTTTCTTTTTATTAAATCGTGAACTACGTTGTGCGTTGCGTCCAGAAGGAGAATAGCCAGTTTATCTTGGACTCGCACAGGCGGTTCCCACCATCAGTTCTGAGGGTCACGGGAGTCAGCCGTTGTCGCTGATTAAGATCGCAAGAATCCGCGCTCGCGCAACAGGGCGGCCTATAAATAACAACACATCAATACGGTGGCACAATAAATCGTCGATTTGCCCGATACAAAAGCGCGGCCCGTTGGGTGCCGCTTAAATATAGCCCATTGTTGTTCTAATACCAGTTGACTAATCGCCCCGGCCCGCAGTTAAGCCGGGCCCGAAGGTAATGAGCAGTAATGGCGGGCTTTAATTAAACGCGCAGCGGCCATTCTGTGATTGAATTTGACGTATTGCATGCGCCATTTTGTTTTCGCCGTCGCCCCGTGAACGCTGAATAATTTCAATCATAATCGATTATCAATTTTAGTACTGTAATCGTTTAAAATATTTAATAATTATAAGGGAATATGATTATTTCGCATTTAATATATCGGTTATTGGAAAATGACCTATATATTAAAAAAACATAGCTAAAACCACTGAACCATGTTTGTTCACATGTTAAGCCCACGCCACCTAGGTGGGATAAGGCACCTATGATTAATTCGAAAATATGTAGGTCATCATCACGACGTTTTACTTCACCGCTGATCACCTAAAATTACAACTAACAATTTCTTTAGTATCAAGATTTGAGCACAGGTAACTCGAGTTTTTGAATTATAATCGAGCGCCGAAACACTGAGCTATCACGGTTCTTTTTTTCCAACGGATTCTCTAATGTAAATCGGCCATCGGGCGATAGATTAGAACGATCTTTTTAAAGACACTCCCGTAAACGCGAGTAAGCCGAGCAATAATCAGGTTAATGCCGCAATTAGTTCCGACACCGACCACCGGCGGCGAATAACATATGCTCTTTGTGAAGGAAACGTCAGAACCGGTTTCGATCGAGGAGAATCTGGTGAATATAATGCGTCTGAAAAGGCGGCATCGGTTCAAGCTTTTGTACTAAGGAACGAAAGGAAAGAAACAAATCGTAAGTTCTGTCTTTAACGTGATTAAATTAACGCATTCCTCCCGAAGGTTTCTATGTACGAATGTCCACTATATTGGGGCTGAAAAATAACTAAATCTAGATTAGGATCGACAAAGCATCATTTACCTTTATTTTGAACCGACTTCAAAAAGAGATTCCGTCATTTATAATGAACCGATTTTAAAAAATCTTATTGTATTGGGTTTGGTTTAGTTTCCATGTATTGGATCTAAGATTCGAGAGATGCAACGAAGGAAATCCCAAAAATCCAATAGAACATGTACAGTGGCTGAGATATTTCAAGTAGCTTTTGGTTTGGTTTAGACCTTTCCGAGGCTTGGAATGCATACAGAATCTAAAATAGGAAGATAGACGCTCTAATAATGTGTAAAGAAGTATGTTTCTAGAATTGTGGATCAAAGAACAATGCCCATTTTTGACCTGATTGTGTATAGAAGTGAAATAAATTTTAAAATTTAGCTAATTTTATTTTATGGTAATTACACTAATCATAATGTTAAAAGAAGGTCGGGAAAAAAATATTTTTTGATATTTCTTTACGCTTATTTTACTTCAAGGGTAAACATATTACCATGTTTTGAACGCACCTTAACAATCCTTTGCATAGGACGTTCCATTTTTCACACACTACCTACTTGACTGTATTCAACACGTAATTAACAGTATTTTTCTGAGTTTTGTACGTGATTTTACGTTTTAGAGAAGTGAGTAAGCACGTAATTAACAGTATTTGTATAAAAATTAAGATCAATCTTGGTTAATCTTGTAATGAACTCTTTATTAGAAGAATAAACCAGGAATTAACAAGCTGTGATGTTGCTCAAGCTTCAGGATTATCTCAACCAGGTCGAAGAACAGTTTTTGATAATCCTTCAGAAAAGCAAAGACAGATAAATGCTATTAAACAAACAAGTTCACAACATCACATATTCATGTTTCTACATTGTTAATCATTTGCCAGTATAAAACTTGATACTATTACTCTAGATTATTTCTCTTTTGTATTTTAGATGTAAATTATTGTATCTGTTATTAATTGACTGATGCTGTAATAATTTTAACCACAAATAAATACATATTGATTTTTAAAAAAAATATATTTTAAGATCAATAATAATTATTGGTTTATTACTTCTTCTGTAAATAGTTTTCTTTTGTAGACATCATCATCCGATAGAATATGCCATTCATGCTGGATGAGTTGTAAGAGCGCTGCCACACATATTAGGCATGTTGCTGAAGTTTGTGGTGTTTCTACTACTGAAGATAATTTATTTATCTTTCTGAGATTAAGTTATTAGTGAACTTATACTATTTGCATTAGGTACCAAATAAGGCAAGCCAAATCCTATTATGGCGAACATATTCGCTTTCATGGATCATATAGAATAGAAATATGTAGGGACACAGGAGTTTTCTAGGAATAATCTGAGAGGAAGTGGTGACATAACACTAATAAGACGAAAAATTAAGTCCTGGCACATTTAAAGAAAAAAATATTATGTCTAAATTTTAATAGAAAATAATGTGTCTGGCAGAGCTAGTATAGTCGAATACTGTTGTAATTGTTTAGTTGGTTGGCGAACCACAGGATGTTGCACTCGATGTTATGACTAGTGCGGTACTTCGGATGAACTATCAAGAAAATATCTCTGTTATAGCAGAATTTCTAGATAACATAGTTATAAGACATTTAAGTAAAGATGATGATAATTAATAAACTATTCCACTGTAACATAGTGTTTTATTTTTTCCCCCGTTTTATTCATCAGGTATTATAATTATCGATTCTTACGTATTGTAGTGTAGGCCAATGAAATATGTAGGGCAGATAAATGATCATTTTTAACTTACGTTTTTTTAGTAAGTACTTATGTGAGCTGTTGAAACAGCAGATAATTCTCTTCACTCAATTTATAGTGACAATAATCGAGTCTAAGCAGTGACGTAAGGGCAGTCGGTTTCTAGGAATTCACAAATAAAAAGACGTTTTAGACCTTAGATAGGCTAATATTATTATTTTAGAATAAACTTGAGCGTAAATAGTTAGTACTAGCACATTTATTTCGTTATATTAGGTAACTGCAAATCCTAACCTAAAAAGTAGCATTTTTTAATAATTTTTGGACTTCGTAGACCAGCAATCGTTAAAATGACTATATGATATTAATTTATTAACTTAAAGGTAGTGTTTCTGCTATACCTTGTAACTATACATACACTTTCATTATGAGGTTTTTAAATGTATGGGAAGTGGGTATTGTTCTTTATAACCAGGGCTTGTACACGATTAGACCGGCGTGAAATGGGAGTATTGCACCTCTGCGTTTCGTCTGTTGAGTGAGGTAGCCGGGGCCCACTTTATTAAAAGATGGCAAAACATCTGCAACCCTATGAGTGTTCCAAATGCCCGTGGCGGCGGTTATCACTGAAACCAGCTCGCTAGCTCAACATAAAAAAATGAACTTAGAATTAAGCAACGCCTGACAACCATTTCCAAACTCGAATTTTCAAACCTCTTCGGCCCCGATAGCTCAGTGTCCGGACGCCAAAACGGGCCTGAGTTCAAACCCAGCAGCAGCAATGAAATTTTTGAATGCTATTTTAACTATTGACTTATCATGCGTTCGGCGATTAAAAATATGGTATAAAATTTTGAGAGGAAACCTGTAAATTTAAAAAAGTAACGAAAATATGCAGCCTACTTCAATAATATAGTGAAAAAATATTTACTGAGCTAGTTTACATATCACAACGGGCTCAATTTTTTAATAGTTTTTAATTTTTTATTGATTAAAAAAGCTTGACTATTTAGTATTAAATATTGTTTTTCAAAGGTCCTTCGCAGTATTTATCAAGTTTTTATTGTCGAAATATATTAGTATCACACCATTGTAAAAACCGTGTTTATTCTTGTTTTATTGCTGGGTCTTTAATTGCGGATATTAGAATGTTGCGCGTTAACCAATTCAGCGAGTTCTTTTTGCTTTATTGTATAATTGTTTTAATTTGAATTAGCAATCGGCGTTGATTGGTGCAAAATATATGGCTTTTTATCTCGTTTTTTATTGGCTATCCTAAAAGTTTTAAAGTCGGTAGTGCAAACACGATCAAAGACGAGATTTGCTTGCGCCTTCTCTTTAAAGAGAGATTTTGCGAAAAGGAATTCCTGATTGAGGACTAATAAGAAATCAAAGTTATCATTTCCATCTCTTTCTATCCCGCAGGCATAGGTTGAGATGGACATAACTAGTGCTGTACTGACAAACTTTAGTGACAAATAATAAACTTGTCTCCGTGCAACGGGAACATGTGTGACAATTTTAATTTTTGAAATTGAATTCCCTGCACTTAAGATTGAACATTAAAATATGTACAAAAATAATTTCATGAAATTTATGTTGAATCTTTTAATCCTAGAGCTTAGAGAGAGATGGATTTCACTGTCTACTTATCACTGAAATTGTTTTAATCCTAAAAATTACAGATGCGAGGTTTGAAGTCAAACCCGGTCATGAGACTTCGAAGCAGAGTTATATCCGTAGAACATACAAAAACCGAACAAAACTTTGAAGTCTTAATCGAACCATTTTTTTTTTTGTGAAAAGTTGCCAAGCGAGCAGGCGGTTCACCTGATGTTAAGTGAATACCGCCACCTATGGACATCTGCTACACCCGAGGGTTCCAGATGCGTTAACAACCTTTTGAAAATTGAGCTCCGGCTACCTCACTCACCGAACGAAACGCGAAAGTACGAGTATTACACTTCCACTTAACGCCGGTCTTCTGTGAGGTCGTGGTACTTACCCGGACGGGCCTGCCCATTCGTGCAACAGCCGAGGCTGCGGCATGGCCCTACCACAATAAGCCTATAAACAAAGATCGTAATGCTGTCGTTCTAGCTAGTCTTACGCCTAGTTACATACCCAACCATATCGCCCTTGACTAGGCACCACTACAAGTTCCTTACAGATTGTTTTCTAGCTTAACTAAAAAGAAACTACTGCGCGCATATCACTTTAAAAACGATGAACAAAACAGGACGCTTCGATCGAAAACAATTATAATTTCGATCGATAAAATTGCTAAGGTCGTAATAACGGTATGTTATAGCGATTCGCTAATTCGACGACCGTCTCGTTTAAAATTCAAGGACGCGTTTTTATAATTGAATTTGCAAATAATGGCGATTGGCGATTTGGCAAAGGCACACATGACATCCAATTAGAATACCGAAACGCAAGGTGTGGAGTTAACGGTCGTTTACAAACAATAAATCGAATCTATTAGTGCCGTTTTTGAATAAGTTCGTAATCAAAACTGAGCACGAGTCATGTGGTTACATAGTATATATACTGGCATACCGTATGTATGCATAAGTAATACCTATGCAAGATATTAGGATATTACTTTTATTGCGATTTGTCTATGCAAGGATATTTCTTTGATTGCGTCTGATTCAATTCAAATGATTAGTTCATCAAAAGCACGTTTGTTAATAAAAATATCCTTAATCCATGATTATTCAAAAGTTATCGACTTTCTCTACTTGAAATATTGAAGGATGTACCCGTTGTTTAATATAACACTTAGAGATTTTGTAGCGTTTAGTTTTTGACTCCGATGTTAAATACAGCATCTATACTAAAGGCACAAGCTTGAGTCGATGGGGAATTTGAAATCAAATCGAATGCGAGACATAAAATAGTCTTAGTGACACTCGTCTAGTAATATGTAATGCTCGCGTGCATACAAGAAATCGTTAACCACCACCGTTACGCAAAAGTCAGCCGAATGCTTTATCAAAGCGGCCGTTCAAATCAGTTGCTTATTGAGAGATCAGATTCAAAATAGAAGTGTGTACCGTAAGAAATAAAAAGGTACACAGCCGTCGGCCACCCCGCGTCGGATTGAGCCATTTCATCGACGCCCGAGGATCGACGTTATCTGGATGGAGCCTTGCCCCTTTTATACGAGAGCACTCTTTTAAAGGCAACCTCTCATTACGAATTAGAATCGCCTCGCCCCGGCTAAACGGCATTTAGGACCGGTAATATAGTGGTACCATTCTATCGATAATGTTTTGTAGTACTAATGTGACGATTTTATAATGTACCCGCTAGTCTTTCGCAGCCATTGCGTGAAGAATTCCAAATGTTAGCTGCTTTTTATCATTCGTATTGATCTTCTTCTTAGGCTTCGCACGGGTAAATAAGTATGAGTTGCTTAAAATTTTCCTTGTCAATATAATCCGAAATTTTGGAAGCAAACGAATTTAGCACATGTACTACACAGCACCTATCATACATCACAGCTGCTTCGTTCGAATTTTCAAATTAAACTCGTATATTGGGATATTGAACTGGCAAATAATTTAGTTAAAAGTAAAGCCCTAAGCTTCGCACATGAACTTTTTTATGGAATCATATCAGCGCTTTCAGAGAGCATGAAGTATTAATCGCCTCTATTGAACGAACTTTCTCTTAAATTATCCTTCAAATCATTCTTAAACCATAAATAGATAACACAGAGGTGTGTTAAAAAGGCCGCTTATAAAATAGACAGCACCTTACGTATTTCACTTTAACTATTTTCTAAATAACTTAACCTTGTAAAGGACTGATCAATAGAATGAGATCGTGGCACTGAAATGTGTTGCATTACACTGCCTGAAAAAGTAATATCAAGGGAAGGTTCTGATAATCAGACACAGACGATATTTAAAGCGTTAAATAATAACAAAAAGAGACTAGGATGTAAACCAAGCATTATGGATCCGATGGATTTAATAAAGTTCGATCGTATTCTATTCAAAACAGAATCGCAATGTGGAAGTCAAATTGACAGACACAATCGTAGAAAAATCGCTCTGGAGCAGTTATAAAAGAGCATTAGTTTATCGATTTATTATTAAGGGTTTAAGAGCGTTTACATCTGTCGTATATTAAAATTCATAAGGCTAATCCAATTGTCTTAGTGACCCTCGTCTTAAATCCTGCGGCACACAACGAAGCTCCAACAAACCGGGTACAGCAGACGCACAGCATTTTAGACCCTATTGTCCCGCATTAGAGTTTTGTTCAAGCGAATATTGTCAATGGTACGTTCAGGGCGCGTCAAATCGTACGAAATCCGACTTAGCGTCAACACTTCATGGCTGGCGGAGGCCTGTGTGGCGGCCCTTTGTGGCTTATAGGTAAGTTATACGCTCCTCGGAACACCATAAGAGCAGTTCCAAATGACTCAGTTATGTGACAATTCTGGTAATGATTTCGCTTCGGGTGTAGAAGCTTCGATCAAGCTTTCGATCGGATAGTACTACAATCCACCCGCTATTGTAGGCGTATTATTGTACTATCCGACAATACAGATTGTTTTAAAGAGGAAATCCTTTCTTCTCGAGTGTGCATCGGCATGGTCAATTTTTTTATACGGGAGTATAGTGATTGAGTGCTATCCCATCAAGTGGTAAGCAGTGATGCTGCCGTAGACGGTACAAGCACTAGCTCACTAAAAGTGATATTGTCGTTATACGGATATCGATACCATTATTATTAAAAATATGACGAAATTATCAAGTGATTCAGCTGGTAGTTATTCAGATTTGGTTGAGCTCTGTAACACTGGAGTTGTTGGTTAAGTGCTTTGTCAAGCACGCAAGCTGTGGGCCGGTTACCTCACTCACCAGAGCATAACAAGAGCGCAAATATTTCTCTTCACCCCTGTCTTCTTTTGCCATGATATCGGCCAGCCCGTTTCATACATTTATACAGCGTAGTCCTACCGCAGTACATTTACTGACTCGCCTTCCGCGTGGGGTCCGACATTGGACCTATAGGAATTCCTCACAATAGCCTAGTGGGCCAGGCCAGGCCGCACTAAGTGAACAACAAAGCGCGCACTAATTGCCGAGCGCGGATCTCGCGGTGAAATTAATCAATCGCCCGCGAGTACCTGCCTAATATAAACGTTGCAGTGTCGGCGCCCTTTGAAGTCGCCGCGCTCTCCAATTAGCGCGCGCGCCGCCGCCTTTGGCGTCCGCCGCCCGGCTCGCACGGCCGCTGCCGTCCCGCTCTCGCGCGAGGCTCTCCCTCGCACGCCTCTAAGCCTTCTTTAATAGCCTTTTTTCATTGAGCGACGCACAGCTTACACTTTGTATCTCCGTTCATACTATTATATGTATGAGCACATAGACATGTCACAATCTTCTACTGTTTATAGATAAAACAGGGCATTTAGATAGATTTATAAATACATCATATCCGGTTTAGTACAAAGCTGTAACGTACTTCCGCTTTCTATTCGAGATTTTAGAGGATGATTTGTTCAAACCCTTAAGAACTATAAAGCTTCATAGAGCTTTACAGAGCCCGTAAGACAATTTCAATGGACTTTTATTAAAGCTTACCCAATGGCTGATGGAACAGCACCTCCTTTTGCCTTTTCACACAACCACGGCGAATTGCTAAGGTGTCTGGGTATTGTCGTGAGGCATCCATCGTCCCAAAGCCCCCACCTGCCACATTTAAGTTTTACTTGTATCACGTACACATAAACTTTCGTAGTGTTGCTTTTTTCTATGCTACTTATGCCGCATCGCACTTACTAAAGCCTTTCACGTCTGCTTATGCAACAGATTCCTTCCTTATTATTTCTCTAAATAAGTTAAGTCATGCAGCACATTAAGTGATGTTTACTTCTCACAATTTTTTTCCTAGCTATTTCATTAAAGTTAGAGCTTTTAACGCGTAATTCGAATTTTAAAGTGTTTTGCGATGTAAGAATGAATATCTTATACCGAACTAGCGCGATTATTACCTTTGAAGGCCTTGCTTGCCAATGTTGAGATGGCTCTCATACACTGGCTGGTTATTGAGAAAAAAAAAAGATAAAATTTATTGGCATAGAGGAAATGCAAGAGCTCGCCATAATTACATTCTAATACGTTTATTTGATTTCCTGATACTTTATTTTTTTACTTTTATCTTAGCTAGTTATAAAGTACCTGACTATAATTAAGCCAACTAAGTCAGTGAAAGCTCATTTCACTTCTGCCTCGTAAACACCATAATCGAATAGTTTCGGTTTTTCTATGCACAGTAAAACGCGAGGCACAGCTTTTAATTACAAAAATAACAACGAAAAAGATTTGAATAATTCAGCAACGTTATACTTTACTTAATACATGGACATCTACTGCTGCCGACGGCTTGTAGCGTTGACAACCTTTGAAAAAGTGAGTCCCGGTTACCTCTCTAACCAGAAGAAACGCGAAAGTTTATAAGAGTCCGTGGTACTTCCCCGGACGCGCTGTCCATTCGTGCAACAGCAGTTCCTATTGGATTTACCACGGTAAAAATTATATGTTGGTACGGGCGTTGGCTCGGGAATCTACTAAATTACGAAATGATATCGAAAAATTAAGCCAGCCTTAATAACAATGCTTAAGGCCTTAACGACAAATCAGTAGCTCATTCAGAACATCAATATAAGGGCCCACCCCCGCAGTAATAAATCTTTACAACGCGATCACTTTTATTTTGCATTAAATAAAACTAAATTATAACAGCCCTTTGGATCGCCCGGTAGCCGCCGGATAATATTGTTACCGGTAACAAAAATAAATAAAAAAAAACTCAAAACTAAAAGCAAAAAGGTCGGATATCAAAGAGTTGCCGCGGTCACGTACTGTGTTATGACGAACAGCGGGTGCTTTAGTCGCTTCGCGGAGAAATTGAAAAAAAAAAATACTATTCGAGATTCGAAAACATCGAATACGTTTCTCCGATTTACGAACTCAAAGTCGAACGAATGCGCTGATTCCATGCGTATATAAATTAATCGAATCGTGTCGCAAACCCTTGATCTTTTTTCAAATAGTATTTAAAGAAAAGACTAGAAAAATTTAAAGCAAATTTGGTTTAAACTTAATATTAAGACGCGTATACATTGTAGCGAAAATTTCTTTGTATTTTAAATTGTTACTTTATTCATTCTTCAAAAATGTACAATAAAAGCGAGCTATCAATACTGCTCTCTCCCGAAAATAACCTTATCAAAGAAGACAGAAACTCATTGAGAGGTCTTCCGCTAGATGATTAGGACAAGAGCGGCTATTGACGCACTCACAGAGTGCCACAACACTGGGGCTGGCATGTTGTCACAGAGAAAAAAGTATTTTTAAGTGGTGAGTCTTTATGCAATGGTCTTTGTGGAAAAGATTTATCAAGTTGTAATATATTTTATCTAGTAGATCCCTCTAGAAATAATAAAAGATGAGGAATCTTTTATTACCTTTATTTACACGGACATGTATGAGTTGTCTTCATTGTGACTTACACTTTTATGCGAAAATTATTTTATTGTTTTATATAATTTACTTAATTGATATAAGATTGTGGAGATTATCATATTGAGGAAAAATTGTGGAGAAAAAAACCGTTAAGTGTTAGAATTGAAAAAGTTTTCAAACTATAATAATATTATGTAACATAACACACGCTAATCTGCACTTTTAACATTTTATCTCTTTTGTATTAAAATAAAAAAAGCAATATACCTAGGTCAAATTTTGAAGTGTAAGTAATTTTTGACATACACAATACCATCTTTTATTTCATTTCGCACAATAGTTAAAAGTTCATTGAGAACATGAAGTTTGTTCACCACGTTTGGTCAATAGTTTTGGTACTTATATACCAAAACTATTGACCAAACGTGGTTGAAAAAACGTATCGATACTAAAATGTTTAAGATATTGATTTTCTGTTGTTACTTCAACCGAGCGTATTCAGATTTAAAGTTTCAAGTGATATATCGTAGTTTACTATATTAACTATTTGAAGTTTAAAGGTTTTAAAATAATTCCATGAACGGTATTTACAAAACATGTTCACTCTCATAAACACATTACTTTTCCCTATCTAATATCTGTTGCTTCTATCTGCAACAGTAAACCGTTTAACTAAGGTTCGCATCACCACTCAAAGAAATTCCCGACACGTTCAACTATACTAGCTTCCGACGGTGTGTCGGAACACAGAACAGTGGAGAGGCGCATCGCCTTTGTGAAACGCCGCCGCTATTAAACCGCGATTAAGCCGGGCCCCCGAGACGACTCGGCTCCCACTTTCGATTTTACAACTGTCTAAAACTGAACCCGCCCTATTCCGTATCCAGAGCGTGGACTATTTACGGACGTCGCATTCTAACAGTACCTGAATGAGCGAGAGGACGCGACACTCGAAATCTAATCTGAATTCAGCGCTTCTCACTTTTAATTTGTTTTTATAATTAATCATTATTGCGTGATGAATATTGCGACGAATTAAAAATTAACATAGTGATGCAAATATTTTACGTTATTTCTATACAATTCTTTACATCGTTTATTGTAAGTCAATGTTGAAGACCATCGAGGATTGAGGCAAACTAAGATAGTACAAAATAAGTTTATCCGCCGCGCAACCGGTGCGCAGTGGTATCAGCGCAACGTCGACCTGCACAGCGATTGCAGACTCCCGACGATTCGCACACATTTTAAAGATTTGACAAAACGGTTCTTCGATAGAGTCCAGCATCATCCCAACCCTCTGGTGGTAAGCGCAGCAAACTACCAACCGGACACTAACGCAACGTAAACAAGCGTCGCCCGCGAAACGTCCTCATCGACCCGATCGACGAAGAGGACTTAGATACGATGGACCCACCGCCGGGGGTCCCGCCGGATAACACTACACCCACAGTTAGTGTAACAACAATCACACCAGTTCGCCCTCGCCTCCGAGCACGGCGAGACCCACACAACGCGTACACAAGGTACACCCGCGTTCCGGGGCGGTTCTCACCGCTCCCAGCCACCGATTAGCTAAATGCACAGTCGACGGCCGTCGAGGTCGCGGTTCGGACCGAGACCCCGACGGCCGTCGACTGTGCCGTTAGATGACACACCATAATTAAACGCACGCATGAGCACATGCGCGACCCTACCCATAGCGGAGGGTCCAAACCCGTGGGTTCTGGCTAGCCCACCGGTTCTGCGTCCGATGAAGCTTTATTAGTCTCGGGACTGAAAGCAAAAACATCAGTTAATACAAGATACAAGAAGGCAATCTAATTCCTTATTATGGAAATTACCAGAAACTTCTTGGATTACCGTTAAAAATAATATTTTTTTATTAGTCCGTTTCAAACATCATGAAATTAGAAAAAGATAATATTTGTCTCAAATAAGACGTATATTACACACCTCAATTTTTATTCGTAAACAAAAATCTGACAACGTTCAAATTAAAAAAAATTATATTATAGTCATGACATAATATATTCCGTAGTATAGAGCACTCCTTTAGTTGGATTAAGAAATAGGCAACTTTAAAATTAGTGATAACAATTTTTATAAGGAAGCTGGAGACGGTGCATATTCAACCTTGTATCGACTCAATAGAGTCCCGTTCGCTACAAAAGAACTCCCGTTTCGCGATTCGTAAATTAAGGTCTTATAAATGAGCGATTCATAGAAATCGACCGATTTATCGCTATAAATCTAAGGCTTGCTGACGGAAAGTCATTATAAAATCGATACCGAATTATTGGTTTTCGTCACATCGTTACAAAACGAATATCCATTAGACGCAAATAGATGTTTAGATATTTTTTTTTAAATATAAACATGGGGCAGATCTGTTAATGTACATGTACATGTGTGAACACCTGAGTACGAAACTGTTAACCCTTAAAACATAGCGCGCACAAATGCTTGAAGATTCTGCAGAATTCTTCTTCGACAGAATAATTATTCGGCAACCTTCTTCATAAATGAACTATAATTAGTTCATATGGAGAAGAAGTGCAGAAAGTTTATTTAAAGTATGTGTTACAAACACATAAAATAAAGTAAAATACTCATTGCTTGACATTGACAGCATGATAGGTTCATCAAACAGGTAATAAATAGTCTGTCAAACGTTTTAAATGTCAGATTGACAGAAAAAGTGCAGGAAAAAATTATTCATTTCATTTAATGTTTAATGAATTACAGTCGGATTTCGACCAATGGGCAATTATTAAATAGAAATTTACTACTTTAGGTTAATAGAGTCACCTACAAACTCAAGCTGTTACTAGAATGGGTAGGCTCGCGTAAAGCCGCCGCCCTCCCTTAGCAAACTAAATTTGACTTTGCGAAATAAATTTTGTCGACTTTTCTGTTTTTTATATTTCTTTGTACGATGCCAGATAGTTTCCATTATACTGTTATGTTAAATTAAAACAACCATTTTCAGGATAGAACTTCGTACGAAAACAATACAAGAGGTCACCGGACTCAATATTCCTTCATTGATTCGAACATGACAACGGTCAAACTGAAATAGCCTTAAATCAATTGTGTTTAGATCGGAATTGCCGAATCAATTCTCACAATGCGCGTACGGCCTTGCCAATGATTGAAATGACGCGTATGGGGTAACCGGCGGTATGATAATTTCAGACAATACACGAACGGCAGTGAACTCCATCGGGTCAATGACCGGCAAAGCGGCGGTAGGCTTTCCCGTATGACGGCAAAAGTTCTGAAAAATTTTAATGACTTGCAAATAAAAACGAAAATGTATTTCAATATTTTTATTGAAATAACTTCTTCAATAAATAATTCATTTTCTATCGTTTTCATTGATATTATCGTGTAAGTATATGTTTAGTAATATAACAAAAAATAAATAAAAACAATGTTCATTAAGTAACGTAGGTATTTACCAATTCACAAATTTGATCGCATGACGCAATGACTGTCAATGACGGTTTCATAACAACCTTAAAATTCACCTTTCCCCATTTTTCTAAGACTACAATTAATATTTTTAATGTCAAATTGTTTATATACATTTGAATAAACACAGCCAATACAGGTCTCTACTATAAAGAAGCTTTTTATGAGATAAAAAAAAAACAATCATGGGAACTATAGTTTTGGAGCAAACAAACAATATTATACATTAATATAGATAAAGACGGAAGCCATATTATACCTGTTCCAATATCATTGTACTGACTGTACCACGGTAGCTCTCCGAGTTCGAATCGCGACGCTGGAACCAATATTAATATATGGGTTATAAATACATGTTTACGTATTATACGTATTAATATAGTAAATCATATTTGATATTAAATGAAGCAGATATGTATAATTTAAATTTTTAATATTACTTCCTGAATTTATTCCATCATAAATTTAAAATTGTATTCCGTTTCATGTACTAAGCACTTTTGAAATTATTACCTTTATTATCCGACGCTACTTGAAAGGTCGTGGAAATACTGCGACTAATGTAATATTTATATATAAAGTACCTAACGCTTTCAAAAAATTTTGAAAGTTTGTTGAAAGCTTATATGTATACTTGACTATTAACTTAGAAAAAATATCTAATAAGCTTACTCCTTGTGACATGGCGTGAAGAACTCTGTCATTTCAGCATTTCCTTAAACAATGTGTTCCTGTGATGAATATCCTTGAAAGTTCCTTTATATAATCATATCATACATAGTGTACAGTATTTAAGCGATGAAAAAGCGAGTTTATACAACGAAAATGTGGCAAAAGCGTTTACGACAGGTCAGAATAATTCGGTTGGTCGATTAGAGATGACTGTCGAGTAACCTTGGCGATGAGATGGTACCTCCCAAACTTAAAGGCAACTTAAACAGGCGATGTTTATTATTATTCTAATCGACCCGACTTCAACCGGTTAACGCGGCTTGATATGAAACGTCGTTTTAATAATAATTGACGGTTGGGTGCTATTTTATTGACGTGCTAGAATTAGCGGTCCGGGTACCAAGTAGCCAACAGATTGTACAAGATATCGCATGCAGACTGTAATGTAAATAGATTACTTTTTAAGTTGCGCAAACTTCGTAAATCACTATAATTTTCCTTTAATTCTTTGTCGATGGTTACGTGGTTGATTGCTAAACCGTTGGTGAATTCTGGATCTGCTTCTTGAATTTTGTGTAACAGTACCGAACAGACGTTTAACAAACACCCAGATGAGAAACATTTTGAGAGTAGCACTATTGTTTGTACTATTGTAAGCTTTCCATGAAATTCGAGTCCAGGTTAACTGAGCAACCAGTCGACTAATGATAAGCGTCTCTTTGAAGAGCTACACAAGATATAAATTGTAAAGTTCATGCATCATGTTCCAATATACCTTTATCTCCACCGTTGTATATTTATATGAACACTGCGTGTTCACAGTCACACAATATAACACATTAATAATCTTTCAACTTTTTATCTGAATAGTATGTAAATGACTCTGCACTGGAGACTCCTACAACTACTGTTGATTTGTATTTTGTTTTAAAAAAAATGGGAGCAAAAAAAATAATATAAAAAAGTCAACCGAAGTTAAATGTAAAGAAATTAAATATATCAATGTTTTGACAGCATTGTAGGGTGTTTTAAGGACAATCATTAGTGACAATAGTCATTTTATGTCAGAGCTGTATCAAACAAACAATACTGAACCCTAATAAAGGTTTTACTCTAACGCCCCGCCGGGGGCGACAAGCCATACACATTATTTGTGGCAGCCAACTAGCATAGACCTGTTTAGCATAAGTCAATTCTAATCATAGTTAGCTCGTTATAGATGCCGCTAAACTAAAAATCTTAGTATCGAGAGCAATCACCTCAATAATATTTATAAAACTTTTTTATTCGCCACAGTAATTTTACAGTACATTTTAGAACGGATAAAGTGCCTTACATTAAATATTTCAAGACAAAAACATAAAATTTATCCACATTTAGTACAAACAACAACCGCATAAAAATTAAGTAAAACGTCTTTTCTATCTAAATCAGTATAGTGCAAGTTATAGTAAAAATTTTACTTGTATAACATATCATTGTAAAACCAAGGTGCACGGCGGTCGTTTAAGTCAGAAAATTTTACTCGTATAAAATGAGCATGAACGTATTTGTAATTTTATGGCATTAATGAAGGAAATATGCAACTGGGTTAATTGTCTGTAGTACACTACCCAGTGTACTTCTAATAACTTTGACATACCCATGTCAACGTTATTAATCATGCTTTTTTTAACTTAATCAAATTATGAATTCAATCATTAAAAAGGGCGCCTACACATAGAAGACTTATTTATTGTTTATCAAATCATTATTTGTTGTATGTTCTCTTCATAGATGTTTGCAACCGAAATCATTCAATCTTGAACAATCTTTTATTATTATTTTTTTTTAATTTTAAAGGTTGACGAACAAATCGAAACGTTTAAAACACATAAGGTAATGTAACAATAATAATAATATTGACCATTATGCTGTCATAGTAACGAACCGATTTCAACCATTCTACGTCTCAGTTTTCTGATGTCTTTTAGTGTAGAGGCACGCTTTCGCTTCTGCTGTTTCCAGAATGACAGATGTACTTACCACGGCCTGAAAGAAGACTGACGTAAAGTAGGAGTATATAACTTTAACTGATGTTTTTGCTTTCAATCCGTAGACTATTAAAGCGTTATCGAACGTAGAACGTAGGGTTAGCCAGAACCCATAAGCTTTATACAGCCCTCCGCGTTGGGTAGAGGTCCTTTGCATTTTGTCTGTGTATTGGTTGGCGACTAGAAGACAACGCAACTAGTGTTGTAGATGCCCACGGTTAATCATTTACTATTATACTAGTTGGACCAGCTCCTCGTTTGTCAAGTTCTCTCGTAAAAACGGGTAACTTTCAGTAACGCCTCATTGGAGTGGACGTTTACACGGTCGGCCGGATTTGCAAACTGACTGCGACGTCTGCACTTATCCTGCCAATTACATCGTTAGTTCTTCGCAATGAGTAGCTCCGGGTCTCGGATCTTGATTTTCAATTGCTAGGTCGTTTCTCTATTTAACTAATGTAACCGCATCTACCTACACACCTATTACAATAGCTGTAGAACTTGAATTTGCATTAACTCAATGCCCTCGACTCTAGTGTTCATTACAACTATTCATATATTGGTATGTTTTATTGCATAATACACGTTATTAAATATACCAAAATGCTTACAACATATTAAGATAAGGATGACATTAAGCTTTCATTCTACAGTATTGAATTTAATACTTTTTAGTAGTTACCTATGAGTTTAAATTACTTTAAATACAATAATCTAAATAATTAGATTGGCGTCGATGGCTTCATTATTTGATAAAAATCTTAAATAAATAAACACATCAAAAAAATTACTCCAAGATAGACAGCAGGTGTTTCTGCGTGTGTCTTTTGTGAGCTTACATCTAGGAATATGTAGCTAAGACAATGCCCATTTAACTGCAGCAATATTGTATACGGAATGACGTACAATTAGAAGTAAAACGGGATACAAATGGAAGTAAGTAATACAACTATTAATAAATAATTTTAACTTCTCGACAGCCCTCACCATCATTCAGATTTAGGAACCAACTGATACTTGTGAACCATAGACTAAGACTAATTCAGCAGCAGTCTGGGTTATTCCTTTTTTGCCCCTTAAAGTTAAGTATAACTCTTCCAAAGCATAATATACCTATAATTACTTCTTTTAGGACTAATATAATTACCACACAATTATAGCAGAATAATATTTTTCTTCTGTAACATGTTCGATATTAACTCTTTCATAGACTTGATAATTTCTTGTATTTACTCGATTACATATTTTAAATGAAACAATTTTTTTCGGATTTATGTGACCATGAACGCTGTAAAGGGTTCGAAACGTCGGAAATTAAAATAAATCGCGATAAATCCGTAAAAATTAGTTTCTTTCATAGACTTTCTATATTTAAGTACCACTAGTGTCCATCCGCCTCTCTGTCTAACTTGACTTGACGTAACAGCTGGAATTTTGTTTAAGCTGCTAATATTATCTTCAGACTTCTATAACTATTGAGTGTGCAAAATCACAGATTACTTTTATTACTTGGGAAACACACCTACATTTTTAATAGTGTTGAGTATCTATGACCAAAGGAACAATTGGTCTACAACCTACTCCTTCTTACCTATTAACTTCTATTATAAAAGAGACAGACAGCGGACAGTCGCTAACTAGACAATCCGTTTAGAGAGCCAATTATCGCGAACGTCGTATCGCTGATGATTCTGCCATTTAAATAGTGAAACCGGTGGCATTTGAAATTAATTAATCCATGTGCCGTGGGTAGGTAGGTGGTTCCGTGCTAAGATGCCGTAAATTATCGTCTAATAAAAACTTAATTATGTAAATTAATAAGTCCGCGGAGTCGATGGTGCAGTTCGGTGTAGAGTAACGAACGTTTAGAGCCTGATTAATATATAGACCACTCAACGTTGCTTCAGATCATTTTTTTTTATTGGGTGATGATGTATTGAACCTATTCAAAAAGATTATGATTTTTTCATCAAAGTTTTATTGGCTGGTTTGGTTAAAGTAATTTTCGAATGATCGAAGCACTAAGAACATTCAAACACAGTCAAACAACCATGAGGTTATAGTTGAGTTGCTAATCGTTAAGGATGACCGATGATGAAGAATGATGATTCCTCACTTACCAGACGATAGAATAAAAATGTCCTTCTATTAGAATTCATTGAAGGTGGTCCCTTCATCGCAACAGCAGAAGCTGTTTCATGGTCCACAATAAAATAATAATAAAAAAAAAAACAATAGCGCCCGTTAATTCGTTTAACATTGATGTCCGTACTGATAATACACAAGTGACAACAAAGTTATACTTTGACATTGTCCAATTATTTCAAGACGCGTTGTTAGCGATATAGAAGACTTTCGATCGATCGTGTCGACATTCCTTTAAAGTATATCATTACACTGTGCTTACTCCGAATCAGAATCAAATCGCAACAGGATAGCATCTGGACGATAGGACGAAAGCTTTGTTGTTTTTTAAGATCTACTGATCACCTCTGTGCGCTAAGTACACTGTACTTTTAAGCGCTTTATACTGTCGCATGTGTTGTGGTGCCGTAATTTTTATGAAATCCAGAGACCTTTATCATTTAAGACCTACTATGAAAATCTACTGACGCCGCACTTAATAAGAATAAAAGGGGTTCATATGAAGGTTCCGATGACCAGGAGACATAATTTATTTGAATTTGTAGGCACATTGTTTTATGGACTTATTTAAAAATTTTGAATAGAAGGCTGCGGTTCGTGTCACGATCATTTACACACTTATTTTTTTTTACTTTTTTTCTATACCAGATCATTTCTTTCTTTTTTATTTTTTAATTTACAAAATACACGATTTACCAAAAAAAAACGAGCAAAACTCGGTCCTCCAGGTACTGGCATTTAAATGTCCAAACGCGCCGTCTGTACCTGCGTAAAAATCGCAAAATGCGAGGCTAAACAAGGCACCCTTAGCTTTCTTAACAATTACAAGTAGGTCAGTGTGCGCCGAGTCGAAAGTTGGAACGAAATCGATCCCTTTTCGGATGCGAGCACAAAAGGATCACATTATCTCATTATATTTCCAACACTGCCTTCGTTACTGGCGGTAGTAATTGTCGGAAACTCTCCATGACGTCGAAATTGCGAAACATGGCAACACACGTCAAAAGACTTTAACTGTGAGAACCGCAATAGAAGCCAGGATGCGTCTTATGTACACGAATTAATTAGTTTGAAATTAGGCATTTAGCCGGATAATTGCCTGCCTAATGGTTTTGAATGATGCCATGTGAGATAGTTCGTGGAAAAGATTTTTTGTTAACGCAACACATTTACATACGTTGTCTACAAACTCAAATCTTATGTGAATGAAACGTGTTGCTATAATTGTGTTATTCATTTCTTTATTGCACATGGAAATTATTAAAAAAATGAATTCAAAACTGTGTTGCTGGGAATAATACATCTTCTTGCCTACTGAGAGTTAGAGATAATCACCCCAGTCTATGCATTCGATCAACAGATATTTCTTATAAACGAATATTTCACGTATTACTCAAAGTTTGTATGTTACATTAAAAGTTAGCATTTTATTTAAAGTTAACATGAGTATATTTAATAGCAAAAAAGTCGTTCCCTACTCAAGTATATCAAATAAAAAATAATATTTCACTAATCAAAAACAGAGGTTCAATTAATTGAAATAGTGTTTATTTGTCGACATAATTTTTTTGGGAAAATATTTTTAGTCTGTGACAATTTCAATGTTTTATCTGTTGGGCCGATTTTGCTTAAAGCAAACTTTTCCCTGTATGAGACGATCGGGTTACCAATTACACGGGTAACGATGAGGAGCTCCTCGATTCTGGAATCATTAACCTTAGTTTAAGAACGCAACCCCTATGAGGGGATATGTGATTATGTTTCCAGTCTAATTCCTTCGAAATTCCAAAAGTAATGGCATGAGGTAATAGATAGTAAAAGATTATTATTGAATCATGTATTTTCACGTATACTATATTAATAAATCAAACAATTTTACGGATTTTATCGCGTAAATTTACTATTAATTAACAACGTTTCGAACACTTTACAGAGTTCTTAGCAGTCTGTCCTATGATTCAGTGTTCAAAATTCAAAGTCCAAATTTCAAAACTAAAATTAAAAGCGAAATATTACAAGAAAATTACTATCCCAAATAATAGCTCGTCTCAAAAATTGAAGGTAACTATTGAAATTAATAAGAAATAGTAACTGATTAATGAACTGTATATGTTACTAACTTTTGCACAATTTATTTTCCAGAATTTAGATAATTTAATTTTTGAATCATTATAATATTACTATTTAATTACAAATTGATCAATTAATTGCTACATGTCAGAAAGCTCCACATTTTACGACTAATTTATAATCATAATTCAAAACCAATCAAGAAACCTGAGCATTTGCATCTTAATTAACTGCGATTGACAAAATTAAATGTCCATGAATTAAGTTTTATGAATGTTTAATTTTATCGAGTGAAATCTGTCATCAATGAATATAATCTGTTATAAGGAACAAATTATTAACGTTGATATGTCGTGTACAACCTTTTTTATTTATTCCTGGTACATTCATTCTTTAACCTTTGTTCAGTAAAAATAAATTTAAATTTTTTTATTTTTTATTTTTATGTGAAAAGTTGCCAAGCGAGCAGACGGTTCACCTGATGTTAAGTGAATACCGCCGACCATGGTCAACTGCTACATTCGAGGGTTGCAGATGCGTTGACAACCTTTTGAAAATTGGCTTCGGCCACCTCACCAGACGAAACGCGAAAGTATTAATTATACTACCACTTTACGTCGGTCTTCTGTGAGGTCGTGGTACTTACCCGAACGAGCCTGCTCATTCGTGCAACAGCCGAGGCTGCTACGTGGCCCTACCACCGTAAAAATTCGTAATAAACGATTATATATGTATTTTGTGTTTAAATTTTGTATTTGTGTATTGTAATGTATTTTGTATTTATATTCTGTATGTTGTATTTGTTCCATTTTTTTTTGTATTTTAAATAGCGATTAAAATTATTTTAGTATTAATTTACAACGCCACAATCGACTCGTCAATAAATTATTTGTCCATGAACTGCGTCTACACGGCTTGTGGATCATTTAGCCCAAAATATATATGTGCCAGATATATTAGGAAACGGAATTACTTTACAATCTAAATGGAATATCAATTCCGAGGTTGTAACATCAATTTGCCTCGTATTCTGAATAAATCCTGACTTAGTAAGTAGTATGATACAGATAACGCAAGCCTAAATGCAAAATACAATTTATCCAGTAATAAATCAATGAGGATACATTAAACGTCGATCAAGGAACATAGGGCAACACTTACCGCAAAAGGCTCTTATCTAAAGCCACTTAGCAGCGTGTCATAATATTGAAACATGTTGTGAGTCTGTTCAATGTCCCGGCCTTAGCTTCTTGTCAAAATATTGGCGCCAGAAGTCGGGTTAGTTAGTCGCAAATCGCAAAAAACATGGCGGCGTTTACTTCTTTTTGCCTTTGCGTTTTGGAGCAAAAGATGTGAGTTAATATCCGTGGATACAGTTTTTTGAAAGTTAAAACTTTTTATAATAATAATAAACTAGGTTAGAGAAATTACTTTTGATTATTATTCGACTCTTCAAATTTCAACCAGATTTATCGCTCCACTAATTAGCCTCAGAGAGGGCTACCGCTAAAGTTATTCAATTTTAACGCTCGCAATTCACTAATAACCGTCCCTATTCATTACGGCTGCCTTATTTCGCCCCGTCATCGTTTTGTTTCCTTAAAGATGATCGTCGCTGAGTAAATTGGAAACGGATTTCTTACAAATCACTTTCATTTCGGGAGTAGGTAAAACAAACGCGCGTCTCTTCTTATTAACGTCGACTCACCGCCGCTCGTCGCCAGTCGGCCGCTTCGATTGCATTCAACTTTTTAGACTGGGAACATTCGCCGGCGCCACGTTCTCTGTCGCTAATGAAGATTTTCGTATGCAGCCGTCCTTTTTTGTCCGCCATGTCTGTTTGTTTTTGAGTCGCCATCAATTATTAGCCAGTTTCAAATTAGCCGCGGGCAACACCGGGCTATTTCTGTCTCGTGCCCCGCGTGTGCGTCGCGTATGTGCGTCCTTGTTCCTTTCGTGTCGCCTGAGTTTGTTTTGTGCGTGACGCGCCACGCCCAGAGTTCTTTCGGGCACGGGCGGCTGCTTTGACCGGTAGGTAGTAGCGGCTCGTTATCTGTTCCTCGTTGTTTTTTTCCCTCGTGTGCGTGTGTGTCCAGTCTAATATTTGAATAGGTCGGCGAAAAACTCAATTTGTTATTTGTAGCCGTGACCGCCCTGTTTGTTCATTGGCGTTCTCATTATGTTCATCTATTAATGTTGAGCAACCGGTTGACAAATAGACCGCCGGTGAAACTTATATTAATTATCGCTTCCTCGGGTAACCTTTAATCAATTAATATTTGTTGGCTTGATTTCAATGGTTTGAAATGTGATCCAAACGCTTTGCTTCGTCGTTTATTGAGCGTACCACAAACTTTTGTAGTTGCACGAAAAGTTCAGCTGGTACCGAAGCACAGCTCATAGAAGACCGACTTATGGTAAAATCATTTGAGCTTACGTCCTTAAGGTTGGTGCTACTGGAATCTCATGGGCGTGGACATCTTTAGCTAATGGTATGGGATGGACTGGGTAATCGGAATCACTTAACATCGGCAGAATCACTTGCTCATTATCCACCTTTTATAAAAAAAACCTCCTTTGATTGGTATGAAGCTGGCTAGTGGTTGCACCAGTGTTACCCCGAGGCGTAACATATTTTAAATGCGGGTATATCGAATGAAGCATCAACCAACCAACCAACGCCTTCCCTTCATTACGATGTGATCTGATAGCAAAGTGATACTTTGGTATTGAAATGCTCACTTGATATGATATCGGTTTGAGTTACGTTTACGGCTCTTCGTAACCCAAGGGCACCCATTCTAGAAACCCATAATTACTCTGAATCTTCATTACACCAGATGCCTATCATAAAGCACTCACAGTTGATTAAGCTACGATAATATATAAATCTAGGAGTAACATATATCTAATTTGAAGGTTATTTTTGTTTTGATCTATGAGCTGGAGAGGATTAGATATTGACTTCTTTATTTGAGGATGAGATATTCAAATGTTTGCAATATATTATAGAACTTCGGGCCTCACACTTACTCACATAAAGAGTATTTTTTAACGCAATGTATTAATACACTTATCTTAAGTAAATTAAAATAGCTAATCGAAATGTACATTTACGTCCAGTTTCTGAAACACTGATCATCGTAGAAATTAACTAATCAGCTGTCGAATGGCTTGTCAAATGTCATTTGAGTTGCCAAAGGGATGGTTAAACTCTTTGAATTGATCAGAATAGTCTTCTTCATAATCAGAACCGGGACTTACAGTAGTAAGTTTCCAAAAGTCCAAAGCTACCGTATTTCTTATTACTACTTATTGGTACCTACTCCAACACAGGTTGTAGAGTTAACTACTCTTATACAAGTTATTTGTTTTCTACAACTTAGCTAAACGTTGATTTGTGTATAAAAAACATTTTCTAATAAATAGAACAAAGATATGAAATGTAATGCACTTGAACTTATATTGGCAATACATGTTTTAGGTTGTACAATTAAAGCCTATAACAAAGAGAAAAATAATAGATGTACATAAACATAGAGCAGGGGCGCCAACATTGATTGAGGATTTATCTTGATTTTTTCCCTTTTTTTGATTACTTTGTTTTTGTTTAATTACTTTTTTTAATATAAGGCAACTGAGCAATCGGTTCTTGCTACTAACTATACAATATGTGTAGGTATAAATATAAATACTTTTATTTCACGCAAGTCTTCGTAATTTGTGAGTACATGAGCAGTGGGTGCTCAACCACAATTGACATTTTCGTCTGCGGAAATATAACCACTAATGAGACGTATATAGTCTGTAGTTTCTATGATTTGTCACAAGTTGGCGTGCGAGTTCAACTCACTGAATGGCTTACAGCAGATATCCTGGGCGATACCTCTCGCCCGGAACACGCGACGCCCGTGCCCGATAGCGTATTTCTATGCTAATGGAATCGCCGTCGCATCCGCTTAAATAATGAAGCTTTTTTTATTTCTGTCAATCGTTTCGGCCAGTGCTACGTAAAAGTTTGTGACCGGAAAAAAAAAGAGAATAGCTTTCCTCTATGAAGCACTAGGTACCTATAATATCGTCTCGAAAATAGCTTGGTTGCATGTTACATTTATGTGTTTATTTAACTCTATAAATTTTTTTGGCAGTTAAAAAATTTTTACAAATTTCTGATTAAATTATTGAATTATTTTAAAAAATCCAAAGTATACACACGGTGCAGTGTTTCCAATATTACGAAATAAATAAATACTGACGTAAGGCAAAAGTGGCATGTTCGTTTGCTATAACCGCTATAAAAAAATAATTGCGGAACATGTCACCAGTTTCAGACATAGAAACGGAATCTCCTGAAAAGATAATTTCTTCAGTAAATTTTAATCCGTCGTTACTGTGCCCATATAAAATTTTAATTAAAAACACCGTTTAGTCAGAAACTACAAATACAAAGAGGCGTTTGATTAAACATCTCCAACGCTTACATTTAATTAAGTCATAAAAATTTATAAGGCACCTGCCAGTTAAATAAATCTACATATTTCAATTAACGTGGAAATATTTTTAACGGTTGTACGATGCGTGGTTAATTATGATAAATGTCACTTTGTATGACGTGCGTAATGTGTTCCTTTTTTGAATTTTACAATTTTATCTATCGCCGGTGGACGAAGCAGTATTTCATATTCTCTTAATTCGGTAGTTTTATTTTAATTAAAAAATTGGCTGGTAATAAATAACGATGTTTGGGCTAGGAAAATATTCACACACACGGATGTTTGTGTTTTGTGATTACATAATCTATTTTTTTTTTCATAACTTTTATAATTATTATAAGTGAAGAGAAAATACTTATGAAAATATTACAATTAATTCGTGATTATTCGACTACACAAAAGGCACTATTACATACTTTAGCATATGTTTTACATGTAAAATTTCTCATATATATATATAAAGTCATTTTTGGTATTTTAGTTCGGTGAAGCAAAATTGTTTCAACTGCCTTTGACTCGGCCTTGATTTCATTTTGTTTTACTCAAACACAGGCCAAAGCTTGACTACAGTTCCACATGGCAGTCAAGTATTCAAACTGATAGATGTAACAATTATCGCCATCTTTGGCAGAGGTTTACGTTGAACTTAAAAGGCTATAATGAGGACCATGATTGACTGGCGAAGGTCAAAATATATTATGTTATCACAAACAAACATGAGACGAAGACATGTAGATCAATGCATAGTTACTATAATAAATTGTTCGCATGTTATCATTTATTTATTTATTTAAAAACTTTATGCACAATAACGTACAATGGCGGACACCATTAGGTGTTCTCTACTAACTCTCTCTCTAACCGACAAATAAACAGAGAGAATAAGGAGGTGCGAAAAGCCAGATGAGGTAGTTTAAAATATGATAATATATAAATCACAAATTTGGTTTTTTTACTCAATTTGGGCTCATTTCTAGGTCTTGTGAACGTCAAACACTACCCCTATAGATTTCATACAGCTGAACTTTTAATGATGAAACAATAAACCATCTCCGGATAAACACAATATCTGCGCGCGGAGTTAATGGAGTTAGAAGCAAGTGCCTAATCTGTGACTGATGTTTTATTGTTCACACTTGCGAGGGGAGATTCGCCACGCCGACGGCGAATTACGCACATTACGAAATTTAATTCGGCGCAGGGCGCAGCTGGTGTGATACGACTTAAAAACCCGACTCAGAAATTCCTTTTCTAGTTAATGATAAAGGACCGAGTATCAGAGCAATCAGTTTTCCGTTGCGGTTCGTTATGCGTAAAAATCGCAGTCTCTTAATTGCACGCCGATTTACATTTCTATTTATATAATGGATGTCAAATCGCTTAGAGGTTGTTTATTTTACTTGTAAACTGTCGATAGATTCCCTGTATTTAGGATGTTGATGTAGAAGAGGTCCACACTAAAAAAAATCAAAATAATCGCGACGAAAACAAACACGACACACAGATGATAAATCCTTTAAAGGCTAAAGAAAATAAACCTTAGCTGCGTGTAAAAAAACAAGAACAAATAAAAAAAATAACAAAAGGGACGCCGCGACACTGAAAATAATTATCTCTTCCATTCGGGCTAACCAAAGAGATGTAAACGGCAATAAAGGGAGCAATATGTCCGCGTAGTGGGTCGGAAAATGACAGAATAACAAAGTGCTGGCAACACAAAGCCATGGCGGTTCCCGCGCGTCGGACCGGATAAATGTCACATTGGGGGGCGATATAAAATTATTTTCGCCCAAAACGCTGAATACAGTAAGCGATTCCTTTCCACTACACCTATATGGAGTTGAGTTTTAGTGAAACTGTGAAGCGGAACAAAAAGATGTGCAGCAAAGATTGAACTATCATTTTGGGTTACATGCATGCGGTTTTTGGTACCGTTTGTAATATTTAAGTGTACTTGACTCTCCCTAAGAAAATCGCCCGGTCTGATCTTCAATCACGAACAAACGTTTAATTAAAATTTAAAAGTGAGTTATATGAAATAAGTGCGCTAAATCTTCGTTAAAGACGCCATTATGCAAATGGGTATTTAAAACAAAGTTGGGTAACGATATGAAAATCTTAGCATACCTATTGTTCGACGCATGAGCTTAACATCCTGTGATTAATAAACCTGAATCCTCTCTGGATATAGCACTTAGTCCTCCGATCGGAACAAAATCCACATGTGATGGATCCGTGAGATATTCAGTGTCATTGTTACATGGAATGATCAAGTATTCAAAAAATGGGAAATGGTTTCATTTAATGCTCGCGTAAATATAAAAAATGTCAGGAAATTGTTTCAACTATCATTAAACAATTGAAGTAATGGTTCAAATGAAATTATTTTAGCGATATCAATAAGTTATTTTTGGAAAGCGCGTAAATAAAATAACTGATTATGATATGGTTGTGTTTGTTGCTAAGTACCTAATAAAAGAAAAAAGCACATAATTCTTAATCGCTTTACTTACACAAGCACTATATATACACCATAATGCGTGAGCATTTATAATCTGTGCACGGCATTTGTAATCTGTGCATCCCGCTAAACGGCGCGGGTTCGGTTTACCCGCAATCGCCTCGTCGAATCTAAACGACCAGATTTAACTCAATCGCGGCCCGGATCTCCGGCGCATTTTCACAATCTCGGGTGCACTGTTTAATTAGGGTCGCTTTGCTCTTTTCCACATCGGCCTCGAGCGATCCATCTCGTCTTTGAGTTCACGCTCGTTGCATCCCCGTAAGCGGCTACGAGAATAAACGTACGCAATGGCGATGCTTGCGTTTCAAAATGGGTAAACGTTCAAAACCGCACCGCTTAAATTCAACTTCTGCATTGAAGTTTTACGAAAGATTTATCTATGTTGTTTTATGGAAAAAAGATTAACAAGCAAGAGTGTCACCTTATGGTGAGGGATCACCACTCTTCAGGGACGTTCATCAACAGGGGATTCATGAAACGCCTTCGAGTTAGGAATCGGTTGAGTTGTTTAGGTTATTTAAGATGCACAAATGCATCAGCAGGATATAGTCCAGTATTGAACAGATTCTCCAAGACTTGTGCAAGGGCAAGTGCTGTTCTTAGAACTTCATATAAATGTAATAAAAAAGGATATCGTTTAGTTCAAATTTTCGGTCATATTTTTCCTCATTTTCGGTCGCTCCCTCATGGTTTCCACTTCCTGTCTGTTGGTCCGCACTCAAATGGCCATGACGCTATAATTCCCACGATACAATATATACATGTACCTACTATTTTGTACTATCGCCGACTTCATAACTAGGGCTTTTATTTACGGTAATACTACATAATACATACATAATAATACACACTAATTATAATAATACCGATGAGCCGTGATAGCTGTGTCCGGGCGCTCGCCTTTAATTCAATATACTCGAGCAACCTGAGTTCGATCCCCGGTGCCGGCACCAATGAAGTTTTTAACTTTAAGTGCTGACTTATCACGTGCTCCGCGGTGAAGTTAAACATCGTGAGGAAACCTGCATATTTTCGAAATAATAAAAAAAAATATATTTCGAAAATATGTGAAGTCCGCCAATCCACAGTGGGGCCGCGTGGTGGACTATGCCCTGATACTCTCTGTATAGAGGAGGCCTTTGCCCAGCAGTGGGACATATATTGGCTGTTACTTTACAACTACTGAAAATATTCTGTACAAACAAAAAGCTTTATGCGGCATGTCTTATTTGCGCAAAACCTAAATGGAGGTTACAGCCAGCAGACATGTTTTTTTTCCATATGACGTTTTAGTGTTAAGAAATATTTCGTGAAAAATTAACCTACAAGATATTAGGCGTTCTCAGCGAGTAATAAATTCTAATTAAGCCGTTCAAGTTTGTTATACAGTGTACGTTTAGACAATCGTTGCTCAGGCCGTCATAGCCTAATCTTCTCGCGTTTCTTTTCATTTCCATAAGGCATTTCCATAGCTCAGCGGACCGTGTACTTCGAGGCGGTGCCCTCGAGAACAACACAGCGCATTTTCAGTATATAAATACGAAAAATTATAAACTTCTGATACATCAATTATACGGTTGTTAAATAGCCTGATAATAGTATGAAATAAGTAGGAAACATTACGCTCGTGTTTAATGCACGCAAATAAGCGCGAGTGCTGGTCGTTTTGACGAGTTATCACTAAATCCCGGGCTTAATAAACTACTTTATTACTTGTTTAACTTTAAGATCGTCCAGCGGCGTACTTATTTTGAAATAATCAACTTTAACGACTTGGAAATAATTAAAAGATATTTAATTTCACCGTGGATTACTACAAGCGGCTACGCATAATTTCCGAGCGAGACACTGTCTGCTTTTCAGCTAAAATACATTAAATAAAACGAAATTTAATCAAATTTGACATGTTAAAAAGCATAAACCAAAATCACTACCAACCGTCACAAATGATTTTTGTTTTGGAATGCTGTTTTTCCGTTAATAAAATGGCAATGTCGATGTTGATCAAAATGGCAATCTATAAGACGTCACCAGAGGTCGTTACTATAACTACATTTGACGAGATCAGAAATAAACAGCTAAATGAGTTTACCTCGTCGTTTTCTCTAACATCCCGGTGAGCCAAAGAAATCCATTCTAGAGCATCACGAATCGAACGAACGATAATCGAACGAATGGAATGGTCGCGTTCCATTCTCCAATTGTCACCGCTCCGCCATTTGCACCCGTCACGGGAGTGAACGTTGAATGCACCCTGCCGAGATTTAAATCGATTTATGTCCGACTTCAAATAATACGTCGGCCTGACAAAATATGCGCAGTTTCAAGTAGTTTAATAAATATTTATTTATTAAACTATAGTAAAAAACGGGTACTTCATGTCAGTGGAATTCCCTATCAATCGACTTAAATAGTGATAAAATAAGTACGTAAGTAAATATTTTAAACATAATATGAAATGTCTTTGTATTTGTGTTACAT
The DNA here is from genome assembly GCA_933534255.1 of Iphiclides podalirius. Lineage (NCBI taxonomy): Eukaryota > Metazoa > Arthropoda > Insecta > Lepidoptera > Papilionidae > Iphiclides > Iphiclides podalirius. Next base: position 4,903,108 of record OW152838.1, on the reverse strand, counting down.
ATTTACAAAAACATGTCAGTGATATTTTTTTATAATTATTTTAGCTGTATACGTTCCACAAAATTCAAAAAATATTCGTGAAGCTTAATTCTGCTCATGTTTCATTAATTAAATAATAAAATTTGTGGAACTGGTAGTTAAAAAACATATTTTGATAATTACTCGTGGAAATGCTACAAATAATTGACGTGGACATCTGAAACATCATAGAATATGAAGACACCGACACTATTTTCACATCAATAACAACTGTGGAGTTATATTAAAAAAAATCTCACGAGTCGGGCGCGTCACGTGCAAACGAGATGACTCTATCGGGAGGAATCCGCAAGTCAAATCTTCGGTGCGTAGTTACGGTTCAATCAGACGATTGGGTTCTCGGAAACTTGCGTACGAGGCACGCGCTATGCAATGGCCTCCTCGGACAATGGCTACGTTTTTTGCCGCGTCCGCTCGACGCAAGGTGTCCGACAGTTGTCACGACAACGCCTCGTCGCTAACTGGTATGGGTCCAACAAAAAGAACTCTCGAATTTTCACGGATTACTAAAGCGCTTCTTTCGCTATTTCAGCAAACGGAAGAAATGTACGTTGGGTTTTTATTCACGTTGCTGTTTTTTGTCCATCTAATAAAATCAAGCTTTGTTGCGTTTTGCCGCCGCGAAACTAAACGAATTCAAATAAAAATTTGAAATCTGGATAGTTTGTGGTCTAGATTTTTAACGAGTAGAAATTAGTTGTTATGTTTTGAGAAGAGGTAAATTTTTAGGTAAAAAGGAAAATTGAGTTTTCGATACCACAGAGCATAGAAATCTTGCTTTAATAAAAACTATGTCATCTTCCAATATTTAACGCTTTAACAATGCAAGAAATATTCTGTTCCACTTGTATTGGTTCTTGTATTTCCGCTAACCTGCACCGATGTTTTATTGAACATGTGTAATTTTGTAAAATATTTTTATAATGGCAACTCTAAGTATACAAAAACACGGCGAGGGCGGAAATTTTGAACTCGTACAGAATCAACAGCAAGCTCAACACACAAGCCTGACGTCAACATCAATGACGTCACTATGACTAACAACAGTGACCTGTTTAGTAAAACCTTTTTGCATCCAACTCGTAAACATTTTACTGCGTAGCATCTCAAACTGCATGCTTTAGTTACTAAAAGACTATAAAATCGATAAAATCGTTAGCGAACTTTGACAGAACGGTTTTAATGCAAAATACGTACCTAGTAGTTAAATACACGTTGTCGGTTCTGTGTACACAGTGGATAAAATTAAACAGCGCAGTACGAGTAAAGGATGTAAAGAGTTAAGGTTGTGACACTAGATTTCCCTTGCAAAACACTTTTTTTCCAACCAAGTTTTCAGTCAATAACTGGCATTGTTTGCATATTACTGGCCTGTACGGGTAAAATTTTGTAAATAATTAAACATTACCGATGACCTTAACTTAAAATCTTAACCCTGACAACGCATGTAAAAAATAGGACGGTTGCGTTTGACGCTATTCAAATAAAAGGTAACCTTTATTTAATATATTATGTAAGGAGATTTATGTACAACAATTATAGATAAATGCTAGGTAGAAAAAGAAGAAGAATTATAGATCCACGTCTGCTACTTGCCCTGAAATATATACAGTTCTTTAAAGTCCATTAGAAGGATTAACTGACATATTATTCTATGATAGGGATCAAGCAAGCAATCCGAATATTAATTGACGCCAAAAATACTTCGAGAGTAAACACTTTAGTTTAGCAGCGTTTAAAAAATAATATCGACGCAAATAGTTGTAGCATAGTTGTAGCAATATAACATCATACACTTTGTACTCCAGTGAGGCTATCTGCTACTACTACTACGACATACGCACTGCAGGCAGGTTTCCTGTGGTACGTGACGTAACCGGGGCCCACTTATTTAATTGTTACCAATGCATTTAAAACCCCTGAGGTGTTGCGGATGTAGATGTGCGGCGTACGTAACATCAAGCGAAAACCCGCTAGCTTGACAGCTTTCCATTTAAAAATAGAAAACAGTCGAGTTTTCGCTTCGAGGACTGCGAAGAGCTTCGCGCGCGGGCTTCCAACTTCGGCACTCGTCCAGCACCGGGAGCAACGGGAATCGATCACTGAGCCGGGTGGTTTTGAATTGAAACAATCTCCGGGACAAAGGCCAGTGTTGCCAGGTCGCCCCGGCCCGGGAGACGGTTATGACGCGCCTGGGCGTGCCCCGGGTCGCGCCCTCTCCGTTCCCCGGGCCATTTGCCCGCCGGAATGCGGTGTCATCAGTGGCGAACGGAGCGTATAATGGAAAACGCCCCTCCGGCGACAACCCTCCGCACCGTCGCCCCCGACCCTCGCGCTAACGAAAATTCCACGAGCGCACCCCGATTAATCGCACGGACTAATTCGGTCTAAAGCAGATTGGGAAAGCGCTAATGTTGTGCTCAATGGATTAAGTCGATTAATTCAAATGTCAAAACTCGAAAAGAACGCTGGCTGCTGCGTATGTTATGCCCTTACATGACAATGTCCATAAAGCCGCGAAACTTCTAGTTCCAGTGCATTTATGATCGAAAACACTAGTCTCCTTTCTGGAGATGATTAAAGACTAGATAAACATATAAGACCTTGGCATCGCGGGCCGCGGTTTCCACACTCTAGCAACAATTGTATGGCGTGATTGGTGTAGAGGTTAGCGTTTTCAAAAACTGAAAAATAATATATGTATTCAAATGGATTAAGTAATCTTGAAGTTGGACTGCTGGTATTAATGGCAATAGGTTGGTGGGTTGTTCATGTGACTGCGAACATTTTATTTTCGATTAATAACTTGACCACAAAAAACTACTTTAAAAATATGAATTCTCTAAAAATTCTGCGGTAAAATCGGCGTCATTAAGTATAAAATACGTCTACTAAAGTCTATTTATAATACAATAACCTGAATAGTATTTAGACACATTATATATTTGATATGTTCTAAATAACTTAAAACTCAAAGTATAAATGTAAGAACCGTAACTCTCTGTATACCGAACTCCTTTCAATTCTTTATATTCAAAAACCAACCAGTTCTTGACCACCCGAACTGATGGTAAGCCTAAATTAAAAACGCAGTAGCTCGGCGATAGCTTATTAACTCTTGCCTCGAAGACAGGAAAAGTGACATTGGCTCTCGCCCTCTGCTCCACGAAAGAGGAGTTAATTCGCGCCGGTGAAATTCCGTGCGCCGTTTCAATTTGCCCAAAGCAGCGGAGCCGTGATTGTGACAAATTGGAAACGCAGCCAGAGTCGAGTGGGCCGAGTCTTTCCAAATCGGCGCCCTAATCCCGGAATCGGGGGCTCGGGGGCCATTTGTTTGCTAAAGGGATCGCGCGCCATCTGTACGTGACTCAAATGCACTAACACCCACAACAAAGGCGTCAACCCGGGCGAATTCTAAATCGTGTTTATCTATTTCACTTTAAAATTGATCCTTTCGGCCCTTTTCTCTAGACAATTTCATTAAAAAAATAAATCAACTACAGTCTATAGATGAAAAGCGTGAGTACTTACTAAAAATTATTCCATAGACTAGAACAATGAGGCCTTTTATTTTTTTAATTCACAATTGAATAAAATTTAAAACTACGAAATAAAACCTCCTTGCAAATAATCATCTGTATAGATTAAACAACAGAGCCTTGTTTGTTAATGCACTAAATGACCTTAGGTGGGGACGTACGAGTATGTACCTAAAGCGATTTCAATGAACTGTAGCAATTGTTTGCGTCATTAGTACCGCTGTGTTTAGTGAGGGAGTGTTTGTAAAAAGTTGCGTACTTTATAGTTCGCGAAACAAATCAAAAAAATAAAACCAGCCACGTGCGAGTTGGACTAGCACCATTATCTATAAAAATGGTGAAAAATCTCTTTTGTTTGTTGTATGGGAGCCACACATAGATTTTTTTTATTATGTTTTGTATTTGTTGTTATAGCGGCAACAGAAGTACATCATCTGTGAAAATTTCAACTGTCTATCACGGTTCATGAGATACAGCCTGGTGACTGACGGACAGACAGACAGCAGAGTCTTAGTAATAGGGTCCAGTTTTACCCTTTGGGTACGGAACCCTAAAATGTAAATGATAGAAAACAAAGGAGTTTAAAGCATTACAGAGGAAGCTTTAGGTTGTCATAGTTACATAAATAAAGAAGGTAAACAAACAGTCAACCCATACGGAAGACAGATAGTTCACATTTTAGCAAGCTTATTATTGAGTGTTTTTGTTGTTCAAAAGACGCTAAAACTTTATACCATAAAAGTTAGTTGTTAATGTGAGGAAATTTTTACTCAGGGGAAAGTAGCGAATTTTAGAAAATTAAAAGGTGCAAATAATTACGGAAATAAATCTAAATCGCGGCCAAGGTTAATACCGTAAGTTACTAAACCAATTTTGTCGCATTAAAGCAAAATAAGTAATATTATAGTGATGACTTTATTAAGGAATCGATGTAAGTAATTCACTACATCATTGTAACTACTTCCGATTTATATATTTTCCATTAAACGAAAAACTAACTAAACATGCCCATACTATTATAGTCTAATTAAGACGTTTAGTATTTTCTGATGCGTAAAAAAAATCGCAGTCAACTTCCTCACTAAACGAAATACGATAGTATATTCTACTTTATGCTGATTCAGAGAAGCCGCGGTATTTCCCTGGGCCGGCCCATCCGAGTAAGAGCAGAAGTTGATGTGTCAACACTTTAATGGAAATTATGATAGAAATTAAATGGCCGGCGAACAAAACAATGCCAAGGTTTTTCCTCAACTACGATATAAGCACTAAGCAGCGTAAGCGACGTAGAGCTCAGGTCTGCAGCCAACACTTTAATATCTTCGAAACAGCACCTACAGCCTTTCGTGGAGGTTCATCATCATTACCGTCACGATAAAAAGCACTCCCCGGACCATTGTCCTCAGTAGCGGTGCCTATCATGGCCGCCTAATGTGGCGGGAAAAGCATATGTCTCAATTAGTGACGCGGTAACAAATGGCCGGGCCGGGAACGGAATTAACTAACGGCATGGACGCGTGATGAAAAAACCATAACTGACAACTATAAATTACAATATTTTTGATTGCAAGTGTATAAAATGGGGGGGGGGGGGGGGATAACAATACATTTACAAACTTTAAAAATTTATTTCTTTTTTAATAAAATATGTAGAGAAAAATTTGGAGTAATATCGTAATTAAATATAGCCTTTAAAAATTAATTCACTCGACCTTTGAAATGTTAAAATTACAGTCTATCGACTCGAAGTTTGTCACGGTAAGACCACACAAGATGTCCAAATACCACCATAGTCAAAAACTATACTTCTCTCAAGGAAACATCTGCGAACGACAATATTACGCAATGTTTCAATGTCCGCATTCATTTTGAAACAACTCGAGTGTTCTTTTGGTGTAAAATATATAAAAAAAGGTTTGTTTTGCAAAAAAAGGGTGGTAATACATATTTTGAAATCGCACTGGCCGTCAAGTCGTTACAAATTCGCATTGACGTTTGACATTTTTCGTTAACGTGACCCGGTGTCAATGTGACAAGGTTAAAGGATCGTCCGCTGATTCTACAACGACTCCTGTTTCGTAAGGTATTGAGCTCAGAATTGTTCGTCTCGTCGCAAATGGACGGCAAGAGGATTTCGTTTGGGCGGGAGAGTGATGTAATATATCTGTCAGTGGGGCGTTCCATTGCGGGGCCCGAATGACAACATGTGCAGTGATTTGTAACGACCGCACACAAACGTGTTACTCTAATATTGTTATTAGGCGACGATGTATTTGTTAGAGTTTTAAATATTTCAATACTTTCTTGCGTCGTAAAACTATTAGGGGAAGTAGTGACGATCAGTTGATGCAGTGTCTTCGGCTTCGCTCCTGATGTCGATTCTCGACCGACATAAGTATTTCAATCACTTACAAAATTTTACAGCTGGCAGTGAAGCTTTATTAAAAAAAAATTATAATCGACAGAAAATATTAGGTAATTTAAATAATTTTATTAAATTAATTTGCTCCAAAATGTATACTATTACAGAACAGTTAATTTAAGTTTTTTTTTTGTTTAACTCACGCCTCATACTTTATCCTTGATACAAGCACAAATCCCAAGCCGTGAGTAAAATTTTAACGTTCGAAATACGGAAAACTAACAATAATGCTAATGCAAACAGTTACACTCGCGAACATGCCAACGATTGCCATATCGTTCATTTAATCTGCAAAACCCACACATTTTTTATCTGTTTCAAATCTACAAAATGCACCAATCAAAAAACGTGACCATTGTGGAGTCGTAACAACAAAAACGCGCCCCGACACCGACGCGGAACAGCTAATTGAAACTAATACTTTACCGCCGCTCGAACGGTTAAAACAAATGGCGCTATTAAAAGATCGTCTCTCATTCACTATAAATAACCGCCAGCGGAGCTCCTACCTCCCACAGTCATATGTCTTTATTCCGTCTAATAACGATTTGGGCAATTATGTGACAAAAGGGAAGTGTTCTCGTCGATCGCATTTCTCCCCGGGCTCAGGAAGGACAAGTCCCCGGGGACAGACTACCCACATTATTGCTCCGCGGTGATTTATAAGCCGGGACCGAAGACGGCCGTCCTTGTGTTTTACTCGTTTGCTGATGTTTATACCGTTTGCTGTTGAAACTAGGGTGTTAGTAAATATAACGCATTTACTTCGAATCGAGATTTTCTTTTATTCCGTACCAACTTGCATATTCAACCAATAAATATAAGTAAGTATTATTGAAGACGAACTCCACAAGAACTAAAGTAATATCACTTAAATGAAACTAGCTACGTATCATGTCTAACTTTTAACTTACTGTCTAACGTTAATAACTTTAAAGTTTATAAATTTACTAACATATAAACACTAACACGGGCAGGGATTAAACAATCAGAATTAAATACTTTCTCACTGACGGTAGAATTTCGTAATTAACTTTACAAAATGTAAAGTGGCGGTACCAACCTCGCTCCTAAGTTACGCTTAACTTGAATAGCCAAAAAACAGGCCGGCCAACATTGGACACGTTGGATCGATTGTCTCAGCCATCCACACATGTACCAAACAGTGTTGGGGCAATCGTGTTGATCCAGTCTAATTGGAATACAAACCAGCCCATATTACCTATTCACGATTACCTCTGTAACATTACTACGATTGTTGAGTGAAACTATCACTGCTAATTATATCGAGCTTAATTTATTCAACGTCCGCTGTTTCTTATAATTTTCAGCATTATTGGCCACGGGACTTACTGAGATCCTTATCGACCTGATGTCGTTACCTCGCTTCATTATAAATTTCAATCCGATCTATAGAAACAATTAAAAGAAATACTGTCTTTATTAAAGTGATGGTATACTTATTTACTTATTTACTTACGCTATTTAATTTTCGTAATCATAGGATATCATTGTTAGTTGTTATCAAGATACGGGAAATCATTAATCAGGTGACCATCTTGCTAACTGCCGTTGTTCTTATTTGTGTTTATTTATTTATTTATTCTTTATACACAAAAAAATTACAAAGGCTGACTTAATGATCTTGAATTGATCATTCTGATTATTAAGAAGGTCATCCGATCAATTCAGAGAGTTCAACAATCCTTTTGGAAACTCAAATAACAATTGAAAATCCATTTGACAGCTCCTCAGTTGAATTCTACGATGAACAGTGTTTCATAAACCGGGCGATAGTCTATGGAAATCACTGATAAAAAACCTGAACTCCATTTATCGGAGTGAAGTCACGAAAACAAATCCGCTCACGCCGCATGCGTTCCGCGTCGACACCAGCGAGCGGTGGCAAATTGGTTTAGATACGATTTATGTCCTGCTGTTCGCGAAAACGGCGATCGGGGGCTACTAAACCGAGTTGCTTTATTACGGTTTTAAAGAGTAATGTCCTGTTAATGCTACTATTAATCCGTACGGATGAATAAAAAATACTTTACTAAAAAATAGTTTAATAAGTAAAAAATACTTTAACAATAAAGAAAAAAACATTATTTTAACTTATTACATTTTTTTATTTCGAATTAATATTATTAAAATAATGTGTTCCATGTTTGTTTTGTTCATTGCAGCCCTCAGTGATTGCTAGACTGAATTTGATTTAATGCTTTTTAGTAATATGTCGGCTTTTGTTGTACTCAGACTTGACAAAAGTTCATGTACTTCTTGAAAACTGTTTATTTTACAGGGATAATTTATACTATTAATATACTGCATTCTTTTTTACTAAAAACTGATAGTGATACATTCTTGTCTTCCAGTAATCAAGCAAAGTCAGTCTTCGATAGAACCAATTATATCCTACCATCTACTTTATTGTATTTCATATAATAGTAATATTTTCAAAGCGTGAAAAACACGTTAACGACGAAGTAATTAATTGCTATAAAATAGCAATAGACAAGGCTGTTGTTGCTTTTTATGTTCAAAACGTGTGGAGTCCAAACTGATAATGTCGAAATGATAACACTTTTGCAGTGACATTTTAAAACGAATAATAATAGGCATTTTACTTTAACGATTTTTTATGTGATAATGCAGGGAACGAATGCCATCCCCATGGACATCTACAACACCTGGGGATGCAGATGTGTTGCCAAATGTTAAAAACCGGCTTCCGATTACATTACTCCTGCACTTATCTTTACGAGGCCTTCAGTTCTTTATGAGGTCTTGGTACTTCCCCGTACGATCCTGCCGATTCGTGCAACAGAATTTGCTGCCTGGTTCTACCAGAATAATAATAGTTAAATTATTATTTAATTCATTCATTACTCATCATACTATAACATATTACACATTAGGCGTAGTCCCGAAATCCTGGAAGGGCGCTTTAGTGCACGTCTGATCCCGAAGAAAAGCCACTTGGATCCGTCCAGGCTTATAGCCAATGGAGTCACTCATTAACTGCCAGCTCTTGCGGTACCTAGAGGAGCACCAGCTGATTAGCGACCGCCTATTACGCCTGTTACCGAATGTTACGCCTTCAGCCTATTCTACGCAGACGTAGTCGCAGACAGCAACTAGTATACTATAAATACAAATGGTTTTTATAAAAGTCACCCTGCCACGTCGACATATACAAATTTAAGGCAGCCTATGGCACGAAAGCACTCGAGCTTGCGTCTGAAGCACGAGGTGATAGAAAACCTGGCGAAGCTGTTGTGTATTAAATAAAGAACGTACCATATTGCATACTGAATTACTCAAGCACTGTATTTATTAAAGACGCTTCGAACAGAGCATATATAAAAAATTTAAAAGAAAGAATAAATATTTTAGTTTACCTGACACATAGTTGGGTAGGAGCAGTTGAAAGCAAGCGGGAGGCGCTTGCAGCCAGTCTGGACATAGCAATGGCCTTTGATCGGGAATGACACAAAGCGCTTCTTTAGAAGCTTCCCTCCTATGGGATTCCCGAGAAATTATGCAATTTTTTTATATGGAAAAACGGGGCAAATAGGCAGGGAGCCTGATGGAAAGTGATCGCCGCCCATGAATATTGCAACCCCGGAGGGCTTGCAAATGCGTCGCCGGCCTTTCAAGAATGAATATGCCCTCTTCTTGAAGGTTCCCAGGTCGTAACGGGAATTTTAGAATTAATTAATCAAGATTATCCTCAAATTTAATATGTACATTAAAAGTGTATACAAAGAAGCAATATATTAACTAGCATTAATTTATTATAAAGTATATGTTACTTAAATATATTTAAGATCATCCTTCTGATAACGTTTTCAAGTGTATTGGACGCAATCTCGGAAACAATAAATAAAAAGTAAAATAAAACGAGGGTCTGCAGTCAAGTGGCATCTTAAAAGGGGCTCAAATGGTTTGTTTTGACTACTTGGAACTGAAGGGCTATTGAAAAAGTTATCAGGCGGCTGAATATTCAACGCTCTCTCTTCGTCTAAGCAGTTTTGTTCCAGGTGCGGGTGTGGATCTTGGGTCGATTAATAGACGTTATGGCTGCCCCAAAACTGGATACAATTATCTAAAAATATATTTTTTACGATAATTAAATCATGAAGTTAGTACATATAAGACTTTTTGGAACGATCTAACTGTAAAGAAACAATAATAAATGCATGAAATCCGAATTAACTCTTGTCTTATATCGATATCGGGTTTTCAAGAATATTAATTGTGTAGCTTTGTCCAAAATTTTACGGATCAGGTTTTTTTCTTCACTGCAATAAGTACCCGATTGTTTTAAGCCTTAGTGCCTTACAATATTACAATGTTAAAATATGTGAAACATTAATGCCAATAACTAGTATAAAAATATAGTTACTTAATGTTATTAAAATTTTATTTCTAATACTATAATTTATGACATCACTTATCACATCGACAAAAGGGACAGATTAAAAAAATAGAAAAATTTAACTTGAGAAATTTCTTATATGTGAAGTAAAAATAGCACCCTAGCGTTTATTCACGCATATATTTTTATAAGTCAAACGTATTTCACAAACCGGGCGGAGAACGAAATGTAATCTCGAAATACGCTAAAGATTGTCTTGTTTTTAATTATTTTTTATTTTGTATTTGCGTCTGTATATCGCGTTGCTCATAAAATTCAAAATGTTTTAATGGTTAAATCACCTTATGTTTGCGTATACAATATTACATTATATTTAAAAGTAGTGTTGCCAGTCGGCATGAAGCACGAGCTTCTGTGACGATTGCCATCGGTCGTTAGGCTGTCACGGGTTCTGAACTAACTGCCGCGTTACTCCACGCGTGCAACGTTTTTGTACGATACCGCGCGTTTTTCTGCTATCCTGTGCTCTATGGCGCTTACGCAAACGGCGGGAAAAATGTTTGTCGCCGAAAGCACGCGACACAGGCGCCGCCATTTTTTTTTAATGTTTACGGCAAGTTCATCATTTAAGTCTAAAAATTGCATCACTAGTGCCAAAGGCCGTTTGTTAAAAAAAACGCGTGTTACTGTAAATTTTAATGCTCGCGAGGAATTCATTATAATTTCATGAACTCCGAATAAATAATATCTCTCTTCTCTCCCGTAAGCGTACCCTTTTGACATATGACCTTTTATACAAACACTAGCTATAGTAATAGGTGAATTTTATTTTACGTCCAAGCCCTTTATGTCCTACTTAAGTTTAACACTTGAAATACGTAAAACACTGTAAAAAGAGTCATTGACTAAAAGAAACTTTTGGTAAATTGATCTGCGTAGCAAGTGAGTTGAATTAAATTGTATGGAGCGGAAACTTATAAATTAAAAATAAAACTTATACATAAAAAGAGTCTTACTGAATAAATTATGTAACCAAATAAATTCAAAGATATCTAAATTGATAATGCATTTATGAAAAGCCGCAAATATTCTCAAAAATCTCTTCAAATTACACTACAAAAATGTGGCGAAGTGATAAACCAAAAAGAAACAACAATATTTCATCCGCGCACAATCCCGCTCAAGGCAATTACCGACCAATTATGCTTTATCGTATCTCCATTGACGTGTAATTGTTACAAAGTCGTAATCAAACCTAAATAATGACAATGTTACATTGTACAAAAGCGCCTACGCGATAGTTCGACACAATATTAGAATACATACCGCTAATTACTTGTAATGAGGTATTGTGATAGTGTGGTACAACCGGTTAAAGTGATTTCGCAATCTCGATAACGATGAATATGAAGTGACGGCTATAAAATTTTTGTATCCTTAATATCGGTTTGTAAATACCGAATCAAGCAACCGAAAATGCTTCAATATGTTGTCTGCAACTAATATATATTTGAAATATGTCCGTCTTGTTTGTGTTAATAAGTAATTATTGGATTACTAGCCGTTATCTGCGACTTTGCCCGCGCGATCAAAGGGAATTACCAATGAGCTTTTTATTATACACTACTTAGTTGACACTTATCATTATACATTTTCGGACACATTTTTTTACTCAAAGTTCTGTAGTCCCAAATTAAGCAACGCTTGTTCTATGGGTACTGGAAAACTGATAAACATACTTAAACATACTTTTCTTTTGTAAATAAATACATATTATACATAAATAAACGGCCAGACACTGGAAAAACACGATGTTCATCACACAATATTTTTCCAGTAGTGGGGATCGAACCCACACCCTCTGGCGCAGGAGGCAGGGTCACTACTCCCCACGCCAATCGGGTCGTCAATACCTATATATTGTACAATTCACACAATTGTTAGTTCATCAGTGTTATTCTGATGTAAAATAAACATCAATCCATAAATACATACAAACTTTCGCCTTTATAGTATTAAGTAAGGATGATCGAATTTTGTTGAAAGTTGATCTTGGTACTGCTTTATGTACGCAGGTTCGTTGCCCAAAATTGTTTTTCTTTCGATGTCAGTCCTCAAGTTAGTTCTTTTCGCGAATGCATGCGAATTTCTAAAAATAATGCAATAATGTTGTTAAAATTTTTATTTAACTTTCTGAAACTTGGCAAGGACTATCTATACACCATTAACTAGTTATAGAAAAAAAATTGTAATGGTCCAACTTTGTGGAATTCAAGTTTAGAAAGATTAAAACTTGATTTTTTTCCCAAAAATATTTTTTTAATATCCAAAAATGCAATTAGTAAGCTCATTAAATTAAGTATAAATTGGACTACTTCATTTATTTACATTTATCTTTTTAATACCGGATAATGGGATTCGAAGTAGCGCATACCTGCCGGTTAGTCACATTTTTAAAGCTCTCTAAATCCTAACCTGTCCGCTTCGCGTGTAATGCCCCTTGTGTAACATTTAATGATTTTTTGGAATGAGTTTTTGGCACACCTATTCCTTGCTTGACGTCTTTGCCATCGGTGGACTATTAAAGCTTATCGAACACTGGAGCAACCCTATTATCGTGGAACACGTGAAGGCGCCGACTAGGTCCTGCGGGACGCGACCGCGGCGCTATCAAAACAAACGCTCCGTCTGTCGCGACTGAACGGCTCGGTTCTCACCACGGCCTATTTAATACGGCCGGGCCTTAAATACGGCTGGCAACACTTTGTGGTGCCGCCGCATAACGGGCCGTGACGGTGTTTCTGTTTCTGCTCCTTAATTAGGGATAAGTATCCGGTCGGCGCGGTGCTCTCCGTTTTTATTTCGTCCGAATCATGTGATTGTTCAAGGCGACACGATGTTGAATCTAGACGGCGCGAACGAAAATCGAAAACGGAGATGTGAAACGAAACGAAAATGGACGCGGTTTGTCCCTGCACGCAAAAAGAAAAGTAAAAAAGTAAAGTAACAGCCTATACATGTCCCACTGCTGGGCAAAGGCCTCCTCTATAGAGAGGGTATCAGGGCATAGTCCACCACGCGGCCCCACTGCGGGTTGGCGGACTTCACATATCTTTGAAATATATATTTTTTTTGTTATTATTTCGAAAATATGCAGGTTTCCTCACGATGTTTTCCTTCACCGCGGAGCACGTGATAAGTCAGCACTTAAAGTTAAAAACTTCATTGGTGCCGGCACCGGGGATCGAACTCAGGTTGCTCGAGTATATTGAGTTAAAGGCGAGCGCCCGGACACTGAGCTATCACGGCTCTTAAATCCGCAAAAAGGTCACCGTTTATTTCTATGTTTTAATTTTAAAGATATCGACTACGGGGAACAACTTTAGCTTGTCCCGATGGCGCAAACTATAAATCATAATATTTACGGATAAAATTCAAGTAGTTTTTGTTACTAGAGCTATTGCACTGAACTGACTTTATGCTAGTGCTGCTGGAAGAAATCAAGCCCATGAATCAACCATCATTCAACGAAAATGAAGAAATTTATTCAATATTCTTTCGACGCACAAAAGAGTGGGCCGCAATAAGGTTTAACCGAAAACGAAAAAGGTTCGCTGTTACACAATAAAAAAGTAAGAAGCCGCAATCCCTCAACCAAACAATTCTTCACGGTCAATACGTGAACCGAGCGCAACAATCCCGTTCGGCCATGATTGTTCGACTCAATTGATTCTGGCGGCAGAAGTCACTCATTCTGTCAAATCAATTGACGCGAGTTTTGGCGCGCGAACAGTTTGCCATGCGCACGATAATTGAAAACTTAACAGCGATGCACGGTTTCCATGAAATGTGTTTTTCTCATTAGGGTTAAGAGCTTTTACGAGTAACATGAAAAAGATAATATAAGTAACCTACTTGGATTGTTTAAATAATGGAACGTTTTTCTTCGCATTTGTGTTATCTGATGTTTCTTTAATTTGAAAATTCATACACCTTCAAGTTGAGATATAGATATAGCCAAGATGTACAATAAAAATATCTGTAGGGTTTTAACAGTTCGACTGTTTTCAATTCTTATTGATTTTTTCAAAAAGACTTCAGGAGAAAAAGGATATACGTTTAGAAACTACAAGCGAAACTACTGTTAAATAAATGAAATACTGAAACACGCTGTGGTAGCTATTAACTATTTGATACAAGATCAAGTAGTTCGTCCTTGCATACGAGCACGGCAAAACTGACACAACGCTGCACAATGTACACCCGCATTCCAGGGCGGTTCTCACCAACCCCAGCCAACGACTAATACAGTCAGCAGCCATCGGAGTCACTGACTATACCGAACCATAATAGGGGCATTTCCATCATAGGTGACATTCGTCCCAAATAGATAACGCACGACTGAGCGACCCTACCCAACCTGGAGAGCCGTATCAAGCCCATGGCATCTGGCTGAAAGCGAAAATACTCAATCCGTGGCGCAGTTGCCAACGTATTGGCTTCGGCGTCGGGGGTCGTGGGTTCGATTCCCACACGGGACAACTATTTGTGTGACCCACAGATAGTTGTTCCGCATATGGGTGTTTGTTCACGTGAAATTTATGTTTGCGAAACGTCCTTACAACACAGGATAATGTTATCCTAAAGTAAGGGCAATAAAGGCAAATAAAAATTTAAAAAAAAATAAAAAAAAAATTAAGGTGTTTGTTTGATCTTAACAACGATATTGGGTGTGAGGCGACGGGAGTCTATGCGCAAGGGATTAGTGGTTTTGAGAATCTAAAAAAGAGTCCGAACCACGACCACATTCTCACGGGCGCCTATAGTAATTCACACGCCTAAAGTATTCGATCGCTCACCATGGTCACGTAACTCCTGGTTTTACGCCCCGTTAACCGATATCTTGAAATTATTACTTTTTTTAAATGAAAACATCCCGTACCGAGCGTTGGCTGGTGACGGTTTCAAGTTATTGTTATCTGTGGCTTATTTGAGAATTCGATTTGGATTGGAGCGACCGTTTGACGTTTCGAATTGGCGGTAAACGTAGAATTGTTTGTTGCGGCAGAAGAGAAAACTGAATAGAAAGAAATTAAAAGACAATTTAGATTATGTACTAATTAACTATGCAATTTATGTTTACAGGTCAATCAGTTCACTTTAAGATATAAGTATACCGACAGATAAATACAGGTTTAGGTAAACAATCAAGATTTTGCTTTAACAATTATCATCATTTGACTTTTCAAAAGAGCGTCAGTTTGATTCTATCAAAGACTACATCGAAATGATAACAGATACGATAAGAACGTTAATAAGTTCTAATATAACAATTAGTTATAAAGTCCTATCTTTTTCAAAGTCAAGGGTAGCGCTGGTGTCCAGGTTGTGCCAGTGTATTACAGATAATAACAAAGCTTAAATTATGAAATTATTTTAATGATATAGGACGATGTAAATCACGACATTGATATTTTTATACCTTTCAAAACCTTTAGCATCAATATCTTCAAATCAAAATATAAGTAAAAAAATATATTATAATATTACTGACAAAGTACTAAAATAGATTCAGTATCATTAATCTGTTCTATTTCAAAAGTAATTTTAGTACAAAGGCAGAATTTCATGTTCATGTCAGTCACATGGCAATGTGACTGGTGACGGTTTTAGTAGCAATTTAAACGCTTGATAATCGGCTCCTGCAAAAACCATCATAACCCCCCAGTGTTTGTATAAATGGCTTGATTATCAATGCGCCAAAGTAATCTTACTATGTTTATGTTCGGAAAGAGGCTAAAAATCAGATTTGACTCCTCAGTGACAATATCGTATTCAAAAAAATACCATGCCTTCGTTTTGACCGCTGAAGGTACCATGATAAATCGCAGAAGTAACAGTAAAGATTAGGTATAAAATTGTATTTTTTTAATAAACAAACGTCGTTTAAATGTAAGTATATCTAAGTAAGATCAAATGATTTATTAAACTCAATTAGGTAAACAAAATATTCTGTGGGAAGTTTTTGTAATCTCGCGTTAGTTGGCAAAAGGCACGACCCGGACACCGGCGCTACCCTTCGCCACTGTAGATGGCCTAGCTCCTAAAGAACTTCTGGGCCCATTATGAAACTTGGCAAGGACTATCTATACACTATTAACTAGTTATAGAAAATAAAACAATTTAAATGGTACAACTTTGTGAAATTCAAGTTTAAAAAGTTTAAACATGATTAAAAAAAATAATATCCAAAAATGCAATTAAGCTCATTAAATTAAGTATAAATTTGACAACTTCATTTATTTCCATTCATTGATTCGAAGTAGCGCATACTTGCCGGTTAGTCACATTTTTAAAGTCATAAACTATATTTTAAAAAATATAATATATTGTAAAAATATTTTGTATCAGGATTGAGGACATATATAGGTATAACATAATCAAATATTACTAAAATCGGAAAATTAACTTTTTTTACATGTCCGCTTCGCGTGGAATGCCCCACAAGGAAAATATTTTTATTAATTAAAATAAAAACGATTTCAAATGTCTCACTCAATATTCTTTTTCTATTTGATTTTGACGAGTGCCCTGATGTATCCAAGAAGCTGACACGACCACATGGGACCCAAACCGTGCCCAATGCAAAACATAAATTTTAAAACCAGTTAGTTCATAAATGACCGAGTTCTAAAGTAACAAAAATAAAAAAGGATAACCGAATTTGATGTCGGTTGATGAAGTTTCGACGTCTATCCGTTATTTGTATTTTCTTTTATGTATTCTATCAGGGTACGTATTTTCCGGGAAACAAAAATCACGAGAATTACCATCTCAATTCGAATTAGAAACAGGGCAACGGAACGCATACACGGGAATAAAACAATATTCGTCGTATAACAAGTAAATTACAGTCATTTACGCCGAAGCTATTCCTGTGCTTGCAATCGAAATGGAATCGCGCGTTTGTTATTGTTTCGTTTCAATTTTTCGGTAGCCCAAACCCCGTTATTACGCTATCCGTACGTCAGAAGTCATTATAAGAACTAATCCTTGTACACCCGTAATGACCACAAATGGGCCAAGTTTGCATTATAATGATATCAATCGCCATTCATCTACATTCGTTATCAAATATATCAAACCGGAAAGCGTGATTATATATTTAATAACTTGAATTTTTTTTTTGTGTTCTGTTATTATACTACAAAACGAAACGTACTAAAATTGTTGCTAGTGAAGCTTACATATACAAAAAATATCACAATTATAAGTAAAAATTACGAACATAAGAAAAAAAAATATATATTTCATATTGGCAACTAATTCTATGTCTACCAATGTTTACTATAAGTTGAAAAGGGCGAAATATTGTCTATGCCTAATACACTTGAATGTCTTCACGGCGACACCTACTAACATAACGCGTACACGAGGTACACCCGCGTTCTAAAGCGGTTCTCACCGCCCCAGGCCACCGATTAAAATAAATGCAGTCACCATAGGGTCATGGTCCCTAGGTGACATATCTCCCGTTTAAAGCAACGCGCGCCGAGCATACGCGGCTCTACCCAGCGGAGGACTATGTCAAGCTCGTGGGTTCTGGATAGACGCGAGTTCTGCATTCGATGAAGCTTTAATAGTCTTTGGACTGAAACCAAATAGTATATATCAGTCCTTTAAAACGACCACATGTTTTAATATTGAGTATACATCTTGATAAAATTTGGCTCACGTGATAAGTCGCTCCTGTATTTTCATAGATTACAGAAACGCTTGATCGACTCGTTGGCCGTCAGAAGGCCAACACGTAAGCCCGCGTTCGCCACGCTTTTTGCCAGTCCCAATAGACGCGTACGATGGAGAGAACGGGTGTTTTTCAACGAAATTCCATCCATCCGCGCTCCGTAACTGCGCCCGAACGTGGCGGGATATTCAATTTGTACTCGTTAAGAGCTGTCTACTCCCATTGTCCGCGGCGAACGCAGCGAATGCCCTTTGGACGCGGTCCCCGTGTAAAAGGATGTTAGTACAATATGTGAAAGAAAGTCTCATTTGACTCAGTTACGGCGGATCGAACAGTTGAAGCAAATGCTTAACAAACTTTACTTCATAAGCAGTATAGCTGCGCCTCAGGGTCAATAATCTCTTTGTTTGTTTGTTTAGCTTAGAAAAAGTGTATAGGTAATTATGATATACACAACACAAGCTTTCTTATAACAAGCTTTTAGTAAATTAAGAAAAAGGCAGCGATGTCTACACAAAAATAAACCGATCTTGGTAGGTATCGCTATTGTCTATCGACGACACATTTAAAATTGTGTCGCGTCTGTTTACGAAAGGGCTTTAGTCCCAAAAGAAAATAAATGACATAAAGTCCGGTAGGTACGTGCGTATCGACCCGTTGTGGGGCACCCCTCCGCGGCAGCATTGACTAAACAGAGTATACACTGCCAAGTAACGAGATTCCGAATGCTATCGATTACCCCCGTTCGGTTTGACAGACGGCACACGTTTGCACCTGTCAGTACAATTCAGTACATTGCACCTGACATGCTGCGTGTTTTTTTTTTTTAAAAACAATGGTCATTGTAAACATACGATCTGATCTAAGCGATTTTCTAAAAACATGCAAAAAAGTAGTAGTTAAAAATACAAAAAAAATAAAAAGACACTAATAAAGTTGAAAGAACTGGTATGTTTGATTGTGAATGTTTTAAATTACTAAATGGGTAGTTAGTATGGCGTTGTGAAATATCTCGAAGTTCAAAGGATAAGAAATGGCTTATAGGTAAGTCACGTGGATAGATTTTTGAGATGGAGATTGTTGATAGCGTTTTTAAGATCAAAACAATTAATGTTTTGGATATTTTGAATTGAATTCTATTTACATTTAAATTTCCATTAAGCTTTTGACGCCTGGCAGATATGAAACATCGAAATTATGTGATACAGATGATATGCATAAAAGGATATTAAATGAAAGAAACTAAACATGGCATAATCAACAATAAAATATTCAATTTAAAAAGATTTATTTAAAACAAATAAATAAAGAATTAAATACAAAAATTAGAAGCTCAATAATTTTTTTTGTCACAACACCACCATACGGTAGATGAAAATGTTTCATACTGTCTATCGTATTATCATATACTGTTAGGGTGGGGATGCATTACGTGACGTAAATATTACGTCTGATCCGCGGTTATAGATGTTTCACATTTGTTGTCATAATTAAACTCTGACACCATTAAGTTAACATTTCCATACCGAATTAATTATAAATAAATTTCAAACCACACATCGAAACGACGTCATTATTCAAATAAAATTGCCAACATCAAAAATTTCCAATTCGCCGCGCAGTGACGACATTTAAATTGTCCCCCTTATTAATATGTCGTTAGAATAATAAAATCTAATGCGATTTAGGCAACATTGTCACGTCCTAAGTCAGGTGTGTTCGGTGTTCCGTCGTGACTGATTTTAAATTTTTTGCGGCCTCGTAACGACGTCTTTTGACTTTTTTTTAGCTGTTTGCGTCCTTCATACAGTCCTAATTGAGGTCCAGATTCGCTAAGGATGCGATTAGGTCATGATTAATACAGCTGTTTCGCCGTTTTGATGCCTTCGGTATTTAAATCGTATTTTATAAATTGTTCGCCTTTGTTAATTTCGACTTCTCCGAAAATGACCGTGACGGCGGACGAATGGAATTCAATTTTGTAATTAATGGATAAACTAATTTATTGTGACGAGAAAAAAACGTAGTACCTATAATTCTTTTAAATTGTGTTGTGGAAAATAATGCTAAAGAAAACGATTCGTATTTAAAATGAAAATTCGCGAGGACTTTCATACTCGAAAAAATTATCGGGAGAATCAGTCCACTCTTATAAATAAGAGTGTGGGTATGTTTATGGATTTATGAATATCTTTTTGTATAATATAATAATCAGTCCTAAGGAATCCTAAAAAGCATTTTTATCACGCGTTCAGCGGTGAAGGTAAACATCGTGAGGCAATCTGCAAATTTCAAAGAAAAATCGAAGATATGTGAAGTCCGCCAATCCGTAGTGGGGCCGCGTGGTGCACTATGCCCTCTGTACAGAGGAAGCCTTTGCCCAACAGTGGGACATGTATTGGCTGATACTTTACTTTTTTTTAATTTTCATCCAATAAAAATGCGGCTGTTGACAAGAATGAACAGGTTTCAAACGGTTGCTTACCATCATCAAGCCAAGCAGTTGCCAGGTCAAAAATAAAATTTAATCCCCATAAAACGTAAAAAGTACTCGAAATAATAAATATGAATTATATCTCTCACTTACAAAGAATGCTAAGTATATTGCCAACATTTTTGCAAGTGCTTCGGATGATTCATCATTTTGTTAGGGACAAACAATAATACGAATCTTAAGGACGCTATTCAGAGCAAATTGCACGTTAACGATTTAAATGTGATATTAAGGCGCTGACAATGCTTTGCATAGGCGGCTTAAGTTCACGACACGGATTTAACTGCAATGAGTCGTTTTTATTCACGTTTGCGGCGAACCGCATACACCTTAGTGGTACTTATACCAAGGCTCAGTTATCTCTGGTATAGTGAATGCAATAAAATCATTTACGTAAAAGTTAGTGAACACTTTATTCTTATTCCGTTATTGTTACCAGTTCGTGTTGTATTCTTTTTGTGCGTCCGGTGGAACTTTTCACAAACGTCCCAGATATAAACATATTGACGTAATATCTACATATTAAAAATTAAACAAAGTAATAGGTACGGAACTCTATCACTTTTACTATCATATTTTGAATTTTTTTTTTCATTAAATTACAGTCACATTAATTTATTGTAATAAAAAAGCATTTTACAATTTTTATCATTCATCAATTTTAGTAAATTCTTTAAACTTAAAATCTTTTCAATAAATCACACATTATGTACTGTAAAGTATGCGTTATAAGCTACTTATTTGTTTTTATCCTAGAATAAACATTAAAGAGTTTTTAAAAGTCTACATTAAAATTATGTAATAATAGTTTTTAGCATCGGAGAAAAAAATATAACTCTTAGGTATACTATTAATAGATTAGAATTGGATAAAAGAGCATAGAGGTATCTACTATGTATATATTTGACAGCAATGGATATATTAATAACGGTTGAAAATATTTTTTCATAGGTACAGGTAAAGCGAAACTTATTACTTACACATTTTCTTATCGCGACGAGAAACAATAAAACATAGTAGTTACCTAAAACCATAAACTGAAACATTAACAAGTTAATTACAAAAAACAATTAGGAGTAACACGATTTCCATAGTCTGAAATATACAGATAATAACGAGAAATAGGACAAAACGCATGTCAAGATAGAGTCATTGTTATTGCGTTTTGTACACAGTTGATGCGTGTTAGAAAAAAAGTAAAAAATTAAATCTTCATTGCGGCAATTCTAGGATAAGTAGATCATAACCAACGGACTAATTTCCAACAATGTTCGCGATGATTATTCTCTCAGAGGAGCTTTTAAGAACGGCCCGTATATTATTGGGATCGTTAAAATGTTACGATACCTGGGCGTGCTTTTATTGTACACTTTATGGCGGCGAGAGTTACATTTTAGCGCTGCGGGCTCTTTATTACGGTGTCATAGACTCGGAATGATGTTTTAGTGCCTGATAACGATTCGAAAGTCGGCCTCATCTATTCAATACCAAAAGATAAAGTTCATGTATTGACGTAAAGTTGGTATTTCTGATGCAGGTGGTTTTGTCATTATTTGGTATCAGGACGGTCTGAGTATAAATTCTATAAATAAACAAAACTTAAACTTAATTAAAAATATCTATTATACTGCTGAAGAATACGGATAGTACCAATATATGTGGAAATAACTCATACCCTGCACCCACAAATAACCTGCAATGCTGCTGTGACACTTATATTTTTTGTGTCTTATATTGTAGATGCTTTGTGTCTTGTTCAACAATTGACCTCCGATTGTGCTGCTGGTTATCCAAACAGGTATTGGTCAGTGACAGGTGGTGAGATTTTTTATGATAAGTAAACATACCTGGATTTTAGTGCAGTTATTGATCGTGGGTTCGATTCTCACACGAAATAAGTATTTTCGTGACCGACGTGAGCTAATTGTTCCGGATCTAGGTGTTGAAACCCATTGAGAATTGACGTCAGGCAGGCGGCCGTACGTAAAAAGATTAGCCAATACCCTAACAACATGATTCATATGCTGACCCCATCGAAATGAGATAAATAAGGAGAAAGAGAAGACTTTGAACGTAATCAACGGAAATTTCTGGACGGTCTTAATATATAAGTTAATATTTCATATCACTAATGCTTGTACAAAACCAGAAACATCAATGAACTCGTCGAAACCCGTAAACGACTAGGGTTTACCCATTACGATTTATACTTGCCCGAGGTTTTTATTGTCCTTTTAATAAGGCACGTCTCCGTTGTTTCAGATGGTCAGTCAAACCACCTTAACCTGTTCAACTCGCGGCCGCAGCCGAAGAAGAAGCGGAAATCACGGACGGCGTTCACCAACCACCAGATCTTCGAGCTGGAGAAGCGTTTCCTCTACCAGAAGTACTTGTCGCCCGCGGACCGGGACGAGATCGCGAGCTCGCTGGGCCTGTCCAACGCACAAGTGATTACTTGGTTCCAAAACAGGCGAGCAAAGCTGAAAAGGGACATGGAGGAACTGAAGAAGGACGTGGAGAGCGCCAAAGTGCTGTCCGCGCACAAGACCTTCCTGGAAAACGTGACGGATCTAGGAATACTGAAGAAGAAGGCGATGAGCATAGGCGCGAGCGAGGAGGCTGCGACGAACCTGGTCGTGAACGCGTCGAAATGAAATGCGGCGGCGCGCTCGATCGCGCCTGACGTCAGCTACGATCGGAGCGTGCTCGATTTTTAAAATCGATATCCATAAATCACAGACTATAACGAACAGTGATAGAGACACTACAGACTGAAAAGGAACGGTCTACAGTGGTGTAACTTGAAAAGTTTATTGATCCTAACTTCACGAGAAAGGAGGCGCGACCCATTAAAATATATCCGTCGAACTATTAAGATATCTAAAACCACATGTACCGTTAAATCTGTGTATTAATTATGTGCGACTTACAGACTGCTTTAAATGAATTTAGATGATTGTCAATGAAATTTTTGATTGTCTCTATGTGACGTTAGATGTTTTTATCTTCACTAATAACTTAGCATCGCGTTATACTTGACTACTTAAAGGGTATTTAATGAATTAGCATTTAGAAGCGTCAAAAATGTTATCAAAGTAAATTTTAGTATTGCTAAATGGCAATTTTTCAGTAATCTGCTATTTTATAAACTTGGATTTGTAAATACGTCTGTACAAAAATATAATAACGAAGATGCTTCTTTCGATATATAAATGTGATAGTTGACTGTATTATTTAAGTACTTAATATTTAAAGAGATATTCTAAATTATTTATTGCGGTGGCAATATCACTGATATTCTGTATGCAATATCAGCTAGAAATAATTTGTGACAACAATCCACCATTTTTCAAAGCTTTTATGGTACCGTGCAGTGCAATATAAATGTTTTGGGTTATCAGTGATATTGCGTTTGCCTGTGTCATGTTGTAAATACTGTAATTGTATAGTAAGATCGCTTAGTCTTAGAGTATTTTAATATTATAATATTTAGAGTATTATATTTAGAGTAATATTAGCGTCAGAAAAACTACACGTACTCGAACGAAAAAGCGTAAACACCGATTTTCATATAGTGAGAATTTGTAATACTGAATTAGTTCAACCAACTCGTTGTCGCTTTTCTAAACCGTAGGGAAATCATATTTGATAAATTTTAAATACTTTTAGAAGCGTGTCGGAACTCTATTTAGATACTGCTTGTTCCATAATTGGTACTTACAACCATTAAATTTGTTAAAGTAAAATATTTAGTAACCATATAATTATTAAAATAGTTGGTATTTATGGATCGAATATTTGACGAACTAAAGCAGTCGATTTCTACTATTTATATGTAACTGAATTGTGTGATTACATTTCACTATGATTTTGTTTTTTTTGTTTTATAATGGAACTTTAAACTTTACATGTGCTAAAGCAAAAACAGACAAACTCCACTGAGGTTTGCTTACTTCTATTTATAATAATTATAGTATGTTAACGTGAACACTACGCATTGTTAAATGAAACTATTTTTTCCAGTTTTTCTAAGAAGCCATCTATTTTTACTTGAATCGATCTGAACTACGAGTATTGTACTCGTACTGATGGTCATGTTAATTAATCATAGCAATGAAACGTTGAACAATAACAACATAAATTGATTATGATATTAATAAGTCTTAGAATAAACACAGATTATTAAAACTGGAGTGTTTAGAAAATATTTGTCTATTCAGTAGATGATATAAATCATTCATAATGTCGCACTAAGGTTAGATATATATATATATATATATATATAACCTTAGTGCGACATATATATATGTATGTATCTAACTATTTATGTATTATTACTGTTACAGGTCATATTATCTGGTCATTTCATAAAAGTGGACCTGAACTTGAAAATGCAGCAAACAGTTAAAACTAACAAGGCTTTTTCATGTAGGAAAATATAAAAATGTAATGCAATTTTTTTAAATGGAATCACGGTAAATATGACATATGTTGTAATATGTATTATTTATAATTTACTCTTTTAACACACGAAAAATATCATAATTTACCTATTCTTAGGTTAAACTAATTATGGACTTATTATTGTTAAAGAAAACCAAACTGCGAAGTTTGGGACAATTTTTAAACCAGTCCAGCTTTCTTTTTGTTCAGGTCATATTTATTGCAAAGATCTAGATTACTGAATCGGTTTTGGCACATACGAGCACACCTAAATTATAAACAACAGTTAAACAAAACAGTTTTGTGAGAGTGAGTAGAAACGGCGGATATTTGAACCCAAAATAAATCAGAACAAAGATCGCACAACAGTTTAATTCAACAATATGTGGAATCCACGAGCGTACGAAAAATCGTTGCAAATGTGACTGTCTCGTTTATTTTATCACTTTGTAAACTTTTTAAACTAGGTAGATAAATCTAATTTTTTTTGTCTTACTTTTCAACAAAAGCTCTCAAAGTCTTAAGTGTGAAAATAAAGCTGTTAACGAAATTTCATCATTTCGATCGCGTCTTGAATGTGTCAACATTGGTACATTATAATACGTTCCTACTACGTCCCCAGATACTTAATAGATAGTAAGTACATCGTTTAAAATAGCAGCACTCTAATTGTGCTTCAGCAAATCATGTGAATATCGTTTAGTGTAAATAAATAATTACGTGTTCTTTCATGGTCGTTTCTTTTTACTCCTTTGAATAATTAAGAGTCGCTGCAAAGAAAACGCGAACCTAACAATAACTTTGAGAACATCTCTTCATATGTCTTGATCTTCTATCATTAGAGCTGTATTATAAGTGATGACGCTGTCCTTCAAAATAAAGATTTGAAAAAAAAAGTAAAGAAAGTAAAGTAACAGCCTATACATGTCCCACTGCTGGGCAAAGGCCTCCTCTATACAGAGGGTATCAGGGCATAGTCCACCACGCAGCCCCACTGCGGATTGGCGGACTTCACATATCTTAAAATTTTTTTTTTGTTATTAATTCGAAAATATTCAGGTTTCTTCACGTAGACGCAGCAAGCATCTTTTTTTATTCTAAAACACTGAACATCACAAAATATGTATAGCTATATGTATAGCTGTACTAAAACGTATACACAAAATGTATAGCTATACTATAAAGCTACCATGCTTATGCATGACCTAATACTATATAGCACATCACTGTAATCCAAGCAAATTTATAAAGGTGGTGGGAAACGAGCAAGCAGCTGACCTGATACCACGCATTGATAACACGTGATCGTTGCCTATGGAAGCTCATAATACCACAAGAGTTGCAACGTTGCCCTTCTTATTTTTTAAAGGTGGGAAGCAAGCTGCCGATCCACCTGATCTTAAGTGATAACCGCTGCCCATGGACATTTGCAACGCCAGTAGAGTTGCTTATACGTTGCTTACCTTTTAATCAAATAGGCCAGCTACCTCACCGGACGAAACTTGACGACTCCGTGGCGTAGTTGCCAAGGTGTTGGCTTCGGCGTCGAGGGTCCTGGGTTCGATTCCCACACGGGACAACTATTTGTGTGACCCACAGATAATTGTTCCGAACCTGGGTGTTTGTCCGCGTGAAATTTATGTTTGTAAAACGTCCTTACAACACAGGATAATGTTATCCTAAAGTAAAGGCAATGTAAACACTTCCACTTCACACCGGTGTTCTGTGAGGTGGTGGTATTAGCCGGATGGACCTGGCCATTCGTGCAACAGTCCGCCGTTAAGGATTGGGTCACCTCTTGAATGACCTTCTTAAAAGTCCAACCAGCCCGTAATATATTATATTCGTAATTCACGACGGTGATTTTTGCACCTGACAAGTACAAAGAACGTATCATCGGCTCAAGTCGTTTATTCGAACATGGCTTCTGCTTCTACGCCCGGTTTCTGAAACGCTGATCAGAATAATCTTCTTAATGATCAGGACGATCAATTCAAAGAGTTTAACCATCCTTTTGGCAACTCAAATGACACTTGAAAAGCCATTTAACAGCTGATTAGTTATCTTCTACGATGATCAGTGTTTCAGAAACCGGGCGTTAATACGCCACCAGGTAAAGATGAAGACTGATGAAAGGCACTTAGTCGGCCGTTCCATTGATGCTTTTGCCTATTTTAAACAGCGCTATCCTCGCTGCCCGTGTAATCCATTCGACTCGCGTCCAAATGGGCAGAACGCTAGAGCTGCCTTTGTTTGAATTAGAAGCGGGCTTTGATGGCGACGTCGCGTGCCGAAGGAAGATAACGGATAAAGACCGTTGTAAATTTAGTGAGGTTCAACGATGTCTTCGATTATTAGTAAAGTAATAGTTTGTAAGATTGATATAGTCACTTTCATGTTTCGTAACTATTAACCACAGAAATATATATGACTGCAACGAGAAGTGCCATACATTTGAGAATTGCACTATGACCAGCACAAGTTTTCGTCTCATAAGTAAGAGCATTTTCTTATTCAATCCACCGTTTTAACTAAATACATGTAATCGTTGTAAATTATATTTAAAAAGATCACACATTTATGACAAAAATAATTGAACTAATACACAATGAAAATTTTATTATGAATAAAGGATGTACCGTGATAGAAATTCTGGGAACAAGAAATATATTTAATTAGATAAAAAATAAATGTATTGAATTGAATTGAGAATAAACACTCACATCCGAAACAGTTATCTGTCGGTCACAGAAGTACTAGAGCCGTGTGGGAATTGAACTCACGACCACTCTCGTCGAAGCCAATAGCTCGGCAAATGCGCCACCGGGCCATCACTGCGAAAAACAAGTGGCAAGTGATATGGCGGTTGCCAGTATCCATGAGAGGTCACCCGGAGCTTAGCTCTAGTTAATTCACTCATCGGGCCAAACGCAAAAGTATATTAAGTAAATACTTCTATTTTACGATGGTATATGGTTTGTTTTTGTTTCTGTATAACTGATGTTACGCTTTCAGTCCTTAGACTATTAAAGCTTCATCGAACACAGAACCGGTGGGTCAAAGTCAAAGTCACATGAGGCGCAAGTACTCATGCGTGATATATGGTGTATCGGGGCGTGCTACTTCTCCGGCCGAGATGACCGTGGAATGGGAGCTGCGACGTAAGCTCTTGCTCTACATCAAAAAAGAATAATTTGCCCAGAACTAAAATAATGTTAGCAGCTATAATTAAGTTTTACCAAAAACGAGCAGGTTATAATCTGTGACACAACAATAACCACCACAGTCTAAACCGTGCCTTAAAACCCCTTTGTCAAATTACGTAAACAATCCGAGAGTGTAATTGTTAGAACTATACGAGAATTTGTTACGGACGAGAGTTTGTTATTCCCTAATTGGCCGCGCGATAGACACAGTGTCCAGTTTAATTGGAACCGATATTCACCCTGAAACACGTATTGATCGCGGTTCAAAAATAACTGGAACCTAAATGTGGACACGTAGTGTTTCGGCCACTTTTAAATATTCATTGAAAGTCGTTAAAATGTTAACTGTGGCCAGTGTCTTTAGGGAGTGTGATGAACCGTAAACAATTACTAATTGCCTTAATAAAGCTCGAATATAAATTGTTTCTTGGCGTAAAGCGTGCTTTGTTTGTATTTTACGACGTATTAAATTTCGTATTAACCCTATTTTTTTGGATATGGATACAGCGAAGCGATGAAGAAGGATGTTTTGTGGAGTATATATTTTGACACGTGTCATTTGTATAAGAAGCGCGCGTGTTTATCTAAAGTATAAGGATTACGCGGCAATGCTACTGCTGTTATAATATTTATAAATGCTTACGTACTTAAAGAAAAGGCAGAAAAGAGATTTTTCGTTGGGTAAGAAAGTTCTGTGGGCGCTCGCACAAGTTCTATTACAATTGGAGGCGAGGTTTAGGAGTGTATAGATAATAAACATGCAAAAGTTTGTTTTTTATATTAATAAAAAGAACAAGTAAAATAAAAAAGGGTAACTGTCAAGCATAATCTCTCTATAAGGTCTTTTGCGATAAACAGCAGTGTTGCCTGCATTGTTGTATTGGGAAGAAAGCGGATTTAGCTTCATAGTCCCCTAAATAGTCATAGTCCTTGATTATTCACTCGTTGTCCAACACCTGTATATATCACCTGACGTTTTCCGAAGCAGCAACCAACAGTAGTGGACCTGTTGAGTGAACACCTAGATTAAGTTATGTAAGCGAGTAGGATGCCCCTGGAAAGGTAAAGCGAGAACCTTCGTAAGGTTTAGGTAACTAGAAGATGACGGAAACTGGACGTATAGATGAAGATTGCGATATACGGGGATGAGCTGGCCATCTTTCCGGATAAAAACATGATAGGAATAAAGCGAAACGGTACGGCCTTTGCTATAATAAATATAGTGGCACTGTGGTTCCATTCGGATCATATTAATGTGTCACGACTACGTCCAGATTTTTGTATTCCACTTAATTAGTGGTTATAATTAATTCCATTATTATAAGTTGATATGCGAAGTTGCCTAGCATTAATAAATTTTACCTTCGAGTAAAGTCTTATTAATACGAATCGGATTCATATAATTAACGTAAATTATGTTTACTTATCGAGTAAATCGAAAATGCTAACTTCTACTTAAATTTTTTTTTTAGGGCTAGTTTCTGCACTCAAGATGAAATTTAAATGTGAGTTTAGTAAATAAATTGCCGATAAATTCAAATTGGACAGTTTATCTATTAAGTAAAGTAAAGTAAAGTATCAAAAACATATATATGTCCCAACGCTGGGCAAAGGCTTCCTCTTCACAGAGGGTATTAAATCATAGAGGACCACGTGACCTTTTTCGTTGTCATCTACCGCGACCTTAATTTTTGACATTATTATTTTCAAAAATGAAGTCGACATAAAGGTGCTTATAGCTAATGTACACTAACTGACGTCCTTATGTACGGTTCTGAGGCCAGATTAACCATTAATAAAGGTCCAGATTATTTAGACCTTAAAGTTGGTTTGATTTCGTCTTGCTTAAATTATACAGCGTGTCTTTACAATCGCGACAGTAAATGAACACACATATAGGGGATAACTTTTTGAAATTGTATTCAACATTTACATTCTTTAAACATCAATATTTACAGAGTTATTAAATTTTCCAAAACAAAGAATTTTAGAACAGCCTTACCTATAAAACTGTAACGTAAAGTCCATTTGTAAAGGTCACAAAGCATATGAATGGGTTGAATTAATTTAAAAGAGACAAATATATGTACGCTGTATAAATCCTTTGCAATTATAGGGCCATAGATGATACAAGTGGTTTAATTTTTTCACCTGATGTTATTCGATTACTGCCGTGATTGGACATCTTCAACATCCTGGGTAGCAAATGCGTTGCTAACTTTAAAGAAGGTACCGTACCGAGGTACCGAGGGCGGGGTGCAAACTCAAACATCTCTACTTCACGTTGTCCTTCAGACAAGCCGTGTTTCTTCTCTAGACGGGTCAGTCAATTAATGGAACCGCAGAAACAACAGACCACCTCTCCCACGGCTAGAATCTTATACTTATTTCGTATAATTATAAACTTTATTTAATTAAATTTTGTTCAATCCAGTCCCATTGAATGTGATGTTGAAAGGTCCCAACAAAATTAATAGTGAAAATATACATTAATTCCAAACATTTTTACACGCAAACAGCACTTTATAAAGTTAACCGCAAAAGTAAATTATTGTAAACAACGGAAAAACATACATCGGTTGAAGAAAGCCGTTAATAACATAGCCGAGAGCTGTTAATTAATGTTGCCCCACACTAAATAGTAATTAAACATTGGCTTCTTATAGATCTCAATGTATGGAGTTTTTCCTTCGTTCTTTTTGAACGAAATAAGTACAGTAATTTTGAAGTCGGCACGCGTGTGGTGGGCCGCATTGACTTGATATAATACGGCAAATTTCAGTTTGCCCCACAGCGTTATCGTCTGTCTATAACCCCCGACGTTCTTTTCAAATTTGGGAGGAAATTGGCACCATTATACGAAGGCGAAATTAAAAACAGTTGTTGTTGAACCCGAATGTGCCAATTTTAAATAATAATTGAGTACAGATGTGATATGTAATTATTCAACATTTGTTTTTGAAATCGCAATGAATAGAGGGCGCTTTATTTAAAAGACGTTTCTAAGTTTAACTGTCGTTATAAAAGTGTTCCTTGCAATTAATCCACGTAATTATGCAATTTTAAAATATTTGAATGCTACTATGTTATCAAAGTATTGAGTAAATGTATTTAGTTGATTTTTAAAGTCGTTAAGTGCACTGTTTTTAACTTATTATTCTGTGTATATTGTCCAGTGTAGAAAACTATTTAGCCAACTCATTGCCCTCATTTTAATGCTTTTGCAATTTTACAGTTTCAACTTAGTAACGATGGTAATCATTACTGGTGCGATATATTTCAGTATTTAATATAGTTCCAATGACCACGAAGACTAGACATAGAGTTATTGTATGATTTATTAAAATTACACATTTATTTTTTAAATACAGAAAATATAGTAAAAACGTTCTCCACAATTTTCAAACAGCTTAAGTTATCGCCAGCGTGATCCATGTTCTAGGATGTACCAACTTAGTGCTACGACTTCATTGGAAACGGAATTCAATAAAATACTACCAGAACCTGGGTCCAGTTTCAGACGGCCCAGCTGTTTGTCTTGGTTGACAAATTATTTGCAACGCACGTATGTTGTTCTACTGCACTTTCTGAGTTTACGGAACGAAATTTGTTTGCTTAGACATAATGTATCCACGCAATCCAATGGTTTTTGATCGAGATATAAGCGGTATTTAAGTTGTTACTCATAATTTTGTTTAATTTCATTGCCAAACTCACTTCATAGAACACAGATTTCAGTGTGAAAATTATTAATTTTATCTCCCAAGCACTTTCGGATAGTAGAATAATATCATCAGTGAATCTTAGAGGACTGATAAGTTTGTAATATAATGACTTTTATATAAGATGATATAAATACAATATTGTACTCTACGATTTCTTTTTATATATATATTTTTCTATGTAAATAATGTAAATGAAGCGGAAGTTGGATGTAGGCGATTATTTTAATAAATAAATACTCAAACTACAACAGTGAGTTTTTTACTTTTGAAAGTCAAAACGTCTCCATAATGCAATCAGGAAAAACCAAAGAAACCGCAGTAAAAGGTTTCACTACTGGCATAATGCTCAACTCCATTCACACAATTTGGTAAGTTCTAAAAATTTTGTTTACCCTCTCTTTCTATCACTCACACTGGGACCCGCCAAGCCGTTCCCTAATTCATTCGTACGTCCGTCATTAGTGGCAACAGTCATTTTGTTTATAATTAAACTGTCATTGTAATTAATTAAGAACCGAGCACGCGCCTTAGGCGCTGACAGTTGCGAGCCCATTTCTTTTTATTGCGTACGCCATTTATAAGTTTACCGAAAGCGTCAAATTGCTTCCTTGTCGAAAGTTCGAGCCACTTTGGAAGCGCAGTTGCTTTAAAGGCAGTTTTTTTCGATGATAGTGATTTCAATCCTCTTAGACTATATTTGTGACTCCGTGACGCAGTCGCCAAGGTATTGGCTTCGGTGTCGAGGGTCGTGGGTTCAATTCCCAGACGGGACAACTATTTGTGTGACCCACAGATAGTTGTGTCGCATCGGGATGTTTGTCCACGTGAAATTTATCTATGTAAATCGTCATTGCAACACAGGATAGTGCTATCCTAAATTAAGGGCAACGTTTTAAGAAAAAAAGAAAAAAAAATTGAATCGGACTAAAATGATGCAGCACGCAAAGTCCGCTTGCTTGAATTAAAATAGCTTATAGAACCACATTGTCATTAGATTATCTCGTTGGCTGCACATGAACTACTTTATGCACCTCCCTATGGTTCGATTTACAACTTTAACTTTACTGGTTCTTTTCTCGCGCAAAGGTTAAGCATAACTATTCAGCGAGGAAATGCAGCTAGCGTTCTTGGCACCATGCCGCGTGGATTAGGTTTATTAGATAATATGTAATTTTAGATAGATTTAATCTTGTAAATATTAGACTTTAAGCTTGATCTTATTATCTTCGCAAGCGTTACAAATCATTTACCAGCTGAGTTTTTGCAAAAACCTAAAAATCACGCATGTTAACCTGCCAGAAATAATAATAACTTAAACCATTTCGTATCTAAATCGTATTGACAATAACCGAAATATATATCGAATGGTCATCTCGTGGTGTCCTCTATCGTTGATAGGAAACAAATATTAACAACAGATTTTGTTCGTCGCTGATTACGACAGTGTAGCAACAATAGTTAAATGCTCAATTGATATTCTTATAGTGGGGTTCTCATCGAAATGAGGGGAATCTTTGGAGTTATTGAGAACGGCAGTGGCGAGTTGATCAGAAACGACTTGTCATGGGACAGTTGATTAATTCAACGCGAAGTTCGTAAAGTGTAAGCAGTTCCAACAGCATGAGTAAAAGTACTGTGATAAAGGTATTTCTCATTTATTTGGTTGAGTTCCACGATATCTTCTTCAATTCAATCATGTGTAAATAATGACGACCTGAATGGCGTAGTGGTTAGTGTACCTGCCTCCTGCGCCAGAGGGTGTGGGTTCGATCCCCACTACTGGAAAAATATTATGTGATGAACATAGTGTTTTTCTAGTGTCTGGGTGTTTATATATCTATAATATGTATTTATTTACAAAAGAAAAGTATGTTTAAGTATGTTTAAGTATGTTTATCTGTTTTCTAGTGCCCATAGTACAAGCGTTGCTTAGTTTGGGACTAGAAAATGTTGTGTAAGAATGTGTCCTAAAAAATATTTATTTTATTTTTAATTGGCAAAAGTGTCGCGTTTTCTGACAGATGAATAATGTAATATTCCTCATAACACTATCCACCTTGACGTAATGATAATTCAATTCTGCTCCCTCAATTCATGCTTTTAAACGCCAAATGGCGTCGACTGTTATGTTTTTTTTTCTCAAATCGGGACCCCGGCGGCGAAGAATTGACCCAAAAATCCAGCCTCCGCTCTGTGACGAATTAACAAGAGAATTTGCCCGAATGATGAATCGCTTATAACAGTTCCTTTCGTTCACATACTCGAAAAAAAAAGTAGAAATAGCAACTTTATTATTTACTACGCAAGTTCATGTATCGATCGTGCTTAAAATCGCTGAGCCTTTTGAAAGCGTCGCTGGAAAATAAACAGGGTTGTCTATGGTCCGTAATTCGGCACAACGACAATTGGATGTGGAGCGAAAACTCAACAATGGCCGATAATGAAGTGGTTCTGTCGCATTTTAGGCGTTTCGCGGGGAGTGTGGGTAAATTAAGGTGCAATTATGTTATAAATGCGGGTTTGTCGAGCGATTAGCGATGTCGGATCCGATTGGCGAATGGCGTTTTGGCTCGAAACACTCGCTTTAGGAGCTCAGATCGAGTACAATCGCGTTCAATATATGAACTGGCAAGTGCTTGCTCTTTTGCTTGCTGGCAAATCGTTCCGTTCTTCGGGCATATTGTATTAGACTAGCTTTTTCCGTTAACGGAAAATAAACCAAACCTTTGTAATTTAATTTAATAATAAAGCCGTCAAAGATGCCTTGAACATTTTAAATCATTTTAATACGAGCTATCCGCTTGATGCAAGGATATTGTAAGGGTCAGTTACAAATATTAAAAAAAAATAGAAATTGCGTTAAATGGGAACACTTTTCCAGAAAACTGGTAAAGTTGATATTAAATGCAAAAGTTCAAGCAAAGATCAAGATGTTATATTCTAAATTAATCAGTTGTCTCAATCTCTTCTTCTTCTCTCTATGACTGAACACTGATTTATCTATAGAAAATAGAGTAATCAGCAAAATTTTGATTCGCTTAATCATAGCTGTAATTTATGAAGCTGGTTTCATAGTGGTTTGCTTATTTAAAATGAAATATGTATTTCAATCTAGACATTTTACCATCCGCTTTAAACCGTCTGCACGAAAGCCTATTATTACATATTTTTTTAATTTTGTTAAATTTTCAATAATGGAACACTTCTGTTTGTAACTATACAATAAATGATCGTAATAACTTACAGCGTTGTAATAAATTTATGAAAGGAAACGTTAGAAGCGACGAGGAACATATTTTATATGTCCTCATTGTAATCACATTATTACATCGGTAATTTGCTAAGTCGTAGAATGGAGCGCGTTATAGTGGTACAAATGCGGAATCGTTTAATCCTACTTTTTTAGTGTCAATGACCGTGTTCAGTTCTAAGAATGACGGGATGCTTTATTTATGAATTAATGTTCTTAAAATATATGTATATAACTGTATCGATTAAGAGTACCTTAGCGTGGTACCTTGCGAGCCTATATATAATTTTTTATGTAAAATTTGATTTATAAGAACGCGTAAGCGTCTATTTGAATAAAGATATTTTTGATTTGATTTTGAAGAATGCATACAAAAAAGAAAACATACTTTGTTGATATGTATAACTTAAAACTGTTTTAAAAAAATCATGAAATCCAATAATTTTATAACAATTTCACATAAAACAGTAATAATATAAATAATGACATTATTAATTGTAAACTTATCTCATATATTAGATGAAGAAAGTCAAGACTTTAATAATGAAATAAAATACTATACAATGCTTATAGTAGTATTATCAAACAATTTAAGTGTACATGTATTAAAATTACACACGCATAAAATTAGTAACTTATGAGAATAAAGATATAAAAATATACAAAATTATAATAATAATATACCCCAATGGGCGTTTCTCGTGTATTTATTTATTTCGTATATAATTTTCTGTAACTCACAGCTAAGTTGTGAAACCGGTAGCCGCCAGTTATATTTCCGGACCGATACCACTTAGAGAAGAGACCCCACTCCCACCCCAAAGGTCGGCAACGCAGTAATGACCCTCTATGATGCAAGGGTCCATGGGCGGTGGTGATCTCTTACCATGATACCGGTGACCTTTGTTTGTTGCTTGTTCGTTTGACCCCTTTTCTATAGAAATCCTAAAATTATCGATATAGGCTCGTTACAATTGATAACCGTTTACTTTATTCGAAGTAGTTATGCATTCGATGAAGCTTTAATAGTCTCGGTACTGAAAGCGTTAACATCAGTAAAAAAAGAAAAAAATTAATTAGTTAAAAACGAAAACTTTTAAAGAATGGATAATTTAGAATAGATTGTGGTAGAGCCACGTAACAGCATAAGATGTCCAGGGGCGGCGATTATTACCTAAACCCGACTCCCTTGGCAAATTTTCACTTTAAAAAGTCTACATTAATAATAAATATCAATTAAAATATTAAATGGTGTGTTTCAACACAAAATCTATCAAAATTATTTGTAAAAATTTACTCTCACGTTTTCGTAATATCTGGGATGAGAAAACTAATACATACAATGTGACATTAAAAATAAAGACACGAAACGATAATGTATTCTTTTTTGTTGTCGAGAGGATATATCTTTAAAAATACCCTGTCTCAGGATATGGATATGATATGATAGGTCTGACGCACTAAAACCTCACCTAAAGCCACCCTCAGTACGGTGAGGTTAGTTGATGTGCGATATTTTTAAAATGAAACCGTAACGTCCAATTATAAACAATCATTGTGTTTTTACTGTTAATTCCGTTACTGAATTTGAAATTTTAGCAACTCGACCTTACGGTGGTCAAATTTTTAAATTTATAAGTCCACCTTAAATTGGACAAACTGTTCATTTTATGTAGTTTCTTCTTTTGAATCGAAGCGAACGGGTTTTGGCAACCCACGAAATAACTTATGTTATTGCGAGAATGGGCAGCTTGTCAGAGAAGTACCACGGCCTCACAGAAGACCGGTGGGAAGTTAACTTTCGCAATTCTTCTGATGAGTTTGTAACCGGGGTCCTTTTCGTCCGGGGTCCGGGGTCCGGCTATAATCGCTTAACATCAAGAAAAATTATAGTAAAATGTGGAAATTCAAAACGCGCTTCCTTCATTCTACGGCCTTCCGAGTTGACTCGATCTATCTTCCGCTAACAGTTCGAAGTTTTTAAAGCGAGCGATATAATTTCGACGTGACGTACTCAGCGTGGATCCTACACCGACGAGGCGGTCCGTCTCAAAGTTGGCCCGTTTACAGCTATCAATTCAACGTCCGTTCCGGGGCCCGCCGTTCAACGGACACGTCTGTACGGTGATCCCGTGCCGCTTAACAAGGCACGAATTATGAAACAGATCAAAGGGGCCGCTGTTGTTGCCCGAGCGCGTTGGCGCGCACGACCCGACGGATCTTGTCGCATTAAATAATAAGCCCCAATAGGCGCATTTCAATCGATTTCGAGATAAGCGCTAATGAGCCAGGGTTCCCTTTGATAGCGTGTCCGTCAAGCGACAGATTTGCCGTGCAATGCTCTTTGCCGGCCCGTCGCGCTAATTTTAATCTTATTGTGATGGCAATAAGAAGTCTCGGCCGGTTTCCTAATGATAAAGATATATTGGTTTATGTTAAGCCGATAATAAAATTACTCGGATCTTTTTCGCGTCACACATGACGTGTGGCTTGTATGTTGCTCTCGGCCACACACTACATACATTTTTAAGTTAAAAATTTCAAAAAAGGCAAAAATTATATTGTTTTGTGAGTTTTAGTATGGTATGGTTTTTGTATGTATCGAAACGTATTAGTTAATATCCTATAACACTAGATTTTTTTATTTATTCGATAAGTCGTCAAGCGAGCAAGCGGTTCAACCGATGTTAAGTAAAATCGGCATGGGTGGCACCCGATTTGCCGAGTAGTGCTTTAACGTCCTTTAAAAAAGTGGGCTCCGATTACCTCACCAGACGAAACGCGAAAGTATACACACTTTCACTTCACTCAGGTCTTCTGTAAGGTCCTGGTACTTCCCCGGCCGGACCAGCCCATTCGTGCAACAGCAAAGACTGTTGCGTGGCCCACCACAGTTAAAATATAATCACTTCACATTTTCTATGGGTCTAGTTTTAATTGAGATTAGATTTTGTCATTTTTTTTTTATTGAGCTTCGAGTATCTCCTGGAAATTCCACGAACTGAAAAGACCATTGGTCAGCATGACTAACTACAGAAATTGTGAACATCTATTGTAGCAATAAATCTACCAAAATAGATTCAAAAATTTCTGACCCTTCAAAACCTCCTCTGTGGCCGCCCTCAGTACGTTGCGAATGGTTGATGTTTCATCATCCTCCTGCCCTACGTGGAGTCGACACAACATGTGAAATCATACTGTAAGTGGTTTTGCTAGGTTTTTCACGACCTGTCTCACATCAAACTACCTTGGGAGCAACTAGCCAGATTCGAATCACAAAAATACTTTTCACCGGAATAAGCTAATAACACGTGCCGGAAAAAGCCCTTGATCTGCCATGGGTTCTTAAGTATAAAGTGGTAAAAACTGTTCAATACTCTTGCTTATTTAATAAGTTTAACTCAAAACCCCTTTGGCCCGGAGCCCGTAGCAATTGCTATTCTTGTTACATGGTTAATCCGGCACTGCTTGTCTCGTGTGGGAATCGTAGGTACCCCGTAATCGTTAAATAGCCTAGTAAATGCACCACCGATCATCTATATTTAAAAAGAAACCGTACCTAACTATATATATCAAGTTATTGATCATTCCGTTACGTATACCTTACTTTATGGTGAATTAATCGACATACGATCTACGTTGACCACCTTCTCATATAAAGAAAAACATTAAATTACCATTTTGATAATTAAACTACGATGTACTCTGTGTTGATAGATGAGGAGAAGGACAACCTCTCAACACACTAAATAGTAATTTATTCCCTGTTACCTCATATACAACTGTCTCCCTGAAACAATTATATTTTTATATTTAGGTCTTTCTCAGTTTCGTAAATAGTTTTTCTTATAAATAATATTAATCTATAACACTGTAGACAAAACTCATTTATTCATTAAAAATATGAGTTATCACAAATCAATGCTTTTCGCAATTGCAACCTTTAAAACAATGGAAAATCTTAAAAACCTATCCAAGATTGATTCACACCATTTTAGAAACAATTAGCACAATCTAAGGCACGTGCTTATTTTTTTTTTGCGTGTTTCAGAGGCATTATTATCTTGAACTGTACACGCTACACAATAAGTTCTGTTTTACTTTGTCTAATTAACTATTAAAAGATAAAAGTTTCAGGTGCAATGAATTATAAAGTTTTCCACGGGAAACTTTCTTTATAATTCATTGCCAACATGTTAGTAAAGTGAGCTTAAAATTTTCGTACTTCAAAATTACAAATCATTCGACCCAGAGACCACTTTTTTTAACTTTTAATAAATTATTCGTCCATGCTTAATAGAATTGGTGGGGTCATAAACAATTCAGCCGATAGAGACAAGGATTGATAAGTGATGAAAGGAATAAGAAAAGGTTAAAACGCTTCATAGTCTACGACTCTTACATATGCAGTATTCGAAGAAACTAACATTACTTAATTTTGTACAAAGTATCTACTAAGCAATATTGTAAAGGCACTGAATTCCGTGGCGCAAAAATCTACCACTTCGCAACTGGATCGATCCACAAAGTTATATAGTTCATGGTTTTCCTTCATAAACTATTCAAACGCCTAAGTACAACATCTGAAGGATGTTTAAAGACATTAAAGCATTTTTAATCGAGCAAGTACATCTTGTATACTAAGGCGTCATAAATACCACAGAGACTGCGTTCTATCAGATTTTGGCGTCAAAAGCAGTCGTTAGTCTCCCGGCATTCACACGAATCGGGGATTACAAACAAAAGCTCACATCAAAGGATGGTCATAAAATTACGATTATGATATTCGTTTGAAATTAATCACACGAGGGCGAACAGCGGTGTTTGATAATCGTTGAAAGTCGTAAATCCTCTTGAGGTTTATGCTATCCTGGTACCCGTAGTTTAATTACAATCCGGTGTTTACGAAAATTGATTTTTAAGAGTTCTCTAAAATTTTATGATGAAAAGCCTAATTTTAAATAACAGAAAGTAAAAAAATATTAAATATTTTGAAGAAATTGTCCAAAGTTTCTAGACAAACTTCACTACTATTTCACTGTAATTGGATCACGTAAACGTTTTCCTACTGCTGCATTGTTACATAACCGCAAAGGTTTAATATTTTATTCAGTTTAGGCTTTGACAACAACTTAATTACGTGAAAACGAAAACGAGGCGTGTTATACATTAATTTCTTTTTTATGTAAAACCTGAGGTCGTTTCCTTAACCAAACGGTATCCCGACAGCAATTAAAATAAGTAGTACTAACCGTATAGGTGTGCAACACTAAAATGAAAATAAAACGCGATTAAAAAAAAGAAGAATTTAATTTCCTTTCTTTTCTTCGACATTACCTTCATATAATTTTCATTGTTTGTTTTGATTTCTTTAAGACTCAGGTCAGCTTAAGATGGCGGCAGAAAAGCTACGGTCGGAAGTTAGGAGAACAGTTAAGTTATGGTCGGAATCCAACAATCATATACTGAAAGGCGTACTGCAGATAGGTAGCGAGTAGGTATCATCATAACATTATCCATTACCCGTTCATTAAAAAGAAATGTCAAAAAGGTCTACGTTCAACATTGACCTAGTTCATCAATAGCGCCAGCGCTTAAATCATCCTCTTCTAGAAAGTAGATTGATCCCCGTGTCATGTAACTACTTTGCCACCGGCGCGCGATTAGTAGACTGGTATGTATGCTTCAACTTTATAAAGACCTCAACGACAAATCATCTATTTGTTTTCTGGTTAATTCTTCATCCATTAGGACATAATACGTGTCGCGGGGAGTTATATGCGTAATCACAGGCCTTAGACAAATTTTCTATGATCACACAAATATTCGTCCAGTATGAAGACAACGGAAGGTAGGTAACGGAGTGACCATTAAACCATCGACCATTTGTGGCGTCAATGACTTCATTGCTAAAATTTTGCTAAAATAGACAATCTAGATGGAAAGAACTAACGAATTGAATCTGTAAAAAGTGACCATCTGGGCGCTCTGTATTTTCGTGTTGAACTCGTCAAGATTAATTTTAGTGTGGTAAAATGGTAGCCGTGATAGCTTAGTGACCGGGCGCGCACCTTTAATTCAATAGTACCTGGAGGACCGAGCTTTGCTAGGTTTTTTTTTTTGGTAAATCATGTATTTTGGAAATAAAAAAAATAAAGAATAAAGAAAATTATCTGGTATAAAAAAAAAGTGTGTTCATTTACACACACACGCACGTGACACGAACCACGGCCTTCTGTTTCGGGGCCGCCCGATTACCGACGGAGCTAGTATAACATTTTTTTTCGGTGAAATTTACCGTCGTATTCGAGTGATATTTTTCATTCCCTGAAAACTGGGATAAAACGACATTTTATAAAAATGAAACCTAGTCAGATCGATTTTTCGCCCCCGAATCTACGCACATACTAAATTTCGTGAAAATCGCTGGAGCCGTTTCCGAGATTCCGATTATATATATATATATATATATATATATATATATATATATATATATATATATATATATATATATATATATATATACGATACTCGAGCAACATGAGTTCTATCCCTGTGCCGGCACCAATGAAGTTGTAAATTACGAGTACTGAATTGTCACCTGCTCAGCGGTGAAGGAAAACATAGTGAGGAAACCTGCATATTTTCGAAATAATAATAAAAAAAATATATTTCGAAGATATGTGAAGTCCGCCAATCCGCAGTGGGGCCGCGTGGTGGACTATGTCCTGATACCCTCTGTACAGAGGAGGCCTTTGCCCAGCAGTGGGACATGTATAGGCTGATACTTTACTTTACTTTTAAGACATTACA
Source organism: Iphiclides podalirius (assembly GCA_933534255.1). Lineage (NCBI taxonomy): Eukaryota > Metazoa > Arthropoda > Insecta > Lepidoptera > Papilionidae > Iphiclides > Iphiclides podalirius. Next base: position 4,861,049 of record OW152838.1, on the reverse strand, counting down.
CCAAAGAACTCTCCTATATTCGAAGCACGTAAAGCGGCTGATATCAACGAGTCAAACCAGAGGCAATAGATTTAGCACTAGACATTTAGATTCGATTTGATAACTGGATAGGCGCAGTTGCTAAACGACGACTTCCGCGCTGCAAGTTATGGGTTCGAACTCCGCCGGGACAAGTATCTATATCACCCGATAAGATGTTTCGGACCCGGGTTTTCCATCCTTATTATCTTTATGTTTGTAAACCGCCTCTACATCATAGTCTTATCCTACAGTAGGGGTGTTCCAAAAAGCGATGTCAAAATCATTGAAATCATTGGAAATCATTGAAAAATTCGCATAATATTTGTGTACTTACGTAACTTCTTTCTATACTGACGTATGCAGCGAAACCACTTGAAATTTGTTTACATAAAACATCCCTACTATGTATACGACAATCTGATCCTACTGAGGGGGTAAGAAAAAAGCCCTATTGCATAATACCCATATTGTCATAATAGTGCTAATTGGCACTGCTTCTGTAATCAAATATAAGATATTGTTAAAAATGGACTTATAATACTTAATTTACATTTTAATTTATTCATTTCCACTTCTAGAAATTATTTTTATTACAATAGTCTTTTGGTTTTTTATTGTTTTTTTAAGCATGCTTTCACAACGCTGCCGTCCAGACCGGTGCGGCGTCTTGTTGATTTGAATAATTAATAACAGCAGCTAGCCACCAGAATAGCCCCTCTGAGCCTAATACGTATTAAACATTATGCACACATAAAACATAAACAATTATACGACGCCGGGCCGTTCTCGCAGTGAATTGATCCTAATTATGTCGAAACAGGCGTTAATAGGATACCTAATGGCCGCTTTTACGACCCCCAAGGTGCCGCCAAAGAGCCTTCCGTTGTTTTTATTGACCCCTTTTTTCTCCCCCCCACTCTGATCTAAGTTTTTGAGCAAACATCTCGTATTCAGATATCTCGATGCGTTAATTCGAACCTCTCTGTTTTATCCCCGCCGTTGGATGATGTAAGCTCTGTTTATTTTATGTGTACAATGCTTTTATATCGTACACTATTGTACCGGATGCCGCGCTCTGCTAGATTGTACGCCACGTCCACGAACAGTGAGTTAATTAAAATGAAGAACGTTACAAAAGTAACTTTTATAGCCCAAAACTTTGAAGTGCCATTCAGTAATTTAATAAGGTTCCTTTTGCTTAGTTGGACACTCTTGGCAGAGTGGTCGTGGATGTCGATTGACAGGGTTGCGTCTCGTCGTCGCTGATCAGCCGCACGTCTAGCGATGTTCCTCCATTGGAGGGGGCTGTTAGCATTGCGAGCACATTGTACTTTTTTTGTATAACTGATGTTACGATTTCAGTCCTTAGACTATTAAAGCTTCATCGAACGCAGAACCGGTGGGCTGCGAGCACATTATACTGCGGTGGCTTTCGTAGTACTGGCGTTGTACCGTGTATAAAACACGGCCTTGAATGACTCTCCATGGAATCTTCCTTTCTGAACATGTGCGCAAAGAACTAAGAAGAAAAAGAATTCTGAGTTGATCTTAAGGTTCCAAACATTTCTTATTCCACACACATTACCACTTTGTGATTAAAAAGCTGGTAGCTTAAATAGCCTCAAACAGGTAAACAAATGTTTAACAAGTATATTTACCCGTAAATTGCGGGCTTGATTAGAATGGAGAAAACAAGATAACAATAAAAATATATACTAATGTAGAAATAGAGAATTCCGAATCAAGTTTTAGACATCATAAGTAATTCTCATAGCAGATTGTATCACGTAGATTGAAAATTTTCTTCAAAAAATCCAAAATAGTCATTTCCAATATGGAAAGCCAGTGTAAGTCTCTATTTTACAACATTATTTGTTATTTACGCATTATATCGTTAAAAGCTGGGCATTTAGAAAGTTTTAGTCCATATCTACATTAAAATACAATTCATATCGTTTTTGACTACTTAGAAGACGACGCTCTTTTCTAACCTCAAACATGACTTACATTAATGATTTATGACAAAGTTATTTAAATATTAAGAAATTAATGACAAAAATACATTTGCCTCATAGAATTACTTCAGGTCCTGTTTATGTAGACGTCCTTGACCGTGGAATACCATGACACTACTAAGTGAAACTACTAAAAGTGAAACTACTAAGATGTACTTTGCATTTCGTGACGGAAAACATCGTGAGGAAACCTGCATACAAAAAAATATTTCGGAGATATGTAAAGTTTGCCAATCAGCAGTAGGGTCGTGCAGTGGACTATACACTAATACCCCATGTACAGAGGAGGTCTTTAACCAGTTGTGGCATTTTATACAAATGCTGTTACTTTAGTTTTATTTACTTTGTATTTCGTGGTATGTGCAGCAGGGTCCAATCTCTGAAGGGTTCACAATACAAACGTCATTAAAAAGTAGCAGAATGAATAATTACCAATATCCATGGACATTGGCAATTATTTAGGTGAAATGCCTGGTCGTTTGAAATCTCGCATAAAAATTAATCTAGTAAATTGTGCAGACATTATTAGAATATGATTACAAAACTGTTTTTTTTTAGAATATAAAGATAGACCTGATACTGAGGAAACGTTACCCCCAATTCGCAGTTAAGCAGCCGGTGTATAATATAAAATCGGCTTGGTCTTGGTATAGTGTCCAGTCAGATTAAAGCAATTAAAAAAACCTAGCATCGAGTTAAGTCCCTCACAAAGCTGTGGCCTAAGAAAATGAATCTGTCAGATCGCTTTTAACCAAACCGAGGCGGCCAAAAGAATAGGTACAATTCCACTATAATTTATAGCGAAGCCGAACGGAGCTATAACACTGTAATAGCCTTTCAGACACCTCTGCCAGTGCGAGAGGGACGGAACCATCCGCTCGAAAGAGACGGTCGACCAGAAGCGCCGCTTCACGTCAAAATACGTGCTCATTTCGTTTTATTGCCGTGTGATGGTGGTCGATATTATATCGATATCGATATTTGTATCGTTTTTATATTTGCATTATTTTATTCGTTTGAGTAGAAAGTGTATATTATCTTAAATAAAACTTATTTTATTCAGCTTCATTTTAACTTTAACTCCAGATGATTCGAAAACTTAACACTTTCTATAGACATTAAAAATAATCGTAATAAGATACATAAATTAGTTTTATTAAACTAACAAATTAGTTATATGACAACAAAAAATTATAATAGTGTTATACTTTTCCGTATATAGTATATTCATTAAATTTTTCTATAAAACAGCTATTTTAGATTTTAATGTAACTTAAACGGCCTAACTTATGAATGGTAAAATAATGATTTCTTAATTACCGAAAATGATGTAAATATATACAATATAAAAAATGAGTTCAATTATAATTATACATTAGGTAACTAAAGCTAACCAAATGTGACTCAGACATCAGTTTGGTAAATATACATCTTGTTTACTTTTTAACATAGTCACATTTTTAAACAAATCAAAACTGCTTCAACTATTTTTATCGATAAAATTAATCGACATTAACGGGCAACCGGCGCGGCGCAGCACAACATCGAGGGCGGCACCGCGGCAACATCAAAGGAGGCCACCTCTTTGATGTGGCCGGCGGCGCGCGCCTCCAAATGCCGTAAGCGACAAATCCATACGTCATCCTCCTGTCATTATAACGCCTCACAATCGCGCCGGGAATGTGGAATTATTAATGAGACAATATAAATTGACAAGACGCTTTAATACCGATTACTTGATCTCGAATGAGAAGAGGCAAGTGTCACTTGAGCCCGCGCGCGCAAACGACTTGAACAAAATGGGTGCTGATATCAATTTGTAAGTTTGATTTGAAATGACGTTAAGGATGTAAATAATGCAAATTTATACTAATGAAAGGTCTTTACGTGTTTTAATTTATTGTATTGATTAGAACAGATGTATAGAAAGAAAAATACAACGTGAGAGATTGCATTGTACTGCTGATTTATTCTATATAAGTTTTCCAAAGCACTTTCGTTTCATAATTAAAAGGGGCCTTTTTTTTAATTACATTACAAATTTAATAAATTATGTTTGTTTTCTAAGACTTTTCATAGCTAAGACGAGGTAGATTTCAGTGTTGTTATAAGCAAATGAAATGGCCAATATAATGTTTCCATTAAAATCTTTTCGATAAATATATGTGCATTAACATGCCATAGCTACTAATACTTTGCTAAAAAATATAAGTACACAAAATATTAATAATTGCCATTTACCGTTAATTTTTATTTTGTAGACCATAACATATCTACTGATTTTGCTTTCTGTATGGTAAAATTGTTTTTAAAGAAATAAAAAATCTACTGGTTATTTTTTAGTTTATACGTTGAGATCGCCGGTTTGTAGAATTTTCAATTAAAAAGACTTGCATTTAATTAAACATAATAAATATGACAAGTAAGCGAATGGTTCTCCTCTCATAATGTCACTTGAAAACATGCGCAAAACAAAAACAAGCTGTTACAGGCCTGTTGCCAACATGAGTGCGCGGGTATCTGGCCACCAACACCAAAAAGGCCACAGCTAATTACCTATATATGTCATCGGTTTTATACGACCATGATACTTCATCGGGCAAGTTGCATTATTCGTGCAGCGAGGGCTTTTATATAAATGCTGTTGGGTAGCATATTAGGCAGCATATTAAATGAATCATTATTTGAAGGACAACTTAAAAGGTTTATCGCAAATAAAGCCAAATAACCTGCACCTCTTCACTCTCGAGCTTGTTTGATACCAACTAACAAACGCCTTATTATTCGACGATGTGTTTATCATCTTCATCAATTGTGGACTGGTGACACGTTGGACAGACAGACTGTCAGAAAGACAGATAGAAAGACAGCGGAGACTTAGTAATAGGGTTCCGTTTTACCCTTTGGGTACGGAACCCTAATAAAGCACGATGAGGATCGAATTCACTATTTAACTGCTACTCTCTTGCTTACCGACCCTGTAGCCATAGCAATAGGAATAAGTTTAATTGGGCTAGTCTTCATTTTGACAGATTCGTTGGTATTGCCCCAACGAAGAGCGAGCGCTAAGGGGGAAGCTTTACCAAGGATCTGTTTCTATTGCCACACTACTACCGTTCTGCTCAGTTCGACCTCACACACGAACATGCCAGAAGAAAACCATATACACCATGGAGACGATCCTGAGCGTTTGAACTCGATTAGAGATTTTATAACCATCGTATCTGAGGTTTGAATTGCTTTTCGATTTTCGAATTCGTCCACGAGTCGCCAAAATTTCGAGATCGAAAATAATATAATAAAATAAATAATAATAGTAAATTATGAAATATCCAGCGTGCGACACCATGAGTATTTAAGCAAGCGCTTGGAAACTTCAGCACTTTCCCTGTAATACATAATGCTCTTCGTATATTCCCAAGGGGCTTAATCAAAACATATACCAGTGAAGATAAAGTCTGTTGCTATGGAAAACGATATTATGAAAATCAATTAACAGCTTATTTATAACCTATATGTGTATACATTTTTGGACTATTACAATTATAACAAAGCCTCTATGAGATGTCGAAACGAAATAATTTCGACGATTATTCGTCGGTTTTAATTTTTTTATTGATGCCTGAAATAACTGTAAAAGTAACAGCCAATACATGTCCCACTACTGGGCAAAGGCCTCCTCTATACAGAGGATATCAGGGCATAGTCCACCACGCGGCTCCACTGCGGATTGGCGGACTTCACATATCTTCGAAATATATACATATATATTTGTTATTATTTCGAAAATATGCAGGTTTCCTCACGATGCTTTCCTTCACCGCGAAGCACGTGATAAGTCACTTAAAGTTAAAAACTTCATTGGTGCCGGCACCGGGGATCGCACTCAGGTTGCTCGAGTATATTGAATTAAAGGCGAGCGCCCGGACAGTGAGCTGTCACGGCCCTTATATACACTACAATGACTGTACATTTCTTCAAATTGCTTTCGTCAGGGAGACACAAATGGACGGTTCTGATCCTTATGAGGAACAAAATTACGTACCACCTAATGAAATGGATTGACTATTGGAGACCGAAATATACATAAAAATCTTTATTTCTAAATTTTTACTTGCAAAGGTGGAATAGAAGTAGAAATTTAATACGAAATAGCTCGTGGGTATGAATAATAAAATAGTATGATGGTTAAGCTGATTTCACTTAACATCGGGTAAACCGTGAGCACACTTACCTTCTCACATAAAAAAAATTGTATTCCTATTAGACCGCAAAATAAAACGAAGTATTAACAATTGAATCCGTACCACTTTTGTTTACGGGTATCCTCTAGTGCGATTGTGAATCGGACCCACAATATCAATGAAGCGTGCATATCCACACCGCAACAATCAGACTTCTCAATCCTTACTAATATTATAAAGTTTGTATGTATGGATGGATGTTTGTTACTCTTTCACGCAAATACTACTGAATGGATTCTAATGAAACTTTACAATAATATAGCTTACACAGCAGAATAAGACATAGACTTTAATTTATATACATATTTTATGTATGTCTGTCTTTTTGTCTGAATGTTACACCTTTAGCCTATTCTAGTAGTCGGCAGCAGCTTAACTTACATAAAGCGACCTATAGCTACACAAAACCTACTTATTTATTTATTACCAGGGTATCTTACATTACAGTGTAAATAGATTAATTGTTTTATTTTACATAACATATTTTTGTACCCAGTATACTACTAATGACACGTGTAATCAATCAGTTATCACAACATGCTTAAATGTCTTTGAAACAATAGAACTAAAAATTTATAAACACTAAAAAGCCACAAAAATCATTACTGATCAATAAATAAAAGCAGTTGTCTGCTATTGAACACAGGCGTCTCTCAAGGATCATCCCTTAGCCCGATCTTATGTCATCTCAATCTATTTACTGTCACTTTGACATGAACGTCATTGCTGGCTTTTATTAAGCTAATGATGTACTTTCCTACAACAACCTAAAAAAATATGACAGATAGTAATTTGTGAGCTCGGCATGCTAACCGCAAAACGATATTGTTCTGAACAAGAAAATACAATTTATTTATCTATATATTAATATGTTAAGCAAAAACTTTGTACCCCTTTTTAGGAAATTGCGCTGGCAAAGGCGTTATAACTTTCCTACACTCATAGTTTATATAGAGAAGGAGTGCAGAATGCTAATATTCTTTTTAAATTACGCATAAAAAATATATTAAATCAATAAAAAAACATTACACACAATACGCTACCATGCATAATCAATTATGGTCGAAGTTTTCGACCACTTGGCGACCACTACTTTAACTTAATGCCTGAGGCATTCTCTACCACACCTGCTGTGCGAATCAGAGATAAACAAGTACGCGTAAGAGTAAAGAACTAACACAAAAATCAATACATTAATACAAGTATTTCAATTCGTACACAATGTTTTTGTACGCATAGAAACTTTCTTAAAAAAGATCTCCAAAAGAAAGAAAATAAGGGTTTGTACTAAGACTCCGCTTGGCCCTGGAATTTAATGTTAATTAAGTGCTAAATGAACTTCCTGAGTGGCCGCAAGAGTTTTTATCCCGATTCATTAACATTTACAATTGAGGGTTACACTTTTAATAATGAAGTATATGCCTCTAATTACGAAGCGACCTCCGCTGTGGTGCCAACCCAAAGCCCAAAAACTAAATCTCGGCAACAAAGTCTATCGTAAACTAGTAATACTTCATCGATTTGTCTGTTGACTAAGGACTGTCTTTTAAGTTAAGCCACGCATTTGCGATCCCATATTTATGTGGAGGTCCACGGGTAGGGGTAATCATTTACGTTTAAGCCCTTTCTCGTAAAAATAAATTATGCTCAGTGTCTTAATCTCAGTGGGGTCGCGTGGTGGCACTGTACAGAGGAGAGCTTTGCCCAGCAGAAGGTCAATACAGACTGTTACTTTACTTTATGTTATAATGTACCCACGTTTTTATTATTTCCTTCAAACCATGTAAACTACGCTCAACCTGGCCGAATTAACGAAAACGTAACATTACCGCGGGGGTATAGTAAGGGGTTACCCAAATTATCCCGTGCAACAATGCGCGCACGGAGCAACCTGTAATTTCCTTTTTGTGCCTTTTCACAATTGGTTCCAACTATTGTTAGCCAGATAAGACTTGGAACGACCTAATGAATGGCTGCCCGCCGTAATGGACTTAAAACAAAACGTAGGCGAATGCCATTGCGGCTAAATCATATTTGAAAAGGTGTGTACATATGTTAGCGAATGGACGTAATCAGCGTTTACGCCCGAACGTAAAGATATAATTTAGGATCATTAAACTGGTACGAGTTCGAGTTAGGCAACAAACAACCTATATTTGAAATTAAATAATTCTAGTTATCATTTCTCTGTGTCGCGTTTAAGTCTTTTAGGATTATATAAACTTTTAAAAGTAAATACTGACTGATACGGAAAAACAGATAATCGTAAGAATACTTAAATGAGACAATGAATACATTTAAGAATACTTAAATGCTTTTTAATTCAAATATGGCCGATTTTCATTCAAGCTTTCAACAATAATTTCTGATAGAGTGCTTAAAACGTAAAGCCTACTTACCTACTGAGATAGTTTCATAGTCTGATCATCTACTGTTTTGTTATCTGTACCAATGACCGATTTCGTACAAACTCGATTTTTATTTAGCCTTCAGCATCTCTGAAAATTTCGAAAAAATGAATACTTGTAAATGCACATCACTGTAATCGAACTTCCGATTGACGCCGCTAATTGGATTAATATCGTTTTTATTCGCGGTTTTATATTTCGAAGAGATATAAAACAGGTAAACAGTTTGACCTAAACTTTTTTACATACATATAAGGCCCTTTGACAGGTCAGACGAACTAACTTGCTCATATAAAATGTAAATACTTCTACTGTACGCCTTAAAAATTTACACTAAAATCTAGTGATAATAACATGACTTTCCATTTTCCATTTGTCAACAGTTACAGGAATTGTCTGGAAAGATAAGAAACATCATCAGTGGCTTAAAATTTAGTTTCATAACGGCAATTTTTACCTCACGCACATGGAACAAACGCCTACAGTTTATATAACAATTGAACACCAGTAAAATGCTTTGTAAAGTTATATAACATATATCAAAATAAACGTTGAGTGACGCTTACTTAGAAGTATATTCACTTCTAAATCAGACTCCATTTTCTCATTATCCTTTCACTTACTATTAGGACCTCCGAATTCTGTATAAACATGTCACCCACGAATAAAAAGGTTTTTTGCCATTCCATTCTGCGGTGAACCATTTAGCGTTTTTCTAAATTTACGAATATATTGCTGCCTCTAACGTTGTCTGCACACTAGACAACAGTTGCACATTATATCGCTCGAGCCGTGAATCCCGACCACGCCCTGGCAACAGTAGGGCAATTAGCGATCATTTATCTTCGCGCCTCTGTCAAAACTGTGTCGTCCAGTTCCTTGCGTATTAGTGTGCGGCATAATTATGACGCTCTTGATTAATTCGAGCGGCCGCTGAGGTCTTTGTGTGTCAAACACGGCCTGTTTAAGGTGTGAATTAGACGATTTTTCTCGTTCATAAAGGTTGACGGACGGAAAACGCGCCTTTGTTGGCTAATTATGCACGGTTATCTGTTAAATTTATTTAATTATACCGCCGCCCTCCGCAGAGGTCGGCCGTAGTCGGATGTTGCCTTTTTTGTTGATTGATGAGTTACTCGCCGCTCCGAGCTCGTCTGTCCGTCTGCGACTTGTAAATCTATCATTGTTACACCTTGTTATTAAAAAAGGCGTTTTTTTGTGATACGGTTGCAAAAAGTTTTCAAACGTCTGCATTCGCTTTTTGTACAGGCGAATGGTGAATGAATGCAAAATTGTAAAATCGGGATGTCATCCATGAACGTAATATAAAACGTAAAGGTGGAAATTATATAAATACAACATAATCGTTAAGAAAAGTTCTAAAAAAATATATATTTCGAATATTAGCAATATACATATACCTTCAATATCATCGTTCTAACCGAAGAAATCATAGGATCAAGCGACTGAAGACCCATTTGCAAAACCGGAATACAAAAAGACGATCTTGTGCTTGCAAATTTTTATGTAAATTAAATTATTATGTAACATAGAGCGACAGAAATATCTGGAACACATAAAAAAAACTTATATTTTTCATATGCCACAGTTGATATTAAGTCCATAATGGTTAAAGCATGTTATAACATTTCGGAATATTTCGACGACGCTAACGTATGCAGTTAATACTGTTGATACTCACGTAGGCTGAAAAAACACTTTAATATCAATGTTATATTGTAAACTGATCTTTTAAAAAAAGAGCAACTGTTCAGTTTCTTTCCGGTCTCTTCTCAATAGAAACTGGATATGTAAAATTCGACGTGTCATAAGTACGCGCAAGCGTCTATTTGAGTTTTCAAAGATATTTTGAATATCCCTAAATACTACTAAAACCTGCAGACTCAAAGGGAATTGCACAGACGAATGGAGGTCTGCGAAAGTGCTTCGGAAGGAAGAGCAATGCATTTACGGTGGCAGGGCTACGCAGCTGATTCGGTTATTGCACAAATGGGCAAGCTCGCTCCGAGAGCACCAAGGCCTCACAGAAGACCGGCCTGAAATGGAAGTATTTATTATACTTTCGCGTTTCCTCTGATTACTCAGGTCACCACTTTTTTAATTTTGACAACGCACTTGTAAGATGTTGTGGACGACGTCTGCTCATTTGCAATGTTGTAAACTGTATTAAAAGGAATAATATATGATTATTCCTTTTCCTCATTCTAATTATATTAATTGCAGGTAAAGAAAAGCTGGTTTCCATCGGCGAAACGAAGGAAGAAAATGAGCCTCAATGCTCATTGAGTCTACACGAACCTCAGGGTTTATAGTCCAAAATAGTAGGGCTTAAAATCATGATAAACTGTTATAGTACTAGAATGACGTAGCAAAGTGATTAGGTATGTGATTAGATCCAATAAGTGTGTGATCCAATTATGTGATTAGATCCAATAATAAGCTTTTTTTATGAAAAAGCAGAATGCCCGATAAAATCTAATGTACTAGGACAACATCAAAACGCTATGACTGATGGGTGATAGATTAATTCTAGTCGCAGTAGTAGTCAGCATTCAAAAATGAACAAAACGAAAAAAAAACATTAACTCACAGCGAACGTGTTAAAAAAATGGAAGTCAGTCACGACACATAATTCGAGGGCCTTAAAACCATTGGGACCTCAGTCGTTTATCGTTTTAAATGGTGGCGGCGTTATCAAATTCGCGATCGTGGGAAACCTTCTGCGCGATACGGCGTCGTAATATTCGAGGTCTTTTCGTGATTCAGCACTATTTCTATTAACCAACCACCAGTTTAGATTGAGCCATCCCTTTCGTTTAGCGCTACTGACAACGTAAAGGTCTCCGACGGCGTGGAGGCCTTCGCTTCTTGGTCGTTTTACATCTAATGAGTAGTTAGGTTTTCTCGTCTGAGTGAACGTGTCATAGATAATTCGATTTAATGGCCGTTGCCCGTTAATTATCGAATTATGGACAGCCTCGAGCGACTTTATGTACGCGGCTGCACTCATTTGTTCCTTTTTCAAATATCTTGACATAATTAGTTTTAGTTCTTATTTGTTCGTATATTATGTTAAGAAATTATGTTTGATTATGATTTCTTATGTTTACGCGAACACTGCATATTGGTGAAGGACTCTACTTGGCATCATGCTTAAATTTAAGATTAAACGCCTATTTTAAGAATATAACCTCTCTTGTAGTAACTATACAATGCGAAGTGTAATAGAATGCTAAATAAAAATTAAACAATGTCAAACACAAACATCCAGAACTCTTTCACAACGATCTGTAGGATAAAGGCAAACATTACGACTTAAAAACCACTGACCAAAATTATTTTCCAGTAAAATTAAGGCAATAAAAAGATAAAACATTAAACTAGATACAGTAACTTTATAACCAATACTCTCGATGGTAGTGTTGCACAACCATCGATAGTTTGACTATCGATAGTTGACCTCGAAAACTATTCAGGATATCGATTGTACTATCGATAATATCATCTAAGTCAATACTGTCGATACTACCGATAGTATCGAAAGCTCTCCAAGTACCAATACTATTGATAGTAATGCATGCGATAGTATCTATGGTATCGATAGTATTGCTGTAATCAATAGTATTGGCACTTGGAGAGCCATCGATACTATTAGTAGTAACGACAGTATTGACACGTGACAATACTATCGATAGACTATCGATACTATTGCTTTTACCTAAACTATCGATAGATAATCGATTGTCTATCAATAGCCTATAGATATGCAACACTAATCGAGGGTAAACAGTAAGTAACCTAAGTAAACTTTATAATCAGTACTTTCAACGGTTTACAATCACTTTCGACGACCTGATTGGCGTAGTGGGTAGCTGCCTCTTGCGCCCAAGGTTCGAACCCCTCTACTGGAAAAATATTGTGTGAAGAACATAGTGTTTTTCCAGTATCGTGGGGTTTATATATTTATAATATGAATTTACAAAAGAAAAGTATGTTTAAGTATGATTATCAGTTATCTTGTACTCATAGTACAAGCGTTGCTTAGTTTGGGACTAGTAATTGTGTAAATTTTTGTCCTAAAATATTTATTTATTTCTAATGTGACTCAGAAAGTTAAGTTTTTTCTATGAACGCATAAAAAAAATAAATTTCGAATTATTGTACAGCATCTAAATAGTAGCTTTACGCGGCCTTTCAGATTTGGTTGGAAAAAAAACATCGAATTGGTTTGAGATTACCGTCTTCTGCGACGAGTCGGTCACTCATTTATAAACAATACGGCAGTGACGTAAGCTTCTTTAGCGGCACAGATTTATTGCTAGTGATGTAACTGTGTACCGAAACTGAATTATCGATTTTTAACGACTTCGTACATTTTTTTCTATCATGTCATCTATGTAACGGGTAATTGAAAATTGATATATATTTAATAATGAAATGCTTGGATTATAACGTTCCTCATGGCAATTACGTCTTCTTTATTCTAATTTTGTCTATTATTTATAGGTTTATTTAACTCTTTTTGTTGTTAGGCATAAAAAGCAAGGTAACATTGCTGATTTTATGGTACCTTGTTAAGAGGGATTCTCGCGATGCCCTGTATTGTAAACTTAAAATGTGTAAAATAGTTTTATTTTATCAATTCGAAAGAAAAATTTTAAATTATCACCTAAAAATTACAAAGTTTCCATCGAATATTTTCAAATAAACTTTAAAGGTAAAATTACTTGAGACTAAATGCGAATTAAAACTATCGAGATAACCATTGTTCACTACACTACCGTTCATTTCCGACACAACTTGATTCAACCCGTTCAACTTAATACTACAAACATCTTGCATCCGTCCCTTTCTTATCTTCGCCCGCCATCGGACCTCACGCTCGCACGTCGGCGAAGTCCCTTTATGATGTCGGCGGCTCCTTTGATGTTGCGAGGAACCGCCCACCGCCCCACCGAGCGCCCGCCCGTACTCAAATCCTGTAGTTAATTCGTCACACGATAATGACAATGCTTTTAATTACTTACAGAAACATCTGATTGCGAAATATCCCCGGCCCGTAAGTACTTTTGCTAAATAACCTCGCATTAAGTTAATTAAGTTGGTTTTGGCGCAATGGAGAATCTTCATCTTTTTTTATGTGTTGGTTTTATGGATTTCCTTAATGACCGCTCGCGCGCCAGGCGCCACGCTTTTTTATAATCTGTTGTTTGGAGTTTTGATATCGTTTCATCTCTACAGCAGTATTAGTCACTTTTCCGAAAAGTTTATACGATATTGTATTACGTTTAGTCTTTAAGAATCTTTTGATTTTAAAGCAATGAATCGACGTCAAAAAACTTTCTACTTACGATATCATTTTAAACACGTTAAAAATATCAGTTAGCTCCTGCACAAGAATAGCAGTACAAAATAGATCAACCCCTGGGCTTTTCGCTTTGAAACCACGAATTTAAATTGTGATACAACGCAGCTGGACGTAATGCTACCAAAGTCATGTAGTCGCTCTTTGTAAGAATGAAAAGACAACGTTTTTTTACATTCTGCACACAAAGTATCGACTTTGAAATTACAGAGTTTCAATTTGCTGTAGGGCTCCAAATTCACTGTTTCCATTTGCAATTTATTTTAAATTAATGATGATTTAATGATTTCTTGACTTAATTTCAGAGTATAACTTCAACTTAGCTCTGCATGTGATAAATCTATAATTACTATATATTAGCTCCATAGCAAGGTATGTTTTCGTAAACCGTATCTGAAGTCTTTTGAACAGCTTCACAAACTGCAATACTATAAACCACGGTTAGGGAAGCCAGTCAACTCGGATGTTTGATTTGATATGTGGCTCTAGTAAGTTTACATACGCCAACGTTAACCGAAAGCCAATGCGTTCTACACTCGGTCTTACGTAATTACAGGCGGCCGCTTCAAAGGCGCCGCCGCGACGAGCGGTTTCTTTGTAGTCTAATAAACGAGCTCTGTCCGCCGAACGAAAGTGCACCGTGTCGCCTACGACATAGAGTCTGTATCGCGTCGCGATGTCGCAGTTTTCTTAACACCTTAGCAGAGTAAAGGGTCATATCAGTTAGGGATTTTGCCACGGATATGTCAAAAAGAGATTTTATTGCGCCTCTAAATGAGGGACCGCACGGAGAGCGGACGAATTGGTCCATTCCGTTTCGACGTGCCAGCGGCCGCGGAGGCTGATTCAGATTGATTTAAACTGGCCCGTGATTATCGATGACATGTGTGCGGGTGTGTGACGATGAACAATGACATATTGTTAGCTTAGACAGTTGACAGGGTTTTGCGCTTGATGTTGTTCTAAAGTTTATTTTAAATGATATTATAAAAACAACGAAATTCATTCCGTTCTAAGCAGTTCGTTAGCTTTTGTAAATTGCCAAATCTGTAATAAGTTTCATTTTTTCTTTCATTCTTTACAAATCTTAAGTCTTCGCTGTATGGAACAAGAACAATGCATAGAATAATCGCGAATTCCTTAGTTGAACGCCATTAACAAGGAAGAATTACTTATTATTCTCGACACTTAAGTAACCAACAGCAGCAACCAACGTAACATTACTTGAAATTAAACGAAATATGATATTCAAAGGAAGAAAACCTTGGGAGATAAGATTTTGATTATCTGCTTAAGCTTTTTAAGTGTGCTGGTTTCGATTGACGTAGACGAAACCAACAGCTAACGAATTTCATTTTATACAACTCCATACTCGAAAGCCGTATAACCAGGAGTTACGTTAATTTTTGTACTTAAGTTGAGGCGTGTTGGGATTGCATCTTAGCATGGACGCTGAACGGACACTCATTGTGTAGGTACTGGGAAAAGGAAAGTTGAGGAAAAGACGAGTTAACGATGTTGACAATCGTGCTTTCTCGACCAATTAGGGGGAAAATTGGATAGTTCGAATCGCTCCTCGTTTCCTTTTGTGAGCGGCCACACTCACGTCTTTTACCATAACAAAGAGAACATTGAGGACCATTGCTGTATTACTGATTTAAGGGCTAGCTTAGCCATTCCTTGTTAGTTTATTAAATGTCTTTGTTAATATAATGTAAACATCCGTTAAGGGAAGTGAATGATCCAATTGCACCAATGATTCACCAATTCTCCAACCTACCCAAAACCACCGTAAAATTAAGCTAAATGAACTATCGTGGTCCATACAATTAGTAGCAAGCCGTTACTTTTCCGTCAAAATGAAGCATAATTTTATTTTCTGATGTACAGGAGCGTGTATGTAATTTCAATCGAAAAATTGCACAAATTATAAAACTGTACTTCAATTATACAGAGTGAAAGATACTATCAATTTGCGGCATTAATTAATGCAGAAAATAACACAACAAAGTATAACAACAAAGTTAAGACTAAAGAGAATGATTAGAAGACGTTAACATCAATTACATGAAGATAATGTTTTTTAATTTGAGTGAACGTTTTAATTATCATTCCATAAGTATCTGTTTGTTATATTTTTTCCATACAACATATAACATTTAAACAGATTAGCTGATGACCGATGAAGAAGCCGGTGAAATTCGAGCTTACCAACAAAACGTGATAATGTATCAAACGTCGGAATGAATTAACTCGACCAAGTTTAATGGTTTGCATGACGCAGTTCGCTACGCTTTAGGTTACGCCACCTAGGATAGTGGTTTCACAAACTAGTGTTCGGGTTCAGGTCTTTGTCCATATACAGTTTATGTATTAAAACCTACTTAGCACAGGAATATGCAGAAGAACGGCGTGATGTGGAAGTGTTATACTTTTTCGTGTCTGTGAGTGATAACCGTGGCACACTTCATTAAAAGGTGAACCGCTCCCTTGACACCTTCACATTAACCGGTTGCCAAAAAGTTGAAGGCATTTAAAGTAAAAATGGACTGTCTTCTTCAAGGTCATGTTGACTACAATTGGCGACAGCCGGTCCTACGAAGCGCCAAAAGAGTAGTTCCTACAAAAGCAACCAACAAGTCAACCGTCCCGGCCATTAGCGATATCTGTTTTGGTACTCGCAACCGGCTGCATCGCAACTTACCATCAGGTGGGATGGCGGTCAAGTGCTGGCCAGTTTATAATTAAATAAAAATGGTCGCGTGTCCCGACGCCTTGACCCCGCGCGTTATGCGTTCAATTTCATCTTTGAGGGCGCGCGTTTCACGAGTCCGAGCGGTAAACGCGCCGCACACGGCGGAGTCATTACCGGGAGAGCGCCGGACGATGGTATTACACGTAACGCGGGAAACGGAATTCACAGCGCGCCCTGACAGCTTAATTTCGGCCGCGTTCGCGCCAGCTAAATACCTCGCGCCGTTTCCATCGGATCGCATCGCTGACGCTTGTGTTACGTGCTGTGGTAGGGCCACGCAATAGTCTTCGCTGTTGCACGAATGGTGGTAGGGCGACGCAACAGTCTTCACTGTTGCACGAATGGTGGTAGGACGACGCAACAGTCTTCACTGTTGCACGAATGGTGGTAGGGCAACGCAATAGTCTTCGCTGTTACAAGAATGGTGATAGGGCGACGCAACAGTCTTCGCTGTTGCACGAATGGTGGTATGGCAACGCAACAGTCTTCGCTGTTGCACGATGGGCAGGGGAAGTACCACGACCTCACAGAAGACCGGCATGAAGTGGAAATGTTATACTTCTGCGTTTGGTTTGGTGAGTGAGGTTTCCGAAGCCCACTTTATTAAAGGGTGGCAATGCATTTATTTGTTGTTAAAGTCCATGGGCGGCTGTTATCACTTAACATCAGGCGAACCGCCGGCTCGCTTGCTACCTTGCCACGTATAAAAAAACGTAACACTGGCCAGTAATACAGTCCTTTATATCAGTTTTTCGACAAACTGACCGTTCCTTGACTACCATCCTACCGAAGTGTCGTGCACAGATTCAGAGAGGGTATGCACTGAAAAACTTACCAATTGATTATAACTTAACAGGTCTCTTAAATGATATCCAAAGTGACCTTTGAAAATGGCTGTGAGATGTTTTTTTTTTACAAAAAAAATTATAACTGCTGTAAGGTGTAGGTTTAAGCAATGATGTTTTAATATATCGTATTTGTATGTTATATCAGGGTTTCAGTGTTTTACATACCCTGTCGTCCTATACCTACATGCCCCATGTAGGTATAGGACGACAGGGTATGCAAAATGATTTTTTCTCATGTATAGAGTGCACGCGCTTGTATGTACCTAATAGTGGTAAGCGCTTAAAGTTTTTGCTGCAACCTTAAATACGGTATTTTTTTCAAACATTGCCCTTACTTTAGGATAACATTATCCTGTGCTGTAATGGCGTTTTACAAACATAAATTTCAAGTGGACAAACGCCCAGATGCGAAACAACTATCTGTGGGTAACACAAATAATTGTCCCGTGTGGGGATCGTACCCACGACTCCCGACGCCGAAGCCAATACCTCTGCAACTGCGCCACGGAGTCATCAAAGGGTTGGTCCCGGTAAACACTTCTACTCTACGGCGGTCTTTTGAGAAGATGAATTTCTATGGAGTCTTTTTAATTATGGATCGCAGCCCTCCGTTGACCACAACACCTGAGTATACGAAAAATAATCTATAAGTTCATTATTAGAGCTTATAGAAGCTCTTACCTTAATGGTCAGCAACTCTTGCACCTCACGGGTGTTGTAGATGCCCGTAGACGCCGATAAATTACTTGTAATTGAGTGAACTGCCTGTAAGGCTTATCTTCTCACGTAAATAAAATTTTTTACGCCGACGTTTCTTCATAAAGTCGTTATACTTATTAGTCGTTATATATATACTTAATGCTAGTCAGTGTATCACTGACTGAAATGTCATACATTTTCCCGTATATTATTTTGTTACATTATGTTTTTTTATCATTGTGTCAACAGTGGTAAGTTCGCAGTGGCTGAATATTTTTTTCGCAAAATACTGAGAAAGTAACGTAATGGCTTCTCGGTTTTAGTTTCGCGGAGATTTTTAAAATACACATTTTTTATCTTCATGCTGATACTTGTTTGCATTATTCCTTAAGTTACGTAATTCTTTTGGTAGGGAGGGAAAGTACTTGCGCCAACAGTACACCGCACGGGCGGCCATACGTTAAAAGTAATGTCGGAAAATCAAAGTCTTAATTATGGGCAAGAACCTCATCCGATATAGAGATAGTCTCAGAATTACTATCCAATCTCGCGCATGCTCGGCGAAATAATAGATCATTGTTTGGTCCGCGATAGTGACGTGCCGACGGTAACGATGCTTTCATCGATGAAATATTCATTTCATTGATGACCCGTTTAACCTAGTGGTTTGTGAACCTGCCCCTTGGGCCAGAGGGTGTGGGTTCCATCCCCTCTACTGGATCCACCCTAAAAATATTGTGACATGAACATAGTGTTTTCTCAGTATTTGCGTGCTAATATGCTTGTAATATGTATTTATTTATAACTATATAAAAGGACATTTAAGTATGTTTAGCAGATATCTAGTACCGATAGTACAAGCTTTTCGTAGTTTAGAACTAGAGGAAATTATGTAAAACTGTGTCCTGAAATGTAATATTTAATAATAATAATAATAATATTGAAGGAACAATGTTTGCAAAAAATATGTATGCAAATCAAGATATGATTTGGGAATCCACTATGTTAATCCATACTAATCGTAAGTAGGTACTTATTCATATAGAGGTACTGGTTTCGTTTTCGTACATCATCTGTTTTGTCTGTCTGTATCTGTGCAACAATTTTTGAAATATATAAGCTGTCAATCAAATATCTAAGCATGTTGTTTGTGGTATTGGCTAGGTTTTTTATACCGGCCACCTGGCTATCGGCAACTCTCCTTGGAAATAAATACCCAGATCCGGAAAAATTATCTGTTGGTCACATAAATACTTGTTCCGAATCGAACTGACCACTTAGCTGCGCCATCGAGTCATCTAAGCTGTTGGTGCTTTGCCACAGTGAAACTTTTAAGGCTTTTTGGTCCTTGTTGACGTAGTGTCGATATTAAGCTTGCACTGGCACAACCCTAGCGGTCATTACTGCAGACGCGAGCTGTTGGCCACCCAGCGTGGCCGTACCCCGTCTCCCTCCCACGTACGGAACTCCCATAACGAGACTTAACTGGGAAAGGCGCGTCGCCTCAACACGGCGGACTTTTTGCCGTCGTGTTCGCAATAAATCCTCCCGATACCCGCTACGTGTAATCGATGGGGACCGTATTAAAATTGCATCAATTCGTACACACACTATAGCCCCGCTTGAGGTCGATTAATCACCGGGAAGCGGCGAATAAACGATCCGATGTCATGAGGCGAATTTTGTTTTTTTTTTTTCTTCAAGAAATCAAAATGGCATTTGTTCTTTATGCCCAAAAATGTTCGATCACAATGGATTAATTAAAATAATACTTTTTTAATTTTTATTTTAATTTCCAAAATCGGGAAAAATAATAATCCAAATCATTTGGTGTCGGACGCTCGATCGTCTTTTTTCGAAATACGAATAAAATCACAATGAATTTCGTATGTTGAAAAACTATTTTATTTAAAAGTTTACTCGTTCATAGCTTATTCTAAATTCAAATAGATCGATTTATATTAGATTTATATTAGGAATTCAACATTTTGCAAATTCAACATTGTGGTCCTGAAGGGTTTCATGGTCCAATTTCTATTATGATTTAGGATCTACTGTTCAGTATTGCTTGTCCATTCGTGTTTTTCTTTATCGAAGCATACTTAAAACTGAGATAGCATTCGTCCTTTATTTATACTTTGAAGTCGCTCACCGTATGGTAGAATTTCGAAAAACTTCGAATCCATTTTCGACTAAAGACCATTACGAAAAGAGAGGACGTCTACTGTTTCAACATAATTTCGTCATAATTTCAACGCGTCAGTAGATTCGCTGCGATTATGGTAATCGATAAAGTTCTTAGATACGCAGAGTGATGAGATCGGTCAAGGGCTAATACTGTAACTAACTAAAATTGATTTGATTATCTGTATATCAGTTGGTAATCTCTGTTTTGTCCCGACAAAATTTACTAACGCTTTTACTAATAACCAAAAGTTTCATTACCCTATAATGCTCATACGTATATTAAATAAAACTCGCGTGTTTTTCGACCCGTCGTGCATCTGTGTATCCGTGTACATCCGTGTATTTGTACCTCTTTTAAAATACAAATTTTAGCTCGAACATGAACCTCAAGTCATATTGTTCCTTAAGGAGTCTTCTCTTCATCCCTGACCGTAGCGGCCTTCGGTTGGACATGGCCTTTCTTAAAGTTCGCCATTTAGCCTTATCTCTGACTCCGCGTTTCGTCTGGTGAACCCCGGCTACCTCATTAGTCGATTTTACTTTGTATTGAGGTAGTGTCTCAGCGAACATGGGCGGGAAGTATTATGCTTCTGCGTTTCGCCTGGTAAGTGAGGTAGCCGGGGGTGCACTTTATTAAAAGGTGGCAACTCATATCTGCATCCCTACATGTGTGTCTAGTGTCGATGGGCGTCAGTTATAACTTAAAATCACGTGAACCGCCAGCTAGTTTGCCACCTTCTCGCCTGAAACATTACCAGATGCTGCTTCCACCAGAAATATGTATGTCAGCATTTCAGCTCCTTCTATTGATTCCTTTCGTTAACTTTAAGCGATTCGCTTCTTCATTTATCATCCGTACAGCCAAGGAATGGATTAACCTGCCGGCGTCCGTCTTTCCGTCCGATTACAACGATGGCGTCTTGAAGGCAAGAGTGAATAGGTTTCTACTGAGCTAGCGCGCTTACCATCAACGGCTGCATCGCCACTTACCATCAGGTGGGACCGCAGTCAAGTGCAGGCCAGAAAAAATTTTGAAAAAAAAAAAAAACTTTCGTCTTCCTTCTTATAGATATACCTAATTTTAATTAGGATAATAAAATAGGTTTTCGATAGTTAAGATTTTCTAAATGTCAGTTTCAGTAGTTTCAGACGTTAAAGAGAATACATTCACACAAACACAAATTTTACTAACTAATATTATTATTGTTATTGATAAAAGCGGCTATTATAAAATAGTTCACTTTGAACGGGTAAACTATCGAATAAATAAATTAACTTGTTAATTACCAAGGAGTCCAGATGACAATTTATTTAAAAACGGGTGAAGAATTGTCATTGTCTTTGTTAGATGTGGTAGGGCCATGCAACAATCTTCGACCGGCGTTGAGACCGGCGTGAAGTAAAAGTTTTATACTTCTGCGATTCTTCTGATGAGTAGGGTAACCGGGGCCTTATTTATTAGTAGATGGCAACGAATCTGCATCCCTACGGGTGTTGAAAATGTCCATTGGCGGCGGTTATCACTTAACATCAGGAGAGCCGCCGGCTCTCTTGCCACCTTCTCGCATAAAAAAAACGCTTACAGTTACTACAGTATGTTCAATTTCGTCAGACACCACATAGGAAGACAGTACTGTAGTCCCCACTGGCTTATGGGAGACTAAGGCGCTTTAAGTCACTCAACGCTTTCTAATGCGATTTGCGTACGCAATATGAGATAGCAGCGGGGGTTGGGAATCATCGCGAAGCTAAAAGCCCGCCACCTAATATTTATCGCAACGCAACCGTGTCGGTCACGTCGCGTTGCGTCACCGCAGCGTAGACAATCAACGGTGACTACGGCTGCCCATCTCACTTGCGGGCGAACGCTCCGGACGCAATCTTTTGGTAATTTGCTTCTGTAAACCAAGCCTCCGAAGAGTTGGAGATTTGATGGTTAAATCGTAACTCAGAACTAGAAGCCCTGTTTGATTGTTTTGAATCATCTTAATAGCTTCCAGAGCTTTTTGTCAATTCGCCTCTGTAATCCAAGCCCCCGAAGAGTTGAAGATTTGATAGTTCAATCGTAACTCAGAACTAGAAGCCCTGTTTGATTGTTTTGAATCATCTTAATAGCCTCCAGATCTTTTTATCAACTCGCCTCTGTAAGCCAAGCCCCCGTAGAATTGGAGATTTGACAGTTCAATCTTAACTCAGTACTAGAAGCCTTGTTTGATTTCTTTTAAATTATCTTAATAGCCTCCAGATGGAGTAGGGACTTAAAATTTTACACAGAGCTTAGAACAATGCATGGAATGAAACAAGACCATGCAATATTTGCTTTATTAGTTTACAATTTGTGTTATTGATTATAAATCAACTTCCTGATGAGGGCTTATATTAGTTGGAGAAATATTAATTGTTGTTGTTGTTCTCTCGTTGCAGATTTTTTTATGGATTTTAAGAGCAAACTTGATAATTTAATTAAGCATTTAGAACTGAATGACATTACTAGCTTTCATATCTCTCTGTCTGTTTGTTCGTTTAAAACATATTATAGATGCTAAACTATAAGTAAGCAACTTGAAAATTTAAACACAGCACAAAGTTGGATGGCACTGTATCTTGAATATACGTTGGTCGGTTAAAACAAGAAATTAAAAAAAAGCAACTCCCATTCTGATTTCTTAATCTATTAGCTGATATACCAGTCGCTGGCCAGTGCGTTACTTTTTTAACAAAAAAAAAATCGACGCGGCAGAGACGCGGCGACTTTTAACCGCGAAGTCCGCGGGCAGCCGAACGCGTGCGCGGGACGCCGCCTTTCGCACGCTTTCAGCCATCGCGGACCGCGCCGAGTTTTGTCTGATGGCGGTTTGTAATGGGGGCCTCGGCGCAGTCACGTCGTCCGGGTAGAGGCGATCAATCATCCGGACGCGTCGTTGCCGGTGAGATTTTAGTGTACCGTTAAGCTGTTTAGCTGACCCCGATTGATGCGCGGCGTTTTTGAGTGGTTGCGAAAGAGCGAGCGAATCACCTGATACCTACCTACATGAGTCCGGACCTGCCGCACTGGATAAGCTTCGCGTGCGCAGCCAATCTTTGAAAGCATTAGCCCACCGATGAAACGTCCCTAAACTTTACAAATATATTTTGAGGTTGGTACATTCCTAGCCGAGCTGGTTTATTCCTGTGGGTGGAACTACCGCTTCATTCTGCCACAGTGGTAATAAAATAGCCCAAATCTTTTAATCGATAAAGACTTTAGCCTTATTGGATGACGTTATGGTTTCCAGTCAGGAGCTGTGTTACGTTTTATCGGTCTCAGCAAAATGTTGGCCGCCGAGTTCTATATCTAAAACATCTTAGAGAAAATCATACCCCCACTAAGTGGAGTGACAGCCTGTGCAAATGTATATGTACAAAATTATATGAGGCCGTAAATAAGCCCGTTGGAATTTCCAGAAAAAATTTTCCAGGGTTTTAACATAGAATGAAAGCAAGCTAAAAGAAGTAACTTGGTATTAAATTAAAGAAAAACTCTTAAACAAGAAAAACGACACGAAACATTTTATAACACTGCTATTTTGGTATAGCTATATGTATAGAGTTTATAATAAATAAGAAAATAAAAAAATTACATATTAGTACAGCCAAAAAATCACTCATTTGAACGATAAATCCACTAATATACCATTGTGTCACATCCAAGGAGCTTTTTGGTGTCATTGTTTGAACGGGATAAATCACGGGCTATTAATGAAGAAAAAAAATTGTCATTCGTCAACACCAGACCGTAAATGGTGCATTAACAGAGTTTGAATAAAAACAAAAGAGACATTTGCTACTTTGGACAAGATAAATATTGAAACTTCACGAAAATCATAACAAAACCTGCGCAATGGTAAAAACTTTGTAATTATGAATCGCACGGAATTCCTACTGTACTTTTATCATAAACATTTCTCAGCATTTAAATAACGTGTTCGATTTCAGTTTCCATCTTCATCACGACAATGAACGCCAGTACCACTGACTAGCGCATGCACTCTATACGTGAATAAAAGCTTTCAAGCGAGTTACAGAAAATTAGCACTTTTTTAAAATTAAATAAAACAACATCGCACCGCCCTTTCAAATACCGCTTTGGATATATCATAATTATAGTCAATGTTTCTTTTAGTGCAATACCCAGATTATTAATACACAGATTATTAATATCGTTGGATTCCGTTTTTTATTTTTTTATAATTTTCTATAGTGTGGATATCAAATCAAATTGGATTTAATTTTATTTACATTGAAAGCGATAAAATATAATATAATAGTTTTGGCGAATAACGGGCGACAGCAGCGTTGACTGGTACCCAAGGTTGCGAATTCGAACCCGTGTCTTGTAGAAGTAGGCAGTTCTTGGTGGATTTCTTACGGGCGAATAGCAGTTTTTTTCTTTTTTTTTTTTTCATTTAAAACTTAAAGAAGAGAATTTGCCAGACTTCTATCCATATTACTTTGGATCCATCAACTCATTTGGGAATTTTCAGTGTACAGCGATTTTAAGTATTAATTAATAGCATTAAAAAATCACATTTTTGAGTCATAATCAGCTGACTGAGAAAAGAACCGGATACTGTGAGAAAATTGTCTCCATCGTGAACTATCTAAAAAACTGTTAGCCTGTTGCGAATGAAGTCTCAAAAAAAGAAGCAAGATTAGACATTACCTGTTTTTCTTATGCCAAAATATTAGTTCTAGTGAATTAATGCATCGAAGCGGAGAGTATACAAGATTCCGAAGAGAGGTCCCCGGTAGCTACGGTAAATTTCAAACCTACGTAATGGTAAGACAGATTTGTTCAACGATGTCTGCAACAGCAAAATTCGTACGGTTTTACTGCACTGGCTGTTTTAACGGACTTTTGCGCCACAAAGTTTTTTTTTAATATAATAAAAAGTCGAATTAAATCTAATTATAAGTTTTTCATATACTTAATATAATATTTTGTAACATTTTGTGGTATAGTTAAAACATAAATTTCAATAAATGATTAGACAAGATCTAACTTTTCATATTGATTACTATCAGGAAACCGTTAATTGGTAGTCATTTCCCAGTCAACATTTTCAGTGGGGAAAAATGTCATATAAGAGTTTACAGTAGCACCAACATATAGACTATTTTTAAATTTTTAAATATTATTAACCTCACAAAAAACGTATTCGATAACGCTATGTTGTACAAAAATATCTTAATTTTTGTAATTTTTTTAAAGTATCATATACTTAATGTTTGATGATTCTAATTGATGATTTACGTTTTAATACCAACTTAGCGTTTTAATGATTTGATTTTACACAACTGATCTGCCAAAATGATTTAGTTTATAACAACGCACCAAAACTTGGGATTAGTAAATTGAATAACTCCATTCTAAGTTAATGAATGGTAAAGTGAAAACTGTGAAATGTTACGATTATAAACAGACATTTCACGTTGCATATTATAGGAGACAACTGCATGGGATTCGAGTTTCGTGTGCGGTAGACAAGTACGACGATATTGCCGCTCTCGCTTTATGGGCGGGGCTTAGCCTCGCTTGGCCTACGTATTTAGCCCTCTATGTGAGGTCTTGATGGTAATTTATTAACCGGGGCCCCACAAATTCTGAATTTCGGAACGTAGCATCCATTTAGAGCGATCGGCCGTATGATGTTACTGGGGACCTTTTCACGTTCTCCCGTAACCAATTCATGCCAATTAAAACACCAGAATGTTCTATTGAGAAGTTTTTTGAGCTGGTGTCGAGAACGGTGTTCACTCACGAAGTTTTCAGTTTCTTTATGGCCCCTTAAGTATAAGTTACTTTCTTAGGTGAATTTATCACCGCAAATAGTATACCAGGTGATCGATAAAGTATTAAATTTCGGAACACTTTCTTACGCTTAATATTCATTTGTGCGAAATACATCTACTGGTCGCTAAATAGACGTTTTATAATGGCTATAAATAACGGATATCACGTTCCATATTTACGACAAATTTATAAGTCTAACCTAAAACGTTTTGTCCAAAGGCAGGTCATTAATATTCATCGTCTTTAATGAATTATTTCATGCAATAACCATGATTTATAGCTTTTAAATTTTATTATTAACCTAATATAATGCTCCGTTGCTAAAAATAGTCAAGGTTGCAAGTGTTATTATAATAGTCATGGCTAGCGGTAGGACCTAGTTTCTTCTTGTAATTATTGAAGACTTAAAGGTACAGCAATTTACGAGAATCAGAGTTATGTGTATATATGTAAAACTTATACTAATTAATTCAAACATCACGTTTATAAGGTCATATATAAAATACATAGGAATACGAAACGTAATTGCCAATATAATTTAATCTGCCTGTGGCATTCCACTGCTAAACTTGAGTCTCCTAGAACCAGATAGCTATCATTGGCTACATGGATCAAGTTTCAAACAGTGCCTTGCCAAGATATAGGTAAAGAGCTACTCTACGCATATCTAAACGTGGTCATCGGAAACACTTTATTCGAACGTCACTTCTACGCAAACTTCACCAGTCCATCGCCCATTCAGACGAAAGCTTCGAGAAACTGCGTCGGGTACAATTCTCCCTTGGTTTTTCATTTGGGATCCTGAAGACGAGCACAGGTCTTTTATTTCCCTCGGAGCGACTCTGAGTTTTTTAAGTATTCCCGCCGTCAGAGTGGGTGAATTTAGATAGAATGCTCTAATGCTGCTGTGATTTTAGCATGGCATAGACTTTTAGCATGGTCTAAAGCAAAACGATTCTCAGTTGACTATATTCTAGCGAAACTGATTACTATTGATTTTCGCCAATAGAGAAAGCTCTTAGAACTCTGCCAATTTCTTTTCATTTTAAATAAATTTTGCATTCAGGTCAGCCTGACTCCGCCGTGAATTATTTATATTATCTAGAGATCTTTGTGGTTTAAAGTTTAGAATAAGAATACACCACCAAAGTTCATTTCTGTGATATGAATTAATTTTTCTTTAACGCTTCTTGACCGACTAAAGGAGGAATTAAAAATAAGTAAAGTCAATTACTCGAAGGGCGGTACAACATTACCTTGCGCATTCTAAAAAATGGTACTTAATCGTTTTAAATATGATTTAAATTAAAAAAAAAACACCTCTAATAATAAATTAAAAATATGGTATATGAACACTCGCTTGAACTGTACCTACTTATTGTTTAACAAGGTAGGTCGACAAACGACAAAATATTTAGGTAAGTATATATAAAGTAAAGTACGCGGTGTAACACATACAAATTACTAATAAAACCTATACAGATAATCACATGAAAAACGTCGTCGATCCATCCTTAAGTATTTGGTTAAAATAAACATAACTAAGTAGACAGACAACGTGAAATATATCCTGCGTATCCAATCTAGATAATTGATGAAAAAAGGTAAAAAAAACCTTTAGACAACAGTACCTAAATTAAGACCTAGTTGGGCGCGCAAACAGAAATATTAACAATTGATGTATATGCGTCGAAAGCTTAAAGTAGCGGCAGTGTGGAATATATATGTATTTATGGCAAAAGCATCATTTATACAATTTTTTATATCTTTGAGTTTGTTAAAGCGATTTCCATTTTCTGTTTTAAATAAAACTTTTCTAACACGAAATCATGTAACTACGTATTTCGTAATATGTTTTATCTTGAAAATAAAACATATTGTGTAAAAGCAAAATGTGTCCGGTTGACCTTTTGAATAAATATTTTCCCATCATCATCATACCGAAATTTTAATAAGTAGCTGCCAGTTTGCATATTTTATTTACTTTTTTAATTTTCAAAAATGAGGAAATTTGATAGCAGTGTCCGGACGCTCGCCTCTAATTCAATATACTCGAGCAACCTGAGTTCGATCCCCGGTGCCGGCACCAATGAAGTTTTTCACTTTAAGTGCTGACTTATCACGTGCTCCGCGGTGAAGGAAAACATCGTGAGGAAACCTGCATATTTTCGAAATAATAACAAAAAAAAAATTTCCAAGATATGTGAAGTCCGCCAATCCGCAGTGGGGCCGCGTGGTGGACTATGCCCTGATACCCTCTGTATAGAGGAGGCCTTTGCCCAGCAGTGGGACATGTACAGGCTGTTACTTTACTTAAGGAAATTTATACCTTACTACAAAAGTTGATGACGCGCCATCTTTTGTCATTCCTGTAAAGAAACCGTTATGTAAACTGTTTCTTTTCAGAATTTTGCTAGACTACACTAGATGCCGTGACTAATCTTTATTTCGACGTATATTCGAATTTTTATGGAGACTATTTATAT
The DNA here is from genome assembly GCA_933534255.1 of Iphiclides podalirius. Classification (NCBI taxonomy): domain Eukaryota; kingdom Metazoa; phylum Arthropoda; class Insecta; order Lepidoptera; family Papilionidae; genus Iphiclides; species Iphiclides podalirius. Next base: position 4,832,167 of record OW152838.1, on the reverse strand, counting down.
TCGTTCAAATATATTACGATTAGCTAATAAAATAAAATATTTTTTCTCTTATTTATCATCAAAATGATATATATGTGACAGAAACTTGAAATTGAAACAAGATATAGCGAATGGATTATTAGCTTTTCATCACTAGATGGCAGATTACTGCATAAATGTACTTGTGGTATATGGTTCTTTTGTTTACTAATTCGATTTTTATTCATAAAATAAGTAATAAAAAATACATTTAAACTTATTTGACAATTCCGCTAATTTATCCAAAAAGTTTAAATTATCAGCTAAGTTGGCTATAAAGAAAAAAGGGTAACATGTATCTATTTCTATTATTTTAGGACAGACGATGAAATAGAAAATAATATTTGATTTGGACATTGGCTATATATATCAAGTTATGTATAGTTAAATCAACACTCAATTGTCAGTCAGTTGACAAATTATATCAAATTCAAATCAAATGTCATCTGACAATTTGGTGGAGTGAAATCTGACGTTAGATTCATTCATTTAAAAATTATAAATAAAATAAACAGTATCAATATCTATTAATTAAAACAACTGACGGAGATATCATATAATATTTATAAATTGTTGCATGTAAACCTACTATTTGCTATAATTACGTTTTCATTATATTATGACTTGCGATTTCTAAGCCCAAACTGTTTGAAGCGGAATTCAATTAAAATAATATTCGAAATAAGTTATGAATAATCAATTGATTGAAAAAGTAATAAAATCAAACAATGAAAATTGTCCAGAATTTGCTTTTGAAAATTCATTGCTTGATAGAAATGTAGCAATAGCTATGTCTAAAAGTTTTATAAATATTCTTAATATAACGCAACAAAATTCAAAAATCAATATCAAACTTCGACATTCAATATTAGAAAATATACGAAAAATATGCCAAGTTGAGCCAATCAACCATAACAAAGATGATGAAGATTTAACAGAACTACTCACAAAATTTTACTGTAACAACTATAGTGATGAAAATAAAATCGGTGCTGAAGACTTTGTGAAAAAGGATTTGGATGCATTTCTTTTAGAAAGAATAGAAGATTCCAATTCAAATTCAAATTACAAATCTGAAACTAACCCGGATGTTATACTGTCACTTATTAACCTTGAACAAAAGATATTATTTGACAAAATAGAAAAAGATGTTATTCATTGGAATGGCAAAGACATCAAATATATTTGCATCATGAAAGAGTTAATCAGAAAAGATGAATGTTTAAAAAAAACTAAAATGCTAGATTCAATTTCAATAAAAATGGTACCAGAAATTGAAAAATTGTTGTTAGAACTCTGTTATAATTTGATAGTAAATAATGACAGCAATATAAGTGATTTATTTTCTGGTTGTAATTTTTTACAACAACTTATTAAAATATCATCATCATCACCAAAGTGCTACCAAATTTGCTGTAAAATACTCAATTTTATTTTAATAACTACCAGATGCAATTTAAGCATTAGAAATTTTGTATCAATGTTTGTTTCTCTGGTGAAGTCCAACTGTTTATATAGAACATTTTCTGTTTTGTATCAAACTCATATGAACCACATAGTTCTACTTTTAGATTTTAATGAAGAGGATTTGCCTCAATCTTTAAGAGACGTTTATATTAAAAATACGATTAAATATTTAAGATTATTACAAAGTAATCAAGAAAATGATTTCATCATGTTATTATCTCATTTTCCTAAATGGTTTGAAATATATTATAATCCTAAGTATTGTTCAAAATAACAAAAAAATTAATTCCAATCGGCAGACTTGCTGACGTTACTCCTTTTTCAAAGAAAACAAATGTGCAAACAATGAATATACTTAAGTAAAATGAATAAAACATTGTAAAAGTTTTGTAAATTTGCGTATTGTATGTAACATAATTATTTGAACAGCCTTACATTGTTTTTTTAGCCAATAACACAACATACAATTAAGCTCAATGGTCAATCATGGCTGATCATTAAGTTCACCTAGTGATTAGTTTGGTATCATAAAATGTAAATGTAAAATGAGCATATGTAGTTTTGTAAGCATTCATTTTTTTAATAAAAGTATTTCTGGATCTATTTTTAATGCTATTTTATTAATGAAAATCAAAAACAAACAAAAAAATAAAGCGGTTTCATTCAAAAGAAAAGAAATTAGTTTTTAACACATGATAAAATGCAAATATTTTTTAGTTTCTTTAACAGGGCGGCCCTATTTTTGCTTCCAACAAATGTTGATAACTGATTAGAATTTTCCTGAGATGCTCTGTACACCAACTCTTTACACTTTCTAACTTCTATGTGTTTCCAACTTTTCAAATGAAGGTGCGTTTCATCCCAATATGGGATCAATTTGTTACAGAAACCACAATGGTATAGATTTGGTTGCACCTAAAATATAAGAAAAGTGTAATAAAAAAAATGAGAAATATAATCCAGTATAAACAACAGGGAACAGTGGTGGGCTGTAAGAAATTGTTATTTACAAGCAAATATAATGTATCTCTGTATTCTAGTAAGATTCAAATTTAAAAATAACTACAAAAAAATTGTTTTATGAAAAGATAAACCCACCAAGACCAAATGTTTAACTGAACTATTTTATTCTCAATGTTTCAGTTAAGAACAGAATCATTATCAATATAATTTTAATAACTTAGTTTATTTTCAAGCGTTGATTAGAATTATTCTATTTTTGGAAAAAAAAATAATGGAAAAATTTTAATAAAATCTAGAGGACATTCTAAGAAAAAATTGTGACTTGTGTGGTTATCATATTATGGGGGTAAAGAAATAATTGAACATTGGATATTGCCAAACAAGCTAAACGTAATAATTAAATAGAACCATTTTTATAGATTTTTCGCTATTATTTTTAATTCCCGTTTCAAACGCAAAATTATTAAATTTGAACACCGAAGATAGAGTGACATGGAGGAAAACATTCGGACATCTAAACTTTATACTCTAAATCATCACTATCAGTCCATTCTTGTGAACACGAATGCTGCGAACCATCGGGAATTAAAATTAATCATAAACATGATAGCTCCGTAGAGCCGTGGAAGCTATGATCAAAGAGTTCTTTTAAATATCTGAAATCTGGCTATGATCGGGGACTTGCTTTAAATTCAATGCAGGCGTTTAACTCAATGAGGCTACAACGACCGACAAACTTTACATCATCAGCACATGGGCTGTGTGTGCCAAAAATAACCGTCTACGAAACCAATTGTCATTTTCCAAAAGGTGATGTGCAATATTCATCGCCTGGTACTGTACTATTTGTTACTAGGAACTCTTAAATGTTCTATTTTGTACTAGCGACCCGCCGCGGTTTCGCAAGGGTGCAATGCTGTATGTTTGTTTTCAACATCTCATTAGAAACCTCGAAAATTATCAGTGTTTCTCTATTATATTATATATTATGTATACATATAAACCCCCTGAATCACTCTATCTATTAAAGAACCGCATCAAAATCCGTTGCGTAGTTTCAAAGATCTAGACAGACAGAGCGGGATGACTTTGTTTTATACTATGTAGTGATATAAATAATAAAAAAAAATAGTGATATAAATCACTTTTTGTAATTACTCCCTTACCTCCCGTACAAACTCATCGGCCAGTTCCGAATCGTAATCAATGTCCATTACAGAAGCACCTACTAATTTATTCATATGCAAATCAGTATTGCAGTGCTGGCAGATTTCCGTACTTTTATATATCTCGTTGCACGTGAAACATTTTATTTTGTCATCACCTATCGGTAATATAAGCATGAAGCTGAATACGTCCACGCATATGCTGTTATTCATGCAGACCACTTGTGATTTGCCAGTGAAAAGTATCTGCCTCAAGTAAACGTGGAGGGATTTCTTCATCGGCTTATACCATATGCGGTTATCTTGATGCACACCCTTCTTGAGGGTTTTCGCGAACAGAATGCCCTGATGGCGAGCGCCCCTAACGTGCTGCTTCACCATACTCAAATGCGCGGAGATATAGACGTCGCAAATGGAGCAATAGCCCTTGCTGCCGCCTTGGTTCAGTTTGACGAAATGCCTCTTCCCGTACTGCGCTATAGCTGCTCTCCGTTTGCCGTGGTCAACAATTTCGGCGTATACGCAGGAGTCGTTGCTTGAATCGCTATCGTCATTCTCGGCGCTGTGAGCCTTTCTGTGAGCCATCAGGTTATCAAGCGTCACCTTCCTTACAGGACTTTTGCACTGGAAGCACCTCGCTATGCCGTTCTCCAGATCGATGTAAAAGTATTTTCTCTCCTTCTTTATCAGAGCGTTGTACAGTTTGTTCTCCTCGTCTGCCGGCGTTAACAATTTGTTAACGATAGCTTTTTTCAGTTCGTCTCCTTGCGCTCTATCACATTCTTCTATGGAGCTTTTTGTCTTATCGGCAATGTCATGACTATGCGTCGAATTCTTGTCGAAGAACTTTTGGCAAGTAAAACAGTACATCGTGTAGTTATTGATCTGAAATTTACGAAAAGGTAAAACCATCAAAAATTTACATGTTTACTTTATCTAAAGGCCCCTTACCTTTCTTATATATTGCAAGTCATCGTTGACCATCATTCTAGATTGGACCAAAGCTACCATATGATCGGATCGTTTGATGTGCTCAGCGTCCTGTATTGGAACGTTGCAAAGCACGCAATGATTATCAACGATACCGTGCCATTGGAATTTGGTCATGGTCATCCCGTGGTAATTGACCAAGCCGTTTCTCTTGCGGGTCACGTTATTACTGTTAATCGAGTTGGTGGGGTTGGTCTTGCGAAACAAATGCTTATAGTCTTTTACGTGGTTGGTGACCGAGGCCAAATCCGTGACATAGTTACAAATCTCGCAGTAGAAGTAATCGCTGATCTGAAAAGGGGAAGAATCAAGTACTCCCGCGTACAATTAAAGAAGCGCTCTTACAGCACAGAAGTAATAGTTAAACAAGACTTGAATTTAGGCGCTGATTTTCAAATAGGCGGCAATTATCAATTATTAATATTCGTTTGTTAGTTCAGTGTTTTTATTGTTAGTCTTTAATGGCTACATTCAAAGACGTGAATTAATATAAAATTTGTTTATTTTAGAAATTCGGTTTTAATGACTTAATATTTTCAGCACCGAATAGCTGCAGCGCGGCTAAAATGGTGAGAAGTATAATCATTTCAATTTATTTCACTGGTACTCAATTTAAAAAGCGAAACCATCCAAATCGCTTAAATGTAGACTTTGAGATGGATCTTTGGGAGACCAGGCTAGATAAATTAAAAAAGGGAAATAGGCTGCGATGGTATGGTCAGGTGAAGAAAATGGGGGTCATTCTATGTTAGAAATTGGTCGTGGGGAAGAAAATGTAAGAAGACTACTGATCTGAGTGTTCACCGCACCTCATTAATTTATATCATTATGTTATACCCAGTCAGAAGAAGTCAAGTTTTAAACGCCTAGTGATAATGCTTCACTTAACAACAATATTCTGACAGATTAATTTTCGCAAATTAAATAATTTATTGATAGTTAGGTTGATTGAAATATTTACGTATCTACGGCCGTTTGTTCTTATCGACTAATCAAAACCGTTGACGATAACGACTGTCAATCTTTGAATTTTATATCTAAAGACATAAATGCAATTATTTGTTACCTTATAAATAAAATCCTTTTTGTATTTTGAATTGTATGAAAGTCCTTTCATGTTTTTTCTATGTTGTTCCCATCGGATGTGCTTTTCTACTTGCTCAGGAAATTCAAAAGGTTCTTCGCAAAGAAGGCAAAAGTAATCAATCTCGCCACATAAAATAACGTTTTTGTAATATCTACTCATTATGATAAAAAATGTGAACTGTTTAGTAATTAAGGTTGTGTACAATTTATCAGAATATCAAGCGCTGCTTGTACAAAAAAAATGTAGGTACTTTATCTAACATTCCAAATTTCCAATGGCGGGAGACGGTAGGATGTAAAATGTTTAAAACATATAGCGTAGAAATTTTTGTATCTTGATGTCCGCCGGAATATTTATTAGATCATCGTATTTTGTCTTTTAAAATATAACTTGTAAATATAATATTCATATAGTTTAATGGAAAAAATATTAAGTAATAAAAACCCTAATGCAATAAGCATTAGGGTTTTTATTACTTAATATATATTAAGTAATTATTTATCGGTGTAATTTTATTATATAATCGGTGTAGGTTTATTATATAATCGGTGTAGTTATTCTGGATATTTATTAAACATGAAACCATTTGGAAATATAAACAAATATTTCTTGCTATAAGTTACAAATGAAAATAAAATTTATTAAAGTATATTCGGAGACTCTAGTTTAAATAAAAAGACCCGAAGATGCCGTTTGGACTCGAAATCAAGTGATTAAAATTTAGAAACTACAGACAGGGTCGGATAAGTGAGCTTGAGTAATACGAGTGAAGCAAATTAAAAAAAATTATAAAACATTAAAATTTCGTCATAAACTAGGAAATTCAAATTTTACTTGTCGTTTCGTATTTACACATAGTTATTTCAATTTACTTATTAGTTTATACATGTATATATTACATCGATAACAATTATATAAATAACGTTAATTTAATTCTAAGCTAGAGTTTGGTTTGCATAGTTACGATAATGTAGTGATGTATAATATGCATTCGTAAGCTATTCGTATATTATCTATATTGACGAATGTTTTTTGGAAGTACAGCTCTACCACTATCTACAAAATCTACATACAACAATGACAAAATGGTTTCTTTCCAAATTTCATTTGATTCCGATTAAATAAAATTGAAAACCATAATAACACCGGCAAAACGCAATTATACTGAGATTACTCTTTGTATTACATTATCAGTTGAAGCATACATCTATGCTAGTGAATTTTAATGTTAAAACTTACTTTAGGTTATTCTCGATTTTGTTTTGACTAATGAAGTTGGCTTCAGTAACGTTTTTGTGATTAAAAAATGAGTAAGAGACGTCGAGCTTCATCAGTTGCTAGTCGAGGTGCAGATGGTGATGATAGTGACGATGGTGTAGAACTAAGTAATCCTGGACCACCGCCATCACGCAAAAAGAAGAAGTTAGAACCGGTAAATTTAACTAGCACAGTTTGCTTGCATTTTCCGATGATGAATATTAAATAAAATTTATCACGAAACATTCTTTTGTTTCAGAGCGAAATATGCCAACAATTGTATGACACTATACGTTCATATAAGAAAGAGGACGGTTCTCTTTTATGCGACTCTTTTATTCGAGCACCGAAGAGACGTCAAGAACCACAATATTATGAAGTGGTGTCACAGCCTATTGACTTACTGAGGGTACAAATTATTTATGAAGATGCTATTTTCTGTACAAATGGCCATTCATGACAATAAAAACATTAATGGGTTAATTTTATATTTAGAAATTAAATGACATCATCATTGGATAAACAAAACAATTGTCATTAATGACAGAAGAAAGTCCTGGATTTTTGGTCAATTAAACCAAGGATAAAAGCACTTTATACCATATTTGGCAATGTTTTCCTTGCAACAGTCCAGAAAAAAGTGCCATTCTCTATTTTTCTTACATTCATATATATTATTTTCAAGCTCAATTAGTAGTAAAAGAAAACAAGCTGAAAAATTGTAAATGGTGTTTAGGGCTTGATTGTTTCATACAAAATTAATTATTTAAATGCAAAAATTAAATATGAAAATTATTCATCTAAAAACTGGTGGTAGTCGGGTTACCAATCACAATTAGCAGTCCAATGACTCAGTAGCCTGTGTCATGACCATGAACACTAGTGATCAAAATGTTGAGAATCATAATTAAAATGAATTCAATAAATTTGTAAAAATAGGTTTATCTAGAAACTGTTTATGGTTCTGAGGTATGCTTTAATATACAGAGTTCGTGAGTATTGACATATGTGGCAATATTTAATATTCTTTGCTTAAATGTTTTTTACCACATTGGTACTTGACCATAGTGTTTCTATTACCACTCTTTAGGAGGGTAAGTTATGGATAGGTAACTAGACAAAATGTGTTGGGCTATTCACACATCAGCAGAAATTGCTCCGTGTTACTAACTCATTTAAAATGTTTTAAAGTGATTACTTTTGCAGGTTCAACAAAAACTTAAAACGGATACATATGAGGATATAGAAGAGTTGTCAGCAGATATTGAACTACTTGTAAATAATGCGAAAGCCTTCTATAAACCCGATTCTATAGAGTATAAAGATGCAACTGATTTATGGAAGCTCTACACCCATAATAGACAGTTGCTTGAGAATGGTAATAATATTGAATGACTTTATTATGAATAGCATATTTTTAGTTAAAAAAAAGGATCTTAAAAAGTTTAATCAGCTTTATGAATTTCATAAAGAATTTTCTTTGCAAATCGTAATTATTACCACGCCTATTCTGGGAAATGTGGGATACATTTTAAACATTTTACATAACATGAAACATGTTTTTTATGCAAGATTAAATATTTATGATATTAATGTTTTGCAACATGTTTATAGGCGAGGAGGTTAAAACACCAAAAGTATCACGTAATGGATCATCAAGTAGGCGTTCGGATGTAGCTGAAGACTTATCGGAGACATCTACCAACAATGAGGATGACAATGTTTTTGAGGAGTTGTTTAATGCTGTGAGTTTTTACTGTGCTAGTGTCAAAGGTTTATATTTTTTAATTTGTGTATGTACTTTATATTAATGTAATGGCAAATACAACTTGTCTATTATTGACATACTGCATGAATGTTAACCTGAAATAATAAAAAAAATACAAAAAAGAGGATACCTACAGAGTTTCTTTCATCTGTTTCTACTCTGTTAGAGGAAACATTATTTCGAAATGGTTGTAGATTAAAAAAATTACTATCGGTAGATGAAACTTACTTCTTACTTCAATGAATAAATGATTTGATTTGAAACCTGTAAATATATTATATCAGAATTTCCTACTTTTTTATAACAAAACTCTGCTAATATCATACTCACTGAATATGTTGCCACAAATAATGATTGATAATTAGTTGTTTAGATAACCTTGATATGTTAAGTAGTAATTAAATTTGATATTGATGTGATATTGCTTTGGTTTCCAGGTGATGTCTGCTAATGCGGATGGCAGACCATTGTACCCCGCTTTCCAATTTCTGCCATCGAAGCGTCGATACCCAGAATACTTCAGTGTGATCGAATCGCCAATAGATCTGAAGACAATAGCGCAGAAAATCCAGGCTGGCGAGTACTCAAACCTGACAGAATTGGAGAGAGATCTTCTTCTTATGGTCAGGAATGCTTGTCATTTCAATGAGCCTGGAAGTCAGATATATAAAGATGCAAAAGCATTGAAGAAGGTATATAATTTTTTTCTTTCCTATCAGGATAAACACAATTTATACTATTCAATTCTAATCTTTACCCGTTACTCATTATTAATAAATGAGGCAAGGATATCAACTACTACAATTTAATAACAAGAAATTCTGCATACAGTGTCATGATATTGATATCCCACTGCCCAAACTATTTGTTTGAAAATAGAGAAACAGTTCTATGTTGCTGTACAAAATTTTTAAATTTAATACTCTTGATGGGTTGTTTCCTTGTTTATACTTATAGTCCATACCATAGAAAGGTTTTAACATACTATACATTTAAGTATACTCCTAACTACTTAATGCCGAAATGTACTAATATTCTCGTCCAAAACGATAAATTCAAACTAAGTAACTATATGCTTTAATGTAAAACTTAATTTACACATTAAAGTTTTTGTATTGTTTCTGTACCTACCAAAGCTTATAACCTGTGACGCGATGATGCAATTGGCTTTGGCGCGCTGGCCGTTTGATTAATTACCACATGTGACAGCTATTTGTGTGACCCATGGATAGTTGCTTCGGATCTAAATGTTTGTCATCATAAAAAAATTATTTGTCCTGTCTGGTAAGGATGTGCAAATCTGTAGTACAGAAAGACTACAATAGATCTTTCTAGGTTGCTGTGGTTTAGCTTTCTAGGTGGTCTTACTACCAATCCCCTTCCACACAGACACAATACAACATAATCATCTGAGTTTCTATGTGTGCTTTTGTTGTAGGTGATACAAGTGAGAAAGCAAGAGATCGACCAGCACGGTAGAAGCGGTCCAGCGAAGACCTCCGAGAGGATCAGGAGCAAGCGTTCTTCGCGCGTGGGTCCGGTGCCCAGCAGCCGCGCCCTGGCCATCATGGACCCGCCCGGCTCCGAGACGGAGACCGATGTGAAAGTAATAAAAAAAAACACAAAGTAATAACAAACACAGACACACAAGAGCCGTGATAGCTCAGTGTCCGGGCGCTCGCTCTTAGTCCAAAATACTCGATTTTAAATTGCGGCGCTAGCACCAAAATAAGATTGTTAATTTTAAATGCAGAATTTTCATGTGGTCAGGGGTCTTGAATAATGACAAGAAAATGCTCGAAGATATAAGAAGTGCCTACCATTTTGCAGTGGGTTCGCGTAGTGAACTATGCTACCTGATACAGAGGGTCTGTACAGAGGAGGTCTGTTGCTCAGCAGGATTGTTGTAGACTTTACTTTTACAAATTTCGAATTATACAGTTAATGATGCCAATGGAGACTGGCTAAACATTGTCCGATCCTTAAGTATATCTTCTGACCAATTATTAAAGCGTGTAGTATAAAGTTTTAAGTGCGTATTAAAGCAACGGTTATTTTTTATTATTTTCGGACTGGCTTGATTCCTAAAAAATCTTAATGTTAGCTGATTCTAATGGTTTAAAACTATAGGTTTACTTATAACTAGAGATGGACGGTTTCGTGATTTGTTGTCATAGATGCATATGTCATAAGTTTTTGAACAAAAATTGCCTAAACTATGTCTGAAACAATAGTGCCGTACTCAAAAATGTCATTTACGTTCGCTACTATAAACGTGTAAAGAGACAGAAAGCGTTTTGGACTGTGGCGCAAAAGAGAGGGCAACAATCTGCCTCTTCACCTCCACATTCATAGTAACATCAATTTAATCCTGTCTGTGATCCTTCCATGTTATATTCAGTTTTAAGACATAGTATTTAGGTAACTAGTTTTCTATTTTTCTCGACACATTCGTAAAATGTACCTACAGCCTTTGGTCTCCGCTTGAAAAGTTTTAAGGCCAACGTGAAACCTAAGTCCAGATACTTATTGACCAGGTGTACAATTTTCAGCACTCCGAAGACAGTGCCGGCGATAGTGACGAGGAGAAAGTTGAAAACGAAGACTCGCCACAATGGAAGCTACTAGAGACTGTCAAGAATCACCTCGGATCCAATGGTATATTGTGCAAATATAAATTAAACAAGATTCTCCAACACTTAGTTCCCGCTTTTCGTTAATTAAATCCAGCGAGCTAACAGTCAATTTAACTTTTACCAATTAATTTAACTTTTAACTAAACAGTCAAATAAAATTTTCACAATTTAACCACACACCTTCCTTTCTTGTTAAATGAAAGTGTTGTTTTATATTTTTCATTATTTTTGTTTCAAAACTTCATTGATTATTTTTGATTTTTTTCATGTTTAAAATTTTTTGTATACCATAAATTCTTAACGTCGAGACTTTACCACAACATTGAAGGCTAGACTATCCGTTAATCATATGTCAATGTATCTTGCCTTTTTTTATTAAGGCACACCAATGGCGGAGCCGTTCTGGAAGCTTCCATCGCGACGCGCCTACCCGGACTACTACAAGGAGATCAAGAATCCCGTGTCCCTCAACCAGATAAAGAACAAAATTCGCAGGGGCAACTACGGAACTCTGTCAGAGGTGGCAGGCGACATGAACATTATGTTCGAAAACGCCAAGCAGTACAATGTACCCAGCTCTAGACTGTACAAGGACGCCGTCAAGTTGCAGAGGTGTGTACAGGGCAGGGGGCATGCTCTCGCAAGTTTCATCAATCCAGAGTAATCATATAACTAAATAGAAATTTTAATGGCTCCGTGGCGCAGTTGCCAAGGTATTGGCTTTGGCGTCGAAAGTCATGGGCTTGACTTCGACACGCGACAAATATTTCTGTGTTTCCCACTGCACATTTGTCGACAGTGGCGAAGAACATGTTTTTGTTTCGTAAACGACGAATATTTCGGATAACATTATGAACAGTTAACCAAAATTTTAAAAAACCTCACACATTTCTCAAAACCAATGGAACTAGTTTACAATCAATTATTATAGCAGTGAAGAAATGATGGACCTAATTTATGAATGCAAAATTTTAATGGATGTTCATGGAGTATAAATATTAATGTTTATATTTATAAATTAATTTATTATAACTGTTATTTAAGGTTAATGCAACAACGCGTACAAGAACTATTGGATATAGTGCAAAGTTCATCAAGCGACGACGAGAGCCTTTCTTCTGTGAAGAATCAGACGCAAGTTGCTACGCCCAGACCGAGAGGTAAATTTATTACTATCCTTTAAAATTATGTTTGAATAATTAAATTTTACAGACAATTATGGAAGTTATGGCGTACTCACGAGAAATAAGAGTCAAGAAAAACACTATTGAGGAATAAGAGTCTGTCTTTTCTACAATATACTATAATACAATATTCGTAAGGATTTTTTTTTAAAAGAAAGTTTTTAAAACAAAAGGAAAATAATCTCTCCACACAATATTATTTTTTTGGCAATAGAAAAATAAAATAACAAATATCGTTTACGCTTTGACGACCGATCACCGGTTCCCCAGAGCGTAGATCCGCACGAGTATTTATAGACAAAATCAAAAATTTAACTTCCATACTATTAAACATCTATACTACTCTACTATTAACCTTCTAATTTAACTCCCATACTCTTAATTGTCTATACTCCTACACTATTAATCTTTTATAATATCTCTATATATAAAACTGAATCGCTGAATGTGTTGCTAAGCGCAAATCTCGAGAACAGCTGGACCGATTTCGCTAATTATTTTTTTATAATATTCCTTAAAGTACGCGGATGGTTCTTACAGAGAGAAAAAAATTGCCTGAAAAAGTCTAAAAACTACAATTTTCTATATTCCCATACAAAACATTTGTTATAATACTAATTCAATTTGAACTTTAATACCATTCTATAAAGTTTAAGTGTTAGTGGAGCGGTTCCGGGAAGGCAACACAATTGAGTGACGTTAGTATCATATAAATATTAATGTCAATATTTGTCATTTTGTAATAAGTGTTTGCTAAATAGTAGAAAAATATTACTAAGTGATTGAGTGATTCAAGAGGAAGGTTTATAGGTATAATACATTGCACCCGTGCTTAGCCGGGGCGGGTCGCTAGTATAAAATATAAATGTACATAACCAACATCTCTGAATTTAGAACCGGCATCCAGTACGGATTAATTAACACTTTATTAACCGTTTGTATTAACCACTAAATTGACAGGCCGCCCGCGTTTGAACCCCGTACCGGCGACAGCCCCGTCACCAGTCACCACGCCTTCAGTGCCCAAGTCGAACCTGCCTCTGAAGAAGAAGCTGCACTACATCGCCAAGCAGCTGGTCGAGTTCACGTGCTCGGACGGCAGGCAGCCGATGCTGCTCTTCATGGAGAAGCCCAGCAAGAAACTGTACCCAGAGTACTACAACGTGATCGACAGGCCGATAGACATGATCACTATAGAGTCTAACATCAAGGTATACAGATTCATCTGTTGATAATCTTTATGCATTTATAAAAATGTTACATCCGTATGTGTATCCACAAAACTTAAAAGCTAGCCGATGTATTAATTTGATATTTGTTCACAACATACCTATTGAACGTAGTATAGTATTCTTATAATTTTTTTGCCAAAGTACCAACAGTATCGAAAAAAAAGGGTAAAGTGAAGTGAGGTCGGGTTCAGCTAGTCTAAAGTATCTATCGCAATGTGGGTGTTTTTACATATGTAAAAACAAATATGACAAAAAACTCGCAAGTGCTACAGATGACGGTGAAATGTGTAATGATTAGTACTATTTGATAAACACATAATATTAATCCTGAATCTATGATCCGCAGAGCGACCGCTACAGCAGCGTGGAGGAGATGGTTTCCGATTTTCGCCTAATGTTCTCGAACTGTCGCCAATTCAACGAAGAGGGCTCCATGATATACGAGGACGCGAATCTTCTGGAGCGATACATGAACGAGAAGCTGAGAGAGCTGAACAGCAGCTACGAGAAGAAGACTCCGCTAAAAGCGTTCAAGGCGGTTAAGTCTAGGCAGCTGTCGCCTTTCGAACAGAAGTTGAGGACTCTGTACGACGCCATCCGAGACTATAGAGATCCTAAAGGTTAGAATTAATATTATCTAATACAATTTTGATAATAATTTGCCCTATTTACGCGAACTTTCTAATGTCAATGTTGACCTGCTCTGAAATTGTAGACATGCGTCTTGGTCCTTAACTTACATTTACTATAAGGGTGTATAAGACACAACAACACCCTTTATGGGCTTATCACTAAACCATTTTACTGAAAATTTATAGCATCTATCATCCTCTTGCACTTATCCTATGTGGAGTCGGCATAACAAGCGAACCTTGTTTTGATTGGTATTGTGTATTGAATAGGTTTTAATTTTACCCAAATTCGGTTAAATTGTCTGCGGGTCACACAAAATCTTGCGAGAATCGAGCCCACGACACCCGGCGCTTAAGCCGAAAGTTTAGCTGCGCCAACGAGTAGCGAAATGAAAAGTAACAACAGCCGCTCGTTTCTTCGCAGCCAACCGCCAACTGGCGCTGATCTTCATGAAGCTGCCGAGCAAGACTGAGTATCCGGACTACTACGAGCTAATCAAAAACCCCATCGACATGGAGAAGATAGCACACAAGCTCAAGAACGGCATCTACAGCTCCGTGAACGAGCTAGCGTCGGACTTCATACTGATGTTCGACAACGCCTGCAAGTACAACGAGCCCGATTCACAGATATACAAGGACGCGCTCATCCTGCAGCGGGTGTGCCTGCAAACGAAACAGCTGTTGAGGTAATTGACCCGTGGACTTCCTTGGAGATGGCAGTTTCATTGATAACCTGCTAATGTCGATCATGCATAAAACTTCGAAGATTGGACAAGAATTGAGAGTGAGTGCCTATTTCGTTGAGAGAGAAGATATTAGATAGAGACGTAAACACTGAATACAAAGCGATAGAATAACATAGTATAGTGCTCGCTTTATAGATGTACATGGCTTATGTTGTACGCCAAGCTACGTAATTAGATGGTACCACTCCAGTTAGTTGTCTAACTTTGAATATAAGTTGAAGTCTTTATGTAATGCATAAGAGGGTCATATAGGTCATAAATAAAATTTTTACATGTTACCTGCATGTGTTTTAATGTGATGTGTAATAGATTCTACAGATAGATTAAATTTTACATGTCTGAGTAAATATCCTAATGAACTTCTTGTAATCATACAAATGCAATCATGTACAGGCAATAATTTGATCCAGTCACTTTTTTTCTTAGCCAGTTTCTTCTCTGCCGGTAATAAAGTTTAGTTTGTTATAAACTAATGTGCCTTGCAGGGAGGATGACGATGCGGTCCCAGATGTGCCAGCCGCCGTTCAAGATTTGCTCCTGAACTTGTTCACCTCGGTTTATAACCACCAGGATGAAGAGGGCAGGTAAGAGTGTCATGTTCATAGAAACCAAGAAGTTGTCTATCAGTATTTTTACTTGTCATCATCATCATTTCAGCCTGTTTGAGTCCATTGCTGAATATGTTCAGCAGTGGACCTCATTTATCTCATATTGGCCTCCCCCATAGACGAGACTTACTACTTTTTACAAATTTGTCCAAAAGGCCGAGAAGCGATTTTACAGAAAGTTTATATGTTTGTTATTATTTCCACTTTTCCTGTGTATCAGTACATATTTAACCCATCGTCTAAATAATCCATTTATAATCCAACAAAACTAAATGTGTTTGTTTCCAGATGCTACTCGGATAGCATGGCCGAACTGCCCGAACACGACGAAACATCGAGCGGCGAAAAGGTCCGCGCCATATCCTTGGATTTGGTGAAACGTCGCCTCGACAAAGGGCTGTACAAGCGCCTGGATCACTTCCAGCAGGATATGTTTGCCGTTTTTGAGAGGTTAGATATTTTTTAGATTCTTATTATTTTTTATGAGTTTTCTGAGACAGTTTCGATAGTTTCTTTCATGTTGACCTTTAAATTAAATCCTTATCCTTATTTATTATATTTGTTTATATTTAGATTTTATATATCCTTGCTAATATTATAAACGCGAAAGTTTATATGTATGGATGGATGTTTGTTACTCTCATACGCAAAAACTACTGAATACATTTTAATGAAACTTTACAATAATATAGCTTATACATCAGAATAACACATAGGCTATTAAGATATTGTGTGAAGTGTACAAAATAAGTAGTACTAAGTAGGAAAAAACTCAGCCATCTGCTAGATATTCTGGTGTAAAATAAAAAACTTATTGTTTAGTAAAAAGTTCATTGTTAATTCCCTTTGGCCGCGCAGGTGAAGCTGCGGTTAACGGCTAGTATATGAAATTTGTAAAGTTTATTTATTTGTATATCTGTTTAATCAATAAGTACTCTGCTTTAGGTAATTGTATTTGTTGATATATTCAAATAAAAAGGAATCGACCCCATACCTGTAACCATGCCGATTTCCTCCCTTTCAAAACTAAACTTTTGCTTGTCCAAACGCTCATTTTACCCATTATCGATTATGCAGATGTGTGTTACCCGGACGTATCCCAACATCTACTAAACAAGTTGGATCGCCTCCTTAATAACTGTATCTGGTTCATTTTCGGCTTACGCAAGTATGACGACATATCCTCCTATCGATCTCAACTTAATTGGCTTACTATTCGGCAAAGGCGGCAGTCCAGAATTTTGCTTGTGCTTTTCTCCATTTTAAATGATTGTTCCTCCCCTTCTTACCTCAAAAACAAATTCTTGTATCTCTCCTCATCTCATGATAGGGTACTTCGGTCGTCTTACACAAATAAATTATGCATTCCAGCGCACTTTACCGGGTTCTCTGTCAACTCCTTTACTATCCAAGCTATACATCTTTGGAACTCCTTGCCCGATAACGTAAGAAACGCAAAAAGTAAGACATCTTTCATAATATTGGTTTGTGAACACCTGTTAAAGACAAATTCGACCTAAGATATGGACTGTAGTTAAAAGTAGAAGCTAATTGTTATTTATTTTTACAAGTATACATCTTAATATATATTTAAATATTTGAATATATATATATATATGTATATATACATATGCATGTATATAACTTAATATATGATTTGTATCCAATTATAATATTATTTTCATATATATTCTCTTTAATTAAAATTTTATTCTTCTTTTTTATTATTCTTGCATCTTTTGCTGCACCTACCATAAACTCTCACCACATCCTGGGTTGACTGGTAGAGAATGCCTTTGGGCATTAAGTCCGCCCTTTGTTACCTTGTTTTACTGAAGGTTGGCAATAAAGATTAAATAAATAAATAAAATGCCGAGTCCGGTTCCAGGGCGCGCCGCCTCTCGCGCACCGACAGCCAGATCTTCGAGGACTCGCTGGAGATGCAGTCGTACTTCACGGAGCAGCGCGACCAGCTCTGCCGGGGGGTGCTGCAGTCGCCGGCGCTGGCCTTCACCAGGGACGCCATCGCCACCAGCGTCGAGCTGGTCAAGCAGTGCAAGATGCTGCGCGAGAACGACGAGGAGGAGGAGACGAGGCAGGCACCACCGCACTCATAATAATTATTATGTTCTACATTTAAACGTTGACCGATTACCATGCCCGTTTTTAACTGTTGAAAATTATTAGCTATCTTTTTAAATGTTAGATAGAATGTAGAATTAGACAACGATTCTTGTCGCGAGGTTAGGCATCAGTTATTTTTTTATTTAGAAAATTATTTTTATTGTCAAATGTATAAATTTGGTAAAACGTTATATAATTATGGTCATTATGCAGCTAACCACATTTCACTTCTGTACCAATTAAACCAGTTGGAGACACTAGTAGAATACATAATTATATTTTTTAACATCCTTCACTGTTACTACACCTTTGTTTGAATGTTGCGCGTTTAGTGTTGCCTCTTGTGGCTGAGTGGTGTGTTTCTCTAATTTGTCTAGATTAGTAAATACTCTGTACATGCTACTAAATACGCGTCTATTTCAATACATAGTATTGGCAGTCTTAAATAATTTCAAGCCAGCTTTGCCAACTTAATTGTAAGTTATAGGTAATGGTTCCTCTTATTTACTCAAATATTACACAAAGCTTGTACTCTCTGTGATCTTATAGAGGGATATTACACTTACATGATTATTTTAATTTTTCTGGTCTTCAGTGATTAGTTTGCAAAACAGTGTTCAAGACTGTATCAATTGGATTTACAATAATAATAGTCAAGCTGACGCGCTAGTCCTTAATTCGGACTTCCTCGACGATTATTAATTTTAGATTAGCATTCACATCCAATATTCCAATCCAT
The DNA here is from genome assembly GCA_933534255.1 of Iphiclides podalirius. Classification (NCBI taxonomy): domain Eukaryota; kingdom Metazoa; phylum Arthropoda; class Insecta; order Lepidoptera; family Papilionidae; genus Iphiclides; species Iphiclides podalirius. The sequence goes on along the minus strand of OW152838.1, from coordinate 4,813,547 downwards.
GATCATCAATGCCTTAAAATATTCTCTACTCGAAGTTTATAGTGGTACCTAAGCGCGATAAAATCCTTTAACAAGTTTTATCAAAATTAATCTAATTATCTTAACTATGTCTTGTCAAACTGCTCATTAATACAATCAAGTGCAATCAATTTAAGCGTAACAAATGGATTCCCAGATCGAGTACCGACGATTCCTTGCCCGCCGGCGGGGCGCCTCTGCAGACCCAGTACAACAAGGGCGACTTTGTTTACATTCAGCCGGAGAAAGGCAACAAGGAACCGGCCATCGTGCAAGTGGAGCGCGTCTGGACCAACAACGAAGGCGTTCCAATGATGTACTGCAACCCCTATTTCAGGTATACATTTAGTAAATAAATGTTTTTATTTATTTCAATATTTAACACTCTATGTTATTTGTAGTTTGGTATAACTATATTGAGTTTCACTCTAACTTCTAAAATTATAGGAATTATTACAAAAAAGTGATCATAGAACAAACTTTTTCAACAATTACATTACTAATTGTTTTGCTAAATAAAAAGTTTTTTTTTTGATAAAATGTCTCAGGCCTCAAGAGACGTTCCACGTGCGCACGCGCAAATTCCTGCAGCAGGAGGTGTTCAAGACCGAGACACACCGCACTGTGCCCCTCGACCACGTGCTCGGCCGCTGCTACGTCATGAACGTCAAGGAGTACTTCAAGTTCCGGCCGGAAGGTGACGCCGCTGCGGCAATCGGACCCACCTCTTCTGAAATCGCGACCAGACGCTTTAACCACTCAGCTAAAGGCTAAGGCTGCTAGGGCTGCCGCACAGACGAAAATCTCAACGTATTTTATCTATATTTTCGCATTTTAAGCAATGCTCGGCGCATCTAATGTTGTCCTTTTTAAGCACACAAATAGTTTCAAATATCGTTTATAAGCTTGCTGTAAAATACGGGGCGCTTTTGGCCTTTTCGTGTGCGTAACTGCGAACATTCGTGCAAACTTATTGTTTTCATTACTATCTGTTGATTGTGTCTCGGTCGTGGAAAAAACTTCGAAAAGCGACGAAAATTGTATCTTGAACAGGAAAAATTTGAAATCTGGGAGCGCAATGGTCTCTTCATTGCTAAACAAGAGTAGAAATTATTAATTTCATTGGTTTACTGCAACATTGAGAGATTTTCTAGTCTTGAGCTTTTTAATTTAAATAAAATTAAATCTTAACACATTTCAGTTTCCAATCGATTTGAAGGTGGTAACAGATGCACGGTTATACTCTTGCATCAATATTATTAAAGTTTTGGGCACTGTTCCGTGATATTGAAAAGTTTAACGCGGTTAAATTTCAACTTTATCAAACATTTGGGTGCTTTTATCCTCCTAGGATACGCCGACAAGGACGTATACGTATGCGAGAGCCGCTACAACACGAAACACCGTTGGTTCAAGAAGATCAAGGTCTGGGAGGGCGCGGAGAAGGAAGCCACGCTCACTCCTAGAGATGTAAGTAAAAACAAGCTACATAAATGAAAAATTGACACGATAACGAAACAATCTAAAAGTTATTATGACTATGATTTGATGACTCCGTGGCGCAGTTGCCAAGGTATTGGCTTCGACGTCAGGGGTCGTGGGTTCGATTCCCACACGGGACAAATATTTGTACGACCCACAGATAGTTGTTTCGCATCTGGGTGTTTGTCTGCGTGAAGTTTATGTTTGTAAAAGGTCATTACAACACAGGATAATATTATCCTAAAGTAATGACAATGTTTTTATAAAAATAAAAAAAAGTGAAGGTGAAGTAGGTAGTACTGCAACCTAGGAGACTATTTTAGACTAAAATGATACCATTACTTTTATAGGTGGCCTTGGAGCCGAATAGAACAGTGTCAGTCTTCCGCGAGCGTATCGAGAAGCACAAGGACGAGCTTGCCGAGCTGGAGGTGTTGGAGAATATCCAGGAGAAGGATAGACCGGTGAGGAACTTAAAGTTGCCCACTAAATACTGTAAAGTTTACGACTATGGTGCTGTGGGCTTTTTGGGTAGGGTTAAGGTATCACCTATCTAATGTAAAAGACGATTAAATGGAGCGAGGGGGAGGGGCGTCCTTAGGGAAACTGGTAATTGAGATCAGGCCTTATCGGTCCCGAACCAAAAAGACTACAATCTGAAGGGACTCTTCCAGCCCTTGTATTTTTTCTTCAAGCTGCTTCCTGGTTCAATGAGCCCACACCCAGTGGCCTTAAATCTACGCCTGTACATTTTACACCCGTACATAACACACTTATTAATGGAATCAGTCACCTGATACGCCACCTTCCGCAGGACGTGGTGATGTACAACCCGCTGGGGACGGACGACGAGAACACCTACTACGAGCAGTACAACACCGTGTGCTCCGGGGTGATAAAAACCGGCGACTACGTGTACGTGGTGACGGACGGCGGCAAGCAGATGATCGCGCAAGTGGACACCATATGGGAGACGGGAGAGTGAGTCATAGACCGCAGTTAAATTCAACTGAACTCTCGACTTGAACTCAACTTTTACTTTGTTAGGGCCATGCAGCAGTCCTCGCTGTTGCACGAATGGGCAGGTCCGTCCTGGTGTATATGTTTATTTTTACTTAGAAACCCAACCAGATGAGAAAGTAAATAAATCGGGAATCGTAATCATTGATGATAAAGTTTATTATAGTCCAAAATAAAAATATACATTTAAAGATAAGTTTTTCCAATTATCAAATAAACTTAAGTGTTAAGTTAAAGTTAACTAAAACTTAAGCCAAGCATTATAGTTCTGCATTTCTTCTGGCAATTGAGATAACCGGGGCCTACTTTATTGGAAGGTGCCACAGCATTGGTAACCCTACAGATGTTGTAAATGTTCATGGGCGGCGGTTATCACTTAACATCAGGTAAACCGCCAGCTAGTTTTACATAAAAATATATAGTATTTTATACTTATTGTACTTTGTTTCTAATCGAGTTCGTGATAATTGACGTTATAAGAGTGTGCACGGTGAATCAACGCGACTGTCACCTTTGAAATCAAATAAGTTCAATGAAGCATGGACAACATAGCAATGTCCATCCACTACACTGATGAGGATAAATAACTTGGAGTGTATTTATTTATACATTGATTTATTCATGCTTTATTTGACACATCTTAAATAGGGATTACTAAGGGTGGACACAACGTCAATTAGTATGCTCTAATCAATTTATTATCTGTTCCAGCAATAAATGCTACTTCCGCGGTCCGTTCCTCATCTTCCCGGCGGAGGTGGCTAACATCATTAACAAGGTAATATCTTTCGTGAACTTCGTGATAGTCTTACTTGCTTAGTTTACGCCTATAAATAAATATCTGTATTGATTGTATTTCGCATCGTAATTAGAGTAATTGCTTAAGGGCTAATTGGGGTCCCTTAGTGCGGCTGCTTCTTTTCTAATTATGTAAGAGTGAAAATAATTGACATCCTTATTACCGTCATTAGGCGGAAGACTTTGAGTGTTCGTCTTCTCCTGTACCTTAAAGTTGTTGAAAATAAATTAATTATGGCCATTATCAGTTATTATGCTCTAAAAAGCACAAACCGCCGCGCTCAGTGATTCTAATAAACGTTTACTGTATTATCCTTCGAAATTCTGCTATAGAATTATCTGGTACTCCGATCGACAGAGTGCCGTATTTATACTTTTCATCCTTAGGACTGAAAATACAATTCGATACGAGTCATAAAGATATGACTGAACAATAAGTTCAGCTGTATTTATAAATTCATCAAATTCAATGTAAACAAATCAATATTTATTGTATATAATATGCGTATATACCAAAGTCCATGGCTATGTCTGGATTGCGTCAAAATAGTTTTATTTTGTCTAATAAACCCAAAACATTATGCAATTATTTATATTTTCAGCCATTCTACAAGCAAGAAGTGCTGTTGACGACGATGCACGACACCAGCCCCCTGGTGGGCATTGTGGGCAAATGCGCTGTACTCGATTACGATGACTATCTCAAGTGTAAGTCCCACCCACATACCATTCTTTGCCAATATGGTCGAGTTAAATTTAAAATTATTCCGATGCGCTAGTCCAATATCGGATTATTTCCTTATTAATGTTGCTAGGCACAGTATAAAGTTTTATAAAAAAAACTGTAAAGTGTAAAGTCCCAAGTTTCGACGTAATTGACAAACTTCAGCTATACAGTCTCACGTGTGGACATGTGTGCATCATCATGTTTCATGTCATAAGATATATGTTTGAAAATATTTATCAATTAAATTGGTCAGTGATGTGAACTTTGCTTTCTAATGAGGTACGATTTGATCGGTTACGGGGCGGGCAATGATGATTCACTACATGGTTAATGCGTACGAACTGTAGTATATTGTTGATACTTTCCGCAGGCCGGCCCACGGAGATCGCTGAGAGCGACGTGTACGTCTGCGAGTCGGTGTACGACGAGTCCAACCGCGTCGCGAGGAAGCTCAAGACCGGCCTGAGGAAGTTCGAGCACACCAAGGACGTGACCGTCGACGAGGCGAGTGCACTCGACAACGGTCCTCTTATTTCATGAATACCCCACCCCACGTGGCTCTTCAAAGTATATGACCGACAAACGTCTTGGTTAAACCAAGGACGTGACGGTCGATGAAGCTAGTGCACTCGACAACGTCCCGCTTATTTCATGGACACACTACCGTGCGTGGCTCTTCTATGTGTAATGACCAGCAAACGTCTTTATTAAACCAAGGACGGGATGATTGAAGAGGTAGTGCACTCGACAACGTTCCGCTTAATTCATGGACACCTTATCCTGACTGTTCTATGTGTAATGACCGGCAAACATGTTGAATAAACCAAGAACGTGACGATCGACGAGTCAAATACACTCGTAAACGTCCCGCTTATTTCATGGACACCATACCGTACTATACATGACTCCTCTATGTATAATGACTGGCAAACATCATGTTTAAACTAAGGTCGTGTCAGGTACATATAAAAATATGAAATATAGGGGTTATAAAAAAAAACACAGCTATTGCATAGAACGGCGCTAGCCCAGGTGCAATAAATGACTAAGACATCTCCTTTAATATGTTCTATTATGTTACAGATCTACTTCTTCCCGAAACCGTTGGGCCCGCCCGCTCTGGCGACCGCCCAGGAAGTGCAGTCCTCGTCCAGTGCATTCTCTCAGAAACCTTTCAATCCCAACGTCAACATGGATTCAATGGTACTCTATTGCTGGTTAAATTTTTCACATGCTTGCACGGATAAACACTCACGAGAGAAAGAGATTAATACTTATAGATCAATTGTCTCAAGGTTGAAAGTTTTTTAAAACATTTCCTTTACATTATACTATTCAAATTTCTTCAATCTTTATGTTAAGTATATATTTTTGAATAATTATGAAAGTTATAAGTGTTGCCTCTATTGTTTAGTTACGATAAAAATGCGGTGCACAATATTCATTTTTTCATTAATTTCTTGATTAATGTATCTAAAATTGCGATAACAACATGCTGTAGATGTATGGCAATTTATTCTAAAGTAAATTTTGTTTTCTTAGGATGGCAAGCCTCAGTTCACAAATCTCATCAACACGACTATAGGCAGTCAAGACGTGGAGATGATTCTGGAAAATTCTTTGGACGACTCGTCATTGGCATCGCCAGCTACGCCCCTATCTATAGGTATACTGAATGTGTTTTCTTTTTTAATTAAATTTGACTATCTAACAATTCATGTGGTGTTTAGTACTGTGGTTCAGTTCAGCTTTTGCATGCATGGGAAGGCACATCTGACAGAAAACCGGCGTGACGTGGAAGTATTATTTTTATTTCATCGCTTATCGTTTAGAGAGTTTGGTATCAGGGCCCACTTCTTTATTAGTTGATAACCCTACAGGTTTTTGTCTAACGGCTCAATAAACTTTTAAAACGATTTTATATGTGTCAAGTTGTCATCAATGTATCACCGCGGCACTTTCCGGGACTAGTACGCCCATTGATTCCTCACCAAAATCCGATGAGTAAAGTTTTCATTATTATGTGGACAGGATATAAAAAACTATCCAGCATAGAGTTCCAAAGAAATTCCAAAGACCTTTACAATGTAATGCTTGGTTCTGATACAAAGTTACCGGCAGACATTTTGCATGTTTTGCTTGTAAATAAATCCTTATAGATTATGGAACTAGTGAATTTTTATTTATAACTATTGTCAACTTATGGCTATGTACTAAGCAGTGTGACATCACAGATCTTCTTAGTGTCATGATAAGGTTTCTCTTTTTTGGCAGGCGGTAACAGCAACCCGTACAATCCGTCCATGACACCGTCGACCGGCAACGAGCGTTCCAACCCCACCACGGCCACGCCCGCCAGCAGCAAGAAGAAGAAGGAACAGAAGCAGAAGATTGTCACCGGCTACATTCTGTACTCCAGCGAAGTCCGCAAGGCGATCGTCGCCAACAACCCCGAGTCGACGTTTGGTAATTTTTAACTTATAATAAATTATATCTTATAAAAATCTTTTATAAGTTAAAAATATAAACATATATCTCACAATGCTTATGAGAATAGGTGATTCAATATTTCGAAACTAAGACTAGTTCAACAATGCAATTGCAAACAACAATAAAGAGTTGTTATATATTATTGTTGTTTGCAATTGCAATGTTTGGGTTGCGGGTTTCATCAAACTTAGCTAAAAGGATTGCTCTCTGGAACCATTTGCAAGCAAGATAGCATATTTGGATGCGTGGGAGAGTTAAGAATACGACAATGGGCTATAGATAATTCATCTTTCGAACAGGCTACCAATCATTGATATATGTCTTATGATAATTACTATATCGTCGGCTAATTAAGTTCAACTGTGGTTGGGCTACGGAACAGTCTTTGGCTTTGCTGTTGCACGAATGGGCGGGGAAGTCTGTGGTAGTACCTCGAACCCACAGAATACCAGCGTGAAGTGGAAGTGTTATACTTCTGCATATCATCTTGTGAGTAACGTAGCTGTGGCCCACTTCATTGATAGCTGGCAACGCATCTGAAACCGTACGGGCGTTGCAAATGTCCATAAGTGGCGGATATCACTTAACATCAGATGTACCGCCAGCTCGCTTGCCACCTTCCCACATAAAAAAATGTTACGACAGCATCATCGACCAATAAGATGCCTCCTCAAGCATTTTGTCGACCAATGAAAAGGCGCCTTAACCGTGATTGGTCATCGCAGGTGAGATATCGCGAATCGTCGGCAACGAATGGCGCTCCCTGCCGGCCGCTACTAAGCAGAGCTGGGAGGAGAGGGCAGCGCGTTGCAACGAGGAGACCTCCGCCCGCTTAGCGGACGAGATGCGAGAGCTCTCTCAGCACGTGAGTTCAGGATTCATATCATTGAGACATTATCTTGTAAAAAATGTTATTAACTCGTCACTACTAACCAACCATCCAACCAAAGTTAAATGAGTAACAAAATGTACGAAATTAAAATAACCATTAACTGAAAAATATATATTGTGACTAATCGTAAAAAATAAAAATCTGAACAATTATAATTAAAGAAACTTACACAAGGCTAAAAGAAAAAAAAGTAATTGATTGGCTCCATATAGCCAAATTCGTATAAATCTTACATGTATATATATGGTTTACTTCTGAAAATAACATTTTTAAATATACTTAGCCGAGTTGAACTTAATCAACTTAGGGAATATAAAAATATTATGGTGGTAGGGGCCACGCAGCAGCCTCGGCTGTTGCACGCATGGGCAGGCCCGTCCGGGTAAATACCACGACCTCACAGAAGACCGGCGTAAAGTGGAAGTATGACAAATACTTTCGCGTTTCGTCTGGTTAGTGAGGTAGCCGGAGCCCAATTTTCCAAAGGTTGTCAACGCATCTGTAACCCTCAGGTGTGGCAGATGTCCATGGGCGGCGGTATTCACTTAACATCAGGTGACCCGTCTGGCAACTTATTGCATAAAAAAATAAAAATAAAATAGGGCCTGGATTTCCAGCCTCAAATGTGTGTTTATGTCAAACCTTTTTTTCATTAATACTGTTTCAGAGGCAATAAGTTTTAGATTGGTTAAGTAACCTTTTAAAAGAATCAAAATAACCGACAAAATTATTCAAACAAAAAATTATAATGTGTTTACAGACTCAAATGGAGATGACTTACGAGTGCGCTTGGGACACTTGCGATTACCAATTTGAAGATCTAACCGACTGCATGGAACATTGTATTGGAGATGGTGGAAACAGTATGTATCTTACAAGTATTGTTTTTGATAACTGTTTCTACTGTAGATATTTCACCAGCTATAAGGTTTACCTCCTTTTATTCACACTCCTTTTTATTTTTACGCTGCTAGTGATTGGAACTTTTATTGAAACAAAGAAAAGTAAATTGGAGCGTAAGTACTGTTAGAATTGTATTGGAAATTTGACATTTGTAATATCTGTATTAATTATTTTTGCTAGATGTTATGAATAATTATTAGTACTTGACAATATGAAATAAGTTTCCAATTTATGTAAGTGACATGCGGTATTAGTGCGGTAATAATACGAGGATAACCGCTAATCAGGCTAGAAAGGCAGTCAGCTTGACATATGCGGAATAATTATGCTTGAAAAGCTTGTCAGACTTTTGAGGCTGGTGAGACCGATAGTGATGCTTATAAGATTGGAGGGGTGTGTGAGACTAGTGAAGTTAATAGAATTAGATTTAGGTGCACATGCGGGGCGGATGATGCTAGTCAAAAGTATTAAGCTAGTGAAGCGTATAAGGCTAGTGAGGCCTATGAGGCTAGTGTGGCGTACGAGGCTAGTGTGGCGTACGAGGCTAGTGTGGACGTATGAGGCTAGTGTGACGTATGAGGCTAGTGTGACGTATGAGGCTAGTGTGACGTATGAGGCTAGTGTGACGTATGAGGCTAGTGTGACGTATGAGGCTAGTGTGGCGTATGAGGCTAGTGTGGCGTATGAGGCTAGTGTGGCGTATGAGGCTAGTGTGACGTATGAGGCTAGTGTGGCGTATGAGGCTAGTGTGACGTATGAGGCTAGTGTGGCGTATGAGGCTAGTGTGGCGTATGAGGCTAGTATGACGTATGAGGCTAGTGTGGCGTATGAGGCTAGTATGACATATGAGGCTAGTGTGGCGTATGAGGCTAGTATGACGTATGAGGCTAGTGTGGCGTATGAGGCTAGTGTGGCGTATGAGGCTAGTATGACGTATGAGGCTAGTGTGGCGTATGAGGCTAGTATGACATATGAGGCTAGTGTGGCGTATGAGGCTAGTATGACGTATGAGGCTAGTGTGGCGTATGAGGCTAGTATGACATATGAGGCTAGTGTGGCGTATGAGGCTAGTGTGGCGTATGAGGCTAGTGTGGCGTATGAGACTAGTATGACGTATGAGGCTAGTGTGACGTCTGAGGCTAGTGTGGCGTATGAGGCTAGTGTGGCGTATGAGGCTAGTGTGGCGTATGAGACTAGTATGACGTATGAGGCTAGTGTGACGTATGAGGCTAGTGTGGCGTATGAGGCTAGTGTGACGTATGAGGCTAGTGTGACGTATGAGGCTAGTGTGGCGTATGAGGGCTAGTATGACGTATGAGGCTAGTGTGGCGTATGAGGCTAGTATGACATATGAGGCTAGTGTGGCGTATGAGGCTAGTGTGGCGTATGAGACTAGTATGACGTATGAGGCTAGTGTGACGTCTGAGGCTAGTGTGGCGTATGAGGCTAGTGTGGCGTATGAGGCTAGTGTGGCGTATGAGGCTAGTGTGGCGTATGAGACTAGTATGACGTATGAGGCTAGTGTGACGTATGAGGCTAGTGTGACGTATGAGGCTAGTGTGACGTATGAGGCTAGTGTGACGTATGAGGCTAGTGTGACGTATGAGGCTAGTGTGACGTATGAGGCTAGTGTGGCGTATGAGGCTAGTATGACATATGAGGCTAGTGTGGCGTATGAGGCTAGTGTGGCGTATGAGGCTAGTGTGACGTATGAGGCTAGTGTGACGTATGAGGCTAGTGTGACGTATGAGGCTAGTGTGACGTATGAGGCTAGTGTGACGTATGAGGCTAGTGTGACGTATGAGGCTAGTGTGGCGTATGAGGCGATTATGGCGAATGAACTTAGTGCGTTGTATGGCGCTAGGGTGACGTCTGAGCTGGGCGTGGATTAGTGTGGCGTGTGAGTCTAGTGAGGCGTTAGTGTGGCGTGGGTGTAAAGGGGCGAACGAGGCTCGTGTAGCGCATAAGGCCACAGCGAGGCCGAGGCGAATGAGGCTAACGGGGCGGTGCGGCGCGGCGCATGCGTGTCGGCAGCGGGGCACGTGCAGCAGCACTACCGCGGCGCCACCGGCGGCGAGTACCCGTGCGCGTGGCGCAGCTGCGCCAGGGTGCGCAAGGGCCAGGCGCCCTTCCCCAACCTGCCGCGGCTGCTGCGCCACGTGCGCGACCTGCACGTCAACAAGGGCAACGGGCGCATCATGGCCGTGCACGAGCGCTCCAGGTGAGGCGCGACGCGACACGCGCACACAGACATGGACTCGCGGGCACGCACGCACACATACAGTCGTGCATACATCGCACGTAGAGACCGACGCGCGCACACAGGCACGCATGCATGCATAAGTACACGCATACATACGTCAAACGTAGATACTGACACGCCTATACAGGCACGCACACGCACATACACTCATGCATACATCACATACAGTAGATACTGATACGCGTAGACAGGCACGCACGCACACATACACTCATGTATACATTACACGTAGATACTGAAACGCACACGCGCACACGATGCTTTTTACATTTCCTAATTTTTTCCGTTTCTGGGCGTCGCACTAGGCGATCTGTATCGGTGTGCAAGCGAAAATAACTTACATTATGTAAACTAGATGTTTGGATTCTTGGCAATTTTTAATTCGCAATATGTTTTATCTACATCAATAATATTATAATTAAATATTCCATAATGTACTAGTAAGCATGAAACTGATGGATGGAATTGTTTAAATCAAAGGTCGTTTTCATTTTGAAGAGAAAAAAAAAAATAGTTGTTTTTATATAATTATAGTAAAGTTTCTCACCAGACAAAGATTGTGCTTCATAGCAAATTAGCAAAATATAAATTTTAAATCTTTTGTGATAATAATTGTTATATTATTTTCGTTTTCCAGAAACTTTGTACCGTCGAGTAAGAAGCCGACGAAGACTTATTCGACCAATTTCCGGAGCGGTGTTATGTCTCCGGGGGGTTTGTATTTTCTATATTTATATGTGAGGGCTAAATTGCCATGATGCAGTTGTTTTTTTAGCGCCTATATCTGATATTGAATAGTCTACTCATCACTGAAGTGTAGGGGTAGGAAGTGAAGAAATATATCGATATTTATAAAAACATCAGTACCGGCCTAGATGTATCGAAGAGAATAAGCGATAAATCCGATATAGGTCCTAGAAATCGTTGTGCAAAAATAAGGTATGTCAAGTATTAATTAAATATTTGACACCTATGGACTTTGTGCCAGATTTGAATTTGAAAAAATTTTGTTTTTGATACGATTTTCAATATTGAATTTTTTGTATCGATGTATTGTCTGAAAATATCGACATATACAATCAAAAATATTGATATATCGATTGAATTTTTGTCATCCCTACACTGAAGCATTGCGCATTTGGTGCCTGATCGCAGCGGCGTCCCAGTCGGGCATGTCGCCAACCTTCTGTACGGAGGCCTTTGTCCAGCAGGGGGGCATATGCAGTATTGTACTCCTTCCTCAAGCAGTGCCGTATTATGTGCCTGATAGCACATTGCTCTCTTTTAATTTAACATACTCGAAGAACCTAGGTTCGATCCCTGGTGCTGGCACCAATGAATTTGTTAATTTGAGGGGGCGCGTGGTGGACTATGCCCTGATACCCTCTGTACAGGGGAGGCCTTTGCCCAGCAGTGGGACATGTACAGGCTGTTACTTGACTTCCAAATGTGCCTCACCGCAGCGGCGTCCCTGTCGGGCATGTCGCCCCTGGCGCGCAACAGCCCCTCGCCGGGCGCGGGCGGCGGCGACGCCTCGGCCGCGGGGGGCGCGCGCGCCGGCCCGGAGCCCCTCTTCGTGGCGGCGCCGCCGAGAGCGCAGCGCCTCACGCACTCGGACGCGTACATCAGGTATATATGCTACACACACACACACACGCGCGCACACACACACACACACACACACACACACACACACACACACACACACACACACACACACACACACACACACACACACACACACACACACACACACACACATTCACACGCACACTTCGGAAAGGAAAGCGTACATCAGTCATACGAACCACATCCACACTGTACTCACTCACTCACTCACTCACACACTCGCTCGCACGCACGCACACGCACGCACGCACGCGCGCACACACACACACACACACACACACACACACACACATATGTTAGCATTCTTCTGCATGTCGTTGATGCACAATTCAGTTGTCCAAGCCTGGATGTAGCCTCTGTACCTGTACATGTGTACACAAACATAATTCAATAAGATGATTGTACAAAACGGAACAGAATAGATCAAGTCCATAAAAGTTCTTCCATTTGAACAATTTCACTTTGATACCTCAACAGCCTATACATGTCCCACTGCTGGGCAAAGGCCTCCTCTATACAGAGGGTATCAGGGCATAGTCCACCACGCGGACCCACTGCGGATTGGCGGACTTCACATATCTTTGAAATATATTCATGTAGTCATTATTATTAGTATTATAGTCATTTTTTTAAAATATTTTTTTGTCTGATCTAATATTTACAAGATTAAATCTATCTAAAATTACATATTATCTAATAAATTCTTTGTGTCATTATTTCGAAAATATTCAGGTTTTCTCACGATGTTTTTCTTCACCGCGGAGCACGTGATAAGTCAGCACTTAAAGTTAAAAACTTCATTGGTGCCGGCAATGATCGAACTCAAGTTGCTCGAGTATATTGAATTGCGCGCCCGGATACTGAGCTATCACGGCTCTAATTATACTATTATATTCAAGTAAGGTTAGTTAAAGAAACAAAAATTTCAAAGAACCTTTGTTTCAACAGATACATCGAAGGGCTGCACTCTGAACAGAAGTACATCACGCCGTGGGAGAAATCGCTCACACCTATGCCTTCCAATCCAGATCCAAGTCATTTCAACATCCCCAAGTTGTCCCAATGGATGTCTGAGGAGGCAGTCAGTGGATACTTGGCATTGGACAAGAACCTCACGGAGGCAGATATACAGAAGATGGATCAGAACACAAAGATTGTAAAAGCACTGTGTGTGCTGAAGGACTATATGATGAGGGACGCCTTGGCTATTTACAAAAATATGTAAAATGCTTTTTTTAATGTTAGATCTTAAGTGACAATATATTTGAAATCTCCAATGTATTAAGTTAATAAAGTTCTATTGACTTTTGATATGATTTCTTAATGACTACTATCAAAGTATTTACGGATGTAAGGCCACGCAGCAGCCTCGACTGTTGCACGAATGGGCAGGCTTGTCCGGGTAAGTACCAAGACCTCACGGAAGACCTGTGTAAAGTGGAAGTATAATACTTTCGCGTTTCGTCTGGTGAATGAGGTAGCCGGAGCCCAATTTTCAAAAGGTTGTTAACGCATCTGCAACCGGGTGTAGGGATGTCCATGGGCGGCGGTATTCACTTAACATCAGGTGAACTGTTTCCTCGTTTGGCAACTTTTCACATAAAAAAGTTTATTGGCTATCATCTTGGTTCATACATCTACAGAAATTAAATTAATAGTGACACTGTTGTTGTTTTTGATCGTAATACCAAAATTAACAAGGGTATTTTCATTAAAATAAACAATAATTGAAGCTCAGCTTATATTAGTTAAAAATAAAATATAAATACAGTTGTATATAGTAACATACATGGCATACAGTCAATTAAGCAAGGATTAAACATTCTCCACCTCTTCTTTAAGGAGTCTTACTAGATTATTGAATTTACTTCCATCGAAAATGAGAATCTGAAACAAAACAATATTCACTTTCACTATGTACTTCTAATATCTAGTAAAACAAAGTACAAACTGCATATCTTTTAAGCAATACATTTTAATTTTTTACCTAGCTTGCAATATGGTACTTTTTTATAACCTAGAAATAATAATGAAATTGTAATAGGAATTGATGTTTCTTGTCGAATTTATTCCAGTTAATTGGATTTAGTGCTGCAGATATTAATTAAATGAAGGGGTTAATTAAACATATAATTAGGTTCAGACCAAACATAGCTCATGTTAAAAAATCCTAATATTAATCAAGTTATAATACCTATAATCAAAGCCCTTGACAAAAATGTTGATTTTACACAAGTGTAATACTTTAGTATTACTATTAAATTATTTCTTTTAAATTGACATTCAACTTTAACTGGGAATTTCATATTACAAAGATTTATTTCAAATTACCTTTCTACATGGAGTAAGGGCTCCTCCTTCATAGTCCCATTGTGACAAGTCGGCTTGTTCAGTCACATCTACTTCGAAACTGGCTAGCGCTTCATCTAATAACGGTCGTTCTTCTTGATTCGCGAAAAGTATTTCCGAACCTTGATCTGAATTAAGGATTGCTTAATTAATAAATTACTGTTTATAGTAATGTACAGTTAGGACAAAATGACCTTAATGTAATGACCCCAGCCAAAGTTGTGGGTATGGGCTTATATGACAAAGATATAAGCCTTGAATTCAATAATTGACCCTTTATATTTATTATTATTGTTTCCAAACAAAACAGCTTACTTTGTTTAAGGCCTTAATAATTTTTATTAATGTAGTGTTTTTTATTACTTATTTTGATATTTCTCATCATAGAAGAAAAATATGTTAACGCCAATTACAAAGATATTTTAGTAAAATGTTAGTTACCTCCTGTGTTGTATGTTTTGCAAATCCATATTAAGTAATGGAATGTATAGGGCATATTTTTTTTCACTGCCTTCTCCAGTTCCGATTGTAATGATGCAAACAATGGCACACTGATAGCTGCCGGAATGTTAAGAATTCTGAAATATTATATATAATATATAAAATTTGTTAAGTTTATAATATTACCACTTACAACTCACCTGATTATAGTTTATATGACTGTTCGCAGGTTGTGGAAAAAAAGTTTTCAATTTGGTATTTCATTTATTTAAGGAAACATCAAAAAGAACTATTTTGCCTCAATGGTGGGTAAATTCTCTAGCATTGTACATGTTCATAACTGGAGATGGTTACAATTTCAAAGTATGTGACAGAATGATCAATACAAAGAGTTTAGTAATCCTATTGGCAATTCAAATAATATTTGAAAATCCATTTGACAGCTGATTAGTTTACTTCTACAATGATCAGTGTTTCAGAAACTGAGCGTTAGTCACTGCACTGACAATATTGAATTTGTGTTGATAGCACTTACCTTTCATTTATTACCAGCCCTACATGGCGAGACTCATCAGATAGGATTTTGTTAACTAAAGCTTTAGTCTTGTCATTAGCATTCTCTTCTGCAAGGGTAGTCAGCAATGTCCTAATTTGCTGTATACAGGCTTCATCCTGGAACAAAATTAATATGTGGAACATTGAAATTAATTCTTCAATAGAATATACAACATAAAATAAACAGTGGTCACTATTTTTTCTTAAATTTTCACTGACATATTAAAATTGCTTATTTTCAGTGAAAGGAAGATTACTTAATATAGAAATATTAGACAATACTAAAATTAACTATAATAGTAATGATGTACATAAAACACTTCAAAGAACGGGAACAACATGCAAAACAAATAGTTAAATTAGAAGTTGACTCACTTTCTTTTTTGTAATGTTTATTACAGTTGTTATTCCAAACACACCATCACTTCCATCGTCATCTTCGTCGTCATCCTCTACTCCATCATCAAGACACTGCTTTACTACACTGCCCACATAGTTCTGTGCTGTAAAGAACAGTGATAGTTGTGGAAACATTATGAATAGACCAAAATACCTGTATATAAATGCATTAACTTTTATTAATAATTATTAATTTGAAATAAACATTTATTTTTTCAATGGCATTAATATATGTAAGGTCATCTTATTCTCTTTATTGCCTTTGCTTGAATATGCATTTTATTACTCTAACATCATTTCCCATTTTTGCAACCAACATTTGGGAGAGTAATGTAAATTCAATGAAGAATTATTAATTTAAATAAAGTTACCAATAATTATTTGTGCTAGTGCCCCCAAGTCTACATTGGATTTAAGAAATAGCTGTCGCAAAAGCTGCTTTATTCCATGATAGTCACAATCTTCTGGATTTCTACCTTCAAAGTCTGCTTGCAACTCCTTTAAAAAAATTATATTATTGATTTTTTTAAATATTTTAGGACACATTTTTACACAACATTCTCTAGTCCCAAAATAAGCAATGCTTGTATTATGGGTACTAGATAACTGATAAACATACTTTTCTTAGGTGAATAAATATACATATATTATAAATATATAAACACCCAGACACAAAATGAAATGAAAAACAATATGTTCATCGCATAATATTTTTCCAGTAGTGGGTATCGCACCCACACCCTCTGGCGCAGGAGGCAGGTACACTACCCACTACACCATTCGGGTCAAACTCTTTATGTCATTTAACTCTTAACATCATGTAACTCTTTACAAAAAACAATAAATCTTTGTGTGATAAGTAAAACAAGCATGTGAATATTTTTAAGTGAAGTGGTGACAAATGAGGTAGAATAATTTCAGATTCTCAATTACTTATTTTATAACTAGTCATTATTGTGAGTTTATTATACAAAATTTTTTTTCAGTATAATTCCTATAAAAATAACATGTTAACTGTTGTATGTGGACTTGGCACATGGAAAGGTGCCAAGAACAGCTAATAGCTGCATTTACCCACTGAATAGTTATACTGTAAAGAACCAGCCACCTTGTTACCAGCTGCAGCATTTACTTTAGGACCTAAATCTTTGATATGTGAGGTATCAACAGTAAACAACACAAAAATACATATGAATACTACTGTTTACCTTTATTAATTTTTCTGTTTAAGCAAAAGCTTAAAAAACATAATAGAGTTGATACAGAAAAGTTATATGAATAAAAGATCATGTTATACACCCATATAATGGTAGGCAAATATTCTTAATAATTTTTTATTCATTCATCATATAATTTTCTTTTGCCTATTATAATTTCATTTGGTTTCATTAATACAAATCCTAAAGAACTTATCAAAAGGAAAAGTTAATAAATAGACCACGTCAAATAGACTAAACAAAAATGATGCTGTATATCTAAGTAATGACATAAGCAACAATAATCAATAATTCTACTGAAATATGACCTAATAATAATCGATACAGCAAGTTATGGTTCTTTGTGATGACGGTTTTCGAAGAAATAAATGCAGCCATTGTAGTTGTTTACGTTTTACCGGTAGGACTTGTTATGATTCACGATATGACAAAGGAGATGTGAATGTGAAGAAGTTGTACGTGCAAAATAATGATAACAACTTCAACTAGTTATAAATGTGATTTACACATAAATAGTATAGTATCTAAATGGCTATTTTAATTTACACCATGTGTTATGTATAGGTTATGTAGCTTACCTTGTCTCCAACGTAGTTTCCGTCAGAATCTACATCCGAGTCTCTGTCATCTACCGAATCATTTTCGTCTTCACTTTCACTGTCGTTTATTTCTGCGTTTTTGTTTTTTTTGTTCGACATATTGTTAAAAACACAAATTTTGATAATGAGAATAGAGCAAAACCAAACGCAACACAATGTGACGCAAATGTCAGATCAGAGTAGGGATGTGAAAAAATAAACGATTTTCATATTAATCGATTAATTTTATTCTTATAATCGATTAAAAAATATTTTTCAATAATAATAATCGATTTTTAATAAATCGATTATATCAATTTAACTTTTTAAAGATTTTTGTTAACAGCCATCTATGTTTACAGGGTGTTTTTTAGACTAAGTACATACTTTGACATTATGTTAATTGAGAATTCCATAATTAAAAAAAAAAATATAAAAGTAAAAATAAAAAAAAAAATATTTTATTTTGACAAGAAATAACCAGAAAAATATCAATTCTATCATTATTTGTAAACAAACGTTAAGAGTAGGCACCCTATTGATGCGTTCAGCGAACAGTTTTAGTGCTCGTTAATAGGTTATTGTATTTACACAGTAAAGCAGGAATTTCTAATACGGTGGCGTTCATAATGTATTTTTGTAATGAAATCAGAATGTTGTGGTTAAGGTTATTTTTTATACTACTCATTATGATTTTGATTCTGGTAAACTGTGAACACTATACTTATCTTATATTAAGTTTTATTGCAGGTTTTTTAGAATAATAGAAAATAATCGATTTTTAATTAATCGATTTTGTTCTCTCAATGTCACATCCGTAAAGAAAGAAAGCTAGGGATGTTGAAAAAATATCGATATGTCGTTATTTTTGATTTTATATATCGACTTATCAAATATTATATATCGACGATACAAAATATTTAATGTCGAAAATTGTATCAAAAACGATATTGATTCAAATTTCAATCCGGCACAGAGTCCGAGTGTTTAATATTTATTAGACGTCATACCTTTTTTTTTGCACGACGTAGTTTTTAGGACCTAAAGATAAAATCTATACATATATATTCTTCTGTACGTGTGTATGTTACTAAACTCCAGCTAAACGGCTGGACCGATTTTAGTAATTTTTTTTTGTGTTGCTTTAGGTCAATTCGAGAATGGTTTAAATTGACAAAGTTATTCAAAAAAAGATTAAATTTTAGAATATAAAACGTGTGTACAGGACAACGTCAGTACTACACGGCGGCTCAACGCCTAAACCTCTATTAGGAGCAAATTCGGCCCCACGTGGATTACTGTTCTCATCTCTGGGCGGGAGCCAAGGGCGGATCCAGGGGGGGGGGGGGCATGGGGGTCATGACCCCCCCCCCCTGGGCTGTGTCCAGGACCTAGGTGGACCGCTAATTAAAATTGTTAAACATAATGTTTTTATATATTTTTTATGTAAGTACCTTCAATATTTAATTAAATTAATATAATATTTTAACCTACTTCAAAAGGACGAGTTTCTCAATTCGATTGGTATATTTTTTTTCGATTCGTTTTCACCGATTACGTTGAGATTTATGATCCGATTTACGAGATTCTTCTTTAGTTTGATGCAGAATAGTTGCCATTTGGTCCCATAAAAATTTACCATAGTTTGGCCAAGTTGTTTTCATGTTTAACTTTCTGAACTCCATAACGCAGTCATATATCGCGAATCTTGATGGATACGATGGATTGAATAGGATGATATAGACGTTAAGTTTCAGTCAGCTGATTAACTTTGAGAATACACCAAGGAAGATATAATAAGTGCATGCAATTTTACCATTTCTGCTAAAGCTCTTTCATCATGGGTCTGTTGAGTAATTTAATTGTCTCATGAAAGGTTGCAAAATTTTGATAATCACCCGAAATTGTTCAGCACTTGTTATTAATAATATAGCTCTTGTATTTTTTGTCATTTCTTAAAACAAATTGAATCTTTCGACTCTAGCTTCTGGCGTTTCATTAAGCAACATCTGACTGGAACGAGCACGTAGGACGCTCAATAGTAGTGATCGTTGCTCGTCAGTTTCGATGAATAAACGAAAATGTATTAAAACAGGAGATTATCTCAGTATTCTCGATTCTCATTAGCTAATCGGTTGTGGATTAAAGATAGCCGATAATTGTAGTCTTCTTCACTTTCGTTAGGTTAAACTCTTTGAATTGATCAGAATGATTAATTCAAAGAGTTTAACCATTGTTTTGGCATCTCAAATGACATTTGACAAGCCATTTGACAGCAGATTAGTTAATTTCTCCGCCTGGTAACCAGTGGCGGACTAAGCCCTTCTGAGTCCTGGGGAGGAAAAGCTAAATGAGGCCCCTAGCTTTAAAAGTTGATCTAATTTTACAAGTATTTTTCTTCAACTTTTCACTTCACATTCGTATAAGCGTTTGTTTATTTAATTAAAACTTCGCAATTGAAATTTAAATTGGACTTCGATTAACATACATAAAATATGAATATGGATGAGGAAAATAAAATACGGCAAATAGTAGATTGGCAAAAAATCAATTAGAAAAAATAAAGTAATAGGTACTTTTTATTTCCACTAGCCTTGTCTGTTTCAAAAGAAATTGATTTCAATGAAGTTATTGATTAATTCAGTAAAGTGAAGGCACGAAAACACTTTAATAGCTATATATTTACTGGTTGCAGTAAGGTAGCTTTTTAAATCAAGTTTCTCTGAATTAGAAACTTTAGCATCATGCATTACATGATGCTAAAGTTTTAAATTTATGATTAACTACTGTTGCCCGCGCTACGTCGCGTGAAATAGGCTGAAGGCGTAACATTCAGACAGAAGGACAGATATACAGCGTGTCGTTACCATCGGGACAATAAATGAACACACATATAGGGCATAACTTTTTAAAGTTGTATTAAACATTTAAATTCTTGAAACATCAATATTTACAGAGTTATTAAATTTTCCAAAACAAAGAATTTTAGAACATCCTTACTTATAAAAGCGTAACGTAAAGTTCATTTGTCAAGGTCACAAAGCATATGAATGGGTTGAATGAATTTAAAAGAGACAAAACATACTGTTAGAAGGAGAGGCTTGTAATACGACACTGTGGCGCGAGTTGTATAGGATGTTACAAATTTTGTTTCCTTTTTACTTAATTAGTTTGTTTAAAAATATATTTTCTTAAGTATAGATTTTGTTTAACGTGAATATTTTTTTATGATTATTGGCAAGTAGCGTTAGACGTGTGTTCATTTATTGTCGCGATGGTAACGACACGCTGTATATAAAATATGTAGGTATATACACTATGTCTCATTCTGATGTATAAGCTATATTATTGTAAAGTTTCATTAAAATCCATTCAGCAGTATTTGCGTGAAATAGTAAGAAACATCCATCCATATATACAAACTTTCGCCTTTATAATATTTGTAAGAATTTACTACATGTCGCCAGTAAGTAATAATTATTACTATTGATTTCATGCCATCATTGCGCAAAAGTGAGAAACCTTGTGTATGACATTGTTATATCGGGTATGAAATTGTATAAATTATGTTTTTTTTCCGGAAAGTATTACCTAAGTAGACTCAAAAACCCTGGCATGTATCAACTTCCTTTATTCTTATTTATATTGAAACAATAATAGCTTACCGTCGTGAGATCAATAACATTGATGCTACACCGTTTTCCAATTTGTAAAAAAAGGCGAGTAAAACGCCAAGTTTTTAGTCTCTTACGCCAGAGGTTGTGAGTTCGAGATTGTGTGATCAACGTACTGTTTTTATTTATACTATGTACTTGTATACAAAAAGGAAAAGGTATGTTTATTTATATATAAAGGTGTGTTTATTTATATAAGTATATACAACCATTGCTTAGTTTGGGACTAGATAACGTTATGTAAAATATGTCCTGGCACATTTATATTTGTTACATATTTGTATTTAAACGCCCATGTTCGACCCAAACAAACCAGCTGCCATGAGCTGACCGGTGCATTTACACCGATTAACCCTATGGGCAATCCTGTTAAACCACAGATTATGTATCAACTATATGCACAACGATAGTCAAGATTCACAAAACTTACACTTCATTTATCTTTTTTTTTTAACGAAAAAGCAACGTAAAGATATGTCTCAATTTTTGTAGTGAGTAGAAATATTAAAAAAAGGGAAATAGTTTAGGTTAGGTTAGCTTTTCCCAGCCGATAATTCAGTGGTCCTTATTTCATAATTTTAACAAAAATAAAACAAGTGTCACTCTTAACTTGCAATAATTTTATTTGCGATTAATTTTTATAATAGAATTCAATATTAAAACTGAAAATTACACCCACAGTTTTTTTTTAAGTCATAACAAATTCCAAATAAGCACGCGATTTAGCGACTACGATTTTGGTGAAAAGTAAGCTTTGTGTTTCAAGAATAGCCAAGATTGTATTTGCACTTTAAGAAGTGTTGCAAATTGTCCCCTACTGAATTTCATAAATAAAAGTAATTTGAATAAATTTGCTCATTTACATGTTTATGTGATTGTAAGTTTAAATGATGCACATTTACTGTTTAAAAACATTAACAAGTAACATCAGATACGACCATGATGTTTTCAGAATCTGAAACAGAAATGTTAAAGATGCATTCATCTTTTCTATATTAATAATACCGCATGGTTTAATCCATTACTGAGTGACTGGAATGATGTCACGGGTTTTATATGTTAATTTTATTTATTATATAGAAGCTGAATATCATAATTTATTAAATGTAGAGCTTTATAGCCGACAACGCCAACAATATTAGTATAGAAACTGAAATAAGGTTTCCATTGTCCTGCATTTGCATTAGAAAACAACCCGTCATAGCTCAGTGTCCGGGCGCTCGCTTTCAATCCAATATACTCGAGCAACCTAAGTTCAATTCCCGGTACCAATAAAATTGTTAATTGCAATTTTAAGTGCTGACTTAGCACATGCTCGGTGGCGAAGGAAAATATCGAGGATAAAAACGTATTTTCAAGATGTTTGAAGTCTGCCAATCCGTATTGGGGTCCGGTGATGCCATCATACCTTCTATAAAGAGGAGGCATTTTCCCAGCAGTGGGACACATAAAGGCTATATCTTATCCTTTAAACGAGCAATTATTGTATATATATATATATATGTAATCGGAATCTCGGAAACGGCTCCAGGGATTTTCATCATAAAAAATCGATCTAGCTAGGTTTCATTTTTAGAAAATGTCCTTTTATCCCTGTTTTCAAGGGATGAAAAATATCATTCGAATATGAAAGTAAATTTCGCCGCAAAATAAAATGTTGTGATAGCTCGGTCGGTAATCGGGCGGCCCCAAAACAGACGGCCGTGGTTCGTATCACGATCGTTTACACACTTATTTCTTTTACTTTTTTTTCTATACCAGATCATTTTCTTTATTTTTATATTTTTTATTTCCAAAATACATAATTTACCAAATTTTACTTTACTTTTAGTTTTGACAAATAATGATATAAAGTTACCGTACTATAGCTCCGCATAGAAATGATTGAAAAGCCGTATGTAGTTACGAAAACCTCTTTTTGGGCTCTGAAACACAAATAAAAGTAATCTTTAAACAAAACCCTAATATATTTATTTATTATATAGTCTTTGTTGCATTTCCTTTAATTCGGAATACAATAGGCGAACTTAATGCCTTTCAGCATTCTCTGCCAGTCAACCTATGCATGGTGTGGTGAGATCTTTACGCAGGTGCAATAATATATTTGCATTTGTTGTATGTAACTATGTTGTCAAAGTCATGATATGCCAATTTATACTTATTTGTATTCCTTACCGATAAAATATTATTATTAAAGAGCTTTTTATGTTATGAGGTACGTTGTACCAGCCGCTGTTATAAACTGCATCGAAAATTCCTTGGCTCTGAAAATAAACATAAAAATTATAAAAAAAAACTTTATTTCCTAAAAGTTGCTTTTATCGTAATCAATAAAGCAAAAGGCTATTTTCTTTCGACTTGCGGACACATCATAATTGGAAGGGAAGAAGACAGCCAGTAATTAATCCGTGTCAAAGATCAATTTGCGTATTGCCCTTGGCTTTATTAATATCATAAGGATTATCTGCTGACCATTTATCCGTGCGGTGGAAGATTGAAAGGAAGAATGAGGTTGATGAGACACAACACAACTGACGTAGATAATGCTGATTTATGACATCTTTAGTATAAAATCATCATTATAGTATAAAACAAAGTTGCTCCCGCTGTTTGTACGCTTACACCTTTTAAACTTCGCTACACTAATTATAAAATATTTAACATATTATATGTAACGACTTTTTATTATACAGCAGACTTTTACCACTATCGTTTAAAATACACACCTCTATATATAATTATATCCATTTCTTATCCTTACTAATATTATAAAGGGGAAAGTTTGTATGTATGGATGGATGTTTGTTACTCTTTCACGCAAATACTACAGAATGCATTATAATGCAACTTTACAATAATATAGCTCATATATCAGAATAAGACATAGGCTATAATTTATATACATTTTTATGTATATCTGTCTTTCTTTCTGAATGTTACGCCTTCAGCCCATTCTGAGCAGACGTAGTCGCGGGCAGCAGCTAGTATAACAATGAATTGGAAGGGGTTAACTAGGTTTTTTCTAAATGAAACTACGCAAATACTTACAGAATCCAGAAGCTTCTGTCCGTACCAGCAAAGCAACCAAATTTGTACAATGGCAGTCGATAGAAACAATTTGTAGTTGATTTCATTCCATTTCTCCACGAACTTAAATAACAAAACATATCATTTCAGGACAATCTCTGTATTTCAATGTATTTTAGTGTTCTAATTATTGTAGCATAGTATATATAATAACTCTAAAAAATAGTATGGAAGAAAAAAGAAAAGGAAATTAATCGTCAATTCATAAAGTTGACCACACGCTTGGTAAAATGGAGAATTTTTCATTAATTGTCAAGGGATAAATTTAAAAGAATAGGTAATTATTCGGTTTGACGGTAACTCACCACACAGCAGAATCCGCAAAAGCAGATAATAACGGAGCTGTTTATAAAATTTATGAGAAGTGCAAATGTGAATTCGCCCTCCACGTCGGTAGACAACCTGTTTCAAATTGTAAAATCGATATGATTGATACATAAAAATATTTATATATAATAACTAAGCTACCTTTTCACAACTTATTTATGTTCTAATAAAAATAGCTTTTCTTCACTGTTTAGAAAGGTAATTCAAACTATTATATGTCTTTTACATAGTGTTATTGTATTATAGTATCAACAATACATACTTATATTGATACTTATTACTTTACTTAACTTTTATTAGTGAGGTGTTTCCACTTGTTTTTTGTGACCGGGTTGAAAATTTTGTTATAGATATTCTTTAGTCTATTTCTGTATTATATGGAAAAACAAGATATTTTTCAGTTTGATTCGTCCGTGTTCTTACTCAGAAAGTTTAAAGCGCTGCCCTACTCTACACGAAAGCACAATGTTTTCTATTTATTTGGAAACAACAACTAAAATATTTTTATATCGCAGGGCACCGAGCCCTGTGAATTCGGTATGTTTATCAAACACAATCAAGAGCTTTATTTTTTACATAAAAAAATTAAAGCAAGTGAAAGAATTCCGCTAATTAGTTTCGTAAATGTTCTTATTTTACATAAATTTCTTATTTTTCTCTCAAAGATATAAGTTGTGTTTTTAGTTCAGTAAGTTTATGGTCCCTAGAAACGAAGTCTGTTTTATAGTATTATGTTTAACTGTAACTTATATAAATACTTACATTGTCACAACTTTATGACTAAGTTAAACCTATTTGTATGTCAATCTTCTGTATGTAATTTATAAATAACAATAAAATGAAATTATATTATATACGTATTATTATAGCGAAAAGATATATTCGAAGTACGTACCTAATAAGATCACGATGTCTTTTAACGATTTCCACTAATTGGTTCTGGTATGTTATTCCCCATTTATTACCAACTGTAGCTTCCAAATGTTCTTTGATTTGTTCAGTAGTATATTTGGCTAAACATATACATTGCAAATAAATATAACATTTTAGATTATAGTATGTCTTAAATTAGTGTAACCGAAATTAGTAATAAACAATATAGTCCAGTTTAGAATATTTATTGAATACAATCATAACTATGATTTCGTTTATTTGTGACAATGCTTACGTTATTCTTTTTATTAATATATCAATAGCAAGTACGGTTGTTGCCAAGGTATTGGCTTCGACGGAACTATTTGTGCAACCCACAAATAATTATTTCGGATATGGGTCTTTTTCAACGTGAAATATATGTAAACACATATATGTACAAATAAATGTATGTAAAACATCCTTAAAACACGGGATAATGTTATTCTGTATTGTAAGGATGCTACATTTGAGTAAGGGCAACGTTATGTACATAAAAAATAGAGGATGTCTATAGACATAGACTATCTTTCAGTCCTGAATGTATGTATGGCGTGTACATGAATGTATATTCATACATTAGGTTCATTCGAACGTAATGTATAGCGTAAACCAATGCTTGCTGGATGCTGAATATGGACTAGGAGTTCCACCTTTAGGAGGTACTTATGGCCTCGGTAACCATTTATCGGACTTAATTCATAAGTACAAATACGAATTTAATGTTTTGAATTAAAAAAAACAAACGTACTCCTACTTTTCCCCGCTATTCTGTGAAAACGACGTATTTCTGCGGACGACTCGGTTCCATTTCCTTTTCCATGGTCCCTCTGTATTAAATGGATTATGTTACGACGTTTGTGGATTAAATAATGAACAGGAAGACAATATAAGTTTAGACCGAAACTGTTTGGAACACGTCGAAATGTTCAATTCATATGCAAGAAGTTTGTGTGATTGAAAGGAATTTGGATAGTTGCAAACAGAATAATAATAAAGGCTTTTCTCTTATACGATAGCTCTAACTGCAACCTTACCTAGAGGATACGTTTCGATGAGTTGATCGTCTATTGGTACATAGAACAATTTCTTTATTCTGAAAGCAAGCAGGTCGAGTTGAGTGGTTATCTGATTTAGGTAAATGCAGAATAAGAGATCGGCTATCAACATCAGGCACACGCTAAGATAACCTGGAATAAAGTTAGTAGTTGTTCGTTAACTAATACATGGATTATGCTTTTTTTTATTGCGGGATGAGCCACTGTTGGCCTTAGGGGCCTTCACAGATACAACGGAATTGAGGTCGCCCCTTGCGCACGGGGCGTCTAGCATTAACCTTGGCGTATTATTATTACGGGTATTATGCCATTAATACAGATTAAACGTCGGATCGAAATTTTGAATGGTTGTATGAGTTAACATAAAATTTTCGGAACAGTTAGAAAGTCGTTTGGAAACCACTTAATATTTTTGGCGCTCGATATCGAGTTTTCGAGAAACTCATGATCAAAGGATGGATGCATATTATATTCGTTATTGTTTACCTGTACTTAGTTATAAATCTATTAAGAACACACATTCCCATCTATTCGCCAGTAAAACTATTTAAAAACAAATAAAAAAGATTGTACTTACAATGCAAGGTTTGCAGAACAATTATAGCTTCGAACCGCCCGTGTTGGTAAGGGTCGAATGGGAACCAGTACGAGAAGGCCAGTTTTAGTGGAATATCCTCCCCCAACATGCATCTAAATATGACGATATATGGCGGTACTACGAAGAACAACACTAGCACTATATTGCAATAGAAATAACCTGAAATGGGAAAACTCTTTAGATGTACTATGATAATGTTTTGTGTATTAATTGAGGGTTTTGAAATTGAATTTTAACTGACGCTTTTGCCAACTGAGCTAAGCGCTCTATATCCTCACAGTAGAATTGGATGGGTGTCGAGATATTATAATCTGTGAGTCACACAAAATAGTTGTCCCGTGTGGCAATCAAACCTACGACCCTGCCACCGAAGTCAGTTGATTAGTAACTGCTTCATCGAACTTCCATTTATACTTACTACCTTCACTACTTGTACTTCCATACCTTTATTCCTAAATTATTTCTTTTTCAATCCATCCAAAGGTTGCCTGGAAGAAATTACTCTTAGTAATAAGGCCGCCCATTGTACCCATTACTTCTACATTAAGTTTAAATTTTTGTTTGTTTTATTTTTGGTGTGCAATAAAGTATATTCATTCATTCATCATCATCATCATCATCATTTCAGCCTGTTTGAGTCCACTGCTGAACATAGACCTCTCCCATAGACTGAAACGCAGTACGATCCTGAGCCACCTGCATCCATCGACTTCCCGCACATTTGCATAGGTCGTCACTCCATCTAGTGGGGGGTCGTCCTACACTGCGACGGCCAGTACGAGGCTGCCATTCGAGAACCTTTCTTCCCCAACAGTTATCGGTTCTACGAGCTATATGACCGGCCCATCGCCACTTCAGCTTGCTAATCCTCTGAGCTATGTCTCATTCATTCATTCATTCCATTTTCAAATTATTATTCAAGCGTTCGGTGACAAAATAAAATAACGTGCGAATTTAGCAATCGGGTGGACATTTAGAGTTTCAATTTAGAAAGTTATTTTAGCGGAAATCCGTTTGTACCGTAATTATTTATCATTTGTGAAATAAGAACACAATCATGACGTCATTGGCAAATTAAATCTTACCTTTTAAGACGTACTTTACTTGTTTGCATGAAGCATACATGATATTGTATTCTTCTTCGGTCACCGTGTTCCGTGGCCACATATCACGTAATTCTGATATTAAATTCTCATACACAGGTCGGTTGTAAGTAATTTTGAACGATTTAACCATGCCTTGAAAATTATGAAACGGAATGCAAAATCAGAGTTTAGTGTAAAATTGCCTCTTGATGTATGAGTTCTTCAAAATTAATATATTCTTTGGCTTTGTTAAATTTTACAAAATCGACAAGTAAAATTATGTTACATAGTAGGCACCTATATATTTTTTGTACCGATTAACTGCGTTAAAGTCAATACCATTGCTCTATTTCCAGATTAATCGAGCGATTTGATTATCAACGTTTTAGAAACGGTAGTGCTTCTACGTAATTCCGTTGGCGATATTAGTTTAAAGCCCTTTACACGGCAGTGCCATATATAGTTATATATGTCAGTTGAATTATCAACTGTCATGGTTCAAATACCCAACAACCCCAGGGATCAACTAATCCCTGACAAAAGCTTTTTCATTATCTTCGAAAGACAGGAATTAACTTAGCTAGGGACTACAGGGTTCGGTCAGATCATAACTTAGAATTAACAAGAAGTTAAGTAGAATTGACACACTAAGCAAAAAAGTAGCTTGAATAACTTCATCCCTGTCTGCTACATTTCGCGATGTTACAGATTCGACGAACCGTTGTTATTTGATTTATATTTTTTAAATTAATAAAAAAAAATTGGCCAGAGCAACCCTGCAACTTCTGCTAGAAAAATGGACCACCTTTTTCATGAGGCTCCGTAGAAGTGTGAGCGAGTAGACCGGGAATCTTTAAAAGATTGGCATTAACATCATATAACTCAGTACGGTCTCATCATCCATAAAAGAAAACAGACCTAGTGTTAGGTATCCAACGCAGGGCACCATAGTGAAGAGGTCAATGAACGACCCCTCGGCGGTGGTCTGTATAACGCTCGTAAGCTCGAGCAGCATCGAAACGAACAGGTTGAGAAACTCGAACCAGTACAAAGCGTTCCAAGCTCGCCTGCAAAACAAATTTCACGACGGTATACATAGCAGCGGCTTCTGTTGTAACAGTTGAGTGTCCTAAGGAGCCAATACCACTTAATGTTATAACTTTAATGTTATAAATATGATGGCATGCAGCTCCGTTTTGGCATAGAGCCTCAGAATCTGTCGGTTCGACCGTGCAGGTAATAGCGCTATTTACAAGGTGAGTGTAAAGTATTTGCCATTTTTTATTTGACTTGTAGATTAAGGTAGCGGTAGTCCAATCTTTATCCAATACCCGTATTCTCATAGCAGCTGTTTTTCAGTATGCTTGGTATACATAGCATGTACAATCAGGACAAAATATATGAATACTCCTCTTGTACTGGTGGTTAGGTTGGCCGTTTCTAAGGTCTAAAACGTTCGCCCTGTTGGGGAGGCACGATTCCCAAAGGGAAAGACGAACTTGTTCAGGATGCCGTTAAAGGGGGACATAAAAGAACATAAAGAAATCTGCCATTGCGCTACAATTTAGTACGTGCATCAACCAATAAAGACGTATATTACTTTACACCTAAAACTTAATAATATTCGATTTACAATTTTGATTAGTGTTTTACTTTATTGTATTTTTTATTTTATTACAACATATGCATGATCAAAATGTAAACTAGGACTATTTAAATTTAAACCAATATTATTATTATTGGGCCCTTCCTGTTAAATTTATTTAATACTAGTGTGCAGACGCGAACTTTCGGCATTGCAACCAGCTAAAATAGCCTGTGTGACGTTTTGCATTAATCCCATGTCATAATGTTAAATGTATGTTGATATTTGAAATAATGTAAGAATACCTTCTCCACATAATGACATACAGATGAAATAGCTTTTTTGTAGTCTTATTAAAGGCAGTTTCAGATCGCGAAAAAACTTATTTATTTATTATTATTACTTATTTATTTATTTATTTCTTTACAATACAACTTTACACTTTACAATATTCCTCGTTCCCACCCCCCTTCAAATTTTTTTTAACAAAAAACACAACAAACTTCAACTCCCATTCCATTTCGCAGATCTATCTCCAGAGTCTTAAAGCTTTTATTTATAATAATTTGGGATCACATGGGAGATAAACCAAACCCAATACAAAATGAATTATTGAAATCGGTTAATAAAATAAGGAGTTCTGAGGGAACGAAGAAAAAGAATACAACCGAAAGAGTACTTCCTATTTTGGAAATTTTGTTGAAAACGTGGTTTGACTTATAATTAAGAAAATTCTTTACGTCACTGAAGGTGTGTCGTTACAGGCCAAACGCAGGCCTGTCATTTTGCAAACTAGTTTTGCCGTGCCGTAAATCTCGTCGTACTCTCTCTCTTCAAATTTCAATTCCTATAAATAAATATTATATTACTTTAGTTTACGGTGTTGATAATAGGCCTATTATTAGTTTATTTTCTGTAATAGTTTAGTGTCCTTTTTTAGTACTTTTAAGAATTATCTATCTAAATAAAATGAGTTGGATTAAAATCTCTTAAATAAATTTGTTTTTCAGTACGAAGTTATTACCAAAATACATACTAAATTGCAGAGCAAAATTTGTATCAGTATAAATAAGTATTACGAATTACTACTGCGACTTATATAACTTCCCTAAGTTTTCTATGATAAAAATATGTTTGTGGAAAGATTATATGTAAATTATACATTATCATATTCCATATATTTTATTATTTAATAATATACGTACCCCTTTTGCGGGAGACGTTTCGGTAGAGTTGTTTTTATAAAAATATCTCTTCAAAAAAGACATATTGTGGTTTCATGTGCTTCCTAATGCCGTCTTATACCGTATGGTTCTGACGTTGTTTTGACGAGTTTACTATATAATTAAGCACACCCGCGAAATAAAGCAGTGTTCACGAGAATTATATTTCTCAAACTTGTTTTTAAGGATATTGTGTTTTTAAAAAGGGAACGAAATGATACTATTTTGTTCCCTTTTTAAATTTATTTCAGAATGCTGTATGTGCATGTTCACATTCCTTCTTGACCAATAAGTTTAATAGTGTTGAAGGCCATTTTAGTGAACTCTATGCTCTACCTTCTTTAAGTTAAGGGGAATTCAGAACTGGATTTTCTTTCTTAATTATTTTTTTACCACGAACTCATTAAAATTAAATAAAAAAATAAGAACTTTAATACTCGATTACAATAGAAAACTCTTTATTTACTTAATTTTATTTTAGGATGCAAATAGAACGTATCCTCATTGCATCCTTAACAAACGTCTTTTTTATGTGAGGATGTGGCAAACGACTGATGTTAAGTAACAACTGCCCATTACTGCCCATTTATATTTGCAACATCCGTAGGGTTGAAGATGCGTTGCCACGTTGCGTTGTACTTTATTAAACTAACTCATTCACCAGACGAAATTCAGAAGTATAACATAACCACGCAACGCCGGTCTTCTGAGGTCTTTTCCTCCCGGGAAGTTTTATTCATCATTACAGAATTCATTTCTAGTGATAATCGTTCTGTCACCAAAGACAACTATTTAAACTCCTTTTACCATCCTTGTCGACTTAAGTACCTTGTAAACAACTCTATAAAACGTTAACTACCTTATATTCGAAGCGAAACCTAATATTTTATTTAAACATAAAACAAAATGTAAACAGACATCAGACTATTTAAACATTTCCAACGGATATATCAATTTCAGTTGTGAAGATATTTTGTATTATTATAATCTTCCCTTTAAAACAAAGATTTCAAAAACGTATTTTAGAAACGGAAACAAAACGATAGGCCTATAAGCATCGTTATATTTTAATGTATTTTTTAAAATAAGATTCTTTAAAATTATTGCCAACATGTAAACTATGTTTTACATTTTCCCACCACCATTATTAAGTTCTATAAAAATTATTATTATCATTGGAATCTGTTATACCGGAGCAATTTTAAAAATGTATAATTTAAAATTGCTGAGTTACGACACAGCCCTGTTTAAATATTACAAGGTGCGATTTAATTGTTACTTTCCTTTAACAAATAAAAAGAACACCTAAAACTTTTTTATTATATCACCATAGAATACAATAACTGTGTGCGTAATTTATGCGGTATACGGGGTTCACTCTTAAAGGTTGGCAACATATCGACAATAATCGTTTAAGACAATATCAACAATGCCGCATCAAGAAGAATATTTGAGCATCACCAGGGTCATAAAACTTATTAGTATTACCACCAAATCAATTACCTTATACATCTTCAAACATTTGCAGCGAATCGTATGATCTAAACTGTAGAAGTGAAAGAAGTTTTGAATAGTTTAGTAAATCTGTTTTTTTTTTTCTGTGGTAGGGCCACGCTGCAGTTTCTGCTCTTGCACGAATTGACAGGTTGGTCCGGCGAAGTACCACGGCCTCACAGAAGATGCGTGAAGTGGAAATGTTATACTTACACGTTTCGTCTGGTGATTGAAGTAAACGGAGTCCTCTTTTATAATGATTGGCAACGCATCTGCAAACCGTAAGGTGTATGAGGTGTCCATGGGCGGCGGTAATCACTTACCATCAGGTGAACCGCCTGCTCGCAACTTTTCACATTGATAAAAAAAATTGCCGTTCAACGACCTTATTGTTCTTTTTATACTGGCTGCCTATTTTTGACTGATATCACTCTAGTGGTAAGTAGCGATGTAAGCCGTGGATGGTAAACGCTCTAGCTCAGTAAAAGCCCATTCAATCTTGTCGCGAAGAAACCCACGTTACATTCGGACGGAAAGACAGATGCTGTCTAAACTGTTCCATTCCTTCGCTGTTCGTATAATGAATGACAAAGCAAAACGTATTAGTTCGAGTTAGTAGAATGTCAGGACACATTTTTTTACACCGGTTTTTACTAAATTCTAGTTCCAAAGAAAATGTACTATGGGTACCAGATAACTGATAAACATACTTAAACATAGTTTTCTTTTGTAGTATAGTATTGTTACGTGTTAGGGGTTCGAAGGATTTGGAGAGAAAGACCTGCTGACTCTTTTGAAGACTTTACTTACTAGCGCTAGGTCCAACACAAAGCACTAGGTCCAATCACTAAGCACTAACGATGTCCTAGATTGTAGCCAAGTCGTAGGTTTCACTGGTATCGCTCTTGATCACTAGTTTTCGCTCCGAAGTCGCCTCGAAGGTAGCTCAAACTGAACTGTCATCGCTCGCCTCCCTGCGGCTTTTTATATGGGCCGAGACCGGTTCCGGACTAATCCAGAAAGATCATTCCTGGAACGTACCCGACACGCACGAACATGTTCGTGATTCCGGAAAGTTCGCGAATGTACCCGGTTTTCGAGACTATAGTTCCACAGCAGTTCCTCTAACGCCATCTAGTGTTGAATAGGGGGTTTTATGTCGTCTTTGTTCTTTAGTGGTTTTAATAGTTGACGCTAGATGGCGTTCGTTCCTTTGTGTGTTCATAGCACTACTCCCCTCTTAGAGATGATCGTCCCGAGCATCATTGTTACTGCCATGGTAACGCGCCAGACGGTCTATGTGTACCACTTTGTATGTCCCTCTTGGTTGCTTTTGAATCCTATAAGTCACATCATTCAGTCGGGTAACCACTTTGTATGGACCGTCCCACTTGGTCTGCAACTTTGGGGATTTCCCTTTCCGACGAGTTGGGTTATGCAGCCACACCAGTGACCCTTCGTCGAAGCCGTCCGTGTTCGATTTCCGGTCGTATCTGGTTTTCATGTTCTCACTTGACTGTAACCCATTTTCCCGAACCAAGGCGTGTATATAGCGCATTTTTTTTTTCTTAAATTGCAGACATAGTCTTGTACGGTCTCTGGTCCCTCCGGTGACCCTCCTGTCAATAGGTCTACTGGTAATCGTAGTTCTCTACCGTAATTGACATACGCCGGGGTAGCTTTTATGCTCTCATGTTCGGCGGTTCGGTACGACAGAAGGAAGAGTGGTATATACTTGTCCCAATCCTTTTGTTTGTCGTCTACCAATTTCGCCAGATGCCTCTCAAGGGTCTGGTTAAATCTCTCAACCATTCCATCAGACTGTGGGTGGCACGCGGTGGTCCTCGTCTTATGCATGCCCAAAATTCTACACACTTCCTGGAATACCTGCGATTCGAAGTTCCTGCCCTGATCGGAATGGATTTCTAGAGGCACACCAAAGCGACATATCACTTCTTCGACTAACTTAGAAGCGACTGTTGTAGCTTCTTGGTTTGGTATGGCGAACACTTCGGGCCATTTGGTGAAGTAGTCCATGACGACCATAAAATACTTGTTTCCCGACTCCGTTACAGGAAATGGCCCAGCTACGTCAACTGCAATTCGTTCCCACGGTGCACCGACGTTATACAACCGCAGGTTTCCACGGCTTCTGGTCTGTGGTCCTTTTACAGCAGCGCAAGTAGTACATTTGCGGCACCAATCCTGTACATCATCTCGACAGTGCAACCAGTAGAATCGTTCTCGCACTTTTGTTAACGTCCTCTTGACCCCTAGATGACCTCCTGATACGCCATCATGTATTTCACGGAGAACATCTGGTACTCTCGTTCTCGGGACAATTATCTGAAGATGGAACTCTCTGCCGTTAGTCTTCTCCCATTTCCGGTAGAGTATTCCGTTTTGAAGTATCAGACTGTCCCATTGCGCCCAGTACGCCTTTGTGACGGCTCCAGTGGGAGCAACCTCACTCCAGATTGGTTTTACGTCACCCCGTTTCTTCCATGTGATGATGTGCCGAAGGTCGTCATCTCTTTCTTGAGCCTCCCTCATAGCATCATTCTCCCAGAGACCCAAAGGACTTGTTCTCGTTAGCTTTAATGTTACTTCATTAGATTCCTGTTTGACGCAATGGTTGCAGTCTTCTGAACACGGCCTTCGTGAGAGTGCGTCGGCATTCCCATGCGTCTTTCCACTGCGGTGTTCCGTCTTGAAGTCATACTCCTGGAGCTGTTCAATCCATCAAGCTACTTGACCTTCTGGGTTCTTGAATTGCAGTAGCCACTTCAAGGCTGCGTGATCAGTTCGCAGTAAAAACTGTCTGCCGATGAGATATTTGTGGAAATGTTGTAGTGTCTTTACAACAGCCAAGAGTTCTCTTCTTGTCACACAGTAGTTTCTCTCTGGCTTGGATAAAGATTTGCTGAAATATGCGATAACAACTTCTCTTTCACCCTGTTTTTTGAGATAACACCCCTCCAATGGCCGTGTTGCTTGCATCCGTGTCGACTATAAACTGACCTTCAGATTGTGGATACCCCAGGATTGGTGTTTCACATAGATGTTTCTTCAATTTCTGAAAAGAATCTTCACAAGTCCCATCCCAACTAAATTGTCGTTTATCTTCTGTCAGTCGATATAATGGCTTGGCTATCTCTGAGAATCCTTTAACAAAACGCCTGTAGTATGAGCATAGGCCGAGGAATGCTCGCACTTCGGTTTTGTCCTTAGGGGTAGGCCATTTTTGAACTGCTTCCAGTTTCTCCGGGTCTGTCTGGATTCCATCATTGGAGATAACATGCGCCGAGATAGTTGACCTTGCTCCTGAATAAACGACACTTTTTCGGGTTCAACTTTAATTTGGCTCCCTCTATTTTGGCGAAAACTCGCTCCAAGTTTCGCAAATGGTCCTCGAAGTCACGGCCGACAATGATGATGCCATCTAAGTAAACTAAGCAAGCCTCTCCAACTAAGCCTGCAAGTACACACTCCATGAGTCGCTCAAATGTGGCAGGTGCGTTGCACAATGCGAAGGGCATGACGTTAAATTGCCATAAACCTTTACCGGTCGAGAAAGCTGTCTTCTCCTTGTCTTTTGGATGAATTTCCACCTGCCAGTATCCAGATTTCAGGTCTAGGGTCGAGAACCATTTCATGCCACCTAAGGTATCATTTGATGCCATGTTTTGTGTAAACAATTATACCATCATTATGATTTAAGGTGCGTTTGGAAGAGCAACATTAGTAATTTTATAAGAAATGCATTACAGGGGAACGAGACGAACGAGACGTTACGTTATTTTTATAGTAATTTACAATATTGTGTATATTGTAAATTATTATTAAAAGAAATGCAATTTAAACCTAACAAGTATTTTAATTTAAAACTGTTGGGTTACTTTGCACTATTCAAATATTACAACACAGGTTTTTTTTTTATTATTTACCGAATGGAACTTCTAACATTTCGTAAGCAAACAGAAAACCTTACTAATGTTTGATTGCGAAATTCAGGATTTCATTAAAAACTTACTAAAAAATGTAACAACCGCGTGTTGTAATGAGTATTCCTACCAGACTATGCAAATAAACACATATTGTTTGCATTTAATTTGAAAACAAATAAAACGTTTCTCATTTGATTTTAGCGGCATGTAAAGTACTCCTTTTTTTGCCCAGGGCGTGCACCTAGGGACTACGTTCTGTCAACAGACTTATGAATTTTGAAAGTAAGTTAAGTATGATTCACAGTTGGACGAATAAAAATAGAGTTCTATGGAAATGTTGATGTACGTTTGTAAAGCGGAATGTCTTTATAGAACTCGGGCAAAATGGCGTATAAGTGAAAAAGGTAGTTGATCAGCCGGCATGTCGGTTTATGAGATAATTTATAGAGCTTAATTTTTTTAAGTAGGTGGCAAACGAGCTGGCGGTTCACATTATGTTCAGTGATAGCCGCCGCCCATGGACAATTGCAACAACCGCAAATACTTTGCCACCTATTAATAAACTGCGCTCCGGCTAACTCACTCATAAGACGAAACACGATAGTATTGTACTTCCACGTCACGCCGGTATTCTGTGACTTACGCGAATTCAAATAATTTTAATGTTTCCCTCTTATCTAAAAACAATAAAACATTTTCAACTGAGTACATCGTATTATATTATAGGACAGATGGTCCTATAATTTAAATGTTTATAGTTTTTGAAGTTAAAGTAAGATGTAAAAGAAAACAACACGAGGTACACGAATACTTATACTAGGGTTTTAATGAACGTTTCACAATAAGTACTTAAATTTTTGTTATCACAACACAAACTATTTACTATTGTCCTAAATTTTATTCACTATAAATAACACACTTTATGCACGTAATTTACACCAACAATATGCGCGCGGAATAGATGATCTGCGGACACTGAGCGGCACAGGCTTCACGTCTGAATGTAAGTTCTGACTGACTCCGCCTCGTTATTGGTTTGCATTCGGGCGCTGCGTGGACGCAACACAATGGACGGTTCAGGTGAGTGCAATTTTCTTAGTTGAATTTCTCAATATTATAATTTATTTATTTTGTATGAAAATTTTGATTTTATGTTTTTACATTGGAATTATTTAATACTTGCTTTTAATATTTAGCTACGTTATATAAAGTAAAAAAAGAATTAAAATTTTAAATAAGATGTATTTTTTATGAATTAAAATGTATTTTTATTTTTCAGGATTTCAGCGTGCCTACGCCACAATATGATAACTTTTTCAATATAATCTTTTCATAGCACCTTAGTTGCCTTCCAACGCGACGATTCGAATACATTACATAGCATTTATGACGACGGGACGACTTTGAGTTTAATTATAATTATTAAAGCATGATTTTTGTTCGAAAAAGAGATGGCTGAAGCAACTGAAATGTAGAGTGGTAAAATGTAGATTGGTTAATTTTGTATCTTTGTACGCAAGACACGAGGGGGTTACACTTTCGAGAGGAACCTTGTAATGAAATGGCACTTATCGCTACCAGGGCGCCATAAAAATTCACGAGACTAGTGTTCATGGCGCGGAACGGAGGTCAAGATTGCGGTCACGTCGAACGGGCTATACAGTGCGATGGACTTGCTGTGTAGCGATCTGCGATTTGCATCGACAAAACCAGGCCACCACGAAGTGTTAGGACTTTGAGTACATTTCAATAATTATCTATCGGTTATGTTCATTATTATTTGTTATTATTGAGATTTACGCTAAATTTGTGTCCCACGCACCGACAAGCGTCACGATGGGACGGCATGTAATCTGCAGTGTTTTTATTTTGTTGGTAGCATCTATAAGGTCGGAAAGAAAAAATTGATATATCAATTTATAATAGAATTTTTTTTTCAATAGTAGTATTCTATTTAGTTAGTTTATCATATTAATGTCAGATACTAACTATCTTACAACTATCTACATTAGGTAAGGGATAAAATTCAGAGTTGACATGTTGTATGGCATCTTATGTTCATTCTTCACAACAAATTTAAAAATAAGAACTTTAGATAATAGATATAGGGGTTAGATAATTTTATGCACTACGCCATTACTTTTGGAATACACTATAATATAAAATAGATTAATAAAAATGTAGTATTTTATGCCATACAAAGGCTAATAATATATCATAGATAAAAGCATTCCCCAGTTTATGCGGTCCTGATTTAATAAGTAAAAAAGTAACTCAAGCATGAAATTTTACGTAAAAATACTCAGTGCTTTTAGCGAGATATTAACTGACAGCGTTTAATTTTCGATTTAATGTATATTAAAACCATTAGTGCGGTGAGTGCGATTCAATTTTGCGTTATCAA
The DNA here is from genome assembly GCA_933534255.1 of Iphiclides podalirius. NCBI lineage: Eukaryota > Metazoa > Arthropoda > Insecta > Lepidoptera > Papilionidae > Iphiclides > Iphiclides podalirius. Next base: position 4,774,392 of record OW152838.1, on the reverse strand, counting down.
ATTTAAGAAGACAACAATTTGTGGGGTTTTTAGAAATTTCATACGTTTGTAAAGGGAGCAGTTTGCTGGTAATAAATAACTTGATGATAATTTTAAATACACAATAGGAAATTTTAAAATGTTTTTTCTAAACATAATAAACTAGTATGTAGTAACTAAACTAAAAGGGTATCGGAAGATAGATCAAAAATAGCCTTATTACGTCATCATCATTTCAGCCTGCTTGAGTTCACTGCTGAACATAGACCTCCCCCATAGACTGCCACGAAGTACGATCCTGAGCCACCTGCATCCATCGACTTCCCGTACATTTGCACAGGTCGTCACTCCATCTAGTGGGGGTTCGTCCTACACTGCGATGGCCACGAGGCTGCCACTCTCTTATTACGTAAATAAAATAATTTATTTATTTATTTATTTATACTTTATGCACGCAAAATATGTACAGAGGCGGACTTAATGCCATCAGCATTATCTACCAGTCAACCTTTGGGTGGTCCAGAGAAGTTTAAGTAGGTGCATTGATTGTAAGAGTTAAGGTTAAAAGAGATTATTGAAAAAAAATTATCGCTTTTTTTTAATTAAAACTTTCATCATGATTGTTTCCCATCTGTGCCTTAGTAATTAAGCAGTTAATTACTGTTACTTTGTCTCTGAAAAGCATGGATTAAATGAGTTCATACTAAGGTTATTGAAATTAACACAGCCTTTCTGGCTTTGGTGAAGCGAATTTTTTTCTTTTTGCGATAAGTTGGCAAGCGATCAGGCGATTTGCCTGATCGCTTGATGTTGAGTGATCGCCGCCCATGGACATCCAAGAGCCTATGGTTGTAGACGCGCTACAAACCATTAAAAAGTGGGTCCCGGTTATTTCACTTACTAGACGAAACTCGAAAGTAAAGATGTACACTTCACGCAGGTCTGAGCGGCGGTGGTACTACTATAGAGCCTTTTTTTACGTGGGAAAAATCCTTTATGGATCCCTCGCCGCCTTGTGGGTAGGCAGCAGTATGTGGGAGTTACACGGTACCCTGTAAAAAACCCACGTTGCACCTGCGCTGTCGCTTTGCCTGGGACACGGGAACACGAAAACGCAATCTTCCGCGAACCCCGGCGCGACTGTGGCCTTCTCAGGCCTCCTCTTGTGTTGAATAACTATTGAGTTTCTTGCCTGTTTTTTCTCAACAGAAACTGCTTTCCGAACCGGTGGTAGCTTACTTACGAACGTATTAATTTTTAACTAAAATGTTGTCGTTTCATAAGAGCGCGCCTCCCTTTCCCTCTGCGCGGCTTCCTTCCGGGTGATTATGTCCTCACAAAAAACAAGGACAGCACCCCACGACCTTTCGAGAGATCGTGCTCCACGATACCTTTCAGCTCTCGTCGGTGCTCCCGCCGGGGTGGGCACTCCTCAGGTGCGTGTTGGGCCATCTCCTCGGCACATACGTCGCAGTGGTGGCAAACTGCTGTTGGCTCCCTTCCCGCCACAGTTATCTCCCGAAACAGCCATGGCCCGAGAGAACCTGCGTCGCCCGGCAGGTGAGAGTACCGTGACGCCTGTCCAGCCACCGACTGAGTCTCCGGTACTCAGTCGGTGTATGGTAGGTATGGTCGGAAGTATGGCCTCAATGGTTCTTACGCCGGCACTAGGTGCCTCTGCTCCCACTCGGCGACGGCAGGTGGCGCATTCCGAGGCCCATAGAAGAACAGGGCTTCGGATTTATTAAGCGCTACCTCTAGTCCCAGTCGCCGACTGCATTCCACCACGTAGGCCACTCCCGCTGTGGCAAGAATAGCTTTCACGCAAATACTACTGAATGGATTTTAATGAAACTTTACAATAATATAGCTTATACATCAGAATAAGACATAGGCTATAATTTATATACATATTTTATGTATATCTATCTTTCTGTTTCAATGTTACGCCTTCAGCCTATTGTACGCAGACGTAGTCGTGGGCAGCAGCTAGTATACATATATTAGTAAAGCGGAATGTTTTGCTGGATTCGCGCAAAATGGCGTCATTGAAAAAGCTTATTGATCATCCTGTCACGTGGTGAGCCTATCGCCTCGCGTGATAATATACATATGTAACTTGAGAGTTGCAGATCAGACATAAACGAACGGAACGAGTAATTTCACTGAGGATCAGGGCTCGAAAGCATTACCCTAAAAACTTTATTTGACGCCTAATATTACTACTATGTACACTACAAACATAGAAAAGACTTAGATATTTATTTTGAAATAAATAAAGTAAAAGCTATTGCCTGGCCTTATATGTATAAAACTAAACTGGAATAAAATTGAGTGACAAATGCTTGTTTTAAAACAAAAACTATACGATAATAAATGAACATTTAGTACGATAATAAATTTCAGTCCGTTTATGTACACTAAGTGGACATTTAGTGTAAAATAAGCGTGGCTTCGTGAGTAGTTCTTAGAGTTAGAGCTAATATCCACGTCAACATAGTTTATTAAAATCTTAAACCTAGCAGGTGAGGCTTTGTCGTTTCCTGGGTATACAGTAGCGCTCTTACTTGCAATAAAAGACAGGAAAGAGCAATTATACACCCACCACTAAGGTTCCAAAGCGCGACCGCAGATGCATTGAAGACTTCTTTGACAGGACTCCAAATATAAGCGAAGTGAATGAAAAGAAATAATATAAATGCTGTTTTCCTGTATGCACATGGTACGGTCAATCGATGCGGAAAAATCGCCTGACTGTAAACGTTGACAAAAAAACAACGAAAGACTAAGTTTAACTAAGTCCATCCCATTATAATACGTGTGCTCGAAATGAAAAGGAGGGGAAGATAAAAACAGAGTTAATAAGGTAAAATTTTTTAATCCGAAAAATATCACTATAATTTGAAGTGAGATAAATGTCACAGTGTTACGTTAATTATGACTTAACAGACATTAAATCCGTCTATTTGCTCAGTTTAGTCTTAACGACAATAAAATTTATTGATAGAAGATTAGAGTTGTTTTTGCAATTGGATGGGATATCAAGCACTATTTATTTATTTATTTATTTATTTAGTCTTTATTGCATTTCCTTTAATACGGAACACAATAGGCGGACTTAATGCCTCAAGGCATTCTCTGCCAGTCAACCTATGGTGTGGTGAGATCTTTAGGCAGGTGCAATTATAAAACTAACTAAAATTAAATAGTGAAATTAAATAGTAAAAAAAAATAATAAGTGCAGAGATTAGCACTATAAAAAACTTTAAAAATTTAAAATTAAATAGTAAAATAATCTACCAAAATAGTGATAGATACTTTAAATACAAAATTATATAAAAATAAACTACTTATAAAATAAATATTTTACTTATAAATATAACCATGTATATACATACTTATTTCACATTATAAATGTATAAATATATAACCATGTATATATATATACTATATATACATATCATACTTATATATATATATATACATATATACTATATATATAATCTATGGTAGCAATTATAAAACAAAAACAAAAAAAAGGAAAGAAGAAATATATATATATATTATATATATATATATATATATATATATATATATATATATATATATCTTTATATATATATATATATACATATATACTCATAAACATATATAATAATCTGATGGTAGCAATTATAAAACAAAAACAAAAAAAAGGAAAGAAGAAAAAGAGAAAAAAATTTATACAAATTAAAGACTTCAGATGACATTTCAAGTCTTCAAGAAATGGTCACGGAGCAGTCTTTTAAAGGAGATCTTACTGGGCGCTTTTCGTATGTCGTCGGGCAAGGAATTCCAGAGTAGTGTAGCCTTGACTGTATAAGAGTTACTCAAAAACCCGGTGAGATGAGGAGGAATAGTTAACTTGTTGTTAGTTGTAGACCGAAGAACTTTATTTTTAGATAATGACAGATATTGAAACTTATCCATTAAATATGGAGGCGAAGAGGAATCGTTCAAGATGGAAAACAGAACGAGAAGAATTCTGGAATCGCGCCTCTGGCGGATATTCAACCATTTAAGCTGAGATCTAAAATGCGATACATGGTCATACTTACGTAGGCCAAAAATAAAGCGGATGCAGTTATTGTGAAGGCGTTCCAGCTTGAGGAGAAGATCTTGGGATAGGTCTGGGTAACACACATCTGCATAATCGATGATTGCCAAAATGAGGGATTGGACTAACATAAGCTTACTTTGAGAGGGGAGAAAATTCTTTAAACGATAAAGAGACCGCAGGGTGCCAACGACTTTGCGGCTGATATTAGAGACTTGATCTCTCCAGTTTAAACTGTTGTCAATGAGGAGACCAAGATTTTTTACAGATGAACTGTACGGTATCAATATATCATTATAAAGCACAGGTGGTAAGCTATCAACGTTAATCTTGGCCAGCATCCTTGAGCTTCCAGCTAGCATCGCCTGACATTTCAGAGGATTGACAAGCACTCCATAACGAAATGACCAGTCCTTAATAATTTACTTACACTATTACTTTTATTTACACTATGTAGTTATAGTAAGAAAATTGTCTCCATAGATGAACGAATTTAATGTTCTTAAGCGAAAACTGACCTCAGTGAAGGCACACGAAACATTAGGTCGCCACCGACGTCAATTAATATTGAGCAAACTAATAAACTAATAAAGTTGTGACAACGATAACATAGCGCGTCTTTGGCAGTGTAATAGGAAACACCAGTTGATTGTCACATTTGGTAGGCCATCGCGTGCAGCCTTTTGTCGCTTAATGTCCGCGCCATAAACAAGACAATTGTCTACTGTACTCACAAGCTCGCCATTAAGGCGAGCAAGGAGACGCTTAATGGCATAAAGGAAATTTGTATATATCGAAGCATATCGACTTTTGTTGATTTATCTTGCGTCTCTAAACATGAAAATTTGCAAAAACGTTTCACATTATGGTAACCTTTCGAATGTTTAAAAGATATTATGATGCAGAGGTTAATAAAGAAATATGATTCGGAATCCAAGCTACCGTACAACGGCACTATAAGCCGCAGATTAATATAGGTATATACATTTCACAAATTTAAAATCTATTTAAAATCTATAATTAACTACCGACCCGCCCCAGCTTCGCACGGGTACAATGCTGAATGTTTGTTTTCGACATCGAATTAGAAACCTCTAAAATTATCAGTGTTTCTCTACTACTCGTAAATTACGCATGAATTATACATATAAACCTTCCTCTTCTTGTATCTTGCATTAACTAATGCTTTTGCTTTCAGTCCCGAGACTATTAGAGCTTCATCTAAAGCAGAACCGGTGGGCTAGCCAGAACCCACGTGTTTGGGCCCTCCGCTGTGGGTAGGGCCGCGCATGTGCTCATGCGTGCGTTTAACTATGGTATGTCATCTAAGGGCCATCGAGGTTGCGGTTCGGACCGAGACCCCGATAGCCGTCGACTGTGTTTTAGCTGATCGGTGGCTGGGGGCTGGTACCTTGTGTACGCGTTGTGTTGGTCTCGCCGTGCTCGGAGGCGAGGGCGAACTAGTGCGTATGATAGGGGGACAGACGGACAGCGGGACGACTTTGTTTTGTTAGAGATTATAAAAGGGAATTAATTTCTGTCTATTTTCAAAGTCAAAAGTCATGGTTGTAGTTATTAGATAAAAGGAAAAGTAAACCTAGTAGACTAGTAGTAAGACGGTACTAACGCGTTTTCAGATTTTCAGATTTTAGGTAATGACACTGTTACCTAAAATCTTCTAACTCAATCTAGATGAAGTGTTGAATTAGAATTTTTCTAGATGAAAACTTTTAGTTCTGTGGGATTCGAACCTGCGTCTTCTGACGCTTTAACAAGCTAAGCGGCCGACGACCTCACGGCGCGAAAATCTTGACGTTACTACATCTACGTCCGTTCTATTGCATTTTTAACAATGGTGATCTAGTGAATGAATGGTCTTTAAAGCATTCTTCCTTCGAATGAATGGTGACCCTTTAAAGCATTCTTCCTTTATAGACGAAATGCAAAAGTATAACATAAGCACAGCTTATCACTCGAAATCGGGGAGTACCGCACGGGACAACCCAGCCTTGCAACGTATTCAAGCAACAGCAGAAGCGTTTACTCTACCTTAGGCCTGTTTCTGTTACGGGAGAACTTACATCAATATCACAGTGTTTGAACTTTTTACATTTTTTTCGTCAAAATGATGCATAAGTATTAGTGTGGAGCCGGGCTCAATAAAATAAAATAATTTAAAAACATATATTGTGTAAAGAAGTAAAGTAAAGTATCAGCCTATACATGTCCCACTGCTGCGCAAAGGCCTCCTCTGTACAGAGGGTATCAAGCCATAGTCCACCACGTGACCCCACTGCGGATAGACGGACTTCACATATCTTCGGAATAATTTTTTTTATTATTATTTCGAAAATATGCTGGTTTTCTCACGATGTTTTCCTTAACCGCAGAGCACATGATATATCAGCACTTAAAATTAACAATTTCATTGATGCCGGCACCGTGATCAACTCAGGTTGCTCGAGTATATTGAAATAAAGGCGAACGCCCGTACACTGAGCTATCAAGGCTATACATCGTGAAAAGCTTCCCATCACTAATGAAGTGTAAAAAAAAGTATTTAATATTCGTCCGCCTCCATTTAATTAAACGATTATCGCGTACGTTTCATTGTATTCGGAGGGCGGATTGCATCGCGCCTGCGGATCAGCCCCATCCTAAGATCCGCGCCGTACAATCGAGTCGAGTCAGTCTCGCGGACGTATCAACGCACGCCACTCGGCTCCGCGTTGAATGTTAAACGTCAAAACGCACACACGCGTAATTGGCGCGCAAATTTCGCGGCAAACTAATCTATTCATCGGTTGAATTGTCCAAATTATATTGTTATCAAATATCAATCACAGCAGTGTTTGATATTTTTTTGTGATTAATCGTAGTTATTCGTGTGATTTTTTTTTAAATGTGTGTGAATGTGATATCATAATTTTTCGGTCTTGAAATGGCCACTAATTAAAAAAAAGTTAGGCAGACACACTTCAACCGTTTTGTTAAACTACTTAATAAGGTGAGTTTAGAAGAAGTGCATGGATTGAATACGGTCTTTATTTATAGCAATAGGATGACATTTATTATTTATTTGTAAATACTCCGATAGAGGAAGATATTTTTGTAATATTGACTTTACCCTGAAACGGCGAACGTGGCTCTTTTGATCTCCGCAAAATACCACTATTGAAATTCTTTGAAGATTAAAATATGTAACCCATTTTCTTGTCAATGATTGATCGATTTTTATGAGTGATTGAAAGAGAATGAATGTTTTTTGGATCTATGTAAAAATATTTTAGATATGCTTAACTTTATTTAACGAAAATAAAAAAAAATCTTTTGTTGGTACATTATCCTTGTTCTACAAATAAAAATTATTATCGCAAGGTCCACCTATTTTTGATAGTTAGAATTTTAAATTCTCTCTGAATCTGGTTTTTTTTCGATATTTAACATTTTTTTAAAAGAAGATATATCAGGATCGCGGCGCAAATCTTCCACTAAAATCCAATTAATATTTTTTAAATTATGTTTACTATTTTTCTTCGAAGTATTTTTTATATAACTAATAGTTTGGTCACATCCAAGCTAAAATATGGTAACCATTCCACTGTTAGAAATAATAACTATTTCCCGTGAAATTCTACGAAAAATGACGGATTATTGTTTCCAGATTTTATTTTTATAATTTATGTCACGAATACAGATATTTTGTTATCATTAACACTTATTTTATAAGCAGCAGTAGAAAGTACAAGTATGAATGTGTCATATCTTTATTGTTAGTCCGTAAAAGACGGTCGCACGTCACTTCCGGTCTTTGCAGGTGGGACCAAGGTCAAGTAGTCCGTTGCCGTCGGGACACTAGCGCGGTCTATTTGATTTGGCAATTCCGTCAATCATACTCTTTACCACAATAGTCTAGAGTGTTCTCTGGCCTCGTAATCGGAGGCTCAGTTGTCGGATTCAGTGACTAACCTCAAAATAGGGACTCCAAAAGTGAAGAAATATATCGATACTGTCCAAAAAAAGTATGGCCGGATTCGCATAAAAAAATATATCGTTCTTAATACGATTTCGATATAGAGTATTTTACATCGGATATATCTGCCAAAATATCGATACTAAATAAAAAAAATCTATATATTTTTTCGGCATTCCTACCTCAAAAATCTCATGACTAATATAATAGGTGTTGCACTGGATCGTGTTTCTTACTAAGGTCTTCTTTTCAATATTTTACACTTGGGTTCTTAAAGCATATCCAATAATTTAAGTTGGTGTTACAGACTTCAGTCTCTAAGATCTCTACAACGAACACATTCTAATATTTACAACAAAATAGAATCTTATAACAAAGGTACAAGTTAACATTAGGCTTCATTAATTATTTGAATAAAGTTAACAGTTAAAAAGTATATCATATGTCTTAAATACGTAATTTATTAACATATATAGGTTTAGGTGTATGAACTATATTATTTCCCGCACCTGTCTTCATATGTCAGACGTATAATAAACAGCTCTTTATGTTGGGACCAGCTGTATTTAACTCTCCATAATGAAAACGATCCTTCATTTTGAAATTACACTCAACAATGTTAATTACACAAAAGGCAAGACGTGTTATCTACAAGTTGAGACCACATCGAAAGGGATAGCCTTAGGAGCCTATGGGGTCTGTAAGTCACTCTACTGGAATCCCGTTTTCGACAAAATGATCATGCTATTATTACTTTGGGTGCAGCATAATATTTTACATAGCGCATTGTTGTTTGCTCAACAATGAGATATGTAAAATATTATGTTATCTGCATAATTTTTTAATAACTTCAGATGGCTAGAGCGTCTCGGAACACGAAACAGACACGTAGCACGGAAGGATTGGTTCAAATTCTAGCAGGTTCGAAAAAAATTACGTCAGTGTTATCTTCACATTTTTGAGCAAACTGTAAGGTGATGAAAAGGAGACTGATTCATTTTCATACATTCCTGGTGCATGGTTTATACAAACTTATGTATAAACATGAAAGTGATGTCAATTAATAGCTTACATATTATCAGCCCAAACCTGTTGTGAAAGAAGAGTATAAAATTGAGATTATGCAACTCATTTAACGAGATTCTCCGTGTTCGATATGATATCAAAAGTCCGTAGAAAAAGCAGGGGTTGAGGAATTTATTAATAATTGCACACTCAACAACATTACTCTCAAAACTCAAACGCACGATAATTAATTAAACATTCCGATTTTTATGAAATGTTAATGATTTTATGCCTTTAAATCGTTTCGTTTAATTATTTTGATTGATTAATCAACTGGTGCAAGGGTGTTCAGACGTTTTAATTAATTTACATTGATCGATTATGGTAATCGATAAGTTATGTTATGTTGACCTCAAATAAACGTTTAGATAGATCATCTTACAGATTGTGAAACTGATAATATGCCTTTTGAAGCAGACAAATGTAACGCTTATCATTAAACATATATCAACTTAATAAATTTTGGACCAAAAATCCTCATCTTCTTTCGGGATATAAAAAATAAATTAAACGCGATTACATATATCGATCTTTACTTGAAATATTCTTAAATATTAAGCAAGCACAATAGAATACTCTTACCATTAGATGAACGAATAATTTTGCATTAGGGAAAAAAAATTGTTCATGCAGTGTGGAAAATAAAAAGCATGTAACTAATGAGACTTTTTTGATAACATGCTTTATTCGGCTTCGAGTTAATGGAGTCGCGTTCCACATGACTCTTTATTTATAAAAAAAACTAAAAAAAAAAAAAGCGGAGGCAATATTTACGAAGCGTGTGCTTTTTTTAACATCTCTGTCAACAGGGATTGTACATTTTCAACTTTAATAAATTCTTTATGATTTTATGAAATGCGCAATATTTTGTGTGAAACATATTATACGTAGTTGCACCGAGTTTTATGTCACCGAATGATTTAACATGCAAATATACGTTACGGACTCTAAATTAAAACGTATAAACAGTACCTTGTTTTGATTTATTAATATCATTTTAATCTTAATCAAGTCCATTATATGTTCTTTGATATTATGAAGTATGTGATATCACATAGTTTTGTTTTATAATTTTAAGGAGGTTTACAAATTGTATTAAAACAAAATTATCCTCCAAAATTAGATTAAGATTAGTTAAGTTTCTTTTATTTAACACAGTGCCGTAGTACTGAAGTTTCCTTAAAGTTCAGTAATAAAGTAAACTGACCTTGCGAAGTAGCTGACTTAATAGAGAATAGATGGGACTGTTGAAACTAGGTATAGGAGTCAAGATAGAAATTGTGTTTCCCAACTTAATTCAAATACATTTTCTAATAAAAAGCAGTCATAGTTAATGGTTTAACGATTTTTACTTACAAGGAATGATCAATTATTATTGCCAAAATTATATAATGTCTCGTGTTCTAGTCTTAAACAGATAACTGTTTAAGACTAAACACGAGACAACCTGTATTGTTGTTAAATGAATGGTTGCAACTGTGCGGGTGATGGGATACTCTCTTAATTGGGAAAAGTATTGGAATGACACATTGGACGTAAAGCATTTATTTCAATTTCAATTCCCGACGTTTTCCATACTCTGCTGCATACGTGGTCATGAGATAAACTATATATCTGTCTGATTATCTGTTTATGTCCTTACAAACTCGGCCAATAAACAACTTGAAAAATATTTTTACTCACAAACAAGTAAAATAGGTTTATTAGCAATAAATAACCCAACGACACTCATCTGTATGAAGCATTGATAAATATATATAGCTATATTTTTGCAACGGCTCTTTGGTGGATACATTTCATGATGTTGTTGTTATTCTTATTCCTTATTTTATTTTATTCTTTCCTTCTATTTCTATTCCTTCCTTATTTTATACATTTTTTCCTGTAATGTAATGAGCAAAATAAACATTTTTTTCTTCTACCATAAACAAGTGTTAAAAGTAATGGAACGCTTTAGGCTGGTGAAGTCTACCCAAACGTTGGGTGGCAGGGGCATTTTATCGGTGCACCAACAACTTTTCCGTTTTTCTAATGCCTTGAATTGTCTATTAATGATGTGATGTAATAGCTTGATATGTACATCGTACATGTGTACGGATAATTTTAAATGTTATGTGTACATGTGATATCAGTCATGGTTCAGTTTTTCAACAAATATATTAAATACATTTTTTATGCTCAGTGTGAAAATTAAACTAGAAAGTGTATCACTACACATCCGATAACGAACAGCTTCGAATTTGTTACATCAAACATTTTGTCATCAAAATTGGGAAAGTTATTAAAATCGTACGAACTGAGCGATAAATCTAATTTTCCCATATGAAGCTAAACTGGATCCTGTTTGAAACATTCCTTTGACTTATTTTAACTGGAATATACGACGCAGCAAAATAGGTGCATGCCATGGAAAACACAAAAACTTTGTTAATACCGCGACCTTTTATAGTCTATTTTCTTTTTTTCTTTTTTTTTGTAAACATTGCCCTTACTTTAGGATAAAATTATCCTGTGTTGTAAGGACGTTTTACAAACCTAAATTGCACGAGGACAAACACCCAGATGCGAAACAACTATCTGTGGGTCGCACAAATAGTTTCACGAAGTCATCGAATTATAATTTTACTACTAGTATTTTATCACACTCTGTTGGCTTATAAATGACCTGTCAAATATATTACGGGAGTGGTTCATAATGTGTCAACGGTTCAATCATTTCTCTAATCAGTCGTTTTTAAACTTGTCATCTACAATTTGTAACGTTTCGTCATTAAAAAATTCTAATTTTTAATCTTTTAAAAAGGCTTTTCCCCTTCCTGTAACTTACATAATTGTTCCAACGGTACCTTTCCGCGGATTAGAGCGTTCAAAAGCGTCATAGACAATGAAAACATTCACATTCCAAAAAGTGATTTTTTGTAATGTGAATGTTTTAATGGACAAAAATTTACAGCTTCTTCTTTTTCAAGTATAAGTTTATTCTTAAAATCTACATTCTTTTCGCAATGCCAATCTTAAAGTTTCGAACGTTATGGCTTGTGTAATGGTTCGGAGCAATTGCTTTGCAATACAAACAACAAGATGACTACATAACTACTACTAATACTACTAAAACTAATACATCGTTTTTTCAGACCTTAAACTTATCTTAAGTAATATCATTTACTAATTATCTTAATCACTATCAATGATTTTCTATATAGAAATCCGAAACGCTAAAAACTCATTATTCTACACTAAGATTCGAACTTGAAGGAACACATCTATTTATTCCATGATTCAATGTATTTTTTTTATTCACTTACTTCTGTAAATACACATTACAAAAAAGACAGTTAATTCACTTTGTAAGCGTCTCCGTTTGCTTAGAACATAGTAAAGTTCTCCGCTTGCGTATTTTATAGTTCTTTACCTGGCTTTACTCTTATTTGAATTTGGTGTTAATGACATTTACTAAACTATACACATATAGACATTGTATTGATTGAAATGGTAATGGAACCGTTAAGGCTTTTCGTTCCTACCTATGGAATACCATAATGTTAAAAATACTTTTTAATGGTTTTCAAATTTAGTAGGTAGCTCTCCGGGGAAGCAAAGAAAGGGGTTAAATATGCATGATAATTTATTTAAGTTTTCTTCATACAAAGTTATCTAGTTGGACAAGCGTTTACCATGGGGAATAGGTAACTGATAAACATACTTTTGTCTTGTAAATTGTATAAATATTTTTATATTATATACCCACCATGACTTTATAACAACTTTCCCATCTAATGCCTATTCTATCTAATATATTATGTAAGTATGGAACTGTGCACGATCGCCTTTGCAATGAAATATACGCATTAAATTCAATTTAGTGTCTCCGTTATTGGACACAGCACGTTTTAACATAATAAATTTACGACTTACTTGACTTTCAGTGCTTCTATGTAGTGGGGATGTACGCATTTACGTTATTAAACTATCAAAAAATATAAAAAAATTGTATGCTGGAAAGGACATAACAATAGATGCGCCAAGCATTGCTTCAGATGCTAAATAACAATGTAGATAAAGGACGTTAAGATTTTCGTCGTTGTGGCAGTCAGCAGTTTAGCTTAGTAGCTAAAGCGTCAGGTCGCGAATGCTGAAGACGTGGGTTCGATTCCCACAGCGGCGACAATCTTTTCGTACTTTTTCTACAAGTTTTAATGTTTAATCTTAAGTGCAGAGATTAGCACTATAAAAAAACTGTAAATTTCTAAAAAATGGTTTTCCAGCTTTAATACGTGTATGGAAGTGTTATTGATCATACGGATTATTGATCATATATAATAAATTTAAATTTAAATATGATGGTTTATGTCCACGGAAATCGCCAGCTGCAGACTCTCAAATAATAGTGTGTGGTAATTACGTCTTTTAACATAGATGATCTCGGTCCAGTCCATCAAGACGGCGGGGGATTTATAAAGCCTTTTTCCAACGTAAAAAAAGGAAACGATCCAATTTATCTCACCTCTTATAGTAAAAATAAAACATAACCTCATTTTACGACCCAGCCGCATTTATTACTTACATCCAAAGGTGTAAAAAAATAATTTAAGTATTTTCCTCTTACGGTTTAAATTGTGTAATAGTGAATTGGATAACATTGCACCGTCCGTATTTGACGAAATTGAAACATAACTATAATAAGACAATTTTCTGCTTTCGATATTTTTTAATTTTCTGATCCGTATATGCTCCAAGTTTATCACTGATCTCATTTCACAGGTCCTTAGAATTTTATACCGTGTAATGAAACTTCAAGTCAATGAAATTTATTTTAAACACACTTCGTCTAGCTTATTTTGGACCTTAAGATAACAGGCGAATTTTATAGACATTAGAATTCATCACTTTGCCCATCAAGTCACCAGACCACCATTGAATTTGGACTAATTTTAAATAATAATTATATAAAAAATAATACCTGTGTTGGAAGTTTCAAAAAAAGCTTTATATGCGATAATACAATATATTACTTTATATATACTTTATGGAAACTCCTATTGCATTAGCATTACACGCGTTGTAAGGCGGTAGTAGGTCAAAGGTTACTTTGATAAATAAAACATCAAGTATGTTCGAGGTAAAATATATAAGCAAACTTATAAGATCGCATTCACTGAAAATTGCTTTTGCTATTTGCTGAAACTACACGTGCATCAAAAACATGTTTGTTATTTTTGTAGTTGTTACGGTTTCAATAATAGTTTGATAAATATATATATATACAACTGGATAAAAATAGATTTTAAGTAATGTTAATAGCAAGTTTTTTTTTATTTTTTCTTTTTTGGCTATGTATTGTAGAGAAGTTTTACATACAAAAATTCACGTGGACACACGCCGATATCCAATATAATTATCTGTGGGTCACACAAATAGTTACGCCGTGAATGAACTGAACAACTACCGTAGGAAGTCATCAACTTCCAGTGATTTCAATCATCAAATATCCATCCGTCATATTTAAATTTCGTCGCTTTTTCGTTGGTATAAGAACTAAAACTAAAAGTTAATAAGTTGATATGGGAACGTACGTTGCATCCTCACATATACTTACTTATTTCCTTATAAGTAATTCTTTGCGCCGTCTAACGTGTACATCGCCACATAGTATAAAACAAAGTCGTCCCGCTGTCTGTCTGTCCCTATGTATCCTTAGATCTTTAAAACTACGCAACGTATCTAGATGCGGTTTTTATTATTAGATAGAATGATTCAAGAGGAAGGTTTATATGTATAATACATTGCACCCATTTCCAAATATATCAATACTATCCAAGTAACATTTTTTTATGTGAGAAGGTAGCAAGCGAGTTAGGTATTCACCTGATGTTCAGTGATAACCGCCGTCCGTAATGGACGTTTGCAATACCCGTAGGGTTGCAGTCACCTGTCAATAAAGTGGACTCCGATTACCCCTCTCACCAGACCAGACCAAACGCAGTTCCCACTGACGCCAGTCTTTTGTGAGTTCGTTGTACTTTTTTTTTATGGGAAAAGGAGGCATACGAGCATGCGGGTGACCTAACGGACGGACCTACCCATTAATGCAACTGCTAAGACAGTTGCGTGGGACTACCACACTTTTCACGTTGAATATTTAATAGAATTTCATAATACCAAGACTATTTAACTACTACTATATTTTATTATTTATCTTTTAATCTAGACCTGATTATAATAAGTTGAGATCCCTCGTCTTAATTAATGTAAAATTAATTAAGTTCCATGTTTATTGAGGAGAGGGATTGAAAGGCGAGTAGTGATTAAGTGATCCCATCCATGAATCCTATCTATTTAGATTAGATAATTAATAATGTCTGCCTAATATGTTGTTTTGGCCATATCTTTTTTGGAAAGTAACAGCTTATACACATTCCACTGCTGGGACAAAGGCTTCCTTTGTACACAGTGGGTATTAGGGCATAGTCCACAACGCGGCCCCCCAGCCAATCGGTGGATTTCACACATCTTCAAATACATTTTTAGATATTTGTTGTTTTGCCATATAAATTATTGGTAGGGCAGAAAAAATGTTTGGGGTGGACCACCCTTAACATTAAGCGGGATGAAAAATATATGTTGTCCGATGCTCCACCCTGGCCGCACACAAAATTTCACGAAAATCGGTCGAGCCGTTTCGGAGGAGTCCTATTACAAACACCGTGACACGAGAATTTTATATATTAGATTTCGAAAAACTGCAGGTTTCCTCACGATGTTTTCCTTCACCGGAGATCATGTAATAAGTCAGAACTTAAATTTAACAATTTCATTGCTGCCGGCACCGGATACCGAATGCAGGTTACTCGAGAATATTAAATTAAAGGCGAGTGCCCGGAGACTGAGCTAGCGCGGCCCATATCTTGTTTTTTGTATATTCAAAAATGTCCTCATGAGTTGCATTGTCTACTTTAAACAAAAATTGCTTCCACTAACTCCTCTCAACAGATGAAACAAAATAATAGAAATATTTACATTAAGAAACGTAGGACACCTGGATACGATAGCGCCGTGTCATCTAGGAGCTTGGAACGGTATATCACCTGTTGACTGTTGTAAGCTGCAGATGATTTGGCAATAGAGAGCAGAAGAGAGAATAGAAGAGCTGCAAAATTCTGCGTTAGCGAAATAGTAGTTTTTTTTTATTTGAAAAATTGCCCTTACATGATGACACTATCCTATGTTGTAAGGACGTTTCACAAACATATATTTCACGTGGACAAACACCCAGATGCGACACCCAAATAGTTGTCCCGTGTGGGAATCGAACCCACAACTCCGGACGCCGAAGCCAATATTGTCTAATAATACGTTTTTATACCTTTGGCAGATTCATTACTTTTTATCAGTTATGTTTTGAAACGTTATCGTCATTATCTCATAATAAGCTTTCAAAGTGTCTTAGGAAAAATGCTGTAAAGAAATCTATAGCATTAATTTCGTTACGAAAGGATCATCTGATTGAATTTAAATTGCTTTTCAACTACAAAGTACGTCCACCTTTATATTTTGGCATCATCAGATATTCTTTTGAAAGCGAAAAGAGAGATTTATTTTGTCTTTTATCTATCACTTCTATCTTCTAGATTAAAAAAAGTTCTTTCCTTTTTTCTACAAATTTCAATGTTTAATCTTAAGTGCAGAGATTAGAACTATAAAAATTTAAATTTCTAAAAAGCAATTGTGACATCTCTCGTTTGAATTATCTTTGTAAAACGATATGCGAAATTGTTTGTATGCTGAAGAGGATATAACAATGGAAGCGCCAAGCATTGTTAAAAATGCTAAAAACAATGTAGATAAAAGACGTTGAGAGTTTAGCTTAAAGGCTAGAGTCTCAGGGCACGAATCTCGAAGACGTGGGTTCGATTCCCACAGCGGCGAAAAAATTTCCTTTTTTCTAGAATTTTTAATGGTTAAAAAATTTCTTTCGATATCTAAATTTATCTTTGGTTAGTATGTTTAGGATTAGCAAGGATTATACGGGTAATAATAAAATAAATTAAAAATAAACATTAAGCGTTATTATATGACAGCTCGTGCACAATAAGTATAATTCTAATGTTGTAAAGATACGATTAAATAATTAATTTAAAAAGATTCTGTAGTACAGTAACGTACGTAACTACAAAATCTAGTTCGTGCATATCCGAAAAATCTACCTTTTTTATTGGTATGGAGGGGGAGATCTTATCGGTGAGTATATTTATTTAATTATTTATTTATTGATTAAACCACCAACGGAATAACATGTTGTTTTGAAGAAAAAAAAAATGTGACAGTAGGCTTAGGAACTAAGATTTAAAGTTTCCATTTAAAGGTAGTTACAGCATGTTTAAAAAGACGATAAGTGTACGATAACTTAATATTTGTTACAAGTAAAGTAAAATACTAATATGAAACAAACAAAAACAATAAGACAATAATACAAATATAATAATTAAAAATTTATAAAAATAACAACATTTTATATAGAGTTTATATAAAGTTATGGTAGAATTTTTACTTTGAGTTATTAAATAGATTGACAATTTTGGCTCTAATAGTTTTTATAAGTTTTTATCTGCTTATCCTCGGTATAAGAGAGTGATGACCAAGATTAGTATCACACAATTTGTGGTTGAATAAGGGAATCGAAAAACGCGGTAAACTGAAGGGAACTTTAAAAAATATTTGTGATAGTAATTCTGCAGAATTTCATGTTTGTTTCTAATTACTAAGAAGTAAGTTAAAACAACCATGAAATATACTATTAAGTCACGTAATGATTTCTTGAATTATTTATTTTTTCATGCGAACACTACATAATGACTAACGGTTATAAATTTTATGTTTAAATAAACGCAGTTGCGGCGGTGATCACTTACCATCAGGTAACCAGCTAGATTTTTTTGCCTCCTTTTTAACCGACTTCAAAAAAGAAGGAGTTTTCACAATTCGACCGTATATATTTTTATTTATTTTATGTGTATTCACGTTTCGTCGTTTACGAACCGATTTGATGATTGTTTTTTGTTGGAAAGGAGATATCCTAAGGGTGGTACCATGAGAAGGAAAACCCGGATCTGATGATGGCATCCCAGAGAAATCGAGGGCCAACATTAGGTATTAACAATGTTTTTAATATTCTGATTAAAATAGATTTTTTTTTGTGAAATATTATCAATAAAAAAAGTATTAGTTTTCCACTTATTTTCTTATTTCTTTTTAATAATAAAATTATATCTTACATTCCGTCTTCAAGATATTGATATTTCTTAGGGCTCAGATATTTATTCGCATACCTAAAGAAGTTTATCAGGGATCTGAGAAAATATATTTCTTAGAATAGATGGACTGAGGCAACGTCATGTTTTTCATTACAGTCAAAGTTGTTATAATGAAATATTTAATTATCTTTTGTTATTTAAGAATTAAGAACAGGGTATGATTCTTTAGGGCTACTTATTTGTTGGTTCCATTTTTAAACTGATTTCATAACCGTAAATGTATCATAAGCTATATATATATATATTTTAATTTGGATAAAATTCGTATAATCCTCAATAATATTATAAACGCGAAAGTTTGTATTTATGAAGGATGTTTGTTACTCTTTCACGCAAATACTGCTGAATGGATGCTAATGAAACTATACAATAATGTAGCTTGTGGATCAGGATAAGACATATATAATTTATATACATATTTTTATGTATATATGTCTTTCGGTCTGAATGTTACGCCTTCAGCCTATTCTAGGCAGACGTAGTCGCGGGCAGCAGCTAGTAGTTTTATAAATCCAGAATTGTGACATGTTACAATAATTGTATGTAATACAGAAACAGATTGCCACCAAATAATAACTAATGTAAAGAAAATATTTGTTCTTTCGTATTTATCTTTTCAACATTAATTTTTTATAAATCATATGCAATATAGAGAACAATAAATTACACGTACAATTTTCATACAACAATTTTAATTCTCATGATGTAAATATATAATTTAATGCACAAAATAGACAAAAACATAAATATTTACTACTGGAGGTGACAAGAAGGCTGCATAATTTTCCGAAAATTTTACTGAACATCTATTTAGTAAAAGTTCGCCGTTACCTGAAGTTACTGGTAACAGTTAAGGTACACAGAAATGACTTCGACCATAACTCCAAAAATAGTTTAGACCACGTACTGAAAATATGAAAAATCTATTTCACATTTCTTATTTGTAGTGATGTTTATTGGGAGGCTAGGTGTTTGTGTCCACGAATCTGTTTGTTATGATATCTATGACGCATATAGAAATTCGTGTGGGCTGAATAGAGGCGCTTTCTGTTAGGATTAAAGCATTATAGATGACATTGCAACGATAGACAGATGGTTTATGGAAACTTGACTTTTGTATAAGTCACCTTTCATGTTTTTTTTTTTATTTTATGACAAATATAAAAACGAATTTATTTATTTATAGAAAACATATAAATAGTACATTCCATTCTTCCTACTTAGTGTTATGTAAGTTTTGAGGTATTCTACTACTCGCATCGTAAGAGATTTATTGTGTACTTTATAGACATACATCGTATGGTAGATGAATATCGAAAACAATGTTATTACACTGTTCAAACAGAATCGGTTTAAAAGTTGTTGATGAATAAATCGCTTACAGCCTACGTCGCATACTGGGCTATTCGGGATATACTAAATAGTTATTGCGTCACCGATGAGGCGCCTTCACGATCTCACAGAAGACTGACGTTAAATAGAAGTTTTTATTATTTTATATTTTCTGTCTTCATCCTGTCAAAAGTCAGCAGAACTTGTATTGCCGATATCCATGTTCGATAGTAATCCCTTAAGTATGACACTACCCTTCTGTGAGCTTCTGTCTTCTGTGAGCTCGTGGTCCACCCGGGGAAGGTCCTGCCCATTTGCGTATTAGTGAATACTGTTGCGTGGTCCTACCAAATTCTATTGACGTAAGAATCATCAAGATCGGATCGGGATCCCTAGAACGACAAAGGGTTCAATCTGTGTACTAGAAAGTAAAATGTGTAATACACTAGCTGGCCTGCGCAACTACTTCTGCACTAGATCTAAACGTTTTAACTTTTAACATAGCGCCATCTATTAAATACTTACTCAATCCAGCCGATAAATTTACTTTTCACCGCCATATGTTAGAATCTTATAGAACTCGCAAGTTTGGTATAACTCTTTGTCATTTAATAAACAAATACTTCGCCATAAAATAATATTGCGATTATAAATTGTGATGTAAGCTATCCTATTTTTCAAGTTGGATCAAACTGCAAACGGTTAGCAATTTTTATTAAAATCGGTTAAGTAGTTTAGGAGTGTATCGCGGACAAACAACGTGACACGTAATTTATATATATTAAGATAATACCGTATATAACCCATGCACCTAAAATAAAAAAAAGTTGTAATTCTAATTGCGTTCTTTACGCTCCGTAGTCAAGGAAAAACCACATAGGACGCGTTATTAAAAAATTATAACGGTCACAATTTAATTCAAGTTGATTCATAATTAAAAAAGTCTACTTTGTTCGCTTCTCCTCTTTGTTATTTTTAAAAATAAGTTTCTTTCTGAACTTAAGTAAAAAGTAATAGAATGAAATATAAATTCTCATTTATTCAACATGCAGAAGCTTATAGCGGACATTTTTTTCGTCAAGCTTTCGGAGATTTTTTGTTATTACTAACGAATGTTCTTATAGCGATATTCGCATGAGCAAAATTAATATAAACATAATTTCACTTTGGATTTTCACGATGAAGATTAATATAAATCTGAAAAGGACAAAATTTACATGACGAAAGAATGTTTGCGATTTCGATATTACAACGTACTTTGTTGCTCTAATATGTAAAGTTGTCTATAATGTTTTGAAATTAACAGATTTTTGTTCTGAAAATTAACTAATTGATATTTTGTTTTTACCAGGTTTTATTAATTAACAGGTTGTGTGTTACGTATGTATATCTTTTCTAGCTTTACACCACAGTGGCATTTATAATTTGGTGCTTCCTTAGGGCAGTAAAAATGTTACGGGTTCCTTTTTCTACGTCGTATTTTAATAACGTATAATCTACATCAATATAAAATATTGTATACTGAGAGCAAGTGAAAGCACTGTAATGGTGTTGTATTATTGAAGAAATTTAGTGTATAGTGAATAGTGACGAAATAATATAGCACTTTTTATTTTACCACAAATCCCTTGGTTCAAATTTCTTTGTGATAAACACTCGTATTATATAAGGCTTGCTTAACTTTCATAGACATCTATGAAAATGGCAAATTACTGCATACACAGCGCAACCCACTATATTAAATGGAGGCAACGTATCTGCAACCCCACCGGTTTTGCAAATGTCCCTGGGTGGCGGTTAACACGTAACATCAGGTGAACCACCAGCTCGTTTGCCACCTTCTCACATAAAAAAAGCAAAAAATACACCCTCGTTCCGGGGCGATTTTCATCACTGTCATGCAACGATTTTCATATCTGCATGCTGGATCTTGACGGCCTCATATGGTCCGAAAGATACTTCATTAGAGGCAATGTTTGCAGGTTCACATGTGTGCCTCTGCTTGGCTCACATGCAGACTTTATCAAATTTGTGGAAACCGCCTTACTCTGTTTCTGATGATTGTGAACTGCAAGTGAACAGTAATCTTAAAAATATAAAAAAATATGCCACAAGCGCCGTAGAATATTGCATAGAACATTAACACAGGGCTTGTGATGCATGCTAGAGTGCGTTACAGAAATTGTATTAAAAATATGAAAAAATATATGCTGTATATAATGTCGACCGCTTAGCTTAGTAGCTAGAGTGTCAGGCGTAATACAGAAGGCGAAGGTTCGAGCCCTGACAGCGGCAAAATGATTTTAACAATTTTTCCTACACATTTTCATCTGAAGTGCAGATACTAGGACTACAAATTTATAACTGAAATTCTTATTAGGATTACTTTTTTTTTGTTGTGTTGACAACCTGTAAATGAAGTTAGGCCCCGGTACCGGCGAAAGTGCAATATCTCCATTTTATAACGGTTTTCTATAAGAACGTAGTAGCCTCCGGATGTGCCTGCCCATTCGTGCAACAGCAAATTTGTTGCGTGGCTCTACCACTGTGAAAACTACATTGAATAAAATCTATTACATCATCGTTATTATTTTATCTTGTGCCGTTACTAATATAATGACAAACGGAATTTTTGAGCCTAAAAGTAGATGTTGTTTATACTCTACATTTTAATAACATAAACTTTGTATCGCGACATATTCGAAAAGAAATTATGTAGAGTTTGTATGTCTTATGAGATATTTTCATGTCAATGAGCTTTTGTAGAATCCACATGTCTTTAGCTAATTTGAATGAAATCTAAATAAACGTTGGTTCAGAGCAAATTTTCTAAACATCGACCAAGTAGTTTTACTGCTAATATTAAGCTCTTCTTGGTATTATCACATAATATTGTGACTTACGTATTCATCTCATATAAAAGACAATATCCTCAAAACTGCCATGGAATTAGTCGGGCTGGAAAAATAAAAGTATAAATTGTGTTGTCTTTTATTGGAGACAAGAAATATCTCTGCAAATACTTCCTTCATCCAACTAAATCCCTGTAAGCTCGTTGGTTTGTTCTGATAGTAATAAATGACGGTATTGATTTCTATATGGAATGAAGATTGTATGTTTTAAGATTGACTTCTTATTTCTTCACTTTTAATTTAATATGTGTATAGAAATCCGGTGTGCGCAATCGGGTATGCCAATTAGCTATATTAGAAGTTAAAGAGCCTTATTAATCGGTTTTTAACTGAATTTTCCAAATTAAGAAATCTAATACTACTTGACTGCTAATTGAAGCCTCTGCCGACGCCAATTATCGGGGCTAAAACATTTTATCAAGAATAAAATGCTCACGAAACGTATGCTCAGATTTATAAAATTAATAATTACTCTGCAACCTTATTAGGGTTCCGGATAATTGTAATACTGAAGTGATAAGATGTCACATGATAGAAGTAACTTCTATTACGTTTGTTCACCAAATAGTCTTGTTTTACCGGATGGGTTTTGTGTAAACGTCAACTACTACCTGATAGTAACAGTAGTAATTCGCTAGATTTATATACATAATTTCCATTTTTGATAATTATACATGATGTCGATATCTTTTATTTCGTTATGAAATGATGCAGAACAAAAACCGCATACAAGTATCATGATTTCTAAATTATTATTTTGTTGATTTTATTTATATTAAATTGAGTTAGCGTTGTCTTAGATATAAGAGTCTCAAATAATAACATATCTGAGAAACTAACTTTACGAATCTGGGTAAATATGCCTCATATGGTCTCAAAGTAGGACCGACCCTGTCCAAGAAGTAATCTAAAAGAATAACTGAAGCAAACGTCCGTACCAATTGTTTCCCCTCCGTCGCCCGCGCCTTTAGATAATTTGATCTGGGATCAGGATGTTCCGTTTGGAGTCGCTTTGAGCAATTCGAGCACACTCTGCGAGCTGCTAGTAATTGTCGAGTGTGCAAACTATCGTCCATTAGGAGTGTTTAAATAGGTTGTTTGCTTTTCATTGATTGCCTAGAAGGCGCAGTGGTCATATTGCGAGTTGCCAGTAATAAAAATCTGTTAGATTTAAAACACGCTGTTCAAAACGCGGAGCAATGTGATATTTTTTCCGTTTATTAACGTCCAAACGTAAAATTTATGAAATTGGTGAAACGAGGTTGGTTCTTTTGTAGGGATCGGAACTGTGTCTATACGATCTGCTTGGGAAATGCTTGTTTATGGGTTTCTTTTTGTAATTATTGAAACTCACTTCTGATCGAAAGGCAGGCCCATCCGGGTATGTACCACGGCCTCATAGGATACGGATGTAAGTAGAGGTATTATACTCTTGCTACTCTGGAGAGTGAGGTAACCGGGGCCAACTGTTTTAACGATTGTGAACTGATCTATAACCCCAGTTTTTTTAAACACTGCCTTTACGTAAGGGTAACATTATTATTATTTGTGGTTCACAATAGTTGTCTCGAGTGGGAATCGAACCCACGACCGACAGCACCAAAGGCAATACCTTGGCAACTGCGCCAGGGAGTCAGCAGTTAACTAGTAGATCTTTACCCTGTATTTTTCACAGGTCTCAATATATACCCACAACATTTAGAGTGAAGATTGTGCTTCAGAAATATAAGGAGCAAATGTCCGTGTAATTTTTTCTATATCGCTTTCCTTTTTGATTTATTTCTGACAGCAAGAATCGTATTTGAGTCGCTCCGATGACTTATTGTGAGACATTTGGCACGCAATTTTCCTCGTTAAGAATGTAAGTCAGTTGGTTATGATTGAATCTATTTTATTAAACTTTATATCCCAAAAATGTGATTTTCCATTGATTTGGCGTTGATGGTTCAAATTCTAGACACATCAATGAGATTTTCTTATGTGTAAAACTAGTATTCTTTTTTTTTAAACATTACCATTGATTTAGCATTATCCTGTGTTGCAAGGATGTTTTATAAACATAAATTTCACGTGGACAAATAACCAGATGCGAAAAAATTATCAGTAGGTCACACAAATAGTTGTCCTGTGTGTGGGAATCGAACCCACCACCCCGACGCCGAAGCCAATACCTTGGTAACAGTGCTACGAAGTTCTCAACTAGAGCACATTGTACTGTTTCAGTTCTTTCTTTTTAACGTCATATTCATTGAAATCTATTTTAAATGTTTAAGGCAAAGTAAGAACATAAGGCTTTTCTTAATACATGAACTGTACATTGATTCTAGCAACTTTTCAACCAATTTTAATAGTAAATTGGCTTGATGAAATGTGAGGAGCATTATCTCTCAGTGGCCATTATTAGGGCTCCGCCGCCCTTTAGCGTGAGAGCTTGTATTTATTCTATGATATTTTTATTGCAGTCTTCATCCTGAGATTCACTGTTCCCTAAGGCCCGGCGTTGTCTGGCTAAATTAAAACATAAAAGAAAGCCCTCCATTTTCTAATCCCAGACTGGATATTTAGAGATAGATGACTTTCACCGAGTTCAATGTCATAAGTGGTGAGCTTGGCTTGTACCGGTAATCAGAAATTTTGGTGAACAGTTGAAGTATAATAAAAGTGAAATAAATTCCAACAAAAAAAAAATCGAAATTACTAATGATTCATGGCAGTCTGTGGACGGCTTATGTTCAGCAATGTCGTTTTCATCAATATTCATCAATCCCCAAAAATTTTAACTTAATTTAAACTTAACCCCTTGTGTTTAAATTATTATGCAAATTTAACCTGAAACGGTGTATCGTAAAACGCACTTAGGTAAATGGCAAATAAAATATTCATTTAGTAATATCTTGCGACGACAACGTAAGAGAATTCCCAACCCGTCACTGTACATTACGTGTTGAAGACTGAAAATTTTCACGTGAATTCCGTTAGTAAAATTGCGCCATACAGTAAAATGCTGTACAACATAAGAGTTTTACAGCATTTTACTGTATTGGGCAGTTTTACGTTTATTTATTTACTTTAAGTTTATTTATTATGATAATTGTTGATATCGGGCAAGAAGAAATGTTAATTAGTGATTAACGTATTCACAAACGTAATATATGAACTTATTGATAATATTCTATAAAGTGTGGATTCAAGAAAAGTCCGGAATTAATTTGACTTTTAGTTCAATGTATTAATCTCATATTTTGAAATGCAGTCCAATTGTGCTGTTAAACTTTTCGTTGCAAATTCATATATTTATATTTATTTACTATTGGGTTTATTACAACGGTTAAGTATCTAAAAGATATACGTCGGAATTTATTACAACGTATATATCTCTGTTAAGTCTTATTTCACCGGCTCTCAAGCCAGTCATTTACTTAAGCTGTCGTAAAACTGGAATAAAACCTGGACTTAAGATTTAAATTACTTAGGAGGCAGAAATAATTCCGTAGTAGTGCCGAATGTCAAGATTTAAGATGGAACTAGTTGACCCGTTCGAAATTTACCATAGCACAGTAGCATAGGGTACCATAATACAACATAGAGCACAGTACCATACATTAACACATCAATCTTTTAATGGTCATATAATAATTTGTAACAAACGCAAGTGATTACCGCCGCCCATGAACACTTGCAGCACCCGAAGTCTTACAAATGCATTGCCGGTCTTTTAGGAAAGAGTATGTATGCCCTTATTCTTAGTTTATTTCATAAGTATTACGTCACAGAACTTGATTACTATTCGAAATACCGCGTCCAACATATACCGTCCCACTGGACGTCTAGTACGTCTAGGGATGTTACTCTCTTCACTACTGTGTTAATTTCAATATTATATTGGTTGTAACAGTGATTTAACTATCCAAATCAATATTAACCGCAATAAGCTCACATAGTAAATAAGCAACGATACACGCCACCGAGCTGTCGCCAACATATGAAATTAAATGTCTAGTACAATATTAAGTCTATATTAATATTAAAGTAATTTGGAATAATTCGTTTCCTTTAAAGCTCGGGACGGTTAGTCCCTTTAATCGCTACGGGTACTACATATATTTCAGATCTGGAGTTTTTGTATGTAAGTCGCATTTTATTCACTTTCTTATGATATTAAATATCAAAAATAATAACTTAATTTGAAAAAGAACTGTCTGTTGTCTAATTACATTGTTTGCTAGGTGTTGTTATATGTTTCTAGACCAATTCTGGCTAATTATTATAATATATTGTAAACGCGTATTAAATGTTTCCGAATTGTGATTGCCGATAAAGACAATAATTCAAAATCATGTAGTAATTGACAGATTTATTATGAATGTAGCAAAAAAGATAGTTGAATTACTGTCAACGTTTGCTGTTCGCGTAGCTTCGTAGCGCGTAGCCACACGGCATAGCAACTTCCTACGGACGTGCTGTGAATCCACAATGCGGCGTAGTGGATATTTTCGTGTTATAGACGAAAACTTTGTGTCATGATTTAATTTATTTTCATTGTTATTTCTGTTAATTAAGTAGAATGTATATCATTTAATGATAGATGCTTGCACATCCCTTCGTATGAATGTTGTATTTTTTATACTTTTACACTTGATAAAATATATTAAATGTGAAGATTCATGAAAATATTATATGAACACAGTTTCATCGTAGAAACTTTTATTTTATAACATATCACATTTATGCAAATGTGACGAAAAGAATTCCCATTCGAAGACCTTATTATCACTATCTAAGCTTAAACTCATAAAGCATATTTCACATGTCATTGGCGAATTCATAAAAACGCCATAAAGGAAAGAAGAAGAAGGTCTTCACCTTATTATCTATCCTGAAATGTTTTTCTCTATTGTTTATTATTATAATCATTCACTTATGTTTGTCTTATACAAAAATTAATATAAGATTAAATAACGTAACACGAATTCCTTTATGAAAAACACTTTAGTGTAAATTTTAATATGTGAAAAGTAAGTAATACTTATTTATTTTTACAAAGGTGCTTAATTGCTCCCCGTTATCATAGCGGTGATGCAGCTGTAGCTGATAAATGCAGAAGCTCAGTAATTATTAGAAGCTCAGTATATTTATATATTGTACTTAGATGGCAAATAAATGGTTATGTTTAGACCAGTTTATCCTAGAGTTAGAACTAGTTTAGCCTAGGCAAAAGTATATAGGCAAAAGTATATATAAGCGTGTCGTTACCATCGCGACAATAAATGAACACACGTCTAACGCTACGAGCCAATAATCATAAAAAAATATTAACGTAAAACAAAATCCATAATTAAAAAATTATATTTTTCAAACAAACTAATTAAGTTAAAAAGAAACAAAATTTCTAACATCCTATACAACTCGCGCCACAGCATCGTATTACAAGCCTCTCCTTCTAACAGTATGTTTTGTCTCTTTTAAATTCATTCAACCCATTCATATGCTTTGTGACCTTTACAAATGAACTTTACGTTACGCTTTTATAGGTAAGGGTATTCTAAAATTCTTTGTTTTGGAAAATTTAATAACTCTGTAAATATTGATGTTTAAAGAATTTAAACGTTTAATACAACTTTAAAAAGTTATCCCCTATATGTGTGTTCATTTATTGTCGCGATGGTAACGAGACGCTGTATATAGGGTGTTACAGAAAGATGCTGTAACATTTAAAGGCGTGTATATATATCAGAGTTTGAATCAAATGGCATAATTTTAAAATACGAATCTAAGCATTTTTTGACGATAAAAATTAAAAAATTAATTAACTGTAACAACCCTGATTGTAGAAGTCACTGACCGCGCATCGGTGTTATCATTCCAAACTCACACACGCATACATCTGATCGCCTGACTTATTCCCCTCTCCCTTCACTCCCCGTTACGTCATTACCCCACCTCGGTAACCTTGACCCCACCCGTCGCCAAACTGCCACGACGACCGCATCGCGCTGCAGTTCGCGGCGATGCTTAATAATAAAATCTGATTGACTTTTCTTTTGATTCCTGAATAAGTATTCACCATCGGGAAATAAAAGAAAGACACTGTTTTTACTACTTTTATTATTCTAAGTACATGTCCGCGTCGGACATAAAAACAATTTTTACATGGCATTATTAATAGTATACTATAGTCGGTCAAACATGTCCACGATTTTAACAATTACTTACAACTAATTACTATTGAAATTTTGGAATAAACATTAAAGGCTTTACAATGACATTTTGAAAGGTAACAAATCATACAACGCCGATGAGTTTATTCAACACGACATCTATGATACATAATCGGATAACACTAACAAGAACATTTTTTAATTAAGATCAGTGTAAGGTATAAAATGATGTTTATTAAATACCTAGACTTTCTAATGAGATCAGCGTTTACTGAGTCAACCGCACACCCTTGCTTATCGGTTTCAGTTAGATAGGGGGCCACTATTATTTCACTGTAATAGCATGTCAGAACATAGACATTGTCACAACTTAAAACACACCGAAGTCCGAATAAAAATTCCCATAAAACCGGAGCGCTTCTTCATTTGCAAAGAAACGACGCGTACACGGTCAGGCGCTTCGGGCAATCGCTCATTCCAGCTCCTTTTTTTTAACTCAATGATCATCAGATCTTAATTTATTTCAGCATTCTTGCTTGCTGTTCACTTGTTTCGGCTTGTGGCAAATGCTTGTGGTGCAGTAGGTGTGCCTCAAATAGTACGCGCATACGTCCGAACTCCAGAACATCTTTGCAGAAATAATTCGTAGGTAGAAGCGATAGTTGCGTCAAAAGTTGGTGTACTCGTAGTAAAGTTCAAAATAAATCGATGGTAGTTCTATCCGCAGCACTGAATAATATCATGTAGTAATTACTGAGCATATGTCTGTGACAACTTTTATCAATAATAAATCGATAATTAAAAAATAAAAATCATTAAATAGACTTCATGCCTAAATGGCTGGAGAGTAACTGATTCGAAAATTTAAATAACACAAAGAAAGCGACTTATTTACCTACCAAAGCGGCTTATGTAGTTAAACACATAAGCAACGTTTGTGCAGGACTATTTTGCCGCGCCGACAATAAGGTTACCATGTCTACTGATTAAAATATTAGGACGGGGGTTTAATAGGCAATAAAGTAATAAACTTTTTTTTTTTCGGTTTCTTTTAATAGTATTTTACCATTGACTACTACAAGAACTAATCAAATAACACTTTAAGAAACTAATTGACCTTCTTTAAAATATCACAAAATTCAAACATAACCGTTGTGACTATTTAATCGCCTTACCTAATTTAGAAACTTTTGGACTCATTTGCAAGTATTTTATAAGTTATTTTTTATTTGTATTATTTTAACCATTCCATTTCACTACTTCAATCAAGGCGACACACAACGCTGGAAAATAAAAAACCTTAATTTGATTATTTACAAATCCATGAGACAGTATAAAAATTTCTAATAAAAATACTAAAGTAATACTAGCTTGCAATTTAAGTATCAATTTTTCTAATTTTCTAACTCAAAGACACTCAAAGTAAAGACTAAGGAATATCGGGATATTCCGCGAGAATCGGTACATCTGGTAACTGTACTTGAAACGAGCGCGGTAAGTACAAAGGTGGTCTTTGTTAACTGTTACACGCGCCGACAATCCACCTAACTTAGATTGATGAAAGTGACATAAAGGTCATTCAAAACACGTGTAATTGGTTCGAAGTATCACAACTGATAGTTTTGGATCTATGAAATTCTATTTTTTATACTTTTATTTCTGAAGAATTTGTATACACTTATTGTGAATTAATACATGGAATTTTATACTGAAACTAATAAATAAATTTTCAAAATATTCATTTTAAATAAGACCTGTAACATTTAGTTCACTTCTTGATTTATATTGGTTTGTAATTTTATTTTTCTTGTTTTTTTTAAAAAATTGCCCTTAATTTAGGATAAAATTATCCTGTGTTGATATCCGTATCCCTATAGCCGTGATAGATCAGTATCCGGGCGCTCGCCTTTAATTCAATATACTCGAGCAACCTGAGTTCAATCCCCGGTGCCGGCACCAATGAGGTTTTTAACTTTAAGTGCTGACTTATCACGTGCTCCGCGGTGAAGGAAAACATCGTGAGGAAACCTGCATGTTTTCGAAATAATAACAAAAAAATATTTCGAAGATATGTGAAGTCCGCCAATCCGCAGTGGGGCCCTGATACCCTCTGTATAGAGGAGGCCTTTGCCCAGCAGTGGGATATAGGCTGTTACTTTACTTTTTATCCTATGTTGTAAGGACATTTTACAAACATAAATTTCACGCAGACAAACACCCAGATGCGAAAGAACTATCTGTGGGCCACATAAATAGTTGTCCCGTGTGGGAATCGACCCCAAGACGCCTGACGCCGAAGCCTTGTCAACTGCGCCACGTAGTCATTGAATTGTGAAACGAGTATTTTAAATCACATTTTCATTTTTGCTCACAAAAATAACAGCTACGATTTGTTTATAAAACCTACCAGTCGTCTGATCGAATGTCGTGGTTGTAACATGTAACCGTTACTTAACTATTCATAAGATTTTTTGTATTAGAGGCTTCCTGCTCTAAAATAGTAGAATAAAGTATTGATTTGGTAAGACAATAATTATAAAAATAAATGAGAAAAGACATTTATTTTGTTTTAAAATTTTAGTCTACCTAATAATACAAAAAATTTAAAAATATGAAAATAATATTAAATATACGGCTTCCTTCCATGAATTTATGCTAGCCAATGATCTTCAAAAAAGAAAGCCTATTTATGTAAGTACTAGAAATTTAAATTGTTTATAGTGCTAATCTTTGCACTTAAGATTGAACATTAAAATATGTAGAAAAAATATGTAAATTATGTAAAGAAACATTAAAATATGTAAATATGTAAAAAAAAAGCAATGGCGACATAAGCAGCCGAATGCCGCTTAGGTAGTCCAATACATAAAATATGCCGTCGCTTCGTATGTGTTATTTAAACTTTTAATGAAATCAGTTACTTTTTAGACATTACGGTGTGAAGACAAGTTCGTGATTTTTATTTTTTATTCTCGATTAGTTATTGATGACAGAAATGCATATGCTAAGAAATTGCTTAATGATATTCGGTGTTGCGGAGAGAATTGCCGTCGATTTACCTTGAAACTACATTATTGGTTTTTTCGATGACAGGCAGTCTTTGACGCCATAAGTATTAAGAAGAAACGCCAAAAGACAGCAAGCAAGAATGCTGAAATAAATTTAGAACAGCTGCCAGTTGTGTTAAAAAGGAGTTGGTAGGATCGGCCCGCGTCTGCGTCCGCGCCCTATACCCGTCGTCCCCTAAACCCTTGACCTTGGTGTGTTTTAAGTTAGTGACAATGACTATCCCAAGTGCTGAAGTGCTATAACAGTGAAAGAATATTATCGCGTAATGGAACCGACCGACAAGCACGAGTTTTCTTAGTAAACGCTGATCTCATTGGAATGTCTAGGTATAGGTTATTTATTTAAAATAAAGATTTTATTGTTTTAACTTTATAATTACATTGAACTATTACATATTTTTGTCATTATTATGTATTATGTATCCGCTATAACATGATAATGTATCTCACTGATGTTGTGTTGAATAAATTTATCGGCGTTGTAAGATTTGTGAGTTGTAACCTTCTAAAATGTTTAACTAATGTTAACTAACCTTTAATTAATGTTTAATTAAATGTACAAACATTTTAGAATGTTAGCAATTTAATGTTTAATTCAAAATCTCAATACTAAAAAATTATAAGTTACAGTGGACATTGTGAATATGTTTGACCAACTATAGGATTCTATTATTAATTCCATGTAAAAAATGTTTTTATGTAGGTATGACGCGGATATTTGCTTTGAAAAATAAACATAGTAAAAATAGTGTGTCTGTGTTTTATTTCCTTATAATGAATACCTGTCTTTAATCAAAAGAAAAGTCAATAACATATTAAGTAGGGCTCATGGACTACCAGTATAGCTATTTCGCGTCTATCTGTTGTGACAAAATCCGATAAATTCAAATAAATTTTGATGATAAGCACGTTGTTTCATAGCATCGCCAGGACCTGCAGCGCGATGCGGTCGTTGTCAAAGTTTGGTTGGCGAGGGGCGGGCGGAGGGGACCGATAAACTTGAGGAGCGGGAAGTGGGGTAATGACGTAACGAGGAGTGGAGGGAGAGGGGAATAAGTCGGGCGATCAGATGTATGCGTGTGTGAGTTTGGAGTGATAACACCGATGCGCGGTCAGTGACTTCTACAATCAGGGTTGTTATAGTTAATTAATTTTTTAATTTTTATCGTCAAAAAATGCTTAGATTCGTATTTTAAAATTATGCCATTTGATTCAAAGTCTGATATATATACACGCCTTTAAATGTTACAACATCTTTCTGTAACACCCTGTATATATATATTCTATACCCTCTATATATATATATATATATATATATATATATATATATATATCTTCTGTGACGTTGTGGTAAGTACCACAACGTCACAGAAGACGTAATGGGTAAGTCCCATACGAACAAACAGCAACAACGACAACTTAGTACGATTGAACTGCCTGCTCGCTTACCAACTTTTGACATCTCTCTTCTCTCTCTTTTCTTCTTAGTCGTTCCCACACTGCTGAGGATCGTACTCTTATTTAATTGGTCTAAGAGCTGTCTCCATCAATTTAGCTCCGTCGCCTGGTGGAGTGCGGCGTTTATGGGGATTTCCGGTTATTTTGAAATTTAATCGGCCCACCGTTTAGGAGTACGGCCTCTAGGTCTCTTACCCTCTATCTTTTCCGTGCTCAAGGTTATCTGCTCCTCTGCGTGCAATATGGCCAAAGTATCGCACAATGCGTTGTAAGCAGATTGTATGTAGACTCTGAGCCTTTTCTATTCTAAATGCTGTAAGATGGAGATGTTTGTGCGACTGGCCGCCCATGGTATTCTTAACATACGGCGCCAACACCACATTTCAATGGGGTTCATTCTTTGTATGTCTGCGGCCTTGAAAGTCCATGTCTCTGCGCCATATAGAGCGACGGTAAAGATAAGGGTGCGAACCATAACTTTTGACATAAGAAAGTAAATTCTTATAAAATGTCGCTACGCACATTTCTCGCAATTTTCAAAATAATGTAATGAAACGACTTTATTTAAATCTTGGATTTCATCATTAAGTATGTCTCAATAAACTTATTAAAATAAGGAGGCTTGTAATATCAGATGTTATAAATTTAATTCGACATGATTAAATATCAGTGTAATACTCTCGAAGTAAATACGTATCTTCTTTATACTCCTCCCAAACGGCTAAACCGATTATAATGAAATTTTTTGTGTGTCTTCAGGTCGG
This sequence comes from Iphiclides podalirius, assembly GCA_933534255.1. NCBI lineage: Eukaryota > Metazoa > Arthropoda > Insecta > Lepidoptera > Papilionidae > Iphiclides > Iphiclides podalirius. The sequence continues at coordinate 4,740,276 of OW152838.1, read as the reverse complement.
TTCGAGAATGGTTTAGACTCACAATTCGGTCCACTACATTTAGATTTATTTCGTGGGTACAGACCCAACGTCTGTCGGGTCCGCTAGTTTTCTGTAAATTTATAACTAGTAAAATATAGTAATAGAAACAAGAGATGCAGCATTATCGTTAATTTAGAAATATTGTTTTTATCAGAAAGTAAAGTAAGAGCCGTGATAGCTCTGTGTCCAGGCGCTCGCCTTTAATTCAATATACTCGAGCAACCTGAGTTCGATCCCCGGTGCCGGCACCAATGAAGTTTTTAACTTTAAGTGCTGACATATCACGTTCTACGCGGTGAAGGAAAAAATCGTGAGGAAACCTGCATATTTTCGAAATAATAACAAAAAAAAATATATATTTCGAAAATATATGAAGTCCGCCAATCCGCAGTGGGGCCGCATGGTGCCTTGATACCCTCTGTATAGAGGAGGCCTTTGCCCAGCAGTGGGACATGTATATGCTGTTACTTTACTTTAGAAAGTAAATGTGGTTCATGTTTTCTTAATTTTATTACTGTTTTTTTTTTTTTAATTTTTAATGTTTTTCATGTGAAATAAATAATAAAGATGACAGAAACATAATAATAATTAGTTTTTTGAACTACCCATATTAAACTTATCTGTGTCATGGGTTCGAATCAACACTTAAAAATATAAAAAGTACATTCTGTTTTGCATCTCTATAGGTTTCTTACGTCCAAAATCATTTATTTTGACTGACAGATAATATTTTTTCAGTAATTTATTTCGTTTAACTCATTCCTGAAGCATATTGATGTAGATGTGTACTATAATTGTAGTATCATCATCATCATCATCATCATCATTTCAGCCTGTTTAAGTCCACTGCTGAACATAGGCCTCTCCCATAGACTGCCACGAAGTACGATCATGAGCCACCTGCATCCATCGACTTCCCGTACATTTGCAGTGTGGGACGACCCCCACTAGATGGAGTGACGACCTGAGCAAATTGTAGTATACATGTATTTAATACCGTACATAGAATATTAATTTTTGTGCAAATACGAACAATTAGTCCTATCTCGTCCAAAGTCCGTTCAAGGAAGTCTCTGCCGTACTAGGATATTTATATTCTGGCAATCCAGATACGTGGGCTTTACTCTCCGAAAGATAGGTAGTTTAAGTTTAAGAAAACAAGCATGTGATTGCTATTTTACGAGCCATATAATCATATCGGGCTAATGGTCGAATTAAAAACTTTTTGGTCGCGCCAGCATTTTGCCTGATAACCTTGTGACTAATTAGGAATTAGCTCATACTAATAGTCATTAGGGCTTGGATCCCAAAGTTCGTTAACGACTTTACGCGACATAACTAGTTTAAGTCGGCGTTACTGACATTCTAGAAGCTTGGCGGCTTTTAGAAATAACAAAATTTTGTCAAATGTGCAAAGGCAGTCCGACAGTCTTCTTACTAGAAAGTTTCTTCTTACTAAAAAGTAATAAAATATTGCATACAAAAAGTTTCATTCCCTTTTATTCCAACAATAGTATCACCCAATTCATTTTCATCAATTCGAAGAAATATATGAAAGGTAAGCATGGATAATCAATTTTTAATGAACAATGATGTTTTCAATTTTATTTTCCTCCCGTTCGTTAAAAATGCATGACTATTTCCGCAATAGGTCCGCGTTCAGTTGAATTCCATTTAATTAAAATCCCACAGAAAATATGGTCTCCTCGGTTACGCCTCGCTTAACAATATCGAAGTCGCCTCCGAGAAATTTCTCAGGGCCACTCTGTTGGCGCTTTAAAGAGATTGGTTTTGAATTTAATGCGCTCTTTGTGGTAGTTTCAAAGATACTTAAGCTTAATGGTCACTTAAAAGGTAAACGCACTGAAAGGGTTGCAATGCCACAACCAAATAGCAGTTATCGGCAATGGTATCAATGGATTACTTAGTATGGCTTTTGCGTTCAAAAACTGATGTTTAATGTATAGATATGGTAAATATTCCACCATGTTAATAACTTCCGTTTCTATTTTCTCAAAAAAGATATCATTCCACCTAAATAAGAACATTACTCGATGACGTAAGAAAGGCAACAAGTCAGGACTCTTTCAAGACTGGTTCGGGAACACTTGTTGAAGACATCCATTATTTAAGGTATAAGTTATTAAAGTACAAGCATATTGACATTCATTTATACAATTGTTCTTGACTTATTTTAAATGTTATTTATTATACATTCCTTATATTTACATGTTCCCATATATATCTTATATTTATTCTTCTTGTACAATATTTTGTCATTTGAAATTTAAATATTTAGTGCTAATCGCATTTCAAGAAAAAGGACAGAATTTTTTTCCACAAATTTTAATGTTTTGTAGTGCAGAGATAAGCAATATAATTTTTTTTGTTTCAAATAACAACAACAGCATCTCTCATTCGTTGTAGAACAATTCTCGAGATTGTTTGTAGTCTGTAAAATTTATAACAATTTAAAAAAAGGTGCGCCAATCATTTCTTGACATGTGAAGAAAACAATGTAAGTAGATAAAAGATGTTGCGATTCTCGCCGGTGTGGCAATCTACCGTTTGTTGTTAAAGTGTGGGCACGAATCACACACACCGGCAAAAACTTTTAGTCCTTTTTCCTACAAATTTTAATGTTATATATGCAAAATTATAATAATAGTCTAGGTATGGCGAGAGTTCAATAGAAATGGCTAGAGGAAACCTTTGCTAACAGGCATTCATAAAATTATGCAACAAAGTATTCAGAAAATAAAGCCTTTCAGATTATTATTTTCGGTAATGAATTTATTCTTCTCGGCTTATACCGGTACAATGTATCTTACTCACAGGCCGAAGCTAAGTGACCAGACATTGGTATATTGTTAGTAACTTTATTTGAAAACGATTCCCCTTCTGAATTTGCGTGTAAAAAATTCCTTACAATTCTATATTTATTTAAAATGACCGCTTTTTAACCGACTTGAAAAAAGGAGGAGGTTTCTTAATTCGACCGTATATATATTTTTTTTTATGTGTGTTCGTGGATAACTTCGTCGCTTATGAACCGATTTACATGATTATTTTTTTGTCGGAAAGGAGATATCCCAAGGGTGATCCCCACCATGATAAAGAAACCCGGATATGATGATGGCATCCCAGAGTAATCGAGGGCCGTCATTGAAAGTTATATGTATTAAAATTTTCTGATTGAAGTGAGTTTTTATTTTTCTTGTTAAAAATTATACTTGTTGTAAATTAATGCGTGTTGTTTTTTATGTGAGCTGCCGGTTCACCTGATGTTATCACTAACCACTGCCGATGAATATTTGCAACCCCCGTAGGGTTGCCGATTGAGGTCGTGGTACTTCCACGGACAGACCCGTCCTTCGTGCAACAGCGAAGACTGTTACTGGGGATAGTGCCACTTGTAGTTAGGACGATTAGTAATGTTGATACAGATTTTAGTTGCTACATAAGGGTTATTTCTTTGAGTTTAACATGTTTTGTACGTTTCTCAGTTATAATACTTTGTAGTTTTCCTAATCTTCATAGTATTATAACTAAGTATAGGTTAAATAAAGTATTAGGGACAGCTCTATCTACAATTGTTGCAATATCATTTGGCACCATGCCGCGTGGATTAGGTTTATTAGATAACATGTAATTTTAGATAGATTTAATCTTGTAAATATAAGTTCATATATTTTGTTCTTAGTGTTCAGTTTTATCAGTTAATATAACCCGGTCAAAATACATTTTGTAGTTAACATTTTCGAGAATAGCTTCCGTCGAATATTGTAGTAGGGTACTATAGTGGGTATATGAGTTTATACTTTAAAACTAAATTTTGACGGATAATGTTTGCGACCTGACGTGTTTATGTTAATAATCCGTCTGAACTATTGCCCTGCATGCTCCAGTGACGTGTTGGATGGTTTCTGGTGAACTACTGCATCGTCTATTATTATCTATATTAATTACTAGTGTCCCGCCCCGGCTTCGCACGGGTGCAATGTGTTATGCATAATATATAAACCCTCCTCTTGAATCACTCTATCTAGTATAAAAAACTGCATCAAGATCCGTTGCGTAGTTTTAAAGATATAAGAATACATAGGGGCAGACAGACAGCGGAATGACGTTGTTTTATACTATGTAGTGATGTATCTCGTCTTCGCTAGTCTCTCCATTCGCCTAGGTTTTTAAATTTATGTTGTACATTGGGTACCAAAGATAATCCTGCTCGCAATAATGCATGAAACCTAATAGTAAAATAATTTGTAATATTTCGAATGCCTTGCACCATAATGTGAACGGTCGCATTTGAACTAGACAAAAGAAATTTTGAAACATCCTCCCCGACTCCACCAGTGGGAGATCGGTGTAGGGGCTCGCTCCGGCTGACTCAATCGGACTAATCAAGACCACAGGGCGAGGTTCGGTGACCCAGTCACGGGGACGGACAAAATTTATATTAAATAGGCGCCAGCCCGCCCCGTGCAAGACAGAATAATGCTTATTCTAAGGGATTTACTTAGTGGAAATAAAAGATACATTCCTTAACAGTTTTAGAGTTTATTGATACAAGGTTTGAATATAAAACTAAACTATATCAAGTTAAAAATATAGAAGGAGTGAGATCTCACCAATCAGGCATAATAATAGTTACATTAAGAGTTAAGTATACATTAAATTAATCACTGTCACAAAGCAGTATATAAATATAATCATGAGTTTAATGGCTAGTTAGATTAGAGCAAACACATACCAGAAGGAAACATAACCAGGCTTGCCTTCCCACTTTCCAAATAAGACTGAAGACCTCAGCTCAGCAATGCTCACATGCCACCGAGGAGCATTCAGCTAGTCCGCGGCTTCAAGTTGCACGTGGACAGCAGGACCTCAGATTCTTAATATATATGCAGTTGCATACAAGGCGAACGCGTGGTTCAATATCAAGCCATCAAAGAGAAGCAGCTCAGCGAGATAAAGTAGAATAATAATAGGAATAAGATAAAAAAAAAACCCTGTAACAAAATACGAATTGTTAACAAACGATTAATGGACTGAAAACAGACAGATCCTAAAAATATATACAACAAAGGAAACTTACCAACGATGTGGGTTTTTTATATTAAATATAAAGGCCAGGAAGCCATATTCAAGTAGGATGTCAACGGATGTGGCCTAAGATGCCACATATTCCTCTCCTACATGCTCCTACTTAGAAAGGAGACGTGTCGCCACCAGACGCTCCAACAACACAAACAAAATTCAAGACGAAACCGACCGCCGTTCTCCTCGGGATGACAGATGACACAATCAACATAGACTATGCTAAACAAGTCAACGTTTCTAAGCGAAAATTATGTAAAAACAAATTTGCTTGATATTAGTCCAATGTAACTAAAATGATATTATTTTATATTTCGAGACAATAATATCACTAGCACCGAAATAATCCAAGAAAATAAACTAAGGCAAAACAACAAGGTGACTTAGCGCCATCTATAATAACTGAAATATAGATTTTCTAAGGTTTCATTCAACTAAATTGTATTGTTCACAACAGATGTCGCTATATTTTCTACTAAGAATCTAATATAAGCCACTCGAAACTCAAGGGTACGAGGCGTAGAAAAAAAAGTGTTACAATTTTTACATCTTATTTCCACTACCGCTAGCCACACAAATAAAACTTGTCAATAGTTACTATACGAAAGATGTTGAAACAAAAGCTTTCTTTTCGAAACAATAGGTAATGGACGTCCTACCACAGTTTTGAGGCAAGATGGGAAAAATTTAAACGGATGATATTTTTTGCTTCATTTAAATGCGAATCTGTGCCGCTTATCCGGGAATTTTCTGTAATAGCAGAAAACTCCGTAGCATTCATTTATCATGAAGTAAGCGAACATTTCGGCTTTAACTATCCTTTGCAGGTGACGTGCGTGATAATTTATTATGTTTTTCAACCGCATTACATTTCATTTTTAATTAATCTAATGGCGTGGTACAAAATAACACAGTATTCAGTTATAGTAGTCATATATTTTATTTGTTATTAAAATAATAGGCCAAAAATTCGCCATGGTAAGATTTAGACGGAGTAGGGGGGGCAACATGTAGGGTCGGGATAAGGGGGCAGAACGGTCGACTAGGGAGAGTAGGATTTCTGCACATCCTTGTACTATGGGTAGGGATTCTGGTACGTTAAATTTATTGTTTTGTATATTGTTTGAAACGGGTTGTGTGTCGAGTCCCAATGACCACTGCCACCTAGAAGATCTATTGTAGTCTATCCTTCGAAAACATTGTCCTCTTTTTTTTACGTTACGTTACGTTTTACATACATACATTTCACGTGGACAAACACCCAATCCCGAAACGCAAATAACTGTCTCGTGTGGGAATCGGACCCACGACTGGTGCCGAAGGCAACACTTTGGCAACTGCGCCACGGAGTCATCATTATTAAAGACTTTACCTCCATCTACAAAAAATCATTGATTGATCTAAAACGGGAATTGATTATCCTCATGAGATAGATATGCATGTATTAATTGCGGTATGATATTTTAAATAAACGTCGTGATAACTTATTCAAAATATCTCAATGGTACAAATATCTAATTGAACAATTAACTAAAATAGCCTTTTAACGATCGCGTTTAAGATTACATTAAATTTCTGACGCTTTCTTGATTTATTATCCTGAAGAATAATAACACGAGGATTTGAAGTTTATCGAGTTAAATTTAGCACTTTTTGTTGGCATAGGTACGACAGTCGATTCCTTTCCAAATTTACAACATTACAGTAAGTTGTTACGTTGTTAAATACTCTACTCGGAAAAAACGTATTTAAAAATATTGATCATTAAAATTACCGCGCAATTTTTCTTTAACCGAGTGAAAATTTTGCTGTCAACCAAGTTTAATGGAGAAAATTTATATTCTTTGTTAACTATACCGAAGTTCTAAAGATACTTCAAGTGAAACTTCTCAATGACGCTGTATCGATGTATCATTTGGTATCTTCTCCTCTCTATGTTTCTACAATAGCCAGGACACGGGGGTTGAGCACTGGCCGGTATGTGGAAAAAAAAGAAAAGAATCCATATTTGGTAGGGCCACGCAACAGTCAACTGTACCAGCAGGTCTGTCTGGGGAAGTACCATGACGTCACAGAATACCGGCATGAAGTAGAAGTGTTATACTTCTGCGTTTCGTCTGGTGAGTGAGGTAGCCAGGTTCCACTTGATTTATATGTGGCAACGCCTACGGGTTTTGCGAATGTCCATAGGCGGCGGTTATCACTTAACATCACGTGAACACCCAGCTCATTTATACTTTTTGAACAGCTTTTTTTTACTTTTTAATGATTAGTTTTACGTTACATTAAGGACATTTGTGTATTGGTGTTAAAGAAAACCATCTTCCGTACAAATGTTTCTCTAGTATACGAAGCGCCACGGCGATAAATGCGTCCATTTGTGTAGTGACAAAAAAAAAACAAAATAACAAACAAAAAAAAAATAAAAATCATATCGCATTTTACGACAAGGCTCAGTAGGCACCTTTTAGATAGCGTTTCATGTCTCGAAATACCTTAATAAAACCTTAATAAAGCAGGCTTATAAACAAATTTTCCTAAACAGAATTTCGCTGACACTAGTCTTCTGATAGTCATTGGCCACGAATAGGCCTTATCCTATTTCTGTAACTATGCTATTCCTCTTAAACATGAGTTTTTGTCTAAGACATTCCATTTGAAATTGATAATATGTAGGCAGTTTTATCTAATGAGAGAATAGCTTAATAGTTCACAATTGGCGCGGCTTAAATAAATTTTATCAAGGCGAGTTACGAGAAGGTGTTTAAATTCCGACAACGATCCAAACACTATTTATTTTATCTGAACAGTGTGATTGACTGAAAGTAATAACTCGGATTAGCATACAAGATTTTAAGTGTCAATCATAAAGAATATGGCAAAACTAAATATATTTCAACATAAACACAAATAATTACAATTTTACATACACATATTATTTACATGTATATATTATATTATACATACTATTTATTGTACACTATATATATATATTAAACTTATTAACTTTCTTATCGAAAATGTCTCAAAAATGACCGTGTACGGTTAAAAAAAAATTAAGCGTTCACTTACGTACGCGCGTAAGAAGCTATACTACTTTAGCGTATCCAAAGAAAAATTTCGCAAACTTAAAAAAAAATTCGGGACATTATCTAGTCCTAAAGCTAAGCTTGTGCTATAGTTACTAGGTAACTGATCAATATACTTAAAAGTACTTTTATTTTGTAAATAAATACGTATTATATATAAACACCCAGGTAATAGAAAAACGCAATATTTTTCCAGCAGTGGGAATCGAACCCACACCCTCTGGCGCAAGAGACATGGTCACCATCCACTACATAAATTGAGTCGTCTAATTTTATTGGTCTTTATAAGCCCGTATGTGAGTAAGTGTGAGACTTTGCATCCCTCTCTTCTCTATATTCCCTTCTCTCTTCTCAAATGTGACGAAACCGCCGCCAAAAGGCGCGGCCGCACGTTCTGTTTATATTGGACTACATCAAAGCGTTAACGTCATAGAAAATATTGACTCGCCGTCGATATCGGGGCGACGATCTGCGACAATAATTACCCGCCACGGTTCAACTGTTTCGCAACGATGCCAGCTTATGAGTCCACAACGGGGTCATTAACCTTGACGTTACAAATAAAATGAAATATATAATGATCCCGGGGAAAGTTCATCACTCCCCTTATGAGATTCTACTGTGACGGGTCTTTGTGAAATGTCAGATAATCTCTGAATAACATAAAATAACAAATAAATTTAATCCTTACATCCTTACTAATCTATCTTAAATTATAAAGCCGAAAGTTTGCATGTATGGTTGGATGTTTGTTACTCGTTCACGCAAATACTACTGAATGGATTTTAATGAAATTTTACAATAATATAGCTTATACTTTGGTTGATTTTTTGATTTTGATACATCAGAATAAGACTATAATTTATACAAATATTTTTTATATTTTTTTATGTATTTTATTTGCCTTTCTATCTGAATGTTATCATTCAGCCTATTCTACGCAGCCGTAGTCCTTCGTCCTTCGTCTCTTCGTCCCGATTTTTATTTACCCAACAGTGTATTAATAGAACAAATAATTTTTTTTTTAATAGACCAAATAATATTTTTTTTCAAAATGTTAAAAAAACAGAACTGAACGAATCGTTTAATGAATATGATTAAATAAATTATATGGAAAGCTGTAAATTATGTTGGTAAGTAGAGAGAAAAGTGAAACTACTGACAGCTAAAAGCACACTCTTTAATAATTAGGTTTGACCAGGGCAGTTACGGAGCCCACGCACACATACACAATTTTGACACGCACATATATAACAGTTATTGTAATACGGTGGCTTTTGCACGTTAAAGATGCGAAAGATGCAAACCATTGCCTTCCCCTCTAGTACTAGTAGTCATAAGACGAACAAGAAGACATAGCATCTCAGCCCATAAGTTATAAATTGTACTTATCTTATTTCTATTTTTGAATGTGGTTCTTTACAAATTTTTAGACTTATAGCCAAGCTGTCATTGTATGATAAACGATTCAAATTGAATCGGTTTGTACCAATTTTTCAAATGCACTGACCGACCACATTGATGACTTCGAACTCGATGAAATTTATAGAATTCTATATATCGCAACTGATACATTAGATACATGGAATGGTCTTAACTTATGTTTATTTAATAATATTATACAATACGTATCTAAAGTCAATAAGTTATCCAGTTACAAGATGTACATCTCGCCCGGTTTAAAATCCGTTGGGAGTGTCGTTATCGTATTGAGATTAAATCGACGACATCGAAGAAATGACGCGGGGGATTCCCTCCAGGGTCATAATGGGCTCAACGAACGAAATCCGATTAGCAAATAGTTGCTCATCCGTCGTCGCCATTTCGGATTTGCAGAATAATCCGCCCCACGGTCGGCTAAGCACGCGCGGATCAAAGATGACGCTCCCTGGATACGAAGTAACACACAAGTTTTTTGAGTCAACCTTTCCGCGGAGCTGTAACAGTTTACATAACAGTTCCTTTTGCCAGAACAGTACAGCTTAACCTGGAATGTGCCGGCGTCATAGATTATGGCCATTAAATAAAATATATTTCATTTTCATTTTTTTCAATTCTTAATTCTTAAAGCTGTTGATAATCTTTATGTAGTTCGTATATTGGGGCGCAAATCTTGTGTAATTTTATTTTTTTTGGTCTTATAAACTGCTATGGTGTCTAAACTGTAGGTGCAGCTTAATATATATTGATACTTTTACCCGTGGTTCGGAATCCGCTCGCAATATGCCTGGTTATGTAGAGAACAGTAGCTTAATAATAAATCTTAATAAACAATAGTTAATTTATAAAACATCCAAATTGCTTAGACCACTAACCTCTCAACCTAAAGGCCCAAAAAAGTTGTTTTTTAGAAAAACAGTTGAAATTATTCTCCACCTAATAATATAATATAAGAAAAGATGTGATCATAATTTGTTTCTAGCATTTACAGTGCAAAGTGTTTCAATCTTAATGATAAATATTATATAAGATATGACACGAAATTTATGCAATTTATATCATCATAGATTTAATCGCTTAAGTAGCTTATTCTGCGAATTTCGAAACATTTCCATCCATTATCTTGATGTAATACCACGCGTACTCGTAGTTGCACGCAGGGATTAGACTACCTACAGGATATAATCCAACAGTTTGTATTTCAATATTAATTAATTAATAACAATAACAATCGAGAAAAGTAATACTAGTAAATAACTTTAAAATATGTAGAAAAAGTACGAAAAGATTGTCGCCGCTGTGGGAATCGAACCCACGTCTTCGGCATTCGCGGCCTGACGCTCTAGCCACTGAGCTAAACGGCTGATTGCCACACCGACGAAAATCTTAACGTATTCTTCTACATTGTTTTCTTAGCATTTGAAGCAATGCTTGGCGCCATCTATTGTTATATCCTTTCCAGCATACAAACAATTTCGGATATCGTTTTACAACGATAATTCGAACGAGAGATGTCGCCATTGCTTTTTTTTTTAGAAATTTAAATTGTTTATAGTGCTAATCTTTGCACTTAAGATTGAACATTAAAATATGTAGAAAAAGTACGAAAAGATTGTCGCCGCTGTGGGAATCGAACCCACGTCTTCGGCATTCGCGGCCTGACGCTCTAGCCACTGAGCTAAACGGCTGATTGCCACACCGACGAAAATCTTAACGTATTCTTCTACATTGTTTTCTTAGCATTTGAAGCAATGCTTGGCGCCATCTATTGTTATATCGTTTCCAGCATACAAACAATTTCGGATATCGTTTTACAACGATAATTCGAACGAGAGATGTCGCCATTGCTTTTTTTTTTTAGAAATTTAAATTGTTTATAGTGCTAATCTTTGCACTTAAGATTGAACATTAAAATATGTAGAAAAAGTACGAAAAGATTGTCGCCGCTGTGGGAATCGAACCCACGTCTTCGGCATTTAATGTTCAATCTTAAGTGCAAAGATTAGCACTATAAACAATTTAAATTTCTAGTAAATAACTTGTTTAAAAAATATAATTGGACACGCAGTATGAACAGACTTTTTTTAACAAACGTAAAAAAAATACAGTCGAATTGAAACCTCCTCCTTTTTGAAGTCGGTTTGTCGGTTTTGTTGGCATTGAATCTCATAAGATTGAAATCACCCATTTGGAGTGCCTCAAGGCGGTTGTTCAATATACGCTACATAATCTTGCAAAGTACGGACGTAATTGATATAGCCCTGTAATAAGCGGGGTCAGCTCGTCTATCTTTTTTGAATACAAGCTGCACAATACCTGACTTCCAGGTCTTAGTCACTACACCAGGCTTAAATGAGAAGCAGAACAGAGATCTCAGTGCAGGAAACAGCGGGTGCAAGACTTGCGACCGATAATTTGGTTAGAGAATATGATAATACAGAATTTACCAGACAATGCTCAAAAGTGCATAAAGGAAAGGAAACCTGTACATTATACTTGTCGGTATATGAAGTCTGCAGAAGGTCCAGGCAATTAGCTGTTTGATCATCCGTATTAGGCACCTTTGTAGCCTGTTTTATAAGCTGGGTAGTAGTAGTAGCCTAGGAATGTAACAAAGTTCCACGCTTCTCTCCCAGCGTGGCTCGTCTTCTACTATAGAAATAGTCAATCTAAGTGCTTGTTTTACTAACTGGAGGGTTGTTGTAAGTTCCACGTTTCGCTCCCAGCACGATCAGTCTTTTAGTATAGGGATTTTACTCAATTTTTAGTCAATTTTGTGACAGGCGCTGAAATACCCCAGACCAAGATCCAAATATTTATGGAGATAATATTTTGTCGATGGATTGACAACCATCTAAACAATTACAAAATTCATGCAGTCCACCGGACTTTTCGCATTCTCACATGACGGTGTTCATTATACTATAAGAGGGTATCATTGTTCTACATATATTCGTTAAAAGTGCGTGTCTAAGGTCAGTTCATCGACAAAACACAATTGCGGAATCCGCTCTATTAAAAGTATAACCTGCCTCGTAGCGTTAATGATTTCATCGCGACTTATTGCCTCGCAGAGAATTCAATTTAGCCGCGAGTAATGGAATACTTTATTCAACCATATAACCCGGTAAGCATGTTAATAACTTCTTTTACTTTTTCTTCATTACCGGCAGGTGTTTTTGGGACTTTAATATTCTTCGCGAAAGAGAGGGATTTAATGAAGCCTTCAATTATGTATTTTTGTATCAAGGAGTTGTAATGAATCTCTCAATTATGTATATTTATAAAAGCGTACGCGTCAGCGCAGTAATGTTACAGTAAAGCTATGTAGTTCTAACAATAATAGGACGATGTTGATTATGTAGTGAAATACTTAAATAGGGGAATACTTAAATACAATTATTGTATTATTCTTCCGGTAAAGATCATCACTCTGATAAGAACGTCGTAAATTATTTTTCCAAATCCATTTTTAAGACTATACTAAATATCGTCACTCATTTAGAAGTTTATCTGCATATGAAAAGATATTTCATATGTATCAGCAATAGGTTTTTATTATCAAATGAGCTATGTAAATGACCAATAGATATGATGTGGTTGTACTTTAAATAAATAAATATCAAGTGTGCAGGCGGCTTACCAAACGTTAAGTCTTAGTAAATACCGCTGCCCATAGACATACAATAAATACATTTCTAACTTGAGAGATTGCAGATACGTTGACAACATTTATAGAACTTGGTTGGTTACCGTCGTTGGCTACCTCACTCAGAAAGTGAAACGCGATTTTATACACTTCCACTTCACGCCGGTCTTCCGTTAAGTGGTGATACTTCCCCAGAGTGGTGCGTTGGGCCCACATCAGCAGGATCTGGGTGCATACACTTCAGTGCTCCTTCTGCCACCTTTTGGATTTCATTACAACATGACAGATTAAATTAGTAAATTGTAACTTTTACTAGGAAGGTAAGGCCACCCAACACTCTTCGCTGTTGCACGAATGGGCAGGTCCCGGTGTGAAGTGGGAGTGTTATACTTACACGTCTGGTGAGTGAGATAGCCAGGGCCCACGGTTTTATATAGTGCCAACGCACGAGTATAGCAAATGTCTATGGGCGACGATTGTCACTTTCCGTCAGGTGAACCGCCAGCTCGCTTGCCAACTTCTTCAATAACTAAAAAAAAACTTTTATTTTACTTAACAGCTTTTAAAATAAACCCCGCCGTTTTTCCTAGAACATAACATTCGATGTTAAGTTACTATAAGGATACAAAGAAGTTTTTGATTAAAGAATTTATTTAACAAGAAACCAGTTTTCAATATGAGAGCCGATCATAAAAGTTTTCGAACAATAATCATTTTCCAATAATAAGTGTCTTCAAAACAAGATTGAATAGGTTTCAATTTAGAGCGTTTTTCAACTAAATCATTCTAAATCAGGAGGTATGGAAAGCACTTGCCAGTGACAATCACTTTACTTTTACTTTGATACCTGTACTACGATTTTTCTACGAAGTAAGCCTTAACTAAAAAGTGGGCGCAAATGGCAGTATCGTATCGCTGTGGAGTTCTAAGGGGGAAGCCTATGTAGAACAGCGGACGTCTTGCGTCTGATAATTATGATGATGAAGCCTTAATAAAACAAAACCTGTGGCACTCGGGGACTGCCGCGGTAAAGCTATTGCATAGCATTTTTATCCACTTGTGCAATTATAATTATTTACTTATTTTTTATTTATGCATTATTTTTTTTTTTTTCTTTGATATCAATTTAAGTTATTTATTTGATATTAATTCAAGTTACACTTTTTGAGCGTAGTGACCGATAAGAAAACAATATTTTTTTCTTTTATTGTATAAATGAGAAGTTAATATCTAAGTAAAAGTATAAATATCGTTTAAAATATTTTTGTTATCTTACATTGATTAGAAAGTATATCTTATGGCTTGTATTTTTTATGTGAGAAGGCAGTAAGCGACCTGGCTGTTCACCGAATGTTAAGTGATAACCACCGCCCATGGACATTTGCAACACCCGAAGGGTATCAGCTACGCTGTCACCTTTCGGCCCCGGCTACCTCATTCACCAGACGAAATGCAGAAGTATAACACTTCTACATCACGCCGATCTTCTGTGAGGTCGTGGTACCCGCATAGACCTGCCCATTCGTGCAACAGCGGAGACTGTTGCAGCTTTTTTGCAATAAAATATAATAAAAGTAATACAAAATAAATATTTTATTTTTATATTTTATTACATTATATTTTTATTCGACGACTCGAATGGCGTAGTGAGTAGAGTACCTGCCTCCTGCACCAGAGGGTGTGGGTTCGATCCCCACTACTGGAAAAATATTGTGTGATGAACATGGTGTTTTCTAGTGTCTGGGTGTTTCTATATGTATAATATATATTTATTTACAAAAAAGTATGTTTAAGTATGGGTATCAGTTTTCTAGTACCCATAGTACAAAGCTTTGCTTAGTTTGGGACTAGAAAATGTTGTGTACAAATGTGTCCTAAATGTTTATTTATTTATTGTTTCGCTTCTCTAAAGTGGTTAGCGAGCAATAAATAGAAAAGCGTCATAGGCTAAAGTTTGAATCGTGCTAGATCGGATATTTCTAATCCAATGATCGCATACAAATCGCGAACATATCCGGACGTTGGCGGATATCATTTAGCGAGAAAAGAAATGAAAATATTATTGGCTATCATTAATTTCACATTAACGCCATCGGCGCTTTGTTTTCGTTAAAGTTCACACGCGTTTCGCAAAAATATATTGACGCACCATCACAACGTTATGAAGCAGTTTAAGCAGTAATTAAATGCGAAATAAATCAGTAAGGTTTAAAAGCTTTCTGGCACTTACATTATCGTAAAAGATCGACGAAGGAGTGAGGTGTACTTTTAAAAAGTTCCGTCAACTGGAAGCCCTAACAAATAATTAAATTCGTTATAAGTTCTTAAGTCTTTTAGCGAAACGGAGTAGAAAGGAAGCATATTATTACATTTTATGAAGGCTTTCTGTAATTTTTGGAATTTCTTTTATTTACGCGAATACTGTATGGCACGGAATTTTTTAACCACACCTGAAGAAAAATTACTCTTAATATTGGAGATAGCCAATTTTACTCAAAGGCGACATTCCTTGACTTTTAAAAATAAGCAAAACTGTATTTAAAGCGAAAAATCCTTAAAATAATTTCTACAGTATTCAGAGTACTTTCCTTTCCAGTGCGGTTAAAAAAAATCTTAATTACAATAATGACGAAATGATTAGTACATATAACACGAGAATATTACCGGGGATCGAACATCGAACAGGTTGCTTGAGTATATTGAATTAAAGGCCGGCCACTGAGCTATCACGACTCTATTATCTAGAGAATATCCTAAAAAATATCCCTTCTATTAGTATACGTTTTTATATTAGTAAAGCATATAAAGGACAAATTTACATTTAGACCTTTAAACACCAAATTGTGAGGTCGAATTATTGTTTTGTTTTCATACAAAATTTTGCTCACTCGGGCTTATTTCGAGGTACGTTGAAAGGTCGCTGGGGCCTAACTACTATTTGATCCGTTTTAAGATGAAAAAATGTTATACAGCGTGCTGTATAACTACGACAATAAACGAACACACATATAGAGTATAACTTTTTAAAATTGTATAACATTCTTTTTTTTAAACAAAATTACCGAGTAATGTATTTAAAACAAAAAATTTTAGAACACCCTGACGTATAAAACTGTATGTAAAGGTCATTTGTTACAAATTGAATTTTTAAAACATCTTGTATCGCGACGCTGTGGCATTAATTGAAAATTATTTACGAGGTAACAACACGCTTTTAATATAGAGTATAACTTTTTAAAATTGTATTAAACATTTACATTCTTTAAACATCAATATTTACCGAGGTATTAAATTTCCAAAACAAAAAATTTTAGAACACCCTGACGTATAAAACTGTAACGTAAAGGTCATTTGTAAAGGTTACAAAGCATATGAATGGGTTGAATGAATTTAAAAGATATAAAACATACTGTTATAAGGAGAGACTTGTATCGCGACGCTGTGGCAATTAATTGAAAATTATGATTATTGGCAAGTAGCGTTAGAAGTGTGTTAATTTAATGTAGCGGTTGTAACAACACGCTGTATACCAACGAACGTTTTTGTAAATAACATGGAAGATGTTTTACCGTATTAAATCCACGCAATAACTGTTCCTGTTATACGAAAGGTGTGAAGTATAAAGGTGAATAGTGTAATCGCGACTTCACAAAGCCCAGAAAAAAGAAGCACTATCTATACTCTACCCATTATTCTGGTTAGTGATTGTCAAAGTAGCTGTCGTAATGATTTGACTAATTACTGTTCCACCTTAATCTATATATATTACTTCTCAAAGTATTTCTTTTTCTTCTTCCATAATTGTTCATCAGACTTAATGATAGAAAAATAGTCAAGTAGAGTGAAATTAAGGTTTTGTTAAAAAAAAAACTTTAGTTTAAAAATATTGGTCCATAAAGAATAAACGAGAATTTCATCTATTAGCGAAGTAGACAGTTATTCCAATATAATATATCTTTAATGGATAAATACTTACACATTATTATATCAACATTCAGTGAGTCATCACGGTACTGTACGAAAGTGTATAATGTAAGTAAGTTCTACATATGGCATATACGTTTTACGCTTATTTCGTTTATGGTATAATTTATACGAAAAATATATACTAAGATTAATATACACCCGGAAATAAGTGTCGCCTCCACTCTCCGGCAGTGGCGTGATAAATTGCATTTTCAGCCCGGCCGAAGATTTAGAGACCGGTCCCGCTGTACACCGACCAGTAAAATAAGTTGAACCTACAGAATTTTTAACCCGTAAACTGCAAACGTATTAAATTTTTACGGTGGTAGGGCCACGCAAAAGTGAGCACTATTGCACGAATGGGCAGGTCCGTCCCGGTTAATACCACGACCTCACAGAAGACTGGCGTAAAGTAAAAGTGTCATATTTCTGCGTTTCGTCTGGTGAGTGAGTAGCTGGGGCCCACTTTATTTAAAGGTAACGCATTGGCAACCCTACGGATGTTGCCAATGTCCATGGGCGGCGGTTATCACTTAACATCAGGTGAACCGCAAGCTCGTTTGCCACTTTCTGACATAAAAAATAATAATAATTGGGCTTAAAACATTTGAAATGTTGAACATTTGAAATGTTGGTTCGATAATGTGTTTTCAAAGTAAATGACGAATAAACCTTAGTCAATCGCAATTGTTGTACCGGTGGGTGTTTGCGGAGACTTGATGGTAATCTCGACCACATGGACTTGGAATCCGAATAATAAGAGCGTCATATGTATGCTCTCAGGCTCATCCAATTTTTACGAAAAACGTACGTCGCGGTAACGCATTAGCGATCTTGTATCTTGTATTAACTGATGTTTTTGCTTTCAGTCCCGAGACTATTAAAGTTTCATCTGACGCAGAACCGGTGGGCTAGCCAGAACCCACGGGTTTGGACCCTCCGCTGTGGGTAGGGCCGCGCATGTGCTCATGCGTGCGTTTAACTACGACATGTCATCTAAGGGCCATCGAAGTTGCGGTGCGGACCGAGACCCCGATGGCCGTCGACTGTGTTTTTAGCTAATCGGTGGCTGGGGGCGGTGAAAACCGCCCTGGAACGCATTAGCGAGAAGTCGGCACCACTCCGACATAATTATAATGAAAGGCAGCTTGGTCTAAAATATTACTAATTGGTCATATAGACAATATTTACTTTATAGTTCACTGTAAAAGCAAGTCGTTTCTTGGTAGACGTAATAACTTGTATCACTACATAGTATAAAATAAAGTCGTTCCGCTGTCTGTCTGCCCCTATATATGCGTAGATCTTTAAAACTACGCAACGAATCTAATGATTGATTCAAGAGGGAAGTTTATATGTATAATACATTAAACACGTGCGAAGCCGGGGCGGGTCGCTAGTAATAAATAAGTGACATCGAGAAAAACCCTAGTAGTATACTAGAGTAACGGTTTGAAATAGTAATACTAGAGTAGAAGTAGTAATACTAGAGTAACGGTTTGAAATTACTATTTGTTTTATTATTTTATTTCCAATTTTTAATTTATACGGTGAATACAATTTCGTATTAGCAACGTAGGGATTTATTAGCAAAGTAAACACGTTATATGTCTATGTTAAATAGTTTTAACTACGTTGGATTTTATATACATATTTATGTAAACAATAACGATGGCCACTTAGAGTTAGAGAACACAACTTGCGCCTGTTACTTCCATTCATTCAATCATACACTTTAGTAGGAAGAAGGAACTCTCACTATTGAAAGTTAGTTCACTAGTAAAATCGCTTCATTAAATTGGACATGGACATGGTCCAACTTTAATGTATTTGGATAAATTTCGCACATAGCGAACTATTCGATTAAAGCTCTTTGTAAAAAGGGGATAAAACCGACCTTTTTTTTTTATTATTATACTGATTATTAGTGTGTTTTATATCATTTAAATTATTAAACATAAAAATATTGTTTACGTTTTCCCAAAAAAAGATACAAGTATCATTACAATGTAGTACATTGTCGTAAGTCAAACTACGTCGTGAGTTCGCGTGCGAACATTGATTAATTTTCTCTTAATTGATAATTATAAATGCCAGGACCAATGGCCCTTTCTTTTCTTTGCAGATAAAATACGTTTTCATAGAATATAATATACATTTTATACAGGGTGGCTTTTCTAAGTGTATCCATTTCTTTATTAAATTCTTGACATAAATAATGTTATATGAAAATAATAAATATTTAAAATCACTCGTAAGAAATTGATTACATTATATTGTTTTAATGATTACACTCATTTGAACTTATCTCAAAAAGTGCGTGATTTATCCGCAACTCATTTTACGCGCGATCATTCATAACTAACACGTCCACAAGTTCGTGCACAGTAAAATTTAGGTATTTATGAATGACTACCGCATTGTCAACACGTTCTGTTTTTTATGGAATAGAATGACATTTTTTTTAGAAAAAATACTTTGTTTTTTATTTCAATAAACGATTGTACTACCGAACCTCCTGTGTAAATTTGGGTACTTCTGAAAAATCTCCCTGTATATATACTTTTTATACATATATACATTTTATAACACAAACGTACATCTTATCCTTTAAACGAGCAGTTCTTGTATATATGTATATACAGCGTGTCGTTACCATCACGACAATAAATGAACACACGTCTAACGCTACTTGCCAATAATCATAAAAAAATATAAACGTTAAAAAAATCCATAACTAAAAAAAAATTTTCAAACAAACAAATTAAGTAAAAAAGAAACAAAATTTGTAACACCTATACAACTACTACAACTGACTGATTCATACATTCAGAGACTTTTTCATTCGTTGCCACAGCGTCGCATTACGAGCCTCTCCTTCTAACAGTATGTTTTGTCTCTTTTAAATTCGTTCAACCCATTCATATGCTTTGTGACCATTACAAATGAACTTTACGTTACAATTTTATACGTAAGGGTGTTCTAAAATTCTTTATTTCGGTAAATTTAATAACTCGTTAAATATTGATTTTTAAAGAATGTAAATGTTTAATACAATTTTAAAAAGTTATCCTCTATATGTGTGTTCATTTATTGTCATTATATATATATATATATATATATATATATATATATATTATAGCGGATTCTCGGAAACGGCTCCAGCGATTTTTTTCTTACCACATCATTTTCTTTATTTTTTATTTCCAAAATACATAATTTACCAAAAAAAAAAACCGAGCAAAGCTCGGTCCTCCAGGTACTTATTCTTTAATAGAGCAGTGTGCTCGTTCGGGGTTACAGAAGACTGTGGCAGCCAGTGGAGATGCCATTGGATCTCCGTTATAATGAGCCTGCGATAATCAACGCATATATTCCTATGTAGTAATTCATTATCGTAAAATAATATTATATCATTAGTCTAAAGCAGCATTGCAACCTCAATTTTGTTAATTACATATTTCGCCTATTTATATATTAATAACGTTATGATCTCTTCAGTTTACGGGAATTTTGTTGAATGATCATAATGTTTTTCTGTTGTTGTTATAGAGGTTGTTTATAATATTTAATATATATGTTTAGTTCCAAATAAAGTATATTTTTCAGTTACCTGCTGAAATATTTATTTTCTATGTATGTTTGATAATTTAAAACAAAATCTTTCTCGGATAAATCATCAGCACAATTGTGTCACGAAAAGAATATCTCATCATTGTTAGCGTGTTATAACCCTCATATCTCTGACCCGTCCCAAATGCGACCCTGGACGGATAATAAAAAATAACAAAAGTCAGTCCGCCGGTGACGATAATTGTACTTTAGCCAAATTTTGGCAATATAGGTATATGTTGTTTATTTGTTTCCTTGGTGTAGATTAGCAAATTGTTGTCAAAGTAAGAAAAAGGTCAAAGTAAAACTCAAGGCACGAAAACTATTGTGGCATTTATTCCATGATCTCTTTTATATTTCCCTAAACATTTTTACTTACCTATAACCACTACTGCTGCTTGTACTTGTTAATATTCAAGTTCAGTAATAGTTAAATTATCAGAATCAAGGTAATAACGTTCGAATTCTTATATCAGAAGTGGGATTCGATCCGAAAACTCACGTGTATCAGTACGTACATCCTAATATGAAGCGTTTTTGGCTGTTCAAACAGTCTGCGACATTAAAGCTAATAAGTTTGATAATATGGAAACCTGAGAAGTGTCGATATGCATCCCAGTTGTGGGATAAGCCACAGGGTAAGGTGTTCTGAAACTTGAGAAGTGGCGATATGCATCATAGTTGAGAGAGATAAGCCACAGGGTAAGGTGTTCTGAACGTGGCGATATGTATCCCAGTTGAGGGATAAGCCACAGGGTAAGGTGTTCTGAAACTTGAGAAGTGGCGATATGCATCATAGTTGAGAGAGATAAGCCACAGGGTAAGGTGTTCTGAACGTGGCGATATGTATCCCAGTTGAGGGATAAACCACAGGGTAAGGTGTTCTGAAACTTGAGAAGTGGCGATATGCATCATAGTTGAGAGAGATAAGCCACAGGGTAAGGTGTTCTGAAACTTGAGAAGTGGCGATATGCATCATAGTTGAGAGAGATAAGCCACAGGGTAAGGTGTTCTGAACGTGGCGATATGTATCCCAGTTGAGGGATAAGCCACAGGGTAAGGTGTTCTGAAACTTGAGAAGTGGTGATATGTATCATAGTTGTGAGGGATACGCCGCGGGGTAAGGTTTACTGAAAGTGGCGATATGTATCATAGTTGTGAGGGATACGCCGCGGGGTAAGGTTTTCTGAACGTGGCGATATGCATCCCAGTTGAGAGGGATAAGCCACAGGGTAAGGTGTTCTGAACGTGGCGATATGTATCCCGGTTGAGAGGGATAAGCCACAGGGTAAGGTGTTACTGAACGTGGCGATATGCATCCCAGTTGAGAGGGATAAGCCACAGGGTAAGGTGTTCTGAAAGCGGCGATATGCATCCCAGTTGAGAGGACAAGCCACACAGGGTAAGGTGTTAATTGTATGAAGGTCAATTGCACCAGACTACAACGCCATTCGAGGACGAAGGCGTGATGCAGGACGGCCGAATGTTGTCGCTGGCAACACTGTATGCCGGATATGACGTTATCTACTAGAACGAAGGGACATATGGTCGCTTGGAGCAGCGGTCACTGGCATTTCGGCTATGCTCCCGGATGGTGATATAACCACTAGTATATACCATGAGTTTTGGAGAATAAATTCGCCTTTGCGTCTACTCGTCCTTAAAACTTCGGTAAATGGAAATGTATTGGTAGCAAACTTAAAACATGAAAAATTACATTATTTCTATTTGAATTGAATAAATGCTGACAAGATAAAATAATTCATATTATTTCTAATTCAATACGTCTTCATCAAACGTACTCAAAAAATTAATAGTTCGCTTGTAACATATGAACTAGAATGTAGGCTTGTAAGCTTTAAATTTAGGTCATCGTTACAACGGTTTTTAACTACCTCGGTGGCCATGGATAAAGCATTTTGCTTTTACGGTTCTATTATAATTATATGACCGCGACTAAAGGGATATTTGTGGAACACCATTAAATAAAAATAAAAGAACTTATTGAAAGAAACAATTTATGCGACATCGCTTTAACTTCAACTTAGTTTTACTAGCTGCTGCCCGCGACTACGTCTGCGTAGAATAGGCTGAACGCGTAACATTCAGACAAAAAGACAGATATATATTATATTATATACATAAAATATGTATATAAATTATAGCCTATGACTTATTCTGATGTATGAGCTTTATTGTAGTAAAGTTTCATTAAAATCCATTCAGTATTTGCGTGAAAGAGTAACAAACATCCATCCATACATACAAAGTTTCGCGTCTATAATATTAGTAAGGATATTAAGTAAGGATTAGTGGGGATGGAAAGCCAGACGTCAGCAAATTGTTCCTTTTCTTTGTTATACACATAAAACATAGCAAAACGTTTAGTTGGAGTGCGTGGAATATCAACAACCTAACGATGGAACCGTTCAATTTATACTTGTCATGGAAATTATTATTTCGTTTTTAAGTGTTCTTAAATTTCGTCATCATTATCAACCTTTGATTGTCCACTGCTAGATGTAGGTTCGTATTAAACAACATCTATCTTGCCCAATAATTTTTTTTTATGTGAAATGTTGCCAAACGAGCAGACTGTTTACATGATGTTAAGTGAATACTGCCGCCCATGGATATCTGCTACACTCGAGGGTTCCAGATGTGTTGACAACCTTTGGCTCCGGCCACTTCACTCACCAGACGAAACGCAAAAGTATTATACTTCCACTTTACGCCGGTCTTCTGTGAGGTCGTGGTACTTACCCGGACGAGCCTGCCCTTTCGTGCAACAGCCGAGGCTGCTGCGTGGCCCTACCACCGAAGAATTAGTGTCAAGTTGCTGTCATCAATCGTAAATTCACCGATGTTACAAATAATTTATAATTGTTTATGCCTACACTACATAGTTTACATAGTACACTACATAGTATAAAACAAAGTCGTCGCGATTTCTGTCTGTCCCTATATATGCTTAGATCTTTAAAACTCCGCCACGGATTTGGATGCGGTTTAATGAGTGATTCAAGAGGAAGATTTATATGTATAATTCATGTACATAGTACATGAATTATAATTATATATATATCATGTACATGTTTATATGTGTAACATAGTAGAGAAACTCTGATAATTTTAGAGGTATTTAATGCGAAGTCGAAAACAAATATCTATCATTACATCCGTGTGAAGCCGGGTCGTTACTCACTAGTAATAGTAGTTATAGTAGTATTATAAATATGGATGTAAGTTTATTTCTTACGCTTTCACGCCAAAACTTTTTTCATATTCTTAGAGGTATTAAAAAGGACACAAGATTCAAGTCAATTCATTCAAATAATATGTATTTATTTACAAAAGAAAAGTATGTTTAACTATATTTAACAGTTATCTAGTACCCATAGTAAATGCGTTCCTTAGTTTAGGACTAGAGAACGTTGTGTAAAAATGTGTCCTAAATATTTATTATTATCATAATATCTTACTCACTACACAATTACTATTTGATTGTGCGAAGTTTCCTGAATATATCTCCGGAGTTCAAGGTCTAATATCAATAAAATAGGACCACGGGGGAACTAAACAACACTCAATGCTAAGGAATTTTCAAAATCGGTTTATAAATGACGGAGTTCTCAAGTAACGAATACAATTTAATTGGGTACCTCCACCTTTTTGAAGTCGGTTGAAAATAGAACATCCGTCTACTTTGATATCACGTTACAAAAACGGAAAATATACATTTACGTTACACAACAATGATATAGATAAAATTATATAGGCCTGCGTTCAACCCATCCCCTACCCATTTCCAAACTTTAGACGCATGGAATTCTAAAACGCTCCCGATCCTAATTTCAATAGCTTTAGTCGTGATAATGGAGACGTATCCCTGTAGTGAGCTTCAGAATTTTGTATTATTTTTCTCTGAAATAGAAACAACATTTACTCGCTTTATAATTTCCTAGAAGCTCTCCCTATTCATTAGCCGTCAAACAGGATAATGTGGTTAATAATGGGATATCTGTACGCATTATTGGAATAAGATACACAACGTACATAACACGAAAAATAAGCTGTTGCCCAAATAGGGTAGTCATTTAACTGGTTTTCTATTGGCATTCTTTTACCTATCGAAGATACTCTAAAAAAAAACTAGCTCGTCATCATCCTCCAGCCCTTATCGCACCTAGTTTTGGTCAGCATAACATGAGAATCATATTGTAAGCAAACCTCTACGGAAAACAAACAACCAGATCCGAAACAATTATCTACTGTTACACAGAAATACTGATCCCATGTCTAATCCACGACCTAAAATCTAACCCACGACCCCCGACGCAGAAGCTAATAACTTAGCAATTGCACCTCACAGTAGCCAAGTCATTAAAAATACAAAAAAAAATATTTTTATTCTGTTCTTTTCAACAAGACACGTAACTTCTAATGTTTGTTTCATAACGTTACCAACATAAGAATGTTATAAAATATAAATCATTCAAGCGGACGCGTGATCAGTTAATTTGCTTTCTTCAATTTCATGTACCAAAGTGAATGTACTTGGTACACAACGAATATTTGTAATTGTGATGCCCGAAGGCATATAAGCATCACATTCTTTTGGCCTTTTTAAAATTTATTGATGTATAACAATTCTATTTTCTACTAGATTTGACCAACGATACTCGTTGAAGTTACTGAAAAAACAATTGAAGCGACATCGATTTATCTGAGATATGTTTTGCCCATTCTGAAACTAATTACAGCTATTGCGATATAAAGATAGTTCAATGAATAGCTTTCATAAACTTCGGCTCAGTTAGGCAGTGGCGGCAATGAAGGTTTTATTCATATTTCGCCAGTATTTTTTATCTAGAGACAGGGTGTGAGAATTAGTCTAGAATTATACTAAAACATTAAATGTTTAAAGTCTTTAAAGTCTAAATCAAAAAGCTCGAACATATGGCTGGACTCGATGCTTATATACATACATGTATGAACTCACACGTTGGAACGTGCTCACATATGGGACGATTAAATTAACACCAATTTACAGTGAGGTCTAAAATAACGTGGATAAATGGCTTTAAAGTGTATTTTATTAGCTTCATACACTAAAAAAATAATGTTTCATATATATGATAAAGATTTTGAAAACATTGGCTATAAAATATAACTTTCTGGGACAAAAGAAAAGATAGGGATCTCTGCACTTGAGATGAAAAATTTTAATTTGTAGTAAAAGCAAAAAAAAATTTTAGCCACTGTGGGGATAGAGTCCAAGTCTTCCGGATTTGCGCCCAGAAGACGTGGTTAATACCCCTTTAATAAAAACAACATTAAAATGAAGAATAAATAATGGAAAACAAAACTAAAAACACAATTCTACTCGAATAAGTCTTTATAAAGTATAATTTGACGACGGTGGTTATATTGGAAGACGGTGTAATTATACCACAACTTAACTTATAACCGGGGCTTGGAGTCAGTTCGACATTGATACAGGATTTGTATAAATTTCAGCTGTTTGTGGTCACGTAAATCCCTTGGATTTAGTCTGTAACCTGGCTACCGACAAGTGGAATTGTGAATTCACTACTGTCGTTCTTGTCTGTAATTGGGAACAGATTTAATATCAAATGAACTGGTTAATGATGTTACGTAGAATTAAACATGATTAATCTTGAGTAAAATACGTTGTTACGATAAATAAATTAATCTTACTTTTGGCTGATTTATGTCGTAAAATAGAGTAAGTTAACAAAACTTACTCTATTTTACGACATAAATTACTTTAGAAACCTAAGCATATTGCTTTTTGTAAATATATATTACACTTATGTAAAATGAATCCCACAGATCCGTCTTCATTCATTCACCGTGAATGTGACATTAATATCGAATTCAACCTTCTTACATAATTGTAAACTACATCATAACTTTTCATTCGTTGTGTCGATTTTTGTTTGCCCCAAACATATCAGCATCACATTCTTTTGGGCTTTTTTAAAATTTATTGCGAACAGACTGTTTTGATATTATATCTACATATAACAATTCTAATTTCTACGAGATTTTATCAACGATGCTCGTTGAAGTTACTGAAAAAACAATTGAAGCAACATGTATTTTTCTGTGATATGATTTTTCCAAATTATTTTTAAAATATAAAATCACTGAGGTTAAAAAAAATCTATCATTTCTTATACCTTCCCTTTGTTTAACGCCCACTTGTTGAGTTGGGTTCGAGACGAAGGCATCGTAAATTTTTTATCGCATCTTATTTCTGAGTACGTGAGTCAAGTATTAATTTTACTTGACATTGAAGGAAATATAACAAGTTTATCTATTATACTGCCGATATTTATAACTTTTACCGAGACTACAATTGCTCTTTTTAAAATTGAGAACGTGATAAGAATGGTAAAATAATGAGATGTAGAAACAATGCTATAGGGACATTAATTTTATTTTATTTACTCATACCGAAATCTATAATTTTATGATGATGTAGATGGAAATTCGCGCAAGCTAAAAATAACGATATTATAATCGTGATTTATTTACCAAGTATATTCTCCAAGAAATACGTGTATCAAATAGATATAAATTAAATAACTTAGCCCGAGTTATAAACTGACAAACTCATTTCAGAAGTCAGCTACTTAGTAAAATAATTTTGCAACCTTCATCCAAGATTATATGAAAGTAGAGTAAGCAGTATCCTTTAGAATATCAGATGTATTTGTGCACAAAATACATCTGATATCTGCACGTCTGATCAATTTTCAAACCACTAATTTCTACAAATTACAGATTTATTTCGCTTAAATGTTGAGATGAATTCATTGTTTAGTTACAGGGTAACTTCCTGAACCTCAACCAATGAAAGAATCATTACTTAAGATAACACTTTGGCGTTTACACGTGCCCTACGACCAATATAATTTTACAGAATCACTTACCGCTATTTATTTCTTTAATATAGAATAATATGCACCTATATTAATCAGTCTTATTATTACCTTATTATCTGTTAGCTCAATATACTATTTCTTATATCAGGTCATTCACAATTTTTTTTTTTTATATGAAAAATATAAGTTGTGTGCTAATGTTAATGCTTATTTGAGAGTATCATGCCAAGATTGTTCATAGAATTCTTAACAAGCCGTAGCATTAATGTTAACTCCACAGGTATTCGAAACTATTTGTGTAGCGTGAAAGAATATAATAGATTTTTTTAATGTAAAAACCGGTAAATCAAACTGGCGGTGCACCTGATGTTAAGTGGAGTTTGGCTACACCCGTAGGGTTGCAGATGCGTTGCCAGGTTTTAATTAAGTGGGGCCCCGGTTACCTCATTTATCAGACAAAACGCAAAAGTATAAAACTTCCAGTTTACGGCGGTCTTCTGTGAATTCGTAGTACATACCAGGACGTACCTGCCTATGCATACAACAGAGAAAACTGTTGCGTGGCGCTACCGAAGTAAGACAGGAGATTGTGATAAATGAGGATTTGATTACAGAACACGAAGAGAAACTATGAGGACACGGTGACAAATAAATATAGAAAGTCATTTTTCCAAAATAATATCCTCCGACCATTTGAGATAGAAATGTGATCACTTTGTGAAACTAGTGCTTTGAAGACGTATATACACGACATCAACTGGTGGAATTGGCCCGGAATAAAGATGGATGTAACTCGCTCCCGAATGAATTCAGATTTAAAAGATCCATCCAATATATCCTATCAAGATGGAACTCGAATGCAGGTTTACTCCTAATATTATGTCATTTGGTAATTAATTAGGGGGAATTGTTAATCTTTTCAAATGCAGTTACAATAATTTGATATAGTTTTTCTCTTTTTGTTTAACACTAACTTACATACACATACAACTTTATGCGTGTGAATCTCGTAACGGAGTTGACATAGAACCTTCTTAAATTCTCGCCAATCTCGAAAGTAATATGCCAGATTTTACTATTATGACTTAAAAATGGAAACTACTTAAACTATATAAATATATATCCCCTTACGGATGGAAATTCCCGAAATGCCTTTTAACGTATATTTGAAGAACGAAAGTTTAACGTGTGAATAAAAAGGTGACAATGCAAGTTAAGCTATAAAGATTGTTTAAGTCAGACAAATTGTTTTTGTTAAAAGTTGAGTGATAATCAGGAGTTGCACGATGAAATACATAAATTTTAACTTAATTCTCACAAGTCGAAAATGTAATCGTAGAACTTCTTAACATTTACAAATTTTAATATTTTAAACCTTTAAACTATTACTCAATGAATAATTTGAAAAAAAAAAAAACGGTTTTTTTGCTTATTAATCTATTCAATGAAACTCAAGAGAAATGAATTATATGTATCAAATGTATCAAATAATCTTATATTCATCGGTCTATCTATCTGTCCAGTCGAAATTTACAAAAACTTCGATAAGAGAACATTTCAAATTTCAGGTCATTGTATTTGCAGACGAGATAACATGTATGTTTCATTTTTTTCGTTTATTCTGTTTTCTTTTATAGTACTTTTAAATAAGAATAGCCGAGTCACGTTATTCCTTCCTGAACGCTGTTTGTATTATTTAGACGGCGAAAAAGGGTCGTGTAATTAAGGTATTAAAGGGTCATCTATGTGATCTTAGAATAGGATAAGGATTATAATTATATGAACGAGAAAATAGAAGCTTGTCTCCCAAATGGGACAGTAATTTTGTATCGTTCAGATTACTCAGTGCACTTTGTCGTCCTCTTTTCTCATGAATAAAAGCCTTATTTAATTTTATAGCGGTTCATGTATCCATCTTTCGTTCAACTTCGAAGCACCATCGATAATAATTAGTTACAAAATCTAACAAATTTATTATATTTAAAATGCAATCACAGCATTTCGTAATTATAAAGACAAAAGGAAATTATTCAGTGTAAATATAGACAC
Source organism: Iphiclides podalirius (assembly GCA_933534255.1). Classification (NCBI taxonomy): domain Eukaryota; kingdom Metazoa; phylum Arthropoda; class Insecta; order Lepidoptera; family Papilionidae; genus Iphiclides; species Iphiclides podalirius. The sequence continues at coordinate 4,710,433 of OW152838.1, read as the reverse complement.
GGATATGAATTGTGGACGATGTTATATGATCATAAACTCATAATAAAAGTTATGGAATTCTCAGGTGGTAAATGTACTAAAATCAAAATGCATGCAATCTTACCTATTATACCCTTATATCCGTCGAACTAATAACTAGCTGACCCGTCCGAAGCTTTCGCACGGTAATATAAGGAAATAAATATTTACATTGATAAATATTTAATTGGAAAAGTATATTTTCTTGAGGAATAACCTTTATTCACTCTACTTCCCTAAATTTACTTTAAACATAATTACTGTTATTGTGATGCAATTATTATAAAACGTTTATGAAAAATTTTTAAACGAATTTTTTTTATGAAAACGTAAACTTTTTCTACTTGTCCATTTGTCATGAAAAGCAAATATAAGCTTTAAAATAGTTCTGGAATCATTCAATTTGATGAAGAAAAATTTGCGTACCAACAAAAAGACACCTTGGATAGAGTTTAAAATTTCAACCCAAATAATGACTAGCATTTTTCATTCCTGTCGAGTAAAGTTTGAAGGACACGAAATATTTTAGACATCAAATTTATAAGATTAAAACAAAATCTTCTCTGATTATTTAGGGCTGTGTAGGTGCTTATAGGTGTGTATTGCCTTAAATAAATAATTAATCGTATATATCTTGGACACTATTTGTCATTTGGCAGAGAAGATAAAGAAGTCTCTCTCCGCATTCAATTAGGTTGGGCTGCCTATGGTGGGTTCAAAGACGTACTTAAGGACTGCAAAATACTGCAATGCTTGAAAACAAAGATCTATAATAAATGTGTTGTCCCCGCCACGACATATGGTTCCGAGACATAGAAGCGAGTTGCGCAACGATCTATGGAGCGTTCCATGCTGGGCATCGGGTTAAGAGATCGCATACGCATTACCGAAATCTGCGACGTAGCTAAACGGATAATGCGGCTCAAATGGAGCTGGGCAGGGCACATTGCTGGCGGGGGTTATAGCAGGTGGCGTAGAACCTTAACCGTATGGACGCCTTGAGAAGGAAGGCGTAGCGTCCGCAGACCACCTGATGGGTCGATGACATCATAACGACGGACGGGCTGATGATGATGATGAAGTTCTTAATAAACACAATATAAGGTCACTTTATATCCTTGTAACGATTCTGATGACAATTAATAAAGTAGACTAAAGATATACTATCCACATTTTGAACGTCGTCTAAGGAAACATCTGCCTTCTATTCAACGACAGGACTTGCATACAACAATAATACCTTATAGCCGTAACTGAAAGCACCTTCTTTTTAACACAATGAAAGCAAGAAGCATTCAAGTACAGCTTAAACAACTTCTGATATTTTAAATGCCGGAATATTCATAAACGTTTAATACCGAATTCCATTCCAATGTTTCAACGATGCTATACTGTAAGCATGCGATTCACCTACTTTCATCCAGTCCTCGCTCAACTAACTTAATATGTTGGAATTTAATTCAGAACAACGGTGTTTGCCACCAAAACTTGCATATACAACTAACAATGCAACTGAATATTACGTGTGTGGGAAACTAACAATTTTTATTGTTGGTTTTGTCTGATATTTCCGTTATGTGATGTTTTGATAACGGAATGTTAAAACTATTTTACTAAGCGTTAACGAAGTTATGTGAATTAAGTATTAAATCTATAAAATGATTTGCCTAGTGAATATAATAATTATCTTTCTGTCTCTGCTTTGCGTCCTTAGTTTAATGTAACGTAAAAATACAACACAAAAGTATCATAAAAGATAAAAGTTAACTTGAATTTTATTCTTAATATTCAATATATAATATTCAAGCCAATGAAGTGATTTTTTAATATTTTTATGACTAAGATTTACCGAAACTGTGTTTAATATATTAGCTTAAGTCAATTTTGAGTCAATTCAGCAGGTTTATACTTAATTTCGTTATCCGGCCTTCCAACTTGACCCTCCATTGTTTTATAGATTTTTATTAAAATATACTTCCATACGACGGGACCCAGAAAAGAGCTGATGATATCGCGATGTTACATAGCATATAGTTTAGGCTTTCTATGTGCTCCAACAAAATTTCCCGCTGGCTTTCTTTTGGTGAAGGGAATACCGAAAGCCAAGCTACAGCATTTAAATAATGATAAAGAGCGTGCTCTTTATCTAGGTTTATCATCTAAAGAGTCGAGTTATTAACTTCACGCTTCACCATTAAGTAACTTGGATACATTCCTTGACGAAGAAAGGTTATGCATTCCATAGGACTCCGCCTGGGAGCAGTGATTTAACACCACACCAATGCCGTTGTGGTGTGAATATAGATAAATATATCTCGGCGGACTTTCATGTCAAAAAAGTGCTGACCGCTTTACCTTTAACTTTTCTCAGTATTACGTCATAATAGGGCTCTTGTTACCATCATCGTTCATCATGAACGTTATTTAAATTTTAGAGCCCTATAGCATTTCACAATGGCAAGATGCCCGACTAGATTGACCACTTGGTATAGAGGCAAAGCCCTTCGGCTCCCTCTCATCTGGCTTAAGTCAAGTAGTTGACTTAGGTACTTCGGCAACTGAAGTAAATAAATGGCATCATGTACCTAAGCTGTATTGTATTGTTGGCATCCTCATTGTCTGACATGCAAGAGCTCGTAAATATATTGGAGGCCGAAAGTAAACTTGGTCTTGCAATCAATCGGAGCAAGACAAAGTTAAGGTCGTGGATCGTGCCGGCCTTTTGTCTGGCACTCACTACATTGACGGGATAGACACTGTGGATGACTTTATATACGTGGGGTCGAAGATATGTAAGAGTGGTAACTACTCCGGAGACAAAAAGACGCATTGGGATGGGAAAGGATGCCATGACCAGGCTTAACAAAATATGGCGAAATTCCGGAATCCCAAAAACACCAAAATGCCTTTAATTCGAGACCTGGTGTTTTCGATTTTCATATATCGAGCCGAAACGTGGACTGTCAAGAGTAGAGAGAGACAGCGGATTGATGCCTTTGAGACGTGGTGTTGGAGGCATAAGCTGCGAATACCATGGATAGCAAGACGCACCAATCAGTATATTATACTGTCGGAGCTCAACATCAAGACGCGACTGTCCACAATCTACGAGCAACGGGTTCCTAAGTTACTTTGGCCACATAATGAGAAGAGGAGACGAAAGCTTGGAAAGGTTGATCGTTGTGTTGGCAACACTAAAAGAAGTCATTCCTTGAGGTTCTTGGAAACACTAAAAGAAGTGTTATTCTATGGGGTATAAATGAAGCTGCACGAAGCATTTCGTGGTCTTCTTCTGTTTCGGCTGGCAACGAGAAGTATGTATACGCGATAGTGCTGTCTAATCGGTATCACAAATTATATCGTTAGAGTTATGATTCTTTAGTCTAAAAGTGGAAATAAGTGATTAAAACAGTGTTATTTTTGTGCAAAAAGTGAAACTTCGGTGATTTGGTGAAAGTGTTTATATTTCTACCTTCTTAGCTCGATATAACAAAGTAAAGCTAACATTAAAGCTAACATTGAAGGCAAAAGATCACGTGGCCGATCTCCAGCACGATAGACTGACCAACTCAAGGATAAAGAACCGTCTCGGAATGTCTGTGATGTGGTTAGGACCGCGATGGACCGGAATCGACGGAGAGATCTCATTTGTGCTAGAACGACGACCGCCAACCGATCATCAAACATGATGAACACCACCAGAAAGAAGAAAGCTTAGCTTAGCTGTTCAGATTATGTATTTGTGCCATTTCCTGTTGAAGCCCTAGTCCGTGGGATCACCGCACCTCATTTTTTGTCCTAGACTTATCGCTGTAACAGGTGACAAGAAGGGCTGGTTCTTTTCTCGCTTAAAGGTTAAGCATTCAGCAAGGAATGTGGCTAGCGTTGCGTTATTGGAAACGTACCGGATCATCTAGACTTGTTAGATAACAAATACTCTTTTATTAAAATTTGTCCCATTTCGATGATTTACAAAACAAATTTCAAAAAATAAGTTGAAACGGTTTAATAGAGTACAACTAAGTTTCAAAATATGACCCGCTGCTGAAATAGGTTTTATCTTCATACGATTAATACATTCGATTTTTGGATTTCATCACATTCATTTTTTTTTTAATTCCCTGTAAACGCTGTCAAATGTTGTGAGAAGAACGGTGGTATAGAATTCAAAATGATCATTGATTGTAGTGATTTTTAATTTTTTTTTTGTCATTTCATTAATCAATCAATATTGGTCCGAAACTACGCAGGTTTGTAATTAAAACATGTCGACTAAGTCATCCCCTGTACACGGTTGAGAATAAAAACACAACTAATGTCGGTGGAGAAGCTTTGCAATTTCTATTTCAAAACGTAATGTATATCTAATGTTATATGAAATTACCCGCCATACATCGATAATAGGAATGCTTCCCGGAAATATGGCCAGAGGTTGGGAGAATTAGATTACCCGATCCAATTTACAAGAGCCCATTTACATTAGCCGGTTTACATTATTATGTGGGACATTTGCCAATAACATAATTTAATTTAAAATCAATCTTAATTTTAAAATTGATTAGTTTTCGTGTGTGTGTAAGTGAAATGTATGTCCAGTATGTGGAAAACTTTGTGACTTCTTTGATGATGTTTTAGACCCTAGTTTCAATTTTTCACCACTGTTTTTGAAGAAGTTTAATTTTATTATAATACTATAAATAAAAGCTAATCCGTTATCGCACTATTTATTGTTAATCTTCAATGGAGAGAAGTAATAAAATATTAATTATATTGAATACATAAGTATTTAAACTGCGTGTTTCATATGAAACACGTAGTAAATCGAAGATACAAGTAGATTTTTAGCAAAGAACTAAATCACTCTGCTATCTTCGATTTACTCGTAACCATGAGCAATTCAAAACCTTCCATGATTTTTGTCGATTGGGGACTAAAAACTGTAGGAAAAAGTAAATATTTTCTTTTATCACAACTACAAATGTGCTTTCGAATCGTGATCAAATTATTCAAAATAATTATTACGCATGTACCGTCAGTAAAGTTGCCATTAATTACACGATCAAACAAAGCTCGTTCATTTGTAATACAGAGGCAGTGATTTGTAATCAACAAGCCGCAACGCAATTAGCCTTTGAAAAACCAATGTATTTCAAATTTAACATCAGATATTTATTACATTTATTGCCGTGTGAGGATTTTCCAGTCAATGGAGTTGATGAAATTAGGCGTAAAAGGCATCTACCCTTTTTGGTTTGTTAATAATGTCGTATTTGGTACACAGTGAAGCTTGTATTTTACGGAGTTTAATTAGTTTTCGGCGGTAACTGTAAACAATGCCTTTCTTATTTACGTTGTAATTTGTGAAATTGGACAAATTTTACAATATACAATCATTTCTTATTAAAATGCTTTTTAATAAGAATCGATTGTAAACAATACTCGATTACCGTTTCAGATTCGGCAATCTATAACTTATAATATTGATAGGTAGATTTAACATTACGGAAGAGCACCTATTCATAGGCACATACGGTTTATATGTAACGTTTATTACTTAGTTACGTATTGATCTTAATTCACAATTTACATTTAATGTCTCGTTAAAATGACCCGCCCACGTATCACGTATACTATACCAGGCTATCTGTCGAAGTAACAATAAAACCAATAAATTCTCCATCAAGTATAACGAAGCAATAGTATAAAAGTAATACCAGAAGAAAAGGGGTGATTTATCCTGCCATTAAGGAAATTGGTAAGCTTTACATGTCTCAATCGCATTTATAGCTTTATCAATCACTGAGAAACAACAGTAAAGTCGCTTTATTCACTTATTTACGAGTCCGGTCTTTTATTTATACTTCGTGCACAAAAAATGCATATAGGCGGATCTAATGCCGTCAGACATATACATACTATTATTTACATTCTATATTTTCGGTGTGCATGCTCAGAAACTTTTATTTTAAGCTCAAAGTGACTCTTGGTCATACTGATTTCTAAAGACAGTGCATTTCACAAAATAATAAACTAAACAAGAAAAAAAGGACACTGGGAAAATCAACTGTACGTCGAGTGAAGATTTTTATTATGAAAAGCATAAAGTTATTAAAAGTAAAGAGATAACAAAGTTGAAGTACAAGAAGTCAAAAAAGAATAGAGTGGTTAGGGACCTTAAGGAGTGGCGTTGGCAGTAAGGTAAACGCAAAGTTTAGTAGGGAACGATAGTAAAACACATGATCATACTTAACATTGAAAATGAATAGAATGTAGTTATTAAGAATTTGGGTCAATTTATTGAGGTAATCTGCAAGTCAAAATACGTAATAATAAAGGCCCATTTACACGGTGCCAGTTTCTTTCCTGTTGTATACAATTAAATTGAAGCAATAAATGAGTTGCATGGTCTAAACAACAAATGGTCTAAACAATTATTGCGCGCAATTTATTGCATTCAATTATTGCTCTTGTATGTTCAAGAAAATGGCATCGTGTAAATGGGCCTTAACTCTTACTTCACTATAGTCGACTATGACTACTAGGACGGATTAAGGATTGCACGAGCGATACTTTAGTTTTTGACGGTAATACATTTTTAAGCCAGTAGAGAATGCTGGATACATGTGACTGTCTTAATGACTTTTGGGATATAGTCTTTCTAGCTTATTGTCATTCCAATGAGCAAAACAACGGTTTTCGCGTTTTAGCTAATAGGAATGAACCAATTGTTGAATATGTGGTAGATTACCTAAATCTACTATAGCATAAATCTACTATATATATATATATATATATATATATATATATATATATATATATATATCTTTTCATGGCATACGAAAAGTCCCTTAAACGGTAGCCTGGGGCTATAAACGGATTATAAAGAAATCTGAGACCATCAGACTCTTTATCTTTATATAGCATCCCTTAATCGGTCAGCCTGGGGCTATCCGACATAAACGGGTAATTTATCCTCATAAAAACTGAGACCATCACGAACTCAAGGGTGATATCTTTATATAGCATCCCAATTCTTGTTTAATGGAAGAAGAATACCACATTGATACCAATTACCATATAAAGCCACAGTATGCAATTAAAATGATTAATGTAAATTGAAAGAGGAAATCACTGTCCAACAGTGGACATCTTACGGATGTGATGAAATTAAACTTCATAATTTACAAATTATGAATACATTAATTGTAAGTTTAATGTATGTATAAGTTAAAACAATGTTTACCTAACCAATAGTCACGTCCATTTTATTTGGGCATAAGGTGTTTCCTCTGTTCATTTAATTTAGGTTTGCATTGGACTTTGCTTTGGCTGTTCTGTTGTAAATATTAATCTATTGAACATAAATCAAGTAATATTCAATTTTATTTCATATCCGCAGATAAAATACACATCTGTGATATTGCCTTCCGGAGAACGTGTTCGAATTACTCCAAATTCTTCTTACAAACAAACTCAACTGACCCAATTATACGTTTTAACGCTGCGAAAGCTTTCGTGTTAGAACCCACAAACATTTATTAAAGTCAACCCAAAAGGCATTCGTTAAAAATGAGCTAAATTTCCACGACAACTGTTTATTTGATAGAATAAAACTAATATTGATAAATAACTTTAAGATTTTCTTATTTATTGATCCTGATATAAGAATATCCTGTATTGTAGAGACGTTTCACTAACTTAAATATAACGAAGATTATATATATATATATCTCTCTATCTCTTAGAAACTGTACCAATCAGATCATCACAACTACAAACCAATCATCTATAAATTGGCGACAATTTATGATCAAAACTAAAATTAAGGAAAATCCTGTTTAATGCACAAGTGAATGATGTAAAACACAAATAGCGAAAATTCTAAACGAATAGACTTTTGTGTTTTATGGAAAAGGAAGGAATAGAGTAAGTGGTTCACCTAATGGTAAGTGGTCACCATTCATCATTCGTCCAACTTTTTGCGTTGCCGGCCATTAAATTAGTGATCAATCTCAGAGTAAATACTATAAAAATTATGATAACACATTAATCAACCACGCAAGTACAATAAAAGAAAAATTATAGCGTAATAAATGTTAACGCATTTTTCGTAAAAACTGTTAAATTAACAGAAAATAATTAAAAGAATTTCTTGGAATATTACGAATATGTAATAGACAAAATTATTTCGTACCACTTTTCCGTCACACGACGTCCACCGTTGAACATAGGCCTCCCCCTTAGGACGCCACAACGGACGACACTTTGCCATTTGCATCTAGTTTTCCTTCACATGTAGATAATCTACGAAATATGCAAGTCCAAGACTGCCCCCGGAGTGTTGAAGGAAATTCTCACATGCATATAGAAACGAACGCTGACGAAAGCAATGCAGAAACATGTGTATGGAATTCCGCTTTAAGTATTTATAAGAACATTCCGGAATTTAAAACAGCAAAATTTAATTATGCGGTTTTCGATGCTTCTGTGTATACATCAAAACATAACGCTAGAGTTTTCAACTGATCGGTTGAAGATGAACATAAAATATTTGTTCTTGGTTCTACTAAAATACGCGAAATAGTACTGACTCAAAACACAAAGTTAAAATAGTTTTGCGGTCTCACTCCCTCTATTCAATTCATTACAGTCACCCCAAGGATCATTCACAATGTGATCAATACAATTTATGAAGAATGGAATAAAAGCATTTCACGCGGTTTTAAATTTTAATATTTATGAAGTAAAGCGAAACTAAAAAAACCAGATTAAAAAGTTTTCTTTTCCAAGACACGCTGACCTTTAGACTAGCTAGACTTTTTATCAAATATGTTGCGTGAAGATAAAAATCAGGCTGACCAGGAGAGAATAACCGAAAGTAATAGTAATGAAAAAAAGTTCGACACAGAGGTTAATCAGGAGCAAGGAATCGAATGTATTGATGAATAACGAAAATAGAAATCACGATTAAAATTTTCTATGTATTAATTTGTAAAATGTAAAACCTAAAGACAGTGGATAAAAATAAAGATTTCTAAAACGATAAACAGAAAAGATAAAAATAGTACTCAATAAAAAATAAAAACACAACGTCATTTAGAAAATTTAAGAAACAGCCGATAAATTGTTAACCCTATCGTAGGAAAAAAAATTGTTTCATTAATGATATACAAGTTAATGGTTTTAATATAATTGTTTTTATTCATCTCAGTTAATATTTATTTCTTTTTATTTTAGTGTTAACTTTAAAGATCACTTTGAATTGTTGCTTTATATTTAAAAAGTTACCGACTATGAAAAACTTTTCGTGCCTGTATAATACTAAAAAAAACTAAATTAATAGTGTTTTGTTATTTTATGCAAGTACTTGTTATTTGAGACAATGTATTATATTAATTATAATATATAATTTGATTAATTCTGCCCCAATGATCACTTTCTCTCAAATGGCTAACTATAATGAACTTAGTATATACATAATTGGATTCGTTACTTTGGCTGTGACATATATTCTACCAGTTACGTCACAAGTATTAACTTAACAAATATGTACGTCATATTAAAATGTATGGGGGTAGTTCACTGTACGGATTTGTGTCGTGCTATTTGACATTCTGCTTCTTTGTATACCACACACGAAGAATATAATTCCCCTAATGTAGCTTGCATACCATCGTAGATCTTCTTGGGCGATATTTTCTTTTTCTCCATTTTATAAAATCAGTACGTTTCGTACGACTTGACTCAATTTTATTTTTAAAACTGCAAATTTTACAGCGACTGCTACTGCTGATTCACGCATTAGACATATTGATCTGGAAAAGTGTCTCACAGAATGCTAGAGAGTGAGTGAGGTAATTGGGGCTCCCTTTTTTAAAGGGACTTTGCTTCAACTTACTACATGGCAATAATTATGTAAAAATATTCTTCACAGTAAAAAAAAGTAAAGTAACAGCCTATACATGTCCCACTACTGGGCAAAGGCCTCCTCTCTACTTATACAATCCACCATACGGCCCTACTGCGGATTATCGGATTTCACTTCGAAAATGTGCAGGTTTCCTCACAATGTTTTCCTTCACCACTGCGCACGTGATAAGTCGGCACCTAAAATGAACTATTTCATTGGTGCCGGCACCGGGGATCGAACTCAGGTTACTCGGGTTTATTGAAATAAAGGCCAGCGCCCCGTCACTGAGGTATTACGGCTCTAAAAAAATATTGAGAAAGATGTCATAAATCTTGAAGTTGATCTTTGATTCAGAAAAATTTCAGTATCAAATATTTTCTAATAACTAGAAAGGAATTAAAAATGTAAATTATTTAATAGATACTTTAAATCGATTACGTTAAAGTTTCCACATTTATATAAATTAATTTTTGGTATAAATAAATTACTTCTTGTATTTTCTTTCGCACTGCGATTTTTTTTTGTTTAATGACTCACTCACACGCGGATTTTATAAGGTTTCATAGTACACAATCACAAGAGTGAGTTTTGTGATTCGTTAGAACTTGTCGATTCTGAAGGAAATGGTCACTGCTATTCCCATAGTAAATTATGCCATTTCCCCTGCTTGTGCACGAGAGTTTGTGGATAATATTTCCTCACGGGAAAAGTACTTGTGTGACCCACAGATAAATGTTTAATTAGTATTCGGATCTAGGTGTTTATTCCCAAGAACGCAGGCACCTGCTCTAGCCAATACCTTTAACAAAGTTATTTACACGTCGAGACGACCCCATGTCGGTGAGATAGAAGAGAGAAACATTTATATGTTAAGAGCTCTATTGTTAATTTCACTTTATATTCGAGTTACCAACAATCCTCATAACTATTTTTTTTATGTGAGAAAGAGACAAACGAGCTGGTGGTAACACCCGTAGTAAAGTAGGCCCCGGCTATCTCACTGACCAGAGCCCACTTTACGCCATTCGTGCAACAGTGTTCCGTGGCCCTACCACCGTTATATCTCGTGTATTCTCTCGTATTATCTCGTGGATAATAAATTAAACTAAAAGCAAGCTTTTCATATAACTATCGACATCTAGAAATAATAATAAGTCCGACTTCTGGCTTAACCTCGATAGCTAATCTTCGTGCAGTACTAATACCGTATTGCTGTGAGCTTAGTCTAATGTTTGATACATTAAAACGCAGAAGCATCCGAGTCCAGCGCAGGCAACTTTGACATTTTAAATTCTGGAATGTTCACGTAAGAACTTAAAGAGGAATTCCATTCCAAAATTTCACGGGTACTGCACTGTAAGCTTGCAGTTCACCTACTTCCATCAGAGTTCAGGTTAATATACGCTTATTTGAATTTGGCCTAACACCTCGACGCTCTGAAGATATTATTCTAACTAACGCTGCAAAAAGGTGTTGCTCGATGTGGGGGAATAGTAGGAAATCATTTTGTTCATTATTTGAAATTTGTTTATCTGTTCTAATATTACGATAAATGTATCATTTAAATAAGATTTATGTAAAGAGAAAAAAAACTAACCTCTAATATTGACTTAAAATTTTATGCGAAATAAGCGTTACAATCTTTAGTTCAGATTTAGGTAGAACAGGTAGATCAGTTTTAAATTTAAAAATCAGATTATTCCTATATATGCATTTTTTAATTTTTGTTAACTATCTGCGTCTAATTCATTACATTAATATTCAAATTAAATTCCTCCGAAACCTTTAATTTTTGGGAGTTTAATTTGACGCATTTTTAAATAATCTTCCTTATATAAATAACTATATGATTGTTCTAAACATTGACAATAGCCACGGACTAATTTGGCTTACTTGTAATTAATGCCTTTCGGGTTGACAATAATAAATGTACCTGGTCCTATCGCGTGGACTTTCATGGCGTTAAAACGTGTAATTGGGTCAGTTGTGGTTGCTGATAAGAATAATTCAGAGTAAGTTAGACGCGTTGTGCAATGGGTGAAATCGATGCTGTGAATTAATTGTTTTTATGTATGCGCAATTTTGCGGAAATGTGTACGTTACTTCAACTTAACAAAATTACAAACGGATGCATTTAACATGTAATTAATACATTTTAACAACTAATAAACTAACTTTCAAGTGACTTTTTATACGTTAGACGGTGGCAAGCTGGCGGTTCACCTGATGGTAAGTGATAACGGACGGCCATGGGCATGTGCAACACCCATAATGGACGGGCGTCCGCTCCCACGAGAGCTACTGCGGTCGGAACAGGCCATTGGGGGGCCGGACCCGACCGCACTTCCGCCGCTGTGTCGAAGACGATGTCGTCCTCGCGTTACACACCGCGTGTAACGCCGTACACCCGCAAGTGCCGCTACCGCGGTCAGGGAAAGGGATGGCCGATGGCCATCCTCACCACCGACCAGCCATTCGCTGGTCGAGATACACGCCCGAGTAATAGGGACAGGGCCCCCGAGACTCGTTAAAAGCAGGCCTCGCGCCTAGCTTCGTACATCACCCATAAGGTTGCAAATGAATTCCAACTTGTAATAAAGTGGGCCCCGGCTACATCACTCACCCGACGAAATACCGAAGTATTTTGACTTTACGCCGGTCTTCTGTGAGGTCGTGGTACTTAACCTCCTCATCCATAAAACAGCGAAGTGTTGCGCGGCCCTACCACATTTAAAGTGGGCCCCCTTTTAAAGGTCGGCAACCCTGTAGCCACCCCTAGTGCCAATGCCAGCGGTAGTCACTTAATATCAAGAAAATAGATTGATGATTTACCACCTTTTTTTTTAATAACAAAAAATACGAAAATTGAACTTTTTTTAATAGATAAAATGAACAAAAACTTTCAGCGCTGCGGTATTCGAAGCTGCGTCTTCTGGTTCCGCTTTCAACAACTAAATTATGTGGTCGATGATGTCACGGCGCGAAAATCTCGACATCTATCTTCTTTCTTTCTGTTGCATTTTTAACAAATTTCCTGTAGATGGCTATTTCAAAAGCTTTGAATAGGCTTTTTATTTAGCTTAACCATTGTTAGATAAGCACCACTATTGGTTCTGTATCTAACAAGTCAAAATCCATAACGAAGTGAGTTGAGAAGTATTTGGTCTCACGGATATATTATTTTTCATTATTTAAACGTAACTATCAACTTACGAAGTTAAATAAGAAATGAACAAACCTAAATTGAATATAATACAAGAAAATCCTGGATTGGTAAATTATCGAATGAACAGTTTTAGGGGCTTTCTGTTCGTTCATATCGGAAACAGTGATTGTGATCGAGACGTTTATTGATTTCCGATTTAGCTAATGGCGGGATAACCTCATTTCCTGTATTGGTTTTATACGTCTGTGACTCATATATATTGCTATGGTTATTTTGTTATGAGAGTTGTTTTAACGGAATGTAACGCGTAAGTTAAAAATAAATATAATATTAATAATTATTGTAATATCAAAGTATCTGGACCTGGCTCACGAGGTGACCAACATGTGGGGTGGTGTGCCGACCGAAATTATCCCGATAGTCGTGTCTGCGAATGGGTTAATCCCAGTCAGCCTCTCCGAACATCTGAGGCGACTGGGACTCCGGGACGGATCGCTCCAAGCTCTAATGCAGAAGGCGGTGCTCCTCGATACCGCCCGCGTCGTCCGCAGGTTTCTCTCCCTCTCACCCTAACCCACGGCCGTTTGGTCTCCTCTGCCGAGGGCTTCCGTCTGGTTGGGTCCTATTTATGTATGTATTATATATAAATATTTATATCTATTGATTTATTATTATTTATAAACCCAACCAGACGAGAAAACATATAAACATCCCCAAATTGTAATATTATCTAAGTTAGCGGTGATCGCTTACCATCACGTGACCCGCTTGCTCGTTATATACCTCCTTTTACCATTAAAATAGCTTCCATAACATCCAACTATACCTATAATTAGATTATATTCTATGACTAAGAATCTATTAATCTATATCTGGCATACATGCGATGGAGCTTTCTTAAGTTCACGGAATGAGGGACAAAACACGCTTTTGTTGTTGCAACGCCTTGCCTATGTCATGCCTAAACGAACTCCAAGAATTTTAAACGTGGTGGTTTCACAATGTTCCAACAATTTCTCCGAATGGTTTCTTAATAACCTCATCTTCTTATATCAATTTTTCGACGTTTTCAAGAAATTCTGGAGTAGTTAGTCACTTCAATGGGTTGCCTAGTGCCGTTGGTCCTTTTCAAGTTCCCCTGCCTTGCTTAAAGAGATTGTGCCGCGTTTAAATCGTCGTTTGTTTCCGTTTAGAGACCTCATAAACATATAAGATCTTCCTACGTTATGCGCTTGATTACGACGCGATACTAGATATTTGCCATATTGCCCATTTTGTCACGACTTTGTTGCTTAATCACCGATAGTTCAAAGACTTATGACACAGTTATGTTAAAACTTCGTATCGATACTAGTCACTGAAACCATTACAATCTATTTTTTTCCCTAATGTATTTACGGAGGTTATCACTTAGCAAATATGCAACTTCAAATTCTTACAATATTAATTAATTTTAATCTTTAATTATCAATTAGCCTATTCTTTAAGCAAATCTAGCCATTCCAATCCAATACAACAGTTGTGGATTGTTTAATAGCGTAAATTAGTGACTTTGCAAAGGCACAAAATTTATATTCGATTTTTATTAATAAAATTTAGAAACAAAATCGTTTATTTTCTAACTCGTAAATTATCTTTGACTCTTTTTTCAGTTCCAAGCACCATCAACCGCCATCGTTCGTGTTATTATAATAATAATAGCATGCCCCATTCCTTTAATAAAGTAAAACGTGTAAATACGCAAGTATTTACACGTTTTATTTTATGGAATCTATTCAATGGGAAATGCTCACGCAGCAATAATTATAATTCATATCCGAGCCGTTTGTATTGGCAAGGGATAATTGCCTTTTGGCTTGACGATTACAAATCGCCGTGGCTGTATTGCAAATACGTTAACTTTGTTTGATCATGTAATTAATGGAAGCAAATTTACTGGTGGTGCCTCGAAGTTGATTGATTCAGAATAATCGGTTTATGCTGTCAATTGTCCCCAGCAAGGAGAACAATTGAACAATAAATACAATTTTATCCATTTTGTTTTTCTATCTGTACTAGAGCAATAAGTTCTATAAACAATTGATATAGGAATCGTATCGTATATCGTAAATAAGACCAGACAATATTGTATCGCAGAGCGGTTGCACAAATACATATTATGTAAGGACAACCGTAAAGATTTGACTATGTTAGGGCCACGCAACACTATTCACTTTGTGCAACAGATCTGTTGCACGAACGGGCATGTCCGTCCGAGTAAGTACCACGGCTGGATAGAAAACTACTGGTGTTGCAAATGTCAATGGACGGTGGCTATCACTTAACATCAGATGAACCGCCTACCCACCTTTTCGCATAAAAAACAATTTTTAAGCCGTCGCCAGGATTCGTACCTGCACCTTCTGGGTAACGCGCTCAAACACTGTGTGGCTCCCACTAAGCTCGATATCCTTGAAGCGCGAAAACATCGACGACTTGTCTACTTTGTTTTTATTGCATTTTATGATTAGATGGCTCTTCCAGGATGGGATAAGATAAAACGAAACACCGAAACTCATCGCGCCGTCACAAAGCAATGACTATCAACTTGAAATCCGAGTCGAAAGCGTCTTACAGATTCCATGCGCTTACTAAAGTTTCGGAAAACTCCGATTGGGTGGAGGGACGGTTTGAAGAATAAATAAATCAATTTGGTATCATTGTAATTAATGAAAATGTTTACTCATTGTCCATTGCTGCGTTCCTTTAACTTCAGAATTAAATATGGAACATAACCGTATTAATCTGTTGATAAGCTTAAATTTATTAGTTAAACGACTTGTATATGAAACTTTAGATGTAAAGATAATCAGGAGGTTTCGAAATCCTTATAATATTACAATTAGAAAATCTTCACCACATATATTAGCTGAGGCTAATCAGACCCTCCACACATTACATTATGTGCAAGAAATTCGTTCAAAACGCTAAATAAACTGTCTAAACTATTTTAGAGTTTGAATGTACACTATATTCCCCTATATCTCTTATTGATAATTGTGTGACTAATTTTATACACCACTATAAACTACAATATGTAAATGTAAATTATTAAATAATAACAGTTAAATAATTTGTTATTAATATATTATTCAATATTAACCCTTTCTCAGATAACATTAATATTTCACACTCGTGCCGATATAAAAGTTTTAACGACTCTTCTCGTACATCCTTCGACCATAAAGCGTACTCAAGTCGGGGGTCTCAAAATTTATTTGAAAATTTAAATATTATTATATAGAACCACTGCATTCCAGGACAGTTCGATTGGAATTGACATATTGTTCTTTCACCTCAGTAAGATCACGATGTTTTGACATCAATTTTAATGTTTTTTTTAAATAACTTCCTTACGAGATTTATTTAATAATATTCAAAGTGTTGGTATTGCTTTACTACAAAAAGGTCTGTTGACAATCTGTCAACGAAGGGCCTGAAGGTATGTCTTATTGGCTTAATCGAAAATCAATTGGGTCGAACATTAAATTATCGCGTCGCTTACAAGTAAGTACAGTTGAAGTCGACATGTCTGTGTTATTAATGCCAAATCGATGGTGACCGAATATGCTTGGGTAGAGATTTCACACACACTCATAATAGTGATAATATATTTACATTACACGTTACTCTCTGACAAAGACAAACGTGAAGTTATAAAATAGTTTTAACTCTCAATTTAATGAATAGACAGACAAATAATAACATCATTTTACATTGATATATATTAGTTATATTATTTATTCGCCTGGTTTAATTTCAACATTAAAATGATGAAAATCAGCTGAACGTTGAGTTATTTGATGAAGGAAGGAGGTAAGAGTAAGTTATGATATTCTTTTGCACACTAGCAAATGTGTCCTGTACTGCTTTGTTGTGCTAGCAATGCTTTGAGACTGTGCTTGTACTCGATAAAATAAAGAGTAAAATTTTAGTTTCGAGGAAAACTCTTCTGCGATTAAATGAATACGGTATATTAAATATAGTTCAAGAGTACATTGCCAAATTAGGAGCCAAGATGAAAAGTTTTTTAAGCTTTTTAAGCCATTTACTTTTGCTTTTCGAAGGCTTTAAATCTAGGACTATGGGTAAAACCCATATTTACCGTTTATTCACGGTCTAAATAATGGATACAAACAAAACTTAGAAATAATATAACTACACAGTTTATAAAATAACATTTGAAAATTTTTAAATAAAATATGTAACAAACATAACAAAAAAAAAAACAAAAATAAAAAGAAAAATAAGTGAAGGTATGTGTAGCGGTCCGTGAAACGGACGGAACTCAGTGACATTCGAGATACAGAAACTAAAATTCGTTCTGATCCCGACACTGGTTTTCAGCTTGGCCCGCACTTTGAGATATGGAACTCATACCCTCAACTTGGCGTCTGTTGTTGGTGAATATTTTATGAATACTATTAAACTAAATCCTTTACTGGCTGGCAACTCTGCACAGCTGTGCAGTCCTCATACCATGTTATCATTCAGATGGTGCTAAAAAGATTTACAGCGAAGACCGCGCAAAAATATTGTTTAGTTTCCTTCCTTTATCTAACTGACGATATTTTCATCTTCTTCTTTCTTCTTCGTCGCACTCTTCATTTCTGAAGATCGTGTCGAACTACAGTCGATTCCAGATCCTGTTGGTAGGTAAGCATATCTCCAACAAATACTAATTTCACCAACACTAGGTCACAGTGATAAATTGTTCTTAAATTCAGTGTACGCTTTTGAGTTCTGTTTCAAAAGTTGTTCGTAAGTATTAAAGTTTTAGTTTAAAAAAGGGAACTAAACGAGGAGCGGCGTACTTTGAAGTTTATTTGCGTAAAGTTTGCCCCTTTGAACCGGAGCTTAGCACCCAAGCGGGAATTCAAATTGATTCCGCTATATTTAGCGAAACCGAAGACGTATACCGGATCTCTGCGTTCATTTAAATATGGGTCGTCCAACTTTAATCACTCATTAACTAATACTTTTCTGTATTAATCACTAGTTCCGGTTTGTTTTTTTTTTTGGTAAATCGTGTATTTTGGAAATTACATTTAGATACAAATTACTGAGTAATGAAATATGCATAATATTTTTCGATCTTACTAATAATCGTATCGATCGTAATAATAAGAAAATATGAACTGATGTTTTTCACAAAAGAAAGAACTTTAAAAAAAAAGGGAAAAGGTAACAAAACAACAAGTCGACAAAAAATTAAAAATAAAGAAAGCAATGATCTGGAATCGAAAAAAAAAGTAAAAAAATAAATGTGTAAATGATCGTGACGCGAACCACGGCCGTTTGTTTTGGGGCCGCCCGATTACCGACCGAGCTATTATGACATTTTTTCTTCCGGCGAAATTTACCCTCATATTCGAATTATATTTTTCATTCCCCGAAAACAGGGATAAAAGGACATTTTCTAAAAATGAAACCTAGCTAGATCGATTTTTCGCCCCCGAATCTACGCACATACTAAATTTCATGAAAATCGCTGGAGCCGTTTCCGAGATTCCGATTATATATATATACAAGAATTGCTCGTTTAAAGGATAAGATTAACTTATACTTTACTGTGGTAGGGCCAACAGTACCCATTCTTGCAGATCCGTCCGGGTAAGTACCACCAACCTCACAGAAGGCCGGTGTAAAGTAGAAGTGTTACACTTCTGCGTTTCGTCTGTTGAGTGAGGTAGCCGGGGCCCACTTTCATCCATCGTCCTTGGGTTATCACTTGCAACATCAGGTGAACCACCAGCTCGTTTGCCACTTTCTCACACAAAAACCTTTTGTTTGTTGATCTTACCATTGGACGTACTGTGTAACGACTGTACGTAACAGTGTAAATTAGCAGCCGCAAGTGAAATCCTCTTATAGATATTGCTAAAGAACGCGGGAGTATGACGACACAACTAACCAGTACTATTTAACATTCCTATATATTTATTTAATACGTTGGAAAATATACAATCAATATGGCAATACTAAACCCGAACTGATTCATTATTTTTAGTTGATGGGCAATCAGTATGAAATCCTTTAACATATTTATTTGATTATACCATAATAATATACATGCTTTATGATTTCTTATAGTTACGGAAGTATTACCGACGTTTCGAACACTGCAGCGTTCATGATCGTGTGACAGACTTTGACTTTTCTTTAAAAAAACTCCAACTCCGAATTTTTAAACAAAATTAAACGTGGTAATAACAGTATAATAGTTTTATTCAAACATGAAGCCCATTGCCAACGAAACACCTTCCAACAAGTATCATACGTGAGAGTACGATGATGTCACAATTTTGGATTGCATAAAAACGCAAACAAAGTACATCGAAAACAGCGAAAATCGTCAATCGAAAACGAATCGCTATTCAATAACCGTAGCTGCTGCAACAATGGTCTCGTCCCCAGAAACAAACAATAATCCGATCCGAGAGCCGCTTTATTTTTTCTGTATCGCGAAAAAATGTCACGCGCGTCGTCCCTTTTCGGGACAATAGCGAAAGTGTTGCCGAATAATAAACGAGGTGCTTCGAGGTCGATTCTAAAAATAAGCTGTCACAACGCCGCGCCGCTTCGCCCCAGTATTCGGCGGCTTGTGACGCAACCGTTTTTCGGTGTCCGTGGCGCATGAAATTAAGCTGGTGCTAGTGTGCACTGTAGCGCTAGTGTTTAATCCGGGGATATTACGAAGCTTAATGCTGATTCCCTTCATTGAACCTGAAAGATATTTTAAAAAAACACGAACGATATATCGTTCAACCTCCAACCACATATCAAGCTATAGCTTGATATGTGGTTGGAGGGTGCGAAGCTAGAGGAAGACCGAGAATGGTCTGGATGGACTGTGTGAAGAGTGTTATGTCTGTGAAAAGGGTCAGTATTGAGATGACGGCTGATAGAGAAAAGTGGAACGAAAAGAGATGTTGCACCGACCCCAACCTACCTCTCTACCGCCATGGGAGCCCCAAGGGGCAGACTTAGACTGCCACTCAATACATTATAGCCGGTAGGATAGAAAGAGCGGCATACCGTAATACCTCCTCTCCCCCCGCCCACCACAGCTGCATCAGCGATGTGACTTCACCGAATCGTGAAAAATAGGGACAGTAGTCAAACGCAATATCGGCACCACTCTTCTCCCGCGATTCCATTTCAGTTGTAAAGGACAGGTGTGGTATTTCCTCCTCTAACACCTTCTACCTATCCCCCTCACGCTCCTAGTACTTCAGAGTGGACTCAATGAGCCTACGAGTGGCCCTCTTGGGCTGGCCGTACAACACACGCCAGTCGAGTGTGGAATCCTCTTGGATTCAGCGTGGGTGACCAAGTCCCGGCTACTCAACTCCTGCTGCGATAAGAAGAACTGTCGGTCGGAATGGTAATCTTAGTATACATAAGTATTTATTTGGTTTAGGTCTTTCCTCGCTGCGGACTTTAGTAGCCCTTCGTTAACCATGCGGTACCATTTTGCGTTAACTAAAAATCTTCTAATATCCACTGTCACCACACGGACTCGTTTGCCAAAACAAACTTAGACATAATTGTGCTCTACGTGAGTAGGTTCTGTACCATGGTCTACAAAAACGGCCAAATAAAACAGGCCTGTTATATGGTAGCCCCACTTAAATATAATTTTTATTCTGTTTTTAGTAAAATTCGACTATAATGTTTCTATTTTTAGACATAATGATGCCTTTTTTCATTTATGTGAATGTTTAAAACTTATTATTGATGAGGATGATATGAGGATTTCGGTTCAGCCCGAAAAGCAACAGAAAAATAAGGTAGTAAATTAAAATAAAACACGTGCCGTCAGCAAACTAGTCTCATGTTACTACATGGATTATGATATTAATATGGAACCTTTTGAAGTCACAGGTAGACTCCTCGGGTCAACCGGTAGACCCTCGATCTAGATCTAGATTTTAGCCAGGCTTGGGCTGCAGCTCTTCTCTTGAACCTGTGTCCACTTGATTACATAAACAAATTGAATCAGAAACTTATCTCTCGCGTGTTTGATATTCCTTCAAGGAACCGTTTTCTTTCTTTTGTTCATTCTTACTTTGCTCCCTTGCGCGCAGCAGTGAATTATTTCTATTGAGTCGTGAAACGAAATAAAGAGACACTGATGGACCTCCATAATATAAATGATGGTGAATGTGTTTACATAAAACACTCCACGAAGCAAGACATGATCGTTCATCATTTAGCATCTACTTTAATGTATTTTTGTGCCTTGCTTACTGCGAGGCGGATAAATAACACAAAAGTAATTGACAGACAATATGATTTGGAAATAAAATAACTTTTAAATTTTTTAAACGTTTAAGAGAGAAAATGTGGCATTGATAGCGAACGTGCGTTTGTATTTTTCTATATCACAACTAGCGGACTCAACAGAAATTGTCTCCTGTACACGCGACTTAAAAACAAAAAAAACGAGTTGTTAATCTAAACCAATCTCGAATCGAGCTAATGACACACAAAAAATTTCATTATGAGGAGTTCAGTGTCGTACACACGTACAGAAGAATTATATAATAAAGGTATATAAAAATGAATTGCCGTTCGTTAGTCTCGCTAAAAAACGAGAAGGGCTAGACAGATTTGGCTAGTTTTAGTTTGGAAATATTTGTGGCAGTCCAGGGAAGGTTTAAACGATGAGAAATTTGTGGAGAAATTACATGGAAATAGCAACAATTTTATGTTCCCGGACAAACTGTTCCTACCTGTCAAATATTTTATGCTTACGTTCCGAATATTCTTTTTCTATGAGATTCACAAATTCCCTAGAAATAATTTAACGGTGTCAACTAGTGTAAAGGTAAAACAAATAAAATTGACCTCCCTTTAGAACAAACTAGGTAAATAGAAAACTTAATCCTTATTTTCATTATCTTGTATAAACTCCAAGCTTATAATAAAAACGATTATTAAATATAAGCGAGAGAAGACCATTAAACTAAGCGCTAAGTCTTAATTAAGCTATATTTTATGCGCCCCAAATTAAATTAACGTCTGTTCTCCTATTTACGTCAAAACTTTTTTTTGTTTATTCGCATCAAGGTTATTTGATATTTTAATGATAGTTCATTCTTTCTATTTATTTAAATAAAAATTGATATTTTAGTCAATAGAGAAATACGTTTATGTTATATCTCACGTGGGTAACACTGAAAATTCTTAGAGAATCATAAAACGACTCTATGTAGCAATTAGTCTCCGTTCCTCTCTGTACATCTTCTACAACTCTATCTCTATTCTCTATACATCGTCTACAACATTGATAAAAGTACTGGGCCCATTCTCCCTAAGAGTCTAATATTTTCATATCTTGGTTGACTGTAAGTATGGTCTTGTTTAACTTTTAAATCCTAACATTATACCTCAGTAGAAGTAATGAGACACAATCAAAAACAAAATAACATCAAATTTTACAACCCGAGTTTTTCCTTTTCGTTATCTGTACAAAATGTCAATTCCGGGAGATTTCAAACTCAATCTGTCAGGAGTTACGTATATTGACGGGATTAAATAGCCGTTCTGAATAAGGCGCTTTTGATGACATCTTGGGGAGAGCTACAGCAAAATTTAGATATAATGTATTGCCGTAAGAAACATCGACTCTTAACATTCAAATGCAGATCCGAATCCTGCAATTTAGTGAATAAATATATTAATTATAAATTTCTATTTTTAATTAATATATTTAAGATAGGCTCGTCACACATTATATTTTTTTAGTTTAATGCGGGAACGTGAATAGCACGAGTTTTCTCTACCTCTCTTACATCATCATCACCACTTCAGCCTGTCGTTGAGTCCCCTGCTAAATATAGGCCTCTCCCACAGACTGCCACGAAGCACGATCCTGGGCCATCTACATCCATCTTGCATATTAGGTTGCATGATTTAAATAACAAAGCAACTTATTTTATATTTAACTAGCAACGTATCTCAAGACCTCCACCACAAACATTATCATTTCGTATACAATTTCCCTTGTCAATAATATTGCCGCATTTCACCACATTGCATTTAATTAGTGTAAACATCACTAAATGCATGATACACCGTCAGCAAATACGCTAGACTCGCGGGCGTTGTTTTCTTAAGCTAAATCAACTGCTGCAGCAATTAAAGCGGCGAAGCGAAATCAACGAACTCAACAAACTAAGTGTAAACAAACCAACATCTGCTCAATGCACCCTAGAGCACTGAGTGAACGAATCTTGCAGTCGACTAACCCTCCCGAAACTGACAGCGTATAACAATTTAGTTCATAACCGATGAGCTCCGCGAAAGCATTCCATCTCGCACACAAGTTACTCGCGCGCCCCAAAAAGGTTCTCATAGGACTCACAAGGCTGCCCCATAGGTCGTCATTCGAAGTATATTCGATACGCAGTCCGCATATTCGTCTACGAAAGCCTCGAAACACGTATGTATACATGATCCAACTAATGTCTTTTGTTTATCAAGAACGTAGGCATTGTACCTTTTCAAATACCTTGTTAGTTACATAAAGCTGTGCATAGATTTCAAGACTGCAAGAGGAAACATATTTTGAATTAAATTAATCGTTTGATTTAAATCAATGAATTAACCAAATATATAAGATAGTAGTAAGATAAGGTTATGTGGTGTGACATCAAAGAAAGGGAGCATGAGTAAGAAGTTATATGTACAATTTTCATACATTTCAAAAGGAGTAGAAAGTAATAATGTGTTAGAGCCATGCAGAAGCTTTCGTTATTGTGCAACCGTTAATTTTTGCCCGGAGATGTACCACAGAAAGAAGAAAGAAAACCATTTTAAGTATCATACACATTCGTATACTATAAGCATGGAAACACGCAAATCATCGTGTAATCCCGTTTAAGGCGAGAAACTTTGTCTTTTTTTAGTTAGTATTTATGAAAGAACGCCATAACTTTCTACTTTTTAATTCATCCACAATTTAAACTTTACCTAAATCCATCTTCTTTTTGTAAAACAATTTCCTAGTCTTCAAAAATCAGATGAAGCAATTCCATTTGTGATGTTAAAACATCTTAATTTTGCCTTTAAAATACATCGCCGCGCCGCCTTCTCCTAACTTTCTAATCCACGACGTGTTATAGAATATTTATGTTCGTCGTCCAACCACATAACATAGAACATTCGACTACGGGCTAATTTTTATTTAATTTAATCGTGGTATAATAAACTGTGTTGAATTTACGCAAATAAATAATATTACGTTAGTAAATATTCTTTCTTACATATTTACTAACATAATATATCTATTATAGTAGTGGTCGCCCAATGGTCAAAATTCGACCGTAATTATACATGGTAGTGTGTGTGTGTTTTTTTTATTGATCTAATGTATTTTTTATGCATTATTAAAAAAAATATTAGCGTGCTGCAATCCTCTATATAAACTTAGAAAATGTGTGAAAATGAGTGTGGGAAAAATACTCTTTCGCGCAATTATCGTAAAAAGGGATACAAAGTTTTTGCTTCACGTATTTAATATATAGATTATATACCAAATCACTTAACAGTAAAGCTACTGAATAACAAGGCTCCTAAATAACCGTATTGCTTTGATGAAAAAGTCTCCCGTGGTCTATGTCGAAATTAACATAATTTATAGGGAATTAACAAAACTGTGTTCTATTTTCGGTGTCAGTTTTATGTTTTTACTCTTATTATACATGGGAATGGAATGTCAATTATAAATTGACGCAAACTTAACACCAAATCAAAGGAAAGAAACTGTAAGGTGTTTAGTTTAATAATAATAAATATTTAGCACACATTTTTACAGTACGTTCTCTAGTTCCAATCTAAGCAACTATGGGTACTAGATAATTGATAAACGTACTTGAACTTAATTTTCTTTTGTAAATAAATACATTTTATACATACATAAACACCCAGACACTGGAAAAACACTATGTTCATCACACAATATATTTCCAGTAGTGGGTATCGAACCCAACCTATATATATGTCTCACTACTGGGAAAAGGCCATCTGTATGGAGGGTATTAGGGCACAATCCTACGAGGACTTCACGTATCTTCGAACATTTTTTTTTGTTATTATTTTGAATATATGCAGAGCTCCTCACGATGTTTTCCTTCATCGCTGAGCATGCGATAAGTTAGCACTTAAAATTAACAATTTATTGAAATAAAATGAGGCAATGAGCTATCGTGGATCAAAGGGATATCTTTCATAGATTATAATCGTAAGACTTACCGTACAAGAAACAAAAACATCTTTACTTCAAGAATTAATGAGTTACTTGAGAGCTTAAGCTCTGTTCATTAAATGGTGTCAAGAATGGCGAGTAAGGTCATCAAAACAAAATTAAAGTAATGATTTCTCGTATTATCTAGCTAGTACATTAGTTATTGTTAAATAAAACTTTTTGAATGATTTAATATTTTCCCGTTAAAAAGTTTTAACCTTAAAAATAACGCGACGTGTTAGTAACAGCAATTTAAAAACGTCACCAACACCTTACAATGTGTCATTAGGTAACAATGGACAGATGTATTTTGCTAGTTCTAAATCTGTCCGCAAAATAGTTTGTGCGACTTGAATTTTAATTTGATTTTATTCTACTCGAAGCTTATTGACACACAATTAAATAATCGTGTATTGTTCGTAGGCGCGAGAGTTAGCGCAATCGATAAATGGTTGTCAAACTTGGCATGATATGAAGCCGTGATTAGTTTAAATGTTAACTTTAGCGAGGTCCTGCCGATTAATCCAAAGTCTTCTTCACCCATTGCCTCACGTAAACCTGTAACAGTAAATTGTCTGTACAAACAAAGATTTAACTTTAATTGTGGTAGAACCACGCAACAGTTCTCGCTGTTGCACGAATAGGCAGGTCCGTCCGGGGAAGTACCACGACCTCACAGGAGACCGGCGTTAAGTGGAAGTATTATCCGGCTTCTGCGTTTCGTCTGGTGAGTGAGGTAGCCGGGGCCCACTTTATTAAAAGATAGCAACGCTACGGGTGTTGCAAATGTCAATGGGCGGCGGTTATTACTTAACATCAAGTGAACTGCTGGCTCGTTTGCTACCTTTTCACATAAAAAAGTAATCGTAATACCTTATTAAGTGAAAGAATTGATTTGTTGACTGATGTAATGAAAAATTTATATATAGTAATAATTAATATATATTAAAAAATTTTTTGCTAAAAAAACGTATTATAAAGGAACTTTATCACAGACTTTAATTGCCAATGATTTCAATCGTTTGCTGCTTCACCAGAGGTGCAATCTCTGTCAAAAGATACTTTTTCCCGACTTTAAAATTTGTTTAGGTTTGTGATAGAAGATTTAATTTTTTAAATCTTCTATCCTAGGCAACAAAAACACAATCGCGACAACCTCATCTAATCAATATTGATACGAGTTTGCGTACTTCATAGACCTCAGCGGTGGTAGGGCCACACCGTAGCCTCGGCTGTTGCACGAATGGGCAGGCCCCTCCGGGTAAGAAACACGACCTCACAGAAGACTAGCGTAAAGTGGAAGTATGACAAATACTTTCGCGTTTCGTCTGGTGAGTGAGGTAGCCGGAGCCCAATTTTCAAAAGGTTGTCAACGCATCTGTAACCCTCGGGTGTAGCAGATGTCCATGGGCGGCGGTATTCACTTAACACCAGGTCAACCGTCTGCTCGTTTGGCAACTTTTCACATAAAAAAACCTGTATAAATTGTTTATCAATGACAATCTCCAACTTCAAAGCGATGACATAAACTTGATTAAGACAAAAAATAGCATTGCTTTTGTATTCACAATATTAATTTAAGAAAGGAATATCAGACGGGAATTGAATAACGTGTCAAATTTATCAACTGTATCATTCAAGAGCGACGAATTGCTTGTTTACTGTGAGCAGTTGAAAATCCTCCACAAATAGAAAAAAGAATCACTACTTATCTTTGTAATGTTATTTCGTAAGAAAGACATATGTATGTGTGTGTATATATATATTTATATCTATATGTATATATTTATATGTATATATATATATTTCTACGTAAATATTATTAGCCTTTTTGTATATACATATTTATATATCTTATTTATTTTGATTGTAGATAGTATTTATTTTCCTTCATTAAGATAACTATCCGACACCTTTTCTGCTAAATTAATTTCTTTTAAGCCCATCCAAATGTTGCCTGGAAAAAAATTCTTTTGGGTAAAACGGCCTCCCATTGTACCCAGATGGTTTGCCTGGTTCAAAAAAAATTCATTTTTGGTTTTGTGGGTGAAGTGTATTCATTAATTCATTCAGTAATTTAAAAAAACGATTGTGTTCTAATAAAAAAATCCAGTCTGGTATATCCAATACCAGACTGGATTTTTGATCCTTTTTCAAATGTCAAAACAGCAGCATCATCCCAGTTAGAAGAACTAATAGAATCCAGTTCAGCTACCAAGACAGGACAATAGTCAGTCACAGAATCCCAAGTATCAGTATTTCGTTTCTTCTGAGGGGTCCGGGGCCAAATGTTTTAAGAGTTGTTTTAACCACGCTACTGCAAATCACTTTGTCTTGTTGATGTTTTGGTATATTGTGCGTGCATAGTGAAGTGTCCCTATTCATGCTTAAATTTTAAATAAATGCGTTTTTTTTTTTACTAGATACAGTGATTCAAGAGGAAGGTTTATATGTGTAATTCATTGCACCCACGCGATGTCGGGGTGGGTCGCTAGTATCTCATAAAATAAAAGAATTTTGCTTGCAAAAGCCGATTTCACGATTGTACCCTGGATTACGGTCGAATGTTCAACTATTTTAAATTGCATTCTTATCTTCCTATTTAACTGAACGAGGATTTAGTGCAGTAGGAACGTTGGTAGCTAAAAAGACAAATGGGCTTTATATTAGTGAAGACGACGCTTTACGGTTGTTTTAAGGACATCGCCTGGTATTAACAAACTTTTTAAAATGTGTCTAATTTAACCTTCTCATTGAAAGATATGATTATTATACATTGTGTTTGACTATTAATAAAAACTTTTCAGTATAATTAAGTATGCGTTCTAATTGTTCGAACTGAAACATTTTATTAGGGTTCCATATCCAAAGGGTAAAATGGGACCCTATTACTAAGATTCCGCTGTCTGTCTGTCTATCTGTTTGTCCGTCTGTCCATAAATCCGTCTGTCACCAAGCTCTCGTGAACCGTGATAGTTAGACAGTTGAAATTTTCACAGATGATGTGTTTCTGTCGCTGATATAACAACAAACACTAAAAAACTTTTGAGTGGCCAGTGGGCAAAATAAGGTTGAGAACTTGTAGTAAGAAGGATTTATTTGACGGTACTGTTTATTGATCTGAATGTTATTAATTTCGTAGTGCACTTAGGATGAAATTGTTACATTCGTAGGAAAAAATAAGGGACACAAATATCTCAATATTTTTTTTGTGAAAAGTTGACAAGCGAGCAGGCGGTTCACCTGATGTTAAGTAAATACCGCCGCCCATGGACATCTGCTACACCCGAGGGTTGACAACCTTTTGAAAATTGGGCTCCGGCTACCTCACTCACCAGACGAAACGCTAAAGTATTTGTCATACTTCCACTTTACGCCAGTCTTCTTTGAGGTCGTGGTACTTACCCGGACGAACGTACCGATTCGTGCAACAGCCGAGGCTGCTGCGTGGCCCTACCACAGTAAAATATACTAAAGTCATTGATTTTATAATTACTTTCAATGCTGTTATCATTTCAATTCAATTTGAGTAAGAAGATGTATAGAGTAAAAGATATTCCATCCGAATCCCATTCGTCCTGTTACAACATGTAGGAAAACTGTGATAAACACCTTTTTCTATTCTCCTGATCTTAAACCCAGGTGGGTAGGCACATATGAAACATACTGTTAATAACATTGGTCGGGTTTTTTACGGCCTGCCAGACGTCAATCCGGGAGTAATATAAAAATCATATAAATCCAGAACAATCATCTGTGAATCACACAAATAGCCCCGTGTGGTAATCGAACTGACGACCACGATCTATTTAATATGTCGGAGATAGGTGGATCACATGGGACAACTCGTTGTCAGATCCCTCATCGGACATGTTGTACGCACAAAATAAAAGTTATCACGTAGCATTATAGTTTACTTGTTCGATTAAAATCAACAATAACGAAAATAACTATTAACCACTGATGTAATTTAATGGAAACGTAGCAAGTTGGATACAGGAAGATGACCGTTCTTACCGCCGTCCCTTTTTCTATGTGGCGTGCCCGAGCACGTCCAGAACACACCCCCGTGTCCCATGTCAATTGACTTTCACAACTCATAACCGTCAAGTCCGCTCTCTCACTTCCAGTATCGACCTTACTCAAGCGCACTACTTGACGTTTACGAGAGCTACCAACAGATGGTGTTGTAATCAAATTATAGCGCCACATCTTGATCCTGCGACAAACATAAATGTACATACACAAATCACGTCCTATGTAAAAAAATCAAAGTTAATTTAGTAGAAAAAAGTCTACAAAAGTTTACCTATCATCAATCACCAATCCGATATCAACGACCCCCTTCATTCAAAGTGCTACATTAATGATATTATGACAATAACTTCATATTTTATAAAACTATATCGCTTACAACTAAATTATATCAAAAGCACGAATACTATTGACCCTCTCAAACGAGTATTCGGCACAAAGTGATAGGTATACAACAGAAATTCAATTTTTAAATAGCCTTATAACACTAAAACTTTAGATAACATTCCTAAACAATGCTCCTTATTGTTTATTTATTGTCCACGTACGTAATACCATCGTACATTTAATCTTTATGGGTGCCATATTAGGAATACCTGTCAAATTTAGGCGTGTGTTTTTAAGCAGACGTCACAATGTTGTATTGTGTAGCTAATTTTAGAAACGTACGCTATTTTAAAAATAATCATAGGTCACCATACTCAATACACAACTAAGATTCGAGTAAGGTTAATTCAAAAGATAATCCAATAATCCATTTATCTTGAGCTACTTAGTTTAGTAATTGCAAATTACAAATTACAAGAAAAAACAAAAACTTAGTTAATAAAATCTGCCAGGTCACATTGTACTTATGTTAAAGAATCAGTAATATAAAGTAAACAATCGGGACGTAAAGACAATATTAGTCATAGGACTTATTTGAAAGTGTTCGATGGAAGGGTTGAGGCTATTTCAAATAACTACAATTTATTATGATAAAAATCGCCTCAACCATTGCATAAGATTTGGAAACTATTGTAATAAAGAAACATCTAAATTTCAATTGCGGTGTGGTTCTACGACTGTTATTAAAAATCAAAATCAAAATCAAAAATATATTTATTCAAATAGACGCTTGCGCGCTCTTATGAATCGTCAAATTTTACATCAAAGATTATGTGTATAGGTTCGTAAGGTACCACCGGTTTGGAAAGCGGTTTCTGTTGAGAAGAGACCGGCAAGAACTCAACAGTTGCTCTTTTTCAAAAATATCAGGTTACAATATAATATACAGGTATAATAGTCTTATTCTAGCCTACGTGAGTATCAACAGTATTAACTGATTGGGTCGTCGAGATTTCCAATGCTTTAACATCAGTTGATTTTTAATTTTACTTTTAAATTGGCAAGCGGCAGACTTAATATCGACTGTGGGATTTTTTATACATGCGCACACTTGCCCCATGAACGACTTATTTACTTTTTGTAGACGAAACAATGGCGTAGTAAGTTTGTCCTTATTTCTAGTGTTTATTTTATGTCTGTCACTAATTTTCGTTAGAACATATTAGAACATATTATTTCGATAGAACATATTAGTGTTTGACGGCCACGGCGAAAT
Organism: Iphiclides podalirius; assembly: GCA_933534255.1. Classification (NCBI taxonomy): domain Eukaryota; kingdom Metazoa; phylum Arthropoda; class Insecta; order Lepidoptera; family Papilionidae; genus Iphiclides; species Iphiclides podalirius. The sequence goes on along the minus strand of OW152838.1, from coordinate 4,679,409 downwards.
ATATTAATCAATACTAGAGATGCACCCCATGTGGGTTTTACTGAATACAAATGTTCGGCCGAATACCGTTTCTACGGAATTGCGAATTTGATACAAGTAGGTGCTCGATTCTTATGTAGACACTGAGTATATTTTGCATCGACTCTTTCTTTTTATACTTACTGAAAATCCAAAAAAGGTACTTGTATCGAACTGGTTCTTTTACCTTCAATCGAAATTAAGGAACATCGGACAGAATGATAAACCCCCCATACCATTACAATAATTGAATGCAATAAAATTGCGGCAATAATTGTTTAGACTATTTGTTGTTTTCTTTATTTCAGTCTGAACGCGCTAACAAGTCCCCTTTCAATCGGTCACACTGTACTGTAATTTGACGGGACCCAGAGTGTACTGTTACTGTTAATACAGAGGCAATATGAAAATGTCTATACTTTAATGGTAATGTAACAACCCCAGACCCAAAGATACCTGTATATTATGTTGATTTGATAGACCAGATCAACGCAGTTCCATTATAAATAAAATATTTCTTGTCAAAATCAAAATCAAAATCAAAAATATATTTATTCAAATAGACGCTTGCGCGCTCTTATGAATTGTCAAATTTTACATCAAAGATTATGTATATAGGTTCGTAAGATACCATCATCTTATAAACTCCATCACTCAGTTGGTACATTTTATTAAGTGAACGTTGATTTTAAAATAAATATTGAATTACGTTGAGTTTCATTTTCGAAACAAAAAAAAATTCGTCACGTATATTAAAATTATTAACATTACTTATAGAATAATATTTAGCAGTTTCTTTCTCTTTCGTATGTTGAAAAAAATTATCATTTTACTCACAACCTGAATTAAGATGATTTTCTATTCTGTGGACTAGTGATGGCCACACAAGGATGCGTTTGTGTTTGTTAACTTATATTTGTTATACCGTTCTTGAATAACCTATTTAAATATGCGAAAATCTAAAAAGGATTATATTGAAATATTCATTTAATTGTTCGGCAAAATAACGGAATATATAGCCGAATAAACCGAATGCGAAAATTCAGTCAAAAATTCGTTGCATCTCTAATTTAACCAATAAAAATATTCATTTCATCGTTCGATCTTTACAAATGTGCTACATATTGTTTTAGCTATATTTATAACACGTTTATATTAGTTAAAAGATATTATTAAAAGGGATTGGCTAATAAAATTGAAACGGGTATCAGTCATCGTTTGCGACACCTATTCTGCAAGATTCATGAGGCGTTAAGAGAAAGATAGGACGCAAAGGACAGCGAAGAAAATAATGATAGCAATATAACACAGGTGTGGCTTGCGCTGTCGTATCGCATTACGAGAAATTGTACAATTTCGTAAGATATTACAACTTGTTTTCCTTAACAGATTTATATGTTACATCTATTTAATACCTAAGCTACCTAAACAGGAATATTAATATAATGTCAGGTGTGATACCGAGTTTTTATACTTAGTTCTTTCAAGTTACTTTATCAGACACAAAAAACAAAGGTACATTTTTCTTTAGCATCAGCGTTAAAATAAATATAGTCATATAGAATTAATACTAATAAACTAAGTTCTTTTTTCGGGTGTTAATACCTTAAAAAAATACTTTAATGAAAAACAATTTTTAATTTTCTTTTAAAAAATTAGCAAAACATTTGCCGGGTCAGCTAGTAACTATATATTAATGGGCGAAATCAAAAAGTTCCGAACCTTATCACCTCGGTTTGTCAGGCGATTTTTTTCGTTTAGTAAGTGTTGACGAGATTTAGTCATGAGTGTTGTCAAAAAATTTAAATTATAATAACAATTATCACCCGCAGTATTAAATTATATATTCACCTTTTTTAATTCAATCGTCTTGCTCCACGTGATGTATATCTTCTGAGTTCAACGGAAGTTTCGTGTATTAGTTTGATTATAATCATAATACAACTCTAACCAAATACCGGTACCCGCATATAATCAAGCACTAATCACTCAGTTTGTAAACATACTGCAACGGTTCAGTCTGCAAACATTTCAATTAATTAATAAATAATTTAATCTAATAAAACTTTTTTCAACACAATAAAACAAACTTAGGAGTTATTCCAATAACGCTAAACATTTCGTTAAGTATTTATTACTTACATCCCAAAAGAGTAAACTACTTTTGTATATCGGCTTATCTTAAAAAACCGGCCAAGTGCGAGTCGAACGCGTACTCCAACTTTTTAGATAAACAAACGTATCATTATCTATAAAAATGGCAAAAAAATAATGTCTGAGAATAAGAATTAGAGCCCCACTTAAATAATATTTATTTCCGTTTTTTAGTATTTTTTGTTACAGCGGCAACAGAAGTACATAATCTGTGAAAATTTCAACTGTCTACCTATCACGGTTCATGAGATACAGCATGGTGACAGGCGGACAGACAGACAGACAACGAAGTCTCAATAATAGGGTGCCGTTTTACCCTTTGAAGCTTTGAAATCAATTCCTCATAACACCTAAATTGACTTATTTAGAGTTCATTGGATAATCTATTCCCATTGATCTTGATATAGACGAATTAACTATGAAATTATATCTGTGAATACTAAACTAACAGACGGTACCAATTTACGGGTCCATCGGCAATCACATAATTTATTTAATGTGGGAGGATTTGCGTCATTCCATCCAAATTTGGTTTGCGGCGATCGTGTTTTGTTTTCAAATATCTCAATTTGAAACGCGCTAACCAAATGATTATTTATAGTAATGGCTGCATGGATTTGTTCACAAATAATATAGATTTGTACACTTATCATTTTAAAAGCTCTGTATTTTTCCCTCGATAGAACTGGTTAAGAAAACAATGTATTAACTATTTACCACTCCTATATTAACATGTAAATAAATACGATCTTTATTCACTCTAGTGATAGAAAATCTTTTGGTGGTTGCGATCTTCTATTTCTATGAAATCTGGATAGTGCGAATAAGGTTTCTCTTTCATACATAGGTCAAAGAAAAAAGATATATCGACATTAAACCCTAAAGAATCTGCAGTCTGAGATAACATTAAATCACATCGACTAATCTGATGTACATTATAATTTTAAAAACAGACGGTATAGACATGTTAACAGTGACATTAAGGCGATTAACGACAAAATTGTATTTACGTTTTAGAATATGTAAAAATTATGACAATTCTTAATCAATCAAAAATTGTTTTATATGCGCTATAATAGCACGGTAGTTGCACTGGTCAAATTTTCTTCATATCTTCCGTTCCTACTATTATTACTGGCAATAAATTATTGTGACAGATAATCAAAAAAATGTTTTTGTTGCCAGGCCTCAAAATGTACGGATTGCTTCTGGAGAATATGGCGGAATACATCCGTCAGACGTACGGCGAAGAGAGGTGGGAGGATATCAGGAGGCAGGCGGGAGTAGAACAACCCTCCTTCTCCGTCCATCAAGTATACCCAGAGAACCTCATCGCGAGATTGGCAAAGAAAGCGCAAGAGGTATGACGGAGAAAACAAATTATACGTTATCTGTCACATGGTGTGGTAGGGCCACGTAACAGATTCGGTTGTTGCACGAATGGGCAGGTCCGTCCAGGTAAGTACCACGACCTCACAGAAGACCGGTGTGAAGTAAAAGTGCGTACAAAACAAAATTATTTTATTAAAATGTTATTTACTTCAACAATTATAGTATAAAGTAAAAAAAACGTTTTCGGATATAGTAGATTGGATTATAAAAAAAAAAACAAATTGTAATCCTACCCCATAATCATGAATTTTTTTACTGTTATTATATTGAAGGGACTACCTTCTCTAAGTACTTTATTAATAAATGTTACAAAAATGATTGCAAAATATCGCTGGTATAATAATTACATATATATACCCCAAAACAAATGATTAGATGTACGATTAGATGAAGTATCACGAACTAATTTTATGTTTAAAAATCTTATTCTTTAATTCTTATTAGCATTCAAAACGTCGCTCGTGTCGATCTGAAGGAACTTTTAACAACATTTTACATTCCTTTGTTATATTTTGTGAATGTGGGTGTCAATTGACATTCTGGGTAATATACCTACGTATTTTATTCATTTGGTATAGTTAATTAAATACTTTTCATTAGTAAAGACTCAAACAATAAAGACATTTGAAAGCTTTAGTTTGTTAAGCGTTAGTTTTAGTTAATTATTTCCAGATAATTATTTTCATTCTGATCATTAAGATCATTCTAATCAATTCAGAGAGTTTAACAATCCTTTTGGCAACTCAAATAACATTTGAAAATCCAGTTGACAGCTGATTAGTTGAATTCTACGATGATGAGGGTTTCAGAAGCCGGCTGTGAGATTGCTACGCCCATTCTTAAACTCATTAAATCTATTGTAAACAGTGGCACAGGATGAGGATTCATTATTAAATACCAGTCGAAGTCTATCATAGCGTTATTACATTTATCTACAATTAAATGATGTTTATCCCAAAATTAGTTTTAGTAATATTAGTGTGATTACTAAGAACTAAAGAAGAACTTGGTTATAAATTTTTATAAATTAATATCCAATTTTTAACTGACTTCATTATGTACCTATTTGTATTTTAATAGTGTCATATAACGGTTTCTTATTGACTATGTAAATAATTCACTGACACATGTCATTAACTTAGAGTAAATTACTTGAAAGTTGTACTTCAATCTGAAGTGTTCGCATAAACTAAAGGAATCAGCCAATTAACAAGTTAATAATACAATGCATACCGTCACAAATTAAATACCTTAGAAAATAGCAATTAAGAAAGTAAGTGCATCCGATTATTATGAATTAGAAGATAACACGAGTACTACGATACTAAATTTAGATAACATAGGACAATTTGTTATTATTGGTCAATCAAAAATAGAATGAGTCAGGTCGACTCGGGGATAGCAGTGAACCGAATGATGTCTTAAGTCTGCAAGCGTGCTTTAATATTTAGAACGACGCATTGTGTTCGTGATTCTTCTTTAGCTTAGGGATCCTCTAACTATGTGATGGTTTAGGGATTGGTCAAATCTTTACAAACGAAGAATTTTATTTTTCCATGTTCTTCTATGTTCCATACATTAACAGCTATATGAACGGATTTATAATTCTTTTAGCCATTAACACTAAAATTTATTTGATTTTGCGTAAAAAGAGTCCAGTAAAGAGCAGCAAGGTAAAAGCACGCACGTATAAAAAGTATATTTTTTTTATTTACTTGGTGAACTATATTAACGTAAGACATTCTGACGTGCACTATGGTAGTGAATGGGCATATAGCTAATATGGAAATTTAAGTTTTTAACTTTAGTATTCGAATTTTATTCAAAGATTATTATTTTGTCCCATAAACAATTGACGGTAGCTCTAAGAAGAACTCGTTTAATGTCTTTTATTAATCAAAAAACTTCAAAGGAGGAGGTTCTCAATTCTATTGGTTTATTTTTACTACATGTTCTATATGATTTTTGCTGTATAATTCGAATAAAATTAACAGTAGACTTTGTTTAATGAGGGTGTTGCACATCCGCTATAACCTCTTAGCAAGTACTTGATTTTATTCAATGCAAATAAAGTTAAAAATGAAGTTCATAAATCTTGAAGTTCTATACCAACGCAGCTTTTTAAATGGGTCATACGCTAATCATGAATGCCAAAAACTAATGATTCCAATTTTACAATTTTTTATTTAAATACGTAATTGTAATTGTAACAACCGTCGCCGTACTTGCACTTAAAACAACGTTACAGATAAAGTATACAGTATTATATATGCATTTTATTAACCATAAAAACGACCCATCTCAGCCTTCCGTGTTGATTCAAAGTACAGGCAGTTCCTGAAAGTCGTTAATTTTAAATGGCTCATTAGAATCATCATGAACGTTTTACTGAATTTCTAAGGAATATGTGGCAGATCGAAACTCTATCGCATTTGAATAACTGTTAATTTTAATGATTTATATAATTTTATATTATATTGTTATTAAAAAATCTAAAATCGCATCTATTCTATTAAAAATTTTGTTGCTGATTTGACTGTCTTGAATTTTGGAATGGTAGAGTATGTCTATCACATCCTAACAATTGATGGTTTTAGATTATTTAGATAATAAGTCACTATATTCTTATGAATAATGTTACATTACATTTCTGTTAAAGTTCATCTTGTACACTAATAGTAAATAAATGGCGAAATATATAACGACAAATGTTAAGCTGAAATTTGCGAAGGTTCACCAAATTTTTCTCAACGAATTCTGCTCTATTACCTACTGTTCATTAAATGAAAGACTTTTGCTCTCTTGGAAATGGAATGAATAGCATTTTATAATAAGGAAATAATAAAAACATTCATGATACGGAAAATGGTCTCAATCTTCAATAATATATTGCGAAATAATTTCAAGTACATTTTAAGGTAATTTGTGTCGTTTAGCAATAGCAAACAGGAAAGTCTCAGCAAATAAATTTCACTTAACTTTTATATTTTGAAATAAACGAGTAATACATACAATAGACGGGGCATCATTACAAAGACACAGTAGAATTATCGGAATTTTCTAAAAAAAAATCCTCGTTGAAATAACAAACTGGTTATATTTAACCTTTGAGCGAATAGTTGCTCTCTCATCCCCACGGCGCAACAATAACTGAAAAACACATTGTTATTATCCTTTATCCTATACCCAGGTAAGGTCAATAAAACATGTGAATTGTGTTTTTGTTGTGTTGATTTTTTTACGACTGACTGCCTGCCTGATGTCAAACCTCCTTGGAAATTATTTTAGGAAAACGCAAATTCTGTAAAGAGTGCAAATAGGTTTTTGGGGGCTAATACATTTATGATGGAAGCGTAACATTTGATGATATTCCACGGTCGTCAACATTTTTCAGTATATGTAAAAAAATTAATTATTGATTCTCTCAACGAAAAATATTCACTTTATTTCGTAAAATAAAATTAATTAAAAATTTGATGTAAACAGTGCTGCTTAAATACCGTTCGCTTATGTGCAATGTAATTATTATTGTAAACATTTTGGGTTTGTAACATTTACATACATTATGTCTTTTGTATAATAGTAATGTGTCTTTCAAATGGTGAAAGAATTTATCAAATAGGTGCAATGGTTTCAGAGAATACCCTCCACATACAAAGAAACTCACAGAATATGCGCATTTGCATTCTTTCTCCATAATATATTATAGCATAAATAATAACTTAGAACACATTGTAATATCAATTATTAGTTATATTATAATAAACGATTGGCTTAAATACCGATCGGAAACTTTCATAAATTGAAAACAAATCGATTTCATCACTATTCAACTAATCAAGTTAATTTAATTGAGACAGTTAAAACTCTTGCATTTCTTCAATGGGCTTAAATTTAAATAAAGCGGCCCATTAACTCGACGCTAAAGAATTAGATCGTGTGAAATTATGAATAACAAAACAACCCAATGTTTCATATTCGCACAAATTAAAGTAAGGGTCCGCAAGTTAATCTAAATCATTAAAATAAGTAAATTAAGTAACAGAAAAATAACCCGACGCCGCGCCGTTGACCTGTTACAAATTTCAGAGGTCACCTTCGCTAACATGCCTTTTTATGGAAATACTAGATGGCGCTGACATCTATGTAAAAGAAAGTTTTTTGCGGCTTTTTAATTTTTACCATTTTAATTAATTGTTTCGTCATCGTGTGTTCTTATTTGTTCGTAATGATTATTTGTTTGTCCGATCTCTGCTTACTAATTAAGAATAAAGTAAAATTGCTTCTTTTGTTGCTCACGTGAGCGTTTCATCTGGTGAGTAAGGTAACCGGAACCTCTGCAACCCGTCAGGTTTTGTGGATGCCGACATAGATAATACCTTATATTGGATGCCCATGAGTTGCAATATTCACTTAACAGTTGGTGCCTGCTCCCTTGCCAGCTCTTTACTTAAAAAAAAACAAGAAATGAAAGTGATTGTCATAAACTAAGAGCAATTTGAATGTTTTACTTTAAATTTATTGGTTAGTTTCGTTAGGTGCACTTTTTACTGCACTCGTTATCGTTATCGTTAATCACGTTAATCGACTCTCGTGTAGCAATCAATCAATCTTTTCAAAAATAGGACCGCTTTCCATAATAACTTGGCTGTGATAGGGTTTGCAACGAAGACATCTGCAGTAGAACAAAGATAACCGACATAGCTCAGAGGGTAAGGTAAGGGGAAAAAAGGTTCTCGAGTACCAGGCAGAGGGGGGTTGGACGATCCCGACTAGAAGGAGTAACGACCTGTGCAAGTGTGCGGGAAGTCGATGGATGCAGGTGACTCAGGATCGTCTTCGTTTCTTGGCAGTCTATGGGGGAGGCCTATGTTCAGCAGTGGACTCAAATAGGCTGAAATTTTGATGATGATGATGATGAACAAACAAAATCTAAAAAGCTGCAAAAAGAAATCAAAGGGTCTAATTTTGCAGTAATAAAAATTGCTGATTCCAATCTTTTGACCAATCAGGTGCTCTACATATCATCCAAATAAATAAGTATTTCAAAATATTAAATAAGAAACAGAAAGACAGAAAGAAATTTCAATTTCTCACCTACACTCAAATTGAAATTTCTGAGTGTCGCCAATATACGTATGAAAAATCTTAAAATTTAAGTTATACAATATTAATACTGTAAGAATTCAAGATTTTCAACACATGTGTCATTGGCCCATTAGCTCAGTTGGTTAGAGCGTCGTGCTAATAACGCGAAGGTCGCGGGTTCGATCCCCTCATGGGCCACAATACCTTTTTGTCACTTTTTTTTTTTCATGCCTTGTCTCTTTTTTTACCATTTTAAATTATTACTTTTATTCATTAATATATAATTCATCATCACTATATAATTTTAGGAGACATAAATTTATAATAAGAATGAATGTTTTCATATTCTATTATTTCAATTCTAATTATTTCAATAAAAATTATTTACTTTAAACATATATAAAATAAAAAAATGATACCTGTTTATATTATATGTGTATTATATAATATTTTTGTTTGTCTTCTTCTTTTGTAGTTAACTGATTTCAGAAACCTGAATCAAACATTTAAAATTGCGCAACAATAAGCACAGAAATATGGGCTCAAATTAGTGATGATGTAAAAAATATTAGATAATTTATAGATTAGTCAATTAAAAAAAAAACAAAAAAATAACAAAGCTGTTTTATATTTTTATTAAAACAAATTTTGTATCTAATAACTAAACAAAAACGTAAAATTGTATTTGGAGGTGCTGGGATTTGAACCCAGGACTTTCAGCATGCGAAGCAGACACTCTACCACTGAGTTACACCCCCGATAACGTATTAAATGAAATTATAAAACAGGATCTTAAATTTATTTCTAATTATTAATTTAATTTTTATTTTATGAATATAAAAATTTTACAATTTTATTTAGATTTATTACCAATTTTGTGTCGGATAACAAAAGCCTAATATTATTAATATGTAATGAACAAAAATATTTATTAAATAAACATATAATCAGTTTGTAAAAATGAATATATAATTAACGAATTTCCAAAAATATTTATACTTACTTTTTTATTTTAAATAAGATTAAATTATTACAGGATGCATTTAGTTTTGTCTGGATTGGGTTTACCGAAAATCATTTTCATAAAGCAAATTTCTCGGTTTATTTATTTAAATTCCCAACATATGCTATTAAAGCTCCGAAATATCTACAATAAAGAATACCTTAAAGTTTCACCCAAATTCCACGTGCGCAAAAAAATAAAATGTTTAATTTTAAAATATGAGTACAGCAATGTGATGAACTAGTAAAATTGCGAAATAAATTCTGTCAGGCGCTCAATATATATTATATTTATAATATTAATTAAATCTCAAGCTTAATATATATATATAATATTTATTTTCAGGTCTTGGGTATTTCCGAGCGAGAGTTCATGGACCAAATGGGTGTGTACTTCGTAGGTTTCGTGTCGCAGTACGGCTACGACAGAGTGCTGTCAGTTCTGGGACGACACATGCGGGATTTTCTAAACGGCTTGGACAATCTACACGAGTACCTCAAATTCAGTTATCCGCGGATGCGAGCGCCCAGTTTCATATGCGAAAACGAAACAAGACATGGGCTGACCTTGCATTATAGATCGAAGCGGAGAGGCTTCGTGTATTACGCTATGGGCCAGATAAGAGAGGTGAGTCAACAAACGGCATTACGACTATGTTCGAGTGGTGAAAATAGAAAATAATAGTATGTTCCTGACATGTCAAGAAATAATTATAATTTTCTACACGTAACTTTCGCATAGTCTAAGTTAAAGGACGTACATAGCCATCGCAAAACATATATTATTATTATTTTAATAGCTACTTTTCTATATTTTACTACAGTCCACTTTTAAATAAAAATGTATTCATATAAATATCATAGTAAAAAGCCGTTAAATTAAAAAAAAACAAAGATAACGTTTCAGATTTTTGTTGTCTTTAACAAAAAGGAGTTGTGGAGGCGCCGGGTATCGATCCCGGTACCTCTCGCATGCTAAGCGAGCGCTCTACCATCTGAGCTACGCCCCCATATATAAAGGAAAGCGAAATTAGTAGTAAGTTACAGCATGTTTAAAATATATAAGACCTACATAAAGTCATACGTTACTTATAAAGTAAACGTTACAAAATAAAGATGTATTCAAGAAGAGCTTTACCTCAAGAATACGTAAAGCATTAATTGTTATTCAAGAGAAAACGAAATTCATGAAAAATATAGCTTCTTTATATTAAACCTTTATAATTTTGATGGTTTATATTTTCTATGTTATTTTAGCATAATAGTATAATTTCATCAAAAGAAGGTTAACTTTACAGATATAATTATTTCATTTTCGGCAATATACCTTACACAACTCATCCGTCTTTTTTTATCTTATTTTATATATTTTCCGAAAACTCACATCCTGCACATTATGTGGCCAATTTCAAAAGTTCAAAAGAGGATAAGAGAACAATTAGTACCTAAGCAATAAAAAAAACATGAGTAGGATATTCCTGACTATGGCTAAATGCTGTTAAAGAAATGCACATGCTTTTTAAAAATTAGGAACGGTTGTGATAAAAAGTTCGATACCAACCACTCGGGATATCTCGTTCTATAAACGGCAAACCCTCCTCAGGTAAGAGTTATAGACAACAATATATACATATAATTATATATATAATGTACAATATTAATGAAAATAATATTAAAAAAAACTGAAAAACACGGTTTTGTACATAAAACAGGGAACACAATGTTTTATTTGAGTTCACTGAGATAAAGGAACTAACAGGTAGAAAATATTTATTATAAATTTAAATTTTGAATAGTGTGTTTAAAAAAAACTTTTAATAATAATAGTAATGATAATATAATACATATCTATATGTTTATTTTTTATCTATAAACCCAACTAGATGAGAAAACAAAGAAATATCCCCAACATAATATTGTACACCAAAAAAATATAAAGCATATTATTGTACACCAAAAAAGAAAAAAGTACAGAACTGAACAAAATATTTATCAAATATTGGTCATCAAAAGGCCTTATTTATTATATTTATTTTATTATATTTATATTATTGCTACACAGTAATTTCTTCCAGGCAACCTCAGAAATTTATCAAAAAAAATTGCTATTGGGTATGAAATTAAGTAAAAAGAAAGTTGCAACGAAAGACATACCTCTTGTGTGTGATCATCAAAGTAAGAGTGAATTAAAAAGGGAAGGAGAGAGACATCGAGAGACAGAAAGGAGCTAGATAGAGAGATAATGCTTCTATTATTTAAAAAGCGTGGGGTGATTTGAGTCAATTGTTACAATATTTTAATGACAGATATTGGTAAAAATAGAGTCATTTTGGAAATATCATGAATAGCACCACACTCTTTTCTACGTTTGAGGATTTTTTTTGTTAGTCACTAAATTTTTAACATATATTTCTTGATAATTATTTTCTACTTTTTAGTCCACTTATCTGCAGAAGCGTTTTTTTTTTTTTTTTAATTTATTATCTATTTTCTATTATTTCTGTTAACTACTAAAGCGCGTGTTTTTTTAAACATTTTTTAAAAGCGTACTTGGTACAAAGATACCGATACAGGGTATAGGATTTGGAAAATCGCTAATCCTGATGACGATAATGCGAAAAACAAATTAAATGATTGCATTGTCATGGGTCCTTTTTAAGTGTGTAAAGTTTCAAGTTAATTCTACGTTTTTGATGTTTTTTTTTTCTTTATTTTATGTAGTTCACAATTGAAGACGTAGCCCCCTAAAAACAACCAATTAAATAACACGATAATATTAAACAATAGCATAATCAATAAGTATTAACACGGTTCTTTATTCCTGCTTGTGTCAGCCGGTATAATAATTTGGCTTCCTCTGAAAGAGTGGCAGATAAAACACTGTTACACCAGCTAACACTAAATGCAGCAGAAATATTTTGAGACACAAATATCTGTCTCCTACGCATTTCGCACACACCATCAAAATATGATAGATATGTTAGACCACACTATATTCGAAACAATTGAGGGAATCTGATTTTCCCATCATAAATGTAAATTAATTCAATGGGATATGTCCTGAGCGCAATCTGAAACTCGTCGTTATGTTATGACTTCCCACATCACTTCTATCAAACCATGGCATCCGAGGTAAGGTTGGTTGTATTATGCCAAATAAATCTTTCGTGAATGATCAAACTACTCGGACCATAATTGAGAGCAACGCTCCTTAAAATTCCCCAACAGGTTTGTGTAGTACGTTTTGATAATGTTTAAAATCACGTTTGAAGATTCCATTTCATACATACATACCAAGCTAATAAAAGCGTGTTACTACATTATTCACGCTATATCCAAATAGACCTAAAATACAAATAAGTCTCACACTGAAACCTATCGCTTAAGGCAATTCAGAGTAGACCTTTCCTTGTATAGTTTTCAATAGTTACAAGCCCGTAGATAAGTCTACTTTACATAAACGTTTTATTATTTACTAGCAACCCGCCCTGGCTTCGCACGGTTGCAATTAAGATTGTCTTTACTTTTAATATGCATATTAAAATCCGTTGCGTAGTTTAAAAAATCTAAACGCTTTAAAAGCTTACGTTTTTTTAAGTTCAGGTCTTATTGCAACTAATTATTAGCAAAACAAATAACTAAAGACATAATACGGAATACTTTGGACGGTTAGGGAGATTATTCAAGAACTAGATTCACGTTTTTTGTAATGAAACAATGCACGGATAACATAAAATTTAACGTACGCGCCATAACGCTGCGGCCCGGCAGTCTCAAAGAAATATTATACTCTGTATTACTTTGTGCATATAAGCATAATGCAGTATTACCCATCGTCATTCGTTGTTATACCTTCTATTCGAGAATTCTAACATAACTTCGACCGAAGGTAGACAAACCATAAAAAACAGAGCGGATTAATTTTTAAGTTTTATTTTTCCATTCTTGAGATCTTACTGTTTCTGAAACACTGATCATCCTAGAAATTAACTAATCGGCTGTCGATTGGCTGAATTTATCAGAATGATATTCTTAATGATCAGAATGATCGAGAAAGAGTTTAACCATCCATTTGGCAACTCAAATGACATTTGAAAAGCCATTTGACAGCTGATTAGTTAATTTCTATGATGATCACAGACTTGATCTAATGAAATGAATTCCAGATCTTGCACTACAAGGTGTGTGTTCAATCCCCACTACTGGAAAATAATGCGTGATGTTTATGTATCTTTCCTTTAATACGTTATGTAACACTATCAGTTTAAATTCCCCGCCCACAACTATTTTAAGTGAATAAATATTCTTTATAGTGAGTATAAATAATTCAGCGTATTACTTTCTTCAAAATTATAGTCAGTTACTGCGAGACCTTTTCCACCTCATATTGTAACTGAATTCGACCCCTTAACATTAATAATTTATAAAAGGATCTTTCTTCCAAACGTTATGTATGAAAAACAAATTAATAGAATCACATCACTTTTGTACTCTGTGTAGATTTACACGTTATTGCATAAAAAACTTTTGAACAAAAAAAAGAACCGTGTACAAAAAGCTCTAATAGTACTAAACTAAAGTTTATAATAATACTAAATCTAATTTAATCAAATCTTGAAAATCTAACCTCTATAACCTAATCTACTTAATCTCTAACATAATTTAACAATTTTGGAGTCGGTGCCTATATTGTATCATAACACCTTGCAAAAAGAATAGAAAGATATCATTTTGAAATTTAAAGTTAAGTACTCCGGCGATGGATTATAGCACGTAGAACCGTTAACGGTTGGAAGAAAGGTTCTCGAGTGACAACCTCGTATTGGCCATCGCAGTGTAGGATGACCCCCACTAGATGGAGTGACCTGTGCAAATGTACGGGGAGTCGTTGGTGCAGGTGGCTCAGGATCGTGCTTTGTGGCAGTCTTTGGGCAGGCCTAAATTCAACAGTGTGCTAGAACAGGGTGAAATGATAATGATTATGATAATCTACTGATACCGCCAATTTTATGTTCTTAATTTAAAATCTTTTCACGCGTTCGGAAATATTTAATAATATTTATCATCATCCTCCTGCCGCTATGCCAACTAAGTTGGATCAGCACAGGTGTGAATCATAATTTTGAGTGGTATCTATTAGCTAATAGATACCACAGCAATTATTATAACCTGGCCAGGTTTTCTTGTAATAATTGCTGCCTGACAATTATAGGTAGGTCTCACTTGTCCCTTATAATAATCGAACTCCCGACATCGAAGGCAAATAGCTCGGCAACTGCGCCTTCGAGTCATCGGATACTTTATAAATTGTCTAATTTATGATATTGTTCATACAAATTATTATACAAGTTGTTTCTACAGAATTGTATTTTTCCAGGTAGCCCGACATTTCTACCATAAGGAGATGCGTATTGAGTTGGTCCGCGAGGAGTTGCTCTTCGACACGGTGCACGTAACCTTCCAGCTGACCTTCGACAACAGGGCCTTCACCCTGGCCTCGCTAGCCATGACCAGGGAAGAGAAACATCTGCCCATAAGCGCTTCGGTGCTGTTCGAGATATTTCCCTTCTGCATCGTTTTCGGGTATGTAGTAAATCATTATATAATCTATTTCATTTAATTACTCTTTTTCATGGATTTGCATTTTTTTAATATAATATAGAAATAATTGTATAATGTATTTGTTTTAATTACTATTCTTTATGGATTTCTAGTTTTTTATATAACAAAAATTACTTATGTGTACTGGTTCTGATGGACACATAAACAATCTTGAAGGCCGAAAACTTAATACAAATCATTTGAGATGGTCCAAATTGGGTTTAATATATACGTAGTTGTGCAATACATGTACACATACATGTATAGATACATATACAGGCAGATTTTTTAAGAAGTGCCCAAATTTACACAGGAGTTTCAGCCTCGGTAGTATAATCGTCTATTGAAATAAAAAACAAAGTTTCTTTTTCTAAAAAACGTCATTCTATTCCCTAAAAAATAGAACATGTTGACAATGCGGTAGTGATTCATAATTATCAAAATTTTACTGTGAAAGAACTTGTGTGCGTGTTAGTTATGAATGATCGCGCGTAAAATAAATGAGTTGCGTATAAATCACGCACTTTTTGAGATAAGTTCAAATGAATGTAATTAATTACTTACGAGTGATTTTAAATATGATATATATATATATATAAATGCAGAGCGACTTTTAGCTGTCCTAATTTCGAAAGGCAGCACACTCCACAATACAAAAGAAATCAAAAGTTGACGTTAACGTGCCGTTACTTTATCGTGATCAGTCACCTAATGATTATACGAGAATGTAGAAATAAGCAAATACATGCAAGTATTAACGAACCAAAACTGTTTAACATTGATGAGTAACGTTAAATATCATTTGTATTATTAAAAAAAATGCGTCACTGTCGTGGAGCACTCGGCTGGAACTTAAATGTCGTTATTACTAGATAAAATGTTTTGACATGTTGAGAATTGAAACATACAATATTATGTTAGCACTAAATATCTTCATCGTTAATTTTTGGTCGTTTGCGTCTGTATTGATACAGGTCAATTTAAGACGCCTTGTCTTTATTCTGAAAATTGACTTTGTTAAAGTTTTCTAAGCAAACCATTAATTTTAAAACCATTCATATTTATATCTTAAAAATTTGAATTATGATCAAATTAGCGATCCGCCCCGGCTTCGCAGGGGTGCAATGTATTATACATATAAATCTAGGGGTGCAATATATTATACATAGAATGACTCTACCTAGTCAAAAAAACCGCATCAAGATCCGTTGCGTAGTTTTAAAGATCTAAGCATACGGGGCGACTTTGTTTTATACTATGTAGTGATGTGTCTGTAGAGTACCACCAATATAACAGCTTTGAGAAATACATACATATTAATTCCCAATGATGCTCTTTGTAATGCTGCTACTACAAGTAATATCATCAAATCAACAATTATCAGCAGATGAGAATAGAATATTCACGAATATGACCGTTCCAGTTCAGACATGGTGGTTCGCAGCATTGGCAACTCGCTGATGGTGATACTACCAGATCTGGTGGGGAAGAAGATCACCAACTGGTTCGACTTGGTGCGTCCGCTTATTGCGTTCAAATTCGAAACTGTGAGTATCGCTTTATCGATTACAATGGAACATTTCGATCTAGTTACTGTGGTAAGGACACATAACGGCTTCTACTGTTGCACGCTCAGGGGAAGTACCACGGCCTCACAGAACACCGGCCTGAGGTGGATGTATCAAACGTATTTCGTCTGGTAAGTGGAGTAACCGGGGTCCACATTTTTAAAGGTTATCAAACAACCAGCCATTGGGTGTTGTAGACGTCCATGAGCGGCGATGTTCATTTAATATCAGGTGAACCGCCTGCTCGCTTAACTTTTCGCATAAAAAAATGTTAACATCGAATAAATATGCAGAGAGAATTGCTTTGTTAATTGTTGGAAATTCTAACTGAGAATTCGAGAAACTTCTAACTCGATTGTAAATCTCTTTTAAACTTCTAAATTATTGCAAAGATTTATGTGGCTTGTTTTCGGCATCTGATGATTTCGACAGGCGAAAAGTATCCCATTTTCTTGCGTTTAGTTGTTAGGATATTTTTACCCTCTTAGGCCTTGCCTTATCCAGTCAATTACCGTCAATCTAACCGTCACGGATACATAATAATTGTTTTACCCTTTATGATACTATACCAGTTATTTTTTCAAATTTTGCTAAGACAAAATTAAATTCAGGAAGATACTCACACCGCGTACTTTACTGAAGTAGCGCCACTCATTAGTTTCTTTAATATTTCACTTGAATCATATAGCACACCGGCGCTAAGTAAAATTACTTAAACTTCATGTTAAATTAAGTTTCATCTCATCACTTCGATCAGGTATTCATCCCAAAACCACTTGAGAATTAAAGGTCCGTGTTTACCACCTTCTATAAAATAAACAAAACCCGCGCCAAAGAAAACGTATCACATTAGCAAATCTATTAGATTCAAGCCCATCTAGATAGGTGAACGCTATCCTGCCTGCAGATCTTGAATCGCACGAACAACATCTTCGAGCTGGTAACGGTGGAAGCTGTGATGCACGAGAAGGCGCCCGACAAACGCAACGAGCTGGTGCGTCTCTCAGACGAGTCTGACGGGACCACTGAGAAGAATCTCCGTCTCAAAGGTAGGTATCAAATTGGCCACTTTAATAGAGGCGATGACGTTTACCTTGAAGTTTTCACTACAGCAGATGCCTCTGTTACAAAAATGACCTTAAGCGTGGAAGACAACGCCTTTAAAGAGAACAGCCGTGAGGTGGAGGCATTCATACTTATGCGTATAGGGAAGATGACTCCGTGGCGCAGTTGCCAAGGTATTGGCTTCGACGTCGGGAGTAGTGGGTTCGACTCCCACACGAGACAACTATTTGTGTGCCCCACAGAGAATTGATTCACATCTGGGTGTTTGTCCGTGTGAAATTTTTGTTTGTAAAACTTCCTTACAGAAACATTAACGGACTTAAAAAAAAAGTAAAGTAACGATCACACAATATTAAGGTTTGCTTACGTATAAAATTAGATAAATACCTCAACTACATGGGCGGGGGACGATTAACACTGTTGACAACTTGTCTACAACATAACTATGTAATATGATCTATGGAAACGTATGTCGACAAGATTAGACGATGTGGGACATAATTAGTACACTACTAGCATATACTACTATATATATTTTATTTTTAATTTTATTTCAAACAAAACAACAAAAGTACAATTAAAAAGCATATGTTACACATTGCAATAAATGTAATAGCACGAGTTAATTACTTGCAAATTCATGATTAGAGTTTAATGTCGCTGTTACATTAAACTATGACTATAATTATTTTATTACAATGAATGACCTTGTTTAAAATAATACTGTCATATCAATCTGGGAGTTATACGCCCATGTAGGATATACATAAAAAAATATTTGACTACTCAAGCAATCTTGTCATTTTAGCCCGATTTTTTTTTATTCAAAGTGGCCTAAACTATACCCTAACCAGTCGCAAAATTATTTAATATTTAATAGATGTTTTAGACTTTTAGAAAATAATCAGAGTTATTGGCGTCATAGTCATTCGGTATTGTACCTTTACAGATTTTTGTTTGGATACAGATAAAACTTTATATGTTTAGAAAATAAGGATGGCATGCTTCGTGCCATCGCTACAAAAAAAATGTTTGATTCAATTTGCTTTGTGGGAAAATTAAAATTATGTTAATATAGCACCGCCTATGTCTTCTACGATGTTACAGAGGATTCTTAAGCTGAGATATAAGAGTTTCCCTATTCAATGAAATTATATTACGATCCCGCGGGAAATTCGTTCCTTTTTTATTTTCCTCTAATTCTTAAAGTCCCGTGGCGTTTATATTAATTTTGCTAATTCCAGCGCGAGCATTAGTAATTTATTTATTGAAATGTCTGTACATCAAAGCGTTGTTGTTAAAACTTGAATCTTTTTTCTGAAATATAGAAATAATCCAACAGGTGAGTGTAAATGTTAGTCTTCGTAAAAATGAGATATAGTGAAATAAAATCGCATGTAAACAAACGAGCGATATCGAAGAAAATCGAAAATTATTTTAATTTCTAAACATTAAGTTAAAATTGCATTTAATAACAGTTTGACCGATGCAGGCAATGATGTTTTAGACGACGCCATACTGCGCGACGTTTGAAAATAGATCGGCTTTACATTATATGATACATATTATAAGTGAATGTGACAGATGATATAGAACGTATGATATGGAAAGAGATAGCAGTCTATAGAGTTGCAATCTAATTGGCACACCAATTGGTGTAATTTGGGGGCCTCAATTTCGAAGCTCTAGTATCATATCTATATCTCTCTAGTATCATATATATATAATATCATTTGATGCAGGTGACAGGATTTGTACGCAACGTGCCCGATTGTGCTGTAATAAAAGCAAGTGGCCGGATACTGAGCTATCGTGACTCATGCGAATATTCTCAAATATCTATCAATGCCTCTTAATACACAAGATTCAATATTAAACAGTGGCAGTACCCGGTTTTCTATTTTTAAAGAAAGGTTTCCCAAATTAATGGTAACGGTGCATTTTTCAGACGTGGTCACAAAAGCGCGATACGCGTATGACGGAAGACGCTTACCCGATGTTATTAACTTGCATCTCAAAGGTAGTCATGCATACGAGGAGGGAAGCCCATTTTCTAAACATTACATATTAGATTTTCCAGCACTCGCTTTGCTATATACAAAAGAATAGAGCACCGCACATTTTAGTTACGCAATTCGATAAAGAGTTTAGCAGTAGTGTGAATTTTACAACCATTCTTTTTATTTTCCTCAAACGTTATAGTGCACCAACCGATTTACCTATTACTAGACAGCTTTAAAAATTTATAACTAACTGCACTAGTGATATAGAAAGCAAACAAGCACCAGATAGCGAATAACTTACCTATACAACACAATAGATTATGTAAATGTAACAACAGAATGTCAATTACGGAATTGAAAACTCTAGTTTAAAAGGGATACAAATCTTTTATCCATTTTCATGTTCACAGTACACTTATACAAAATATATTTTAAAATTAAGTAACTCATTTAAAAATTAATAATTAGGCAAACATTATAATTTGTATTCATTATAATTTGCATTTATATCAGCATCCGCTATTCTAAATGGAAATTCTGAAACATGAAGAAACCGTTGGACGTTAAATATTACGTAAGAATCTTGTTATCGCGAATGTCAAATGTGTGTGTGATGCCTCTTATCTTCACCTTCAGTTTTTCATGCAACTGATTAAAAAGAACAATAAAGAATAATATTAGTGTTTGATTTACTGACGTGAAAGAAAAAATACTACATAACTAGATTTTATATTGTCACTTTCTTCATACACGATTCTTTCAACAAGCAACAACAACATGGTTTTGCTGTGAATGGGCTGGCTTAGTTCGTAATTATTCTATTTCACCGGCATTAAATAGAATAATTACGTCTCCTATATAAGAATTACGTCTCGTTTCATGACGTAATTTAAATATGGCAACGGTATTCTGTTGTCTGCCCACGGGCTGCGGATACGACGTAACAAGTGAAACACTAATAAAAAGTAGGATGAAAATCGTCAGGTCAAATGATCTACATGGACAACTGGCGAATGATGATGTATTTGGGTACGCCCGTTATGCCCGACCTAGCGGCTCTCGTGTCCACCGGGCTCTACATCAACGACCTGTCCATGCACGATTTCAGCAGGTATGTATGAAACGAATGTCGGGTTTGCCTCTATCGTTACCTTCGTTTCACGGAGACTTTCATTAACAACGAAGTACAGGACTCTGAACATGTATCAGAAGCTGTCAGTTGCGTATTGTGATTTAATCAAATATCTTGTTACGTAATATCTATTAATAGAATAAAACCACACCTTCCTGTGATGAAATTACTATTTATTTTAATCTTAGATGTATTTAATATAACCTAATAGATACCGATACTGATAGAAAATATTTTTTTTTCTTATTTATGTAATGAGTTTTCGTATATTCGAGTTCCTTGTACACTTATCAAGTTTGTGATTAAAGAAGCTTAAAGCCACATTTCAACGAGGAAAGTGAACGCTACCTTTGACACCGTGACAAGTGACAATAGTTACTGTCTATTATCCATAACAAGTTGATTGTTATGGCCCGTTAGCCATAACAATCAACGTTTTAAGGGTGCTAACGAATATATGTTCGTGTTGCGTAACCCCAGAATACGTACCGTAGAATGGCCTGACTGGTTTTAAAATCAAAGCATACTCGTTCGTACCTCATACTACCGGGGAGCCTCTCACTCGGTGCATTATGGTTTTCGCACCACCACTAAATTTATGTACGTGACAATAGTTACTGAAGCGCGGTAAAGTCTAAAACGAACACCCCTAACAGAGACCTAATGCTGGCCGGTACCCAGCAGTCGGTGGAGCTCAAGCTGGCGCTGGACCAGGAGCAGCAGAAGAGCAAGAAGTTGGAAGAGTCGATGAGGAAACTGGACGAGGAGATGAAGAGGACCGACGAGCTGCTCTACCAGATGATACCGAAGCAGGTGGCGGACAGACTCAGGAACGGGGAGAATCCGATCGACACATGCGAAGTGAGTATTTAAGAAAATGTTCTTACGGTGGTAGGGCCACGCAGCAGCCTCGGCTGTTGCACGAACGGGCAGGCCCGTCCGGGTAGGTACCACGACCTCCCAGAAGACCAGCGTAAAGTGGAAGTATGAAAAATACTTTCGTGTTTCGTCTGGTGAGTGCGGTAGCCGGAGCCCAATTTTCAAAAGGTTGTCAACGCATCTGTAACCCTCACTCAACAGACCAAACGCGAGTATTATACTTCCACTTCACGCCGGTCTTCTGTGAGGTCGTGGACGAGCTTGCCCATTAGTACAACAACCGCTGGCTGCTGCGTAGCCATACCACGGTTAAAGTTAAAATGTTCGCTATTGTAAGCGAGATTAAAAATTAATTAATAATCATAGTGTAATTAGAATTATTGTAGATATAAATTCTTCCGTTACGGTATCGAAATAAACAAATTAAGTCGAATTGACGCCGGCGAGACGTAGTATTTGCAGTCTTACATTCGACGTTGCAATTATTTTACTTTCCAGTGAGAGTTTGACGCATCGCAGAAGCGTTTAGACACAGTTTAATTCAAAGACGGCTAAATTTGAAAGCTGTGTTATGGGTATTATCAGTTGATTACCGAACTTACGATTGAGCAAAATAATAAGTTTCAATGTTTCATTTAAAATATTTTTTCACGGTATCTAACTGGAATTAAATTTTTTGTTTTTTAGACATACTGTTCCTAATTTCAATTTATAGTCATAATTGAATTATATAAAACTCTTCTATAAAACTCTTTCATAGTGTTTAGGTTAGTGCAACAGAATATTTAATATGGTTTTAATATTTATTTAACTTAATTTTGAACAACACGAAATAAATTATCCTACAGTTATTTTCGTAATAACACAACAAACGCGGCGAATAAGGGATTTACAAAAAATGTTTCAGCAACTGTTTCACATCACCCATTACACTTAAAACGTAAGACTTACGAGGGACGTTACGCTTCTTTAAAAAAGTATTCCAAAAATATCTTTAATTACTTTTGTTCAAGTTAAGGCAAAAGAAATGCATTTAAGCGGATTTTGTCGTTTTTTGTTTAACTCCCGACCAAATGCATGGTCACGGCAAAGCCAGAGGTTATTGACTTTAATGCTACTTAGCTGGCAGGACATAAAATGTTAATTAAATAATGTTAAATATTTAAAATAACTCTATAACTTTTGTTATAAACGTAAATAAAAAAGACAAGTTTTTAGCAATTAAATTTCCCTTTCTCAATTTTAAACATATTATTTTGATAACGCCTATAAGCGTAATAATATTTTTCTCTACTCTCTCTATAGGCTCAAAGTATTTGGATACGGCATTTACACGGTAAAACGTTCAAACGGTACACAGCCATAACAATTAAATAGAAATAGGAAAGTCGAGATTTCTGTACTTGTGTGAATCTAAGCTTATAACACTAAAAGCTTTAGAGATTCTGAAGTAGTGATTGTTTTTAGTGCTCGAGACCACTATGCTATAAGTGAACTCATATTTTATTAAAAGAAATACGAAAAATATAAAAGAAAGTTTTCCATCAATAATTTGTCTTGACCCATTTTCTGATGAGACGTCTAATTTTTGAATAAACTTATATTTTATAACAAGGATTGTAGACAGTCTTTCTTGTCCTTAGTTTATCTTTAGTCAAGACATCAAACTATTACAAAATGATACTGTTCTCATTAATAAAAGTTTCTTATTTAATTAGGCTTTGAATCACGTAAATAAATAACTTATCATTAAACCTAAATATTGTGAAATTTACAAAATCTCAATGCTAAATTATATATTCAGATTCATAAGTTAACAACTATGTAAGTCAGGCTATACAATTAAGACTTTACTTATGAGTAGTGCGTAAAGTTAAGTTAAACAATCAACAAAATTTAATTAAATTTAAATAACACACTAAACTAATAGAGGAATGCAAGTAGTGCGGATTGAACCCACGCCCTCTGCCGCAAAAGACAGGTTCACAATCCGCTGCGCTAATCGGATGTAATTATATCTTATATTGCAACACAGATGTTCGACAGCGTGTCCATCCTGTTCTCCGACGTGGTGACCTTCACGGAGATCTGTTCCCGCATCACTCCAATGGAGGTCGTGTCTATGCTTAACGCCATGTACTCAATCTTCGACACACTCACAGAGAGGAACCGGGTATACAAGGTAAGTTAAGCAACTGTATTCCATTTGTCCGTTAGTGTGCTTCAACCTGAAACTTATTCCTTTTTACCCGACTGCCGAAGAAGAGTAATGTTTTTCGAGATTTAATTAGTATGTCTCATTCTTTGGCACCCTCTACAGCCTCGTGACGGATTTCGACGTTTTTTTTTCTATGAAACGTTGTTAAGCGAGCAGGTAGGTTGGTTCACCTGCTTTTAAGCCGCCGATGAATATCTACAAAATATAAGGGCTTTAAATGCTTAGACAACTTTAAAAAAACCGAGCCCTGTTACTCACCAGAAGAAAGGTAGTGAAAGTAATATTATACTTTGACTTCAAGCCAGTCTCTGTGAAGCCGTGGTACTTCCTCGGATGAGTCTGCCCATTCGTGCAACAGCAGATGCTGCTGCGTGGCACAATGTGGTACATTGTCATTTTACTCGCCTCCGTTGTGAGAGTGACGGGGTATATTATATCCATTTTTGCCACTTAATCGTTTATGCTTGTTAGTATACGGAAGCGTGTTAGCCGTTTTCAATGTTCAAATATAATTTATCGTTGTCACGCGATAGAAGAATTGAGTGAAAGGTGCGTTTTCCGTTTTACTTATGCAGCCAATATTCCGTAAAAATTTTTATGTTATATTAATCGACAAACGGAGATTTCTATTATGTTATATTATCGCCGTTTTTATATTCTCCAATAAATTTTCAAGGCGTATAAATTTTCAAGTACTTTGGAGTGGAAACTTAACCGCATTGAGAAACTTTTTGATTGTGCTTTCGTTCAAATCGTCTTAAATGTAATATTCCAAATTAGGGCTTTTTAGCATTCATTTTTAGCAGGCATTAGAAAAATAAATATAATCTTTGGTGTTTTATTGCCCTTTTTGACTAGTTATCTGAGTATAATAAATGACTTGAGTAGAACCTTGGAGTACCACGGCTTAGCAAAAAACCCTCGTTAAATATACGTACTAAAAATCCTTGCCTTTCACTTATACTTTCTAACTGTCACTTAAAAATATAATTGAGTTACGACTGTAGCCTTTTGTACTACAAGTTCATTTTTTTTAACAAAAAACAAAACCGACTTCAAGTATTTGTATTCATTTTATAATTGATTTTCAGGAGTTTCCTAAGTATCTAGTACCAATGAATGAGTGATCAGAAATGATCTCCGGAGCCCAAGATCCAATACCTATGAAACATGGGAAGCACCAGCTTAAAAAAAAAGAATCATTAATACCTGTTCACTCCGTCGAAAGTGAGGTAGCAAACATAAATAAAACCGTTTAAAAACTTTTAAGTTAAACGGTTTTATTTTATGTGCACTGAAAACTACAATATTGTATTGTCATCTAAATTAAATGTGTGTACCAAATTTCAGATCAATCTGACAACGGGAAGGTGGTTAAATTTCAATTTCTAATTTTAACCCAAATAAACAAATAAATTCCGTACGGATCGAGCTAAATAAAATCGTTTAAAAAATACAGTTGAATAGAGAACCTCCTTCTTTTCTCGAAGTCGGTCGAAAACGTGTGCGTTTTAGATCGAGAGGATTAGAAAGTACCACACGATATCGATTCCAATTTGCATTAAATCCCCGGGGCGCCGTAACAAGCAATTACAATATTAGCCGTGAACGAATATAAATAACGGGCCCAACGCGCCTTGGCCTAACAAATGTACCGCGAAACATAAGTTAGATTTCACGCTTATTATATAAAATAATATATTGCTCTCTTTCTATCCTCCGAACGGGATTTTGAAAATTTAACTTATTTTAACGATTCATTTGAAACAATAACATACTCAATTATTATAACCCTTAAGTTGAACATTAAATTTCTTGTACCACTACCGGCCACACTCACACACAAATTAGTTGTTAGTTAGCATTAAATTCATTGAAGTGCCTTATCAATGAGTCTTTAACACTTAATTTGGCAAATAAACGAATTTATTACCAGTTGAAATTGAGTAATGTTGAAGAAGTTGAGCACACTATTTGTAATAAAACATTTAGTTTGGTATATGGATAGTGTTTTTATGAAAAAATACGTTTTTCCGAACATTTAGGACAAAAACGGGACAAAATAGATTTTTAGGACAAATTTTACACAACGTTCTCTAGTCCTAAACTAAGCGACCCTTGTACTTTGCGTACTAGATAACTGATAAACATACTTAAGCATACTTTTCTTTTGTAAATAAATACATAATATATTTATAACACCCAGACACTAAAAAAACACTATGTTCATCACACAATATTCAGTAGTATTCCAGTAGTGGGGATCGAACCCACAGGCAACTCTGACCCAGGGGGCAGGTACACTACGCCATTCGGGTCGTCGTTTATTTTAAAAACTCAAAGGCTTCCAAGACCTATCTTTATTTTAGGTGGAGACGATAGGGGACGCTTACATGGTGGTATCGGGGGCCCCTGAGAAGGAAGACAACCATGCGGAGAAGGTGTGCGACATGGCCCTGGATATGGTGGACGCTATCACCGACTTGAAGGACCCCAGCACAGGTATCCAATACTGACTTCTACCGGTACCCACTTGTAATTCCTCTTATTCATCCTTACTAATATTATAAACGCGAAAGTTTATATGTATGGATGGATGTTTGTTACTCTTTCACGTAAATACTTATACATCAGAATAACACATAGGCTAGACGTAGTCGCGTTTAGCAGGTAGTTTATTTATATATTACTAGCTGCTGCCCGCGACTACGTCTGCTTAAAATATGCTAAAGGCGTAACATTCAGACAGAAAGACAGATATACTTAAAATATGTATATAATATCTATGTCTTATTCTGATGTATAAGTTATATTATTGTAAAGTTTCATTAAAATCCATTCAGTAGTAATTGCGCGAAGGAGTAACAAACATCCATCCATACATACAAACTTTCGCCTTTATAATATTAGTAAGGAAAATAAGGATTATCACAGGTCGTGAACCGGTGGTAGTTTCACGTTCAAGCTTAAAACACGCCTGTATTTAACGAAGGAATTTTGACTCTGTGTGTGGAACGCCCCAGGGTCGCACTTGTCGATACGCGTGGGCGTCCACTCCGGCGCCGTGGTGGCCGGCATAGTGGGCCTGAAGATGCCCCGGTACTGCCTATTCGGGGACTCCGTCAACACCGCCTCCCGCATGGAGTCCACTTCAGAGGCGATGAGGATCCACATATCGCAGACCACGCAGGAGCTCCTCTCGCCCTCCTACAAAGTGGTGGAGAGGGGCGAGATCCAGGTCAAAGGGAAAGGTGGGTTTGTCCTTTGGAGCGATTTTTAGTGTGCGCAGGACTACCGGTTAAGTATTTTCTTGATGTAGAATCATTTTCTAGAGTTAATCTTTATTTTAGTGCCAATCTCGGCGCTAAAATTGTTATAGATGTGTGGACAAAAACTTACGCACTTAAGATTCATCTTGAGTGCACAGACTAGCGCTAAAGTAATTAAGATTGGTACTAAATTTTAAGAGGAAAAGCGTCATCTCTCGTTACAAATATTCATCGTTGAAACTTACAAAGAGGTGTTTCATGATGTAAAGTGTGCACACTAGATAGCTTGAACTGTCTTGGCGCAAAACCGGTAGACGCAGGGTCAATTCACGGCCGTAGATAATAATATATTCAATGCCCTACCTTAAAATCACAATGCCCTACCTTAAAAATACCAAAATAAAAATGCGTAAATATGACCACGTTTTTCAATTTCGTATACGTCTCAAGTGATTTCCCATCCTACTTCGCTGGAATTTGTATATCCTTACTATGTTGTACCTACTGTGTCTATTTCATGTTTTTACTCCACTTTATTTAAAGGAGAAATTTGAATTTGTAGGGCTTCTAGGGGAAGATCCTACGAAGGAAGCTCATTTTAAACGTGCCAAACCACAAAACGTAATTTTTTGAAAAATCTTTTACCGTACAGGCTGTTAAACTCTACTACTGCATTATACACTATACTATTGCACAACCTACGTAGTAAAGTTCCTTTACGCCATTGGTTGCCTGGAAGAGATCGCTATGAAGCGATACGGCCGCCAAATTGTGAATTCCATTAATTTGTTTGTCTATTGTTAATTTTGTGTATCCTCTTTTGTGTGGTGGACAATAAAGTATTCATTCATTTATTCATTCAAAAACTAAGATACATTATTGTAATAAAAATTGTAGCGATAGG
The DNA here is from genome assembly GCA_933534255.1 of Iphiclides podalirius. Lineage (NCBI taxonomy): Eukaryota > Metazoa > Arthropoda > Insecta > Lepidoptera > Papilionidae > Iphiclides > Iphiclides podalirius. The sequence goes on along the minus strand of OW152838.1, from coordinate 4,651,116 downwards.
TATCTCAACTTTTCCGAACATACACAGTTTGTCAAAATCAAAATAATTTATTTATGGACTTAGGAAACATAAATTTCATCTATCGATAGTATTTTTTTTAATCTACCACCGTTTCATCATGAGGTTCCTCTAACGGAGAAGAAACAGGAGAAAGAAACTCCGCAGGTATCCTGTTATTCGTAATTTTTTTCTTAAAAAATTAAAATATTATACAACTGCTTTTTTTCTTTCTTTTAGAAATAGCTTGGATCGACTCATTACCAGTGTGTGACATTCATTTCATATTCTAATAATTCTTTGTTCTGTGTACTCGTATAAAAAAAGTACCTGGAGGACCGAGCTTTGTTCGTTTTTTTTTTTTTGGTAAAAATGTATTTTAAAAATAAAAAAAAAAGAAAGCAATGCTGATCATTGAATAGAATAGTATAGAAAAAAAAGTAAAAAAAATAAGTGTGTGATCGTGATACGAACCGCGGCTCGCTTGTACAAGTTGCAAATAGTACAAAATAAGTTCATCCGCCGCGCAACCGGTGCGCAGTGGTATCAACGCAACGTCGACCTGCACAGCGATTGCAGACTCCCGACGATTCGCGAATATCTTAAAGAGCTGACCAAACGGTTCTTCGATAGAGCCGAACATCATCCCAACCCTCTGGTGGTAAGCGCTGCAAATTACCAACAACCGCGAACGTCATCAAGCGTCGCCCGTGAAACCTCCTCATCGACCAGAGCGACGAAGAGGACTTAGAAACGATGGACCCACCGCCGGGGGTCCCGCCAGATAACACTACACCCACAGTTAGTGCAACAACAAATACACTAGTTCGCCCTCGCCTCCGAGCACGGCGAGACCAACACAACGCGTACACAAGGTACACCCGCATTCCGGGGCGGTTCTCACCGCTCCCAGCCACCGATTAGCTAAATGCACAGTCGACGGCCATCGGGGTTTCGGTCCGAACCGCGACCTCGATGGCCCTTAGATGACACACCATAGTTAAACGCACGCATGAGCACATGCGCGGCTCTACCCACAGCGGAGGGCCCAAACCCGTGGGTTCTGGCTAGCCCACCGGTTCTGCGTCAGATGAAGCTTTAATAGTCTCGGGACTGAAAGTAAAAACATCAGTTAATACAAGATACAAGAAGGAGCTCATGCTTCGAGGGCAAATCAATTATGATAAATTTAATTTAATTGTTTACTTCCGCCCTACCTGTAATCAATGCTGCCCTACCTCAAATTCAACTCTAGCTACAGCCCTGGGTCAATTCCCGCAGCGATGAAAGTTTATGTTCATTTAATAACAAAAATCACCTCAATTCAGCAGTTAAAATCGATTAAATTCATATTTCCTTTATTTACGTTTATAAGTTCTGTTAACAACTCCCGCACTATTTAATAATATATTATGTAAAACCTAACACCTCGCACTTGGATTAATTTTTAAGTTTATTGTCGTCTATATGTCGCTACTTTCACATACCGTGTAAAGTTACACATCATATTATAATAACCCAAAGTACACGTTTCTTTGTATACAGTGAATCCAAAGACTATTTAGCGCGAGACAAACGAAAATCGGACAAGTGAATCAGGATACATTGAAGTTTAACATAGACAGAAAATATTTAAAATTAAAAATTAAAAAAAGTGATATTGATATTTTTCCACAATAATTCCATGTAACATCACTAATTTGCAATAAAAATCTCAATTTATAACAAAAAGACATATTGTGAGTACATACTTATTAAGAAATGTAAATGTACTGTAATGTAAATGTATTGAAAAATTAGACTAAGTTTTGGGGAAATATGAACACTAGATCCGTATCTGTTCTTATTCATTTTAAAACCTAGATTACGGTATAACTGACAGGTCCTCAACTACCATACATGTTCCAGGAGCTATGAAGACCTACTGGCTGGAGGATAGGGAATCTCGGCCCTCGCTCACCAAGATGATCTCGTCGCAGCTCCATCCGGGAAACGAGTTAGAGTGGGAGAGGGCGGCCGACGTCAGGGAAAGCATCGCCGAGTACTCAGCACAGCAGATGAACAACAAAGAAAGCTCGGGCTTCTACCCACCGGGCAGTATCGGCACCAATTCCATCGGGAACGGTGCCGGGAATCCCCTGGCGTTGGTATCGTCGATGCCGCGGGGCCAACCGCCGACGGTGACGTCACCGGTGGAAGAGAGACGGATGTACTCGCCCGTCACCTTCCAGGACGTGGCGAGGAGGAGTATAGCCAATTCGCCGAACAGAGTCGATAGGGAGAGGGGCGACATCTTGGAGCAGTACCAGAACAACAGCCGGCAGCAATCGTGTAACACAACGGTCAAAGGTACGCCTCTTCATTGTTTATGAACAGCTCATATGGCTACTCCGAAGAATTACAATCTGTATAAACGGCTGAAATTCGTCGCAGAAGTGATTATTAACTTTAAGCAACCCTCATGCACGCATGTAACTCTTTTTTACACTACACAATATTCTCTACTGGCTTCTTCTTTCTCCTGCCCTTATCCCACCTAGGTGGGGCAGGACAAGAAGTGAATCGTGTTGTTAACGGTATCGACTAGGTTATTTTAGACCAGCCTGTCTGACGTGAACCCTTCTTGGGAACAAACAACCAGATCCGGAACGATGAGACCCATGAGACCTGGCGCCGAAGCCTATGATTTAGCAACTGCGCCACTATCCTATATACGTATTATATTATATTTATAGGATAGTGGCTTAGTGTAAAGGATGTGATATGGTTTATATATATTATGTGTGTACGGTAACTTCAAGCCCTTCACCTTAAGTCAATCAAGACAATCTGCTATTATCACGAGAATCTTTTCTTCGCCAACAAGAGTCTGTAGCACGGCCGATAGATTTAATAAGTAAAGCGTTTGCTACACGCTATACATTTTCTAATTGGATTAATCTAGAATAATTATGTACACCGCTTAACCCAAAGAGAATGTTACCATGTTAGGCTTAACCCAGCTTATTTTCAATGTCTAACAATCTGCCAACGACAAGTGTCGATATTGCCCACTACAATACAGACTTAAGAACAAAAATTACCTGGAGACATGTCAGTGAAAAAATTCCAAGACAAGGAGAATCAAATAATTTCATTATGAACTTTATGAATTCTCATTTACTCTGTCTACGGGACCTATTCTAACTGATGGCAGAGTTTGCGGGAGTCAAAATATTGTCACCTAGTCAAATTTACTCTATCAAAATACAATTTACTTAAAGTCATGACTTGTTTTGAGAAGTCGATGGAGGCAGATGGCATAGATCGTCCTTGTCGGCGGTTTGAGGAGGCCCATGTTCAGCAGGACTCGAACAGGCTGAAATGATGATGATGATGACTTGTATCAACAGGCTACTAACTTCCGTTTAAATGTTAATTTCGACCCATTTTCCAGAGTCCAGGTCAACCTCCGCTAGTGTGGCGCCGTGGACCGACGCCGATTCACGGGAGCCTTCACGAAACATGGACAGCCTGAACTCCTCCTTCTGGTAACTGATCAGATGATGGACGTGTGAAAACAGTCATGCCGTTTAAAACCATACGTTTATGAACAGCGAAGTCAATTTCCAAAGTGGGATTATATAAAAATAAATTCATCGCGATTCTGTCGTAGCCCCTACTCGCATTCTAATGCTTGATTATTAGTGAGAAGAATTAAAGTTCTTCCTTCATCTCTTCTTCATTTTCTATGGAAATCAATAAAAATAAATTAAAGCGGCTTTTTCTGAATAGGATTTTCATGGTGCTCATTGTTACTTCTTATTTAAAGTGACTTACGGCCGGTTTCAATATTCTATTTATCCGTAGATTTAGTAACTGAAGATAAAATTTTGACGTAAACAATATGAAGCTAATGTTAAATACCTATCGATGGTAACCAAATCTACATAGTTATTGAAATCAGCCATTATGTGCTCGTCATTCTATAACAGCCTCGTCTCCTCTATACCTTTTATTAAAAACGTCTCTTTATAGGTGTACAATGTGTACTTATCTTCAAAAACCTCGTAAAAGAGTAATGAAATACAGGTGAATCTAGGTTTTTCTTCACTTCAAGTTTTTTCTGTTCCAGAACAAGAACGTTCTGGAAGTGAGATAAATTTTAAGCCAAATCAGAATTTGGTTAAATGAAACCATTTTACGATCTGCATCACGTTTCAATTTGATTTGTAAATTTCCGACATTTTGAACTATTTCCAGCGTTCATTTTCCCGGGGATTTGAAAATCTTATTCGTTATTAGTTCATAAATAATTTCTCATTCGTATATTTCAATAAAAAATCATTAACTTTAATTATAATCTATTTTAACGACTATGGGATTTTTAAGATATAGTAGATTTTAGTAAATAATGAACTTAGTTAAGTTTTTTAATTAATTATTCAACATAAAACTTGCTTTTGATGCCACTTTGACAACTTTAAATTTATGACAGCTCAAAGTCGCTTTTAATTATAGTATTTTGAATATGATTTCTTTGGTTCTGGCAATACGAAACTTAGTAGCATCGTTCTAGTATTTTCTACAGGGCTCGCGTAAATCTTAAGTTACAGTGCGACGTCACCTTGCAGAGTCGGCACCGCGCCGATGGGCAACCAGGACCACGAGGGTTTCCTATTCGAGCCTAGGGTAAGGTCTATTAGAATATTCCGTTTTTGATCTTATACTTCTTTTGACGCGTTTGGAAAAAATATGTGTCGCAAAGCGACCAACTTCATTGTCCATACAGCCACTATGTCCATTATTTTCAAATCTGAACCAAGTATTGTTTGAACTTGAACGAGATTTATAATTTTCTGTTCCGATAACTTTCTGCGCGGTCACCATGTGGAAATTTTATTGCGGCATGGGTACAACCAATGGCACCACTAAGCCTTGGAAATCTAGCTATCAGAAAAGCTATCTCAAAAAAGTTTCCTTGTAATTCATCTGGTAACAACTTAACAAATCGTGCAATTGCTTGTGAAACCACATTTTCAATTGGACAAGGTTTTGCCTTACTCACACCGGCAAAATCGCTAACTAGTTTCAGAAAACTTCAAGTCGCATAATATCGCAGTATCAACAGAAGTTGGCCCATAAATGGTATAACATAATTCATGAAACATTGATTATTTCAGTACCTATTAGGAATAACTTGAGTATTAAGTAGATAGACTTAATTTGATGACTCCGTGGCACTGTTTCCAAGGTATTTGCTTCGGCGTCGGGGATCGTGGGTTCGATTCCCACACGGGACAACTATTTGTGTGAACCACAGGTAGTTGTTTCGCATCTAGGTGTTTGTCCACGTGAAATTTATGTTTGTAAAACGTCCCTACAACAAAGGATAATGTTATCCTAAAGTAAGGGCAATGTTTTTAAAAGAAAAAAGAAAAAAAAAAGAAAAGAAAAAGACATTTCACTTCGAACGTTATTGATAAAAAATAAGTATCATTGTGTACTAGAAGAAATTTTGTCCTGAATGAGGGAATGAACTTAATAGACAGTATCTTTATTAAATCTAAATCGCTCTCTAAATTCCTCATCATCACCCTGTAATTAGAGCGACGTTGAAATACAGGATCTCTGCGTGGTTCTGATCAACGATAAAAAAAATCATCTATTTCGTCGTCAAAGTCATTAAATAGATCCTAATAATAGATATTTAATATTTTTCGATTTCACAACATACGTATACTAATTTTTTCTTCTAACTTCTGTCAAGTAACGAACCCCCAAATAAATTCCTTATCTGACAGATGATCTAACGTATAATTTACTTCGAAGATACGCTTATTATTAGATTGTAAAACTACAACGATGACTTTATTCGTCAAATAAGTTGCAAGTAGCTTATTCGGTCCTTTATTTGGACATTGTGAAACAGACTAATGAATTTTTAAACAACAAAGAGTACTGGCATAGGGTTTAAATTTTTAGTTATTTTGTTAGGTATGCAATAGAAGTATAAATTCTTACTTTGTTCACGCACTTTTTTTTATATGAGAAGGTGTAAGGGCGCTGATGATCCCCCTGATGTTAAGTGATAACCTTTGTACATCAGACAGTAACCGATGGTTCGGAAATATGTTGTCGCTTTTTAAAAAAAAGCGTCTCGGTTACCACTCTCGCCCGAAACGCAGAAGTATGACACTTCCATTTCGCACCGTTCTTCCGTAAGGTCGTTTTACTTTCTCGGACCACTAAATATAAGTAATAATCACAAATAGCCTTCGTTGTACACTGACATTGTTCGTAAGTGTTCTGAACGTTTTCAATGGCAGTGCGTCTCATCGCTGCAGGAGCCCGGAGCGTTCGCCCCACCGGCCACCCGCACCGCCACCCCCGACGACATCGGTAAAGGTCGATCCCAAACCGCTACATTAATTTGATACCACTACAATAACCTTCAACCGCATCGCTTCTACCGAAGGTGGTATTCGTGCCAATAGCTCTATCAATTGTCATTAATATATTCTTTTAAGCTTCGCAAAATCTCATAATTATCAAATTTCCCGAGACCAATTGCCGTGCTTAGATTGGTTCCACTCATCTATAGTATGCACGATCACTGTTCAAGATTACATACATTTCTTTCCCTCGATCTTCATTCAAACTTGTTCATGTTCATGTGTTTGTTGAAACTAAAAAAATATTCATTCATTCATAAATAGTCATTCATTCAAACTTACATTCGTTTATTTACTTAAAATACAAGCTTTGCTTAGTTTTGGGTATTGTTTTCAGCGCTGGGGGTAGTGGGTTCGATTACCACGCGGGACATATATTTGTGTGAATACAGATAATTGTTTCTGGATTGGATCTGGGTGTTTGTCCACGTTTATGTATATAAATCGTCCTTACAACACAGGATAATGCGGTACTACAATACGGGCAGTATAAAAAAAATTAAATAATTGCTATTAAGCTACAAAACCATTCTAGTTCATATCCATTCCTTTGTAATGTGTAACTGCTCTATTTAATTTTTTTCTTCATTTACTCACTCCGACAAGGTCTAAATCCGGTTTATTCGTTACTAACGCGTAAGCGTAACCCCTTGTCATAAGTACTAAAATTCATTTTTACATTTCGAACTCCAAAATCCTTCCATTTTCCATTCATTTCACACCAAAGCGTTCGGCGGATCTGTTCAATCAAACCCAAACTTAAATCTTAACACATGCCACCTCCATTCAATCCTAAATTCGTTCGTTCAATCCTAGTTCGCTTCAACACACCATAATCGTTGTCCTTTCAAGACCGTTCATGCCCACAATCATTCGTTCATTCGAAATATGTGCTAATACCATTCAAGGCTATGCTCAATACTTCATTCGTAATACAGAGTTATTTTAGTCCACCCACATTTGTTCCTAACCTAACACGTATGGTGCGAAATCCATACATGCTGCTTACATTCGTGGACTCTCGCACTACGCAAATATGTGACAAAACCGTTCAATATACCGCCATGAATGGTTATCTCAATACCGCAACCGTTCGTTCGTTCCTACCAACCCTTCAATCATTCGCTGATCCGCTCATCCGGCAAAACCTTACCCAATCAGTCGCACTCAGCGAATTCCGTTCATGTTTATAATCACTCAGGTGTGTATAATCACTCGACGACACCTAATAAAATTCAATATCCTTTAAGCTCACAATCGTTTCCTTCTTCCAAAAACCATTCGCGGCGTCACTCGTCCGCAACCATTCGTTCATTCCCCACCACACAACCATCCGCACCGGCGGGGGAGCCATTCGCGGCCGTTGCACTCAGGGCCGGCTGTCTCCCCAGAAACGGACGCCGAGTACCAGGACGCGCGCGAGGCGGGCTCGGGCCACGCGTGCCGCAGCGACGAGCCGAACGCGAAGCCCGGCAAAGTGGGCCGCTTCCGGGCGCGCATCGCCCCAGGGCACAGAACGTGTGGGAAGCCCAAGCAGGACTCCGTCAAGGACAAGAGCCCCCAGTCCGGCGTGCCGCACGGCCACCACCACACGAAGAACGTCAACCACCACCAGTGCTGCGGCGCCTTCGGCAACCCACACGTGAGGCACAAAACTAGTAACACAAGTTGTCACCTAATTTAAGCGCTGTTACCCATACGAGAGAATCATGTGACTGTCTGCGGTGATGAATGTTAAGTAATCTATTTAGTTTCAAATAAACGAATGTTTTGTGTCTTTCTCTTCTCATGTTTAAGTGTAAAATTGAAAGAAAAAGTTAGATTTATAAAGTCCATTCCTGCTGTAACAGTTTGTTTAATTCGGAGTACATAAAAATTGTATAAAACAAATTTAGCTTAATGTTCACGAACGCCTTTAATTAATATTGAACGTGAAAAATGATTATTTAGACAAAAATATATCTTTGAATTACTGCTGTGTATTTATAACAAATGCAAGAACAAGTCCTACTCGCGGTTGTATTTTTTTTAATCTAATGCGTCGCGGCCTATACGCTTCTTTGTTCTAATGAAATGATTTAAACATCGAATTAATTTAACGATAATGTTATATTTTTGTACAGCTTAGATAGTAACTTAGTTTTAGATTTGTCTAAAGATACAATTTGAATTTACAAAACACTTGAAATGGTTGCAGTTGTTTATAGTTAAATTATTATATTTTTTAATAATTTTATATTTTCTTGAGATAAATTGAAAATCACAAAGCCTGTTATATCCACATTATAATATGGAACAAAAAATGTTATATCCTTTTTTTATTTTATGAGCTTTATTTAAGTTATTATTTATTTCAGATCTCAGATAAGTTCACGACATCCCAAAAAGAGATTCCAAAGAGTACTGTAATGGAGAAGATTAAATCCCAAATTAAGATGAGCTTTACTCGTTGACAATAGAAATTATTAAATTTAAAAGATCAATAATAAAATAAAAAATAAAATAACTAAACACTGTAACACTGTTTGACAGTGTCTTGTTTTAGAATTTTAATTCGATATTTGAAATGTATACCAAAATCATAAAGTATTTGTGGTTAAGTTAGTGTATTTAGATTTTATATTCAAACTGTGTAGTTGCAATCGTTACCATTACTTAGTAATGGGCTTGTTTTAATACATTATGTGTTGGACACAGCTATTTTTAAGAGAGCGTCAATGAGATTAATTATTTTGTTTAAGTTCATAGAAGGGTTTTAAACTTCTACTCTATATGTATTAGACGTAAGATTAGAAGGCAATAAAGTAATGTCATTTTATTTTATATAGCATTGACCATGCCAAAAGTTTAAGAATATTGTGTTTTTGTCCGAGATCAATATTTGGATAAAGGTTAACAAACCTAGAAGATAATTATGCTACGCCCAAGTTATTTTTCGTCTGTCTTATTTCAATTTTCGAAATTTTCATTAATGTGAATGAAGTCTTTGAAAAATTTATGTATTTTTCAAATATTCGTCCGCATATCATTCGTAGGAATAAAATCTAAGTCACGTGGAATATAAACAATAAATTACAAAGTTAACATTTTATTTTCCTTTGCTTTATTGTTCTAATTATATTCTAGAAAGATTTGTGACTAAATAAAATAATAATGTAGGTACGTACTAGTTAAAATAATAATGATTTAGTTAAATACCATCAAAGCAAAGTAAAATCAACAAGTTATTATTTATTCTTTTATGTTACCAGTATTGATATACGCGATAACATATAATGAAAACATCCGTGAAGATGTTATGTGAAAATACGTAAAAAATTCGTGAAAAGACATCAAATCCACTCGATAAATATTAAAAATTGACTTTTGAAAGAAATTAAAAGAGAATATTGTTCTGCTTCTTCATTCTTCAATATATGTATAAAGCTAATTTGGGTTTATTTAATGCAAATCAAACCAATCCGGTGTTAATTAATTATATCTATAAAATTATATCAATTTGTAGTTGAATGTTGTGAGTCAATTAAGAAACAATTTATCTAGTCGTTTTGAGATTAAATGTTGTACTTAAAGTTATCTTTTTTTTTTTTGGAATGTTTGTACACTCAAATGATTCTATTGATGTACCTACACTAGATTTTAGAAATCCTTCTTACGGAACCAAAGCTAATTAGGACACCCATATCTTATACTATCCATGTCTTTTTTATTTCACTTGAAAATGCTTTGATAGATGATTTTTCATTGCCATTATTGTGAATCTCACTTTTGTGGAAATAAAATGGTATTGAATTATGTTTTTTGACTTTTTCTTGCACTTTTGTAGTGTATTTATTTCAACGGACGTGGTCGGTAAAATTGATATTGACTTAATATTAACACTCAAGAACACAATGGGGGATTAATATTATTCTAGATATAAATACGTGAAGCAAAAACTTTGTACCCTTTTTACGAAAATTGCGTCGACGGAGGAGTATGAAATTTTCCACACTTATAAAATATAGAGAAGTGCAGATTGCTAATATTATTTTATATTTTTTTAATAATTTTAATAAAAATAAAAAATAAATTACATAAATAAAAAAATATTACACACACTACCATGAATAGTTAATTATGATCGAATTTCGACCACTGGGCGACCACTTGTCTCAATTATTATGAATGACACAAACCATTGTTGTTAAAATATCAAAAATCTTTTTTTATTAGTGCTGGCTTGTCATTAGGTTGGATTTTGGCTTCTTAACTTTCAACATAGAGAACTTTAGATTATACTTATCAAACATAATTATTGTTATAATAAACAATTATAGGCCGTGGGCTATTAACTATTTGTGCATATAAATAAAAGAAGAAAAAGAAAAATAATAGTAGGTAGATTTTGAATGATTGGCCTTTATATATCTTATATCTCTCCTTTATATATTGTATATCGTTTCCTCCGAAGCTATAAACACAATTAAAAGGAAGCAAACCAAAACTTTGTGATTTAATTTGTAAAAAACTAAATGCGATGACACAAACAGTGTAAAAAAATAATAATTGTCATTATTAAAATTATATTACTTTATAACTCAACCTCACTACGGTTGTGGAGAAGAGAGAGAGAAAATCAAGGGCAACACTTATTTCGATCTATTCAGCAAAGAAAACTTAAAAAGAAAACAACAAAAATATCCGATACGTCAATAGTGATCGTTGAAAACTAACTTAAAAACGATGCTATTCACTCAAAGCTCAGCTCGGTGCCTTTCAAATGCTGCTCGGCCCAAGCGTCGAACCTGCGTGACAGGTCTTCCGACATATAGTTCTTCCAATCACCGATCTCACCCTTCCGGATGAACCTCAACTCGGTCTGTTCCAGGTAGTTTTTCCCGAATGATTTCTCCAATATCGCCTCCAGGTTCACCGCTCTGTTGCCTTTCATCTTCTCGAAGGAGAGGTGGTCGCACAGTTTGAACACTTGCTCGTCGCTTAGCGTCTTCCCCAAGAACTTGGCGGTTTTCCTGATCACCGAGGGCAGGTCGCGCTTCATCTCCTCGAATTTGATGAACAGCAAGTTGGGATCGTGACGTCTGCTCCAGAATCCTAGATACGAGAAGAAGCATTGATTTCACCTCACTTATCAGATAATACACGCCCTACTGAATGTGGAGGATACTGTATTCAGAGGATACTGACTATTCCACGAGCCCTTCGCTCCATGAAGATTTAATATTCTACGAACTAAAAACTAGAAGGTCGCTTAGCAAAGATAAAGATGATTTCACCAAAATCTTCCTTAGAAACTCTAAGTAAGGCCTATAATTAGATTGAAGGTTTAGATTTCTTTACCTTAAGGATGTCAATTGGTTAATTTATGACTATAAATTGACTAATAAATAAGTAGTCATATATACCAATTAGTTACCCCTCTATTTAGTTCTAGTTATTTCCAATAGGGAAATTTTGTTGTTACTAAATTTATATCTGTCGATCCATCAACACCATTAAGCTTTTGACAAATTTAGTTCTTTAATAAACAGAAACAAATATTTCCCCACCTAATATATGATTCCAGACGGGCCCAAATGGAGCTCGGTCTCTCATGAAGATGTCACAGAATTCTTCGATTGACCCCTTTAGACCGTGCACCAGCTTGCAGTAGTGGTAATAGGACACCACCATGTCTTTGGGGTTGCGAGATGTGTAAATCACCTGTTAAAACAAATGTATATAATAATTTGTTTGCAACATTAGCAATTTCCGATTTCAATTTCAAACGATCAGAGATTTTCAGGATTTTTGATAAATCTACATTGTGCGGTCACTAAGGCAAGAGAAACAGAATACTAACTGTGGTAGGACCACGCAACGGTCTTCGCTGTTGCACGAATGGGCAGGTCATTGTGGGTAAGTACCATGACCTCACAGAAGACCGACGAGAAGTGGAAGTGTTAAACTATTGCGTTTCTTCTAGTAAAGAGATAGCCGAGGTCCAATTTATTATAAGATGGCAACACATCTGCAACCCTACAGGTGTTGCGACTGACAATGGAATGTGAACAAATGGATGGTGAACCATCAGCTCGTTTGCCACCTTCTCACATAAAAAGATAGAACATATTGCATTTTCCATTAGCGGAGGATAATTAAATTTCTAATCGGATAGTATAGTATGTTAAGATAATTACGATCGCTGCTTGCAGAAGTTATCAGGAGATTGGCGCCGAAGGTCACAGCTTCTTTTCTCAAACGGTAGAAATTTCACGAATAAATGTAAAAAAGTAAAGTAACAGCCTATACATGTCCCACTGCTGGGCAAAGGCCTCCGGTATACAGAGGGTATCAGGGCATAGTCCACCACGCGGCCCCACTGCGGATTGGCGGACTTCACATATCTTCGAAAAATATTTTTTTTTATTATTTCGAAAATATGCAGGTTTCCTCACGATGTTTTCCTTCACCGCGGAGCACGTGATAAGTCAGCACTTAAAGTCAAAAACTTCATTGGTGCCGGCACCGGGGATCGAACTCAGGTTGCTCGAGTATATTGAATTAAAGGCGAGCGCCCGGACACTGATGCTATTCTTCACGGCTCAAGAATAAATGTAGTGCATTATTAAAAAGACGACACACCTTTGGCTTGGCCGCGCCATCCTCCTTCTGTATGTCCAGCGGCAGCAGGTCCCAGGGCAGGTGGCTGCGGATGTACCGGGGATGGGCCAGCCGGTACTTGACCAGGTCCACTGACGTGCCTTTGACCGACTCGTCGTGCCACTCCGCGTGCCCATCCACCATGATGCACGAGAGCTCCACGAGGGGGCATCGAATCTAACATCGCACAAATATAAACGCTAATTATGAGTTACTCCTCATCGTGACCTTCGTCGTCGAATTCGACTTTATATTCGGAGAGAAGATTTTTAACTTCCACAAAAATACATAATTCAGAACGCTAAAATGTTTCGACAATGGATTCAGGATTCTAATTATACATATTTGGACATGTTATAGATAAATTGTCGAACAATTTTCGGCAAAGGATTCAAATCCACTTGTTCTAGATCACGAGACTAGAAGAATGCTGGTAGCATCACAAATGTTTTCGATAATTTATCGTAGACTTAAGGTACATTTAAATTTCATCTTGAGAACATTAGCAACTAATATAACAAAAATAATCATTTTTTCCGAACATATTTTACTCAACGTTATCTTGTACCAAAATATGCAAATCGTGTGCTATGGGTACTAGGTAAGTGATAAACATAAATAAACAAAGAATTTCCAAGTCCAGAGTAGACCCATATGGAAAGAGAAAGAAAATCTTTTGAGGAATACTAAATTTGCAGAAGGAAAAGTTACTTATAAAATAGTATTTCATAGATTAAGAAAAAGTAGTTTTGTATTATGAAAATTTGTTTTGTTAATTTTTACATGAACATACGACCTCATAACTTGGCTATAAGAACAACTACAAAGGGAAATTTAAAATACTTACGGGCTCTCTTAATTAGAACGAAAACATCATAGCAAATGTTTTATTTCTTGCTTCTAAAAACTATTCAAGAAAAAATATTATACCTGTACACTCATATGTTATGGCCTGACGGGTATCAATATTCACACATTCATAACTAGAGTAAAAGTTTTTAAATTTAAATTACGCTGATTTACGCCGTTACGCTGAATTTTCGTCATCTTCTTTTGGAATAAATGCCGGCCAACATGAGGTTTTAATTTATTTCAAAACTAATATAGAGGTGGCGTTTACCAATAGAGTGGAGGTGTGTTTCATTATTCAAAGCCTCGACTTAAATCCTAAACTAACAGCAAAATTCTCGACACTGCACAAGCAATGAGGGTTAGTAATCTCGCGCTTTCTCCGAGCTTTGCTACCACCGGCCATAGGTTTACAATAACATACGTGTAGCAAAAAGCTTACATAAGAGCAGAATCTCATGTAATGTTCTAGGTGCTTACTTATACCGCATTTAGTTGCCTTATCCGGTCGGCTCACAGGCGCTTCTTTACGTTTATAATGGTAATGGTAATGGTAAATGCATTATAACCGTAAATGGAAAACATACTAACCGTTTCTAAACACTATTTAGACTCTAGCTAACCCGTTCACTCTCGCGTTCAATCCTCGCACCAAACTAGATTCCCGACTGGTTGGAAAGGCGTTTGCAGTCTGGAGTATACATGCGTAGATAGGTATGGGTAATATATGCATGGTTCTATATTTACGTGCCGTGGGCATATATACAAATCAAGCTTTGTGAACCACACGCCACTCGATCGAGACAACACGTGCAACATACATCAAACTTTAGGAAAATCTATTTCTCAAGTAGCGTATTTCTCAAGTATGTTATAATACATGCTATAGTAAAATTGTTATTTACTTATCCTTAATGAGACTTTAGACGTCTTCTTAATGTTGCTGTTAACCCGAGCTGCTGCCAGATTATTTAAAATATCCTAAACGTCGACAATTTTAATTTAAATTGAGCACAGTAAAAACGTAAGAATTGTTTCATTCAACTAAATGATATGTTGCTTTCACATAAATACAATGAGTTAAAGTTAATGTAAATATGTCTTTTACTCACTTGTTGTAGTGATTTAGCACCTTCATAGTCGAGATCGTGTCCAATAAGCCAAACCATTTCCTGTGCCCAGGTTGAACCTGGATAAAAAGATGTATGCATTAACACTTTTTAGCTTATACTAGCTGTGCCCGCGACTTCGTCCACGTGGAATTTAAAATAAAAAAAATTCTAAAATAAAAGTAGCCAAAGTTATTCCTTATTACGTCAGCTATATGTTAGTGAAAGTCCCATCGAAATCGGTCCAGCCGTTTCAGAGATTAACCGGAACAAACAGACAGACAGACAGACAGACAAAAATTGTAAAAAATGTTATTTTGGTATATGTACCGTATACACATCCATATGAATTTAGTAAAAAGCAGTTATTTTTATATTACAAACAGACACTCCAATTTTATTTATCTGTATAGATAATCCTAAAAGTTACTTACGTGTCTTATATTCCACTTCGCGCTCACTTTTGAAAGCACTATGCTCGAGTAACCTCAGTTCAAATCTTGGTACTAATAAAGTAAAGTAACAGCATTTACATATCCCACTGCTGGGCAAAGGCCATCAGGGCATAGTTCACCACGCGGCCCCACAGCGGATTGGCGGACTTCACCTTCGAAATATTTTCTATCTTCGAAATATTTTTATTTTTAATATTATTTCGAAAATATGCAGTTTTCCTCACGATAGTTCCAGTACTAATAAAAGTTTCAGTGCTGATCTACCACTTGCTCGACGTTAGGAAACCCGATGGATCCACGTGGCGGACTATTCAATATCACTGCTAAGAAGAGGCCTTTGCCCAGCAATGAGGCAAATATGTTCAAGCATCTGCTGTTGCACAAATGGGCAGGCTCTCGGGGGAAAATACCACGGCCTAACAGAAAACGATGCAAATATTATTCTTTTACGTTTCGTATGGTCAATAAGATAGCCGAGCCCACTCTTAAATGTTGGTATAGCATTAGCAAGAGTTTTTTTTGGCTGGGTCAACCACTGTTGGCCTTTGGTAGCATTTTCAAATCTACCGGGCTTGTCTCTTGGAGACATCCAAGGTGGCATAAATAAATATAATGAGGTCTTCACTCACCCGTCCGCGGGTAGGAGCACATCCAAACGTCGTCCGCCAGCACCTCCATTTCCAATATGTCGTGGCCTATCGTCATATAATCAGCCGGAAGTATCACCCGGCCGGGGTTGATCTCCACCATGCAGTCCTTCTTCTCGAACATTCTGTCGAGCATCTCGCCAGTCTCCTCGTCCAGCTTCGAGAACGTCAGAGTCGGTTTCGTCCTCATTTTCGGAATATTCTCTGTTGGGATAGGCTCATCAGATTCTTCACATTAGCTGTTGTGGTCGTCAATGTAACTGGTGCGCGGAACAGGACACGTCGAGCTGCGGCGTTGCCTGGAGTGATATGATCGCGTGCCGTGGCCCGCGGTTTGCGCATTTTCCGCCACTCTCACTAGTAGGAGTGTTCGCTTTCGTTTCGTTAGAAAAAATAGGTGCGTTTCCCCGCAGACGATATTTCGTATGAACATCGAAATAATTGGCTAGTTCTTCGTGCATAGTTATTTTCAAATATCTGACTATTTTATTTCATTAAGCGAGTGTCGATTAGTTATTATCATATATATCGTTAATTTGTCCCTCTCGCTTATTCTTTGTTGCTTTCGACATCGAGTAAACCATTACCTAATAGCGTATAACTAATTTAATAATAATAATAAAAATAAAAGGCGTAGGGAAGTGACGACCCCATCGCCCACCGGCGTAACAGTTCAAGTGACAGAACTGTTGCGTCGGCGCAATCAGTCAGCGCCTTGCCAAGAGGTGTCTGCACCGTGCCTCGGCAAAAGTTAGGGTGCATAGGCCCGCCTGTGCGTATGGCCACACAATAGTGTTTCAATAGAAAACGGTGCCGGTCTGGGGGCGTCTTCCGTTAAACGACGCCCTAAACAATAATGGATGATGGACTCTCAAAGAAAGCGCATAGGGCCGCTGCCTGGGGGCCGCCAGGGCGCGTCTGGAGCTGGCGCTGGACGTAGCAGCATGCGGGACGCCAGCCGATCGCGGGGTACTGCACGACCACCATGCAGTACCTCGCATCCATCATCCCCACCAGTTGGCTTGGTGTCGGCAGGGTCCTCTCGGATCCAGCAATCGGCACCCGCCGCTGGTGGAATACGCCGCTTGCGCTGGACGAAGAAGATGAATGAGAACGCAATGCGGGCGTATCTTAGGGCGAAAGGGAGTGAAACTGGAGGGTTTGCGTATCGGGCAAGGATGCATCGCTTTTTTGCTGAGCTGGAGCCGTCTGTAACCGTCACCGAGCAAAACCTGGCAGACCGAGTTCGGTACATCACGCGTTCGAAAATATTTGATGATGCCGAACTCGAACGACTTCGACGTGAGGCTGTTCCCTCATCGGACGAAAATGCAGTAGCTGGAAATGCGAACCCGCAAGCTGCGGATCTCGCGGGGTTACAAGCGGAAGCGGAGGCCGCGTTTTACCCCCCAGCTCCTGTAGATTCGTTCGATGATGGAATAGTCGCCCAAGATATAGAGCAGATGAGAAGCATATTGGAGGAGGCAATTCTGGAGGTGCGCGAAACGCCTCTCGAGAATCGACCACGTCTCCCCCGCATACCCCTAAGTAAGCGAAGTCGGTCTGTCGTGAGGTCTCTTAACCCGATGCTGGCAACCTATTTGGAAGCTAGCCGGGACCTGTGCGATACGGACTCAATTCTCTTTGGCGCTGCACTGGCAGTATGCCGAATCGTTGGCGCCAAACTTCCCAATTCTGGACGTGCTACCAGACCAGGTAGCACTATCCCAGCATGGAGAAAAAGAATTGAGGATCGTATCGCAAAGGTAAGGGCCATCATCGGCAGGCTGATAAGCTTCAGGTCGGGTAATAATAGGCCCAGAATTGTGCGCACCGTTAGGATGGCGTTCGCTGGGACCAATATCAACTTGTCCCAGCCGGATATTACGCAAAAACTAACGGAGCGCATAGATGACCTGAAGCAGAGGATCGCTGCTTGGGGGAAGCGGATTCGGAGATATTCCGAGAGGACGGCGCGGTTTAGCCAGAATCGCCTCTTCCAGAGTGACCAAAAGAGGCTCTACAAATCTTTGGAGCGACCAATGAGTTGTGGAACGGGCCAAGGACCGGACCAGGCAGACACTGTCGCCTTCTGGCGCAGCCTGTGGTCAGAGCCCGTAGACCACAGTGAGGGCCCTTGGACACAAGTCGTGGCGAGCCAATGTGCAGACATTACACCCATGGACCCCGTCGTCATAACACCCGACGACGTATCCGAGGCAGTCCGTAGAGCCCCGAACTGGAAAAGTCCGGGACTCGACGGGCTGCATCACTACTGGCTAAAGGGGTTCGTGGTGTGTCATGCTGTGCTCGCCCGGCAGTTCCAAGAGGCTCTCGATCAGAGGTCGCTCCCGAGCCTCTTTACTACTGGGGTCACTCATTTGGTTCCTAAAGATCAGGTTACCACAGACCCGAGTAAGTACCGCCCCATTACGTGTCTACCTACCATCTATAAGACACTGACATCTATTCTGAGTATGAGAATCACCCGGCATATTAATGTGAATCGGATTATGTCTCGTACTCAGAATGGATGTCGGGGCGGCGGTCGTGGAACCAAGGAACCGCTTCTCATCGACGCGGTCATTGGTAAAATGGGTTAAACGCAACCGTCGGAACCTCTCCGCCGCCTGGATAGACTACAAAAAGGCATTCGACTCGGTGCCCCATACATGGCTAAAGAGGGTCCTCGAACTGTACAAAGTAGACTGTACAGTAAGAGACTTCCTCGAGCACTGTATGGGGCAATGGAGTACGATCCTTTGTCATCTAGGCGAGCGGATGACGGCTGCGGAATACCGGATAAGGATACGACGGGGTATTTTCCAGGGCGACTGTTTGAGTCCAATATGGTTTTGCCTCTCCCTGAATCCTCTCAGCGTATTACTGGAGGGCTCGGGGGGAGGATTTCAGCTTCGGAGAGGAGGGACAAAAGTGACCCACCTTTTCTACATGGATGACCTCAAGTTATTCGCCTCCAATCGCTCCCATTTGATGGAATTGCTTAAAGTCACTTGTGATTTCAGCAATTCTATCAAAATGGAGCTCGGGACGGATAAGTGTGCGGTCCTTCATGTCGAAAGGGGTAAGGTCACTAATACGGCGGGCATAGACTTATCTATGCCCGTTAACATAAGGACCCTCTCTGAGGCTGAAACATACCGATACCTGGGTATGTCACAAAACATGTGTATCGATGAGGCTGGCATGAAACAGTCAGTTCGTGATGTGTTTTTTGCACGCCTGACAAAGGTGTTTGACAGCCATTTGTCAGGCGTGAACAAGGCACGCGCATTTAACGGCTGGGTCATGCCAGTCCTCATGTATACCTTTGGCATACTCAGGTGGACTCAAACTGAGCTCAATGCCCTGGACCGAAAAGTCCGCACAACTATGACGTCCCACAGAA
Organism: Iphiclides podalirius; assembly: GCA_933534255.1. Lineage (NCBI taxonomy): Eukaryota > Metazoa > Arthropoda > Insecta > Lepidoptera > Papilionidae > Iphiclides > Iphiclides podalirius. Next base: position 4,631,574 of record OW152838.1, on the reverse strand, counting down.
TGCATCATCCGAGATCGTCAGTGATGAGGCTGTACCTGCCGCGGAAGCATGGCGGGAGGGGCTTTTTGAGCGCCCTTACCGTGCACAATCGCGAGGTGTGCAGCCTCCGCAACTACTTCCTGGCGAGATCGGATGAGTCAATCTACACGGACGTCATTAGTTGTGATAAAGGACTTACCCCTCTATCCTTAGCCAACGAGCAATGGCAGGACCCGGGAGTACTGAGCGTTTCCGACCGAGAGGCCGTATGGAAGGAGAAAGAGCTCCACGGGAGGTTCTACAAGGCTCTACACGAGCCTTTCGTAGATACTGTTGCCTCCCTTAACTGGCTACGTTTCGGTGACCTCTTTGGGGAAACCGAAGGTTTTGTCTGTGCGATACAGGATCAGGTTATTAAGACGAACAACTATCGGAGATACATCCTAAAGGATGGCACCGTCGACATCTGTCGAGCTTGTCGCCATCCCGGGGAGTCGCTTCGGCATGTTATCTCCGGTTGTTCCATGCTTTCTAACTCTGAGTATCTGCATAGACACAACCTAGTAGCCAGAATCCTACACCAGGAGCTCGCTCTGAAATACGGCCTCGTGGAACGGAAACTGCCGTATTATAAGTACTCTCCGGAGGCCGTGCTCGAAAATGACCGCGCCAGGCTCTATTGGGACCGGTCCATCATTACGGACAGGACGATTGTCGCGAACAAACCTGATATCGTGTTGATGGACCGGGCACAGTCGCGGGTATTTTTGGTCGACATTACCATTCCATATGACGAGAACCTCGTGAAAGCCGAAACAGATAAGAAGACGAAGTATCTGGACCTGGCTCACGAGGTGACCGACATGTGGGGTGGTGTGCCGACCGAAATTATCCCGATAGTCGTGTCTGCGAATGGGTTGATCCCAGTCAGCCTCTCTAAACATCTGAGGCGACTGGGACTCCGGGACGGATCGCTCCAGGCTCAAATGCAGAAGGCGGTGCTCCTCGATACCGCCCGCATCGTCCGCCGGTTTCTCTCCCTTTCGCCCTAACCCTCGGCCGTTTTGTCTCCCCTGCCGAGGGCTTCCGTCTGGTTGGGTCCTATTTATATATGTATTATATAAAATATTTATATATATATATATATATATATATATATATGTATATATATATATATATATATATATATATGTTTATTTTTATCCATAATATTTATTTCATATATGCAATATATATCTATATCTTTATTTTTATTTTTATTTATAAACCCAACCAGACGAGAAAACAAATGAATATCCCCCAAAATAAAAATATAATTAGAGATGTGATAACTCATTGTCCACGCGCTCGCTTTTAATTCAACATACCTGGTCGAGGAACCTGAGTACGATCCCCTTTAATTTTAAGTGCTGAAATATTAGCAGTGAAGGCAGCAACAAAAAAAATGTTTCGAAGATATTCATATATCTACCCAAATACCTTCTGTACAGGCTATACATTTGTGCACCGGTCACGACAGAAAAAGAGTAGGAACCCTAGCCTTGTTTATTCTCTTTTAGTCGTCAAAACCTAGTAAAAATTACGAGTTTCGTTAAAATGGACCTCACATTTATAACCGCACAATTGTAGTAAATAAAAGCGGTATGGTTGAACGGATTTAAACGAGACTTATAATAAAGAATTATTATTGGGGGGATATTCATTTGTTTTCTCGTCTGGTTGGGTTTATAAATAAAAATAAAAATAAAGATATAGATATGTTTTGCATATATAAAATAAATATTATGGATAAAAATAAACATATATATATATATATATATATATATATATATATATATATATATATATATATATATATATATATATAAATAAATATTTTATATAATACATATATAAATAGGACACAACCAGACGGAAGCCCTCGGCAGGGGAGACCAAACGGCCGAGGGTTAGGGCGAAAGGGAGAGAAACCGGCGGACGATGCGGGCAGTATCAAGGAGCACCGCCTTCTGCATTTGAGCCTGGAGCGATCCGTCCCGGAGTCCCAGTCGCCTCAGATGTTTAGAGAGGCTGACTGGGATCAACCCATTCGCAGACACGACTATCGGGATAATTTCGGTCGGCACACCACCCCACATGTCGGTCACCTCGTGAGCCAGGTCCAGATACTTCGTCTTCTTATCTGTTTCGGCTTTCACGAGGTTCTCGTCATATGGAATGGTAATGTCGACCAAAAATACCCGCGACTGTGCCCGGTCCATCAACACGATATCAGGTTTGTTCGCGACAATTGTCCTGTCCGTGATGATGGACCGGTCCCAATAGAGCCTGGCGCGGTCATTTTCGAGCACGGCCTCCGGAGAGTACTTATAATACGGCAGTTTCCGTTCCACGAGGCCGTATTTCAGAGCGAGCTCCTGGTGTAGGATTCTGGCTACTAGGTTATGTCTATGCAGATACTCAGAGTTAGAAAGCATGGAACAACCGGAGATAACATGCCGAAGCGACTCCCCGGGATGGCGACAAGCTCGACAGATGTCGACGGTGCCATCCCTTAGGATGTATCTCTTATAGTTGTTCGTCTTAATAACCTGATCCTGTATCGCACAGACAAAACCTTCGGTTTCCCCAAAGAGGTGACCGAAACGTAGCCAGTTCAGGGAGGCAACAGTATCTACGAAAGGCTCGTGTAGAGCCTTGTAGAACCTCCCGTGGAGCTCTTTCTCCTTCCATACAGCCTCTCGGTCGGAAACGCTCAGTACTCCCGGGTCCTGCCATTGCTCGTTGGCTAAGGATAGAGGGGTAAGTCCTTTATCACAACTAATGACGTCCGTGTAGATTGACTCATCCGATCTCGCCAGAAAGTAGTTACGGAGGCTGCACACCTCGCGATTGTGCATGGTGAGGGCGCTTAAAAAGCCCCTCCCGCCATGCTTCCGCGGAAGGTACAGCCTCATCACTGACGATCTCGGATGATGCATTCTGTGGGACGTCATAGTTGTGCGGACTTTTCGGTCCAGGGCGTTGAGCTCAGTTTGAGTCCACCTGAGTATGCCAAAGGTATACATGAGGACTGGCATGACCCAGCCGTTAAAAGCACGTGCCTTGTTCCCGCCTGACAAATGGCTATTAAACACCTTTGTCAGGCGTGCAAAAAACACGTCACGTACTGACTGTTTCATGCCAGCCTCATCGATACACATATTTTGTGACATACCCAGGTATCGGTATGTTTCAGCCTCAGAGAGGGTCCTTATGTTAACGGGCATAGATAAGTCTATGCCCTCCGTATTAGTGAACTTACCCCTTTCGACATGAAGGACCGCACACTTATCCGTCCCGAGCTCCATTTTGATAGAATTGCTGAAATCACAAGTGACTTTAAGCAATTCCATCAAATGGGAGCGATTGGAGGCGAATAACTTGAGGTCATCCATGTAGAAAAGGTGGGTCACTTTTGTCCCTCCTCTCCGAAGCTGAAATCCTCCCCCCGAGCCCTCCCCGAGGATTCAGGGAGAGGCAAAACCATATTGGACTCAAACAGTCGCCCTGGAAAATACCCCGTCGTATCCTTATCCGGTATTCCGCAGCCGTCATCCGTTCGCCGAGATGACAAAGGATCGTACTCCATTGCCCCATACAGTGCTCGAGGAAGTCTCTTACTGTACAGTCTATAATAAAGAATTATTATTATTATTATTATTATGGAGATAACTTATCCACTAGATACTTGTGGAGTTTCAATTAAATGTTCTTTTCCACAAAGAGACACGCGTGCGAAAAAGCGTTAAGAAACTGGTCAATAATAAAGTCATTCGAGAGCAATACAGTTTTTACCGACTATTACGAATTAAACTAAACTAGAAGCAAAAATTTAATCCTTAATCAATCAAACATTTAAATTTAAATTTAATCAAAATCTGGCAAGTTCTCGAATGCTATTTCATCTCAACGGTAAGCAGTAAGTTATAGACACAGAGTACTTTAGTATATACTGAAATGGTTATAGAAATGGTACTGGTTATGGAGTATGTAGGTACCTACTCTTCTTAACTGATATAAGAATAACATAAAAATACAATACTTTATCTGTGAAATTTAAGGTCAGCCTGTATGCTTGGTATAAATTTCCGCGTTCTCTTCCTGATGGCTTTCGGTTCGGTTCGAGCTCCGAATACAAGCGGTTCGAGCTTCCGACTACACGCAACAGTAGAATATATTATGGAGCTATGATTTTCTTGCACCGGACTAAAATGATACACGTAAAATAACTAACTAGTTTTTCTAACATCGTGAGTCCGAAAAATTGTGTTGCAACATTAATCGACAGACAAAGTAACAGAAGTTTAATACTGATTTCTATAAATAATAGGTATTTAATCTATATATTATATATATAAGAGAATGTAGATAAAAGGATTTAAGATTTTCGTCGGTGTGGCAATCAGCCGTTTAGCTTAGTGGCTAGAGCGTCAGGCCGCGAATGCCGAAGACGTGGGTTCGATTCCCACAGCGGCGACAATCTTTTCGTACTTTTTCTACAAATTTAATGTTCAATCTTAAGTGCAGAAATTAGCACTATAGAAAATTCAAAGACATGTATTAAATTATAGCCTGTCTTATTCTGATGTATAAGCTAGATTATTTTTAAAGTTTTATTAAAATCCATTCAGTAGTACTTGCGTGAAAAAGTAACAAACATCCATCCATACATACAAACAGTCGCGTTTATAATATTAGTAAGGTAAGGATTGTTTCATTTTACATTATGATATTTGATACGGTAAGAGATAGCAGTCTATAGATTAGCTGCATTCTACTTACACCAATTGGCATAATTTGAGTGCCTCAGTTTCGGTGCGCTAAAGTCGTATCTACCTCTTATACATCTTGTTACAATCATTTTAATTCGGCCCACCATTAATAAGAATTTCAGTTAGTAAAAAAACAGTGAATATTTCCTGTATTTCCTGATATCACTTTTGAAAGTTAAATAAAAGCATTTAACGTTTAAGAAATATTTTATTACAAAAAGGAACAAGCGTCATTCAACAGGATTTTGAACTACTATTAAAATAAAGTCTTTATCTGGAGCAATTAAAACTTCACTCTTTTTACTTCTTATGCGCAAAAACGTCAAATCATTCGATGGATCAAGATCTCTAACAACAGCTTTAGCTTTGTCCACAAGGGCTGTCATTAGGCCTGCATATTGCACAGAGATATGCCCATCCAAAGTTGTCTTAATCGGTATACCTTCGCCATTAACGACAATTACACCCGCAACTCCTTTGTGTAATGAAAGTCTGCGAACCGTTTCTTCTGCTTCGTTCGCCATTACTATGGTATTAAATAAGAATAAAACAAAGACCAATTCACCACATAGTATTTCGGAATGACAGTTGACAAGATATGATCGAATTCGTATTATTTTTAAATTTAACATTACGGAAACTTTATAGTATCGCTCTACCTGCCTTTCTTGCTTTCGTACATAGCGTAAATAATCTATTTAATAATATCCTAAATCACAATTTGGACCTTTCCTGTGCTTATTCTTGAATATGTATCTGCTCCAACAAAGTTTTTCCACTGAAATTCAGTCAACAAAAGCAGTGGGATATTCGTTAGAAATAAAATCGTCCCGCTGAATTTCTTCGCTGGTTCCTTTCTGCTGGTCCATTGACCTGCTTGGGAAAGATAAACCATTGTTTTTTATTCCCAAGCAGGTAGTAAATAGTAGAATTTTGACAAGATAGTCTAAAAAGTGTTGGTCACTTTTCCTGCCATGGTTTCCTGAACGACGGCATCTGTAGGGCTCTTGTTTCAACGTTCCTTCTATTTTAGAGCCCTGTGGCATTTTCCGCGACAATAGCAAGAGTGGAACAGAGGCAATGCCTTCGTGTGAGATGCTGTTTGTGTAGACACTTTGGCTGCCTCTTATGTTAAAACACAAACAACGCAACGCCTCACGTGTTGCGTCGCGGTGTCGCAACGGATCAACGCATTGTATGCCACAACTGCGCGCCGAAAGTTGGGGAAGAAAGGTTCTCGAGTGGCAGCCTCGTACTGGCCATCGCAGTGTAGGACGACCCCCCACTAGATGGAGTGACGACCTGTGCAAATGTGCGGGAAGTCGATGGATGCAGGTGGCTCAGGATCGTACTTCGTGGCAGTCTATGGGGGAGGCCTATGTTCAGCAGTGGACTCAAACAGGCTGAAATGATGATGATGATGATATATATATATAGACATCATAATTTTTTGTTCGTTAAAGTAATAAAAAGATGAAAACAATTTTATAATAGACATATATAGCTTTAAACCTCCATTATTAACAAATAAAATAAATTAAAATGGAGGATAGTGACATAATATGTCATAGGACATAAATACACAGTGACAGTGGCTGAAAATTCAAAACTATTGTGTTCTTTATCTATTACAAAAAAAAATCCTTCCTATTGTGTAGTGTTTATTTATTATTTTTTGAACTTTGAATATGACTGTATTAGTTTGTATTTGTAAATAAATCAGACAATTTATTGCAGTTACTTTATTATGTAAAAGTTATACTAAGCATATACCCCAAAAATTATCATCAATGATTTGTTGTTTACTATCTTGTCTAAAACTAATTCAATCGTTTTAAATTGCATCTATACTACGATAATGGTTGGTTCGCTATTGATTTGGAAACTGATTCATTGCAAACGTTTGAAAAAGAAGAAATCTTTTAATCCCCTTGAAGATGTGAAAAATGTAAACCCCAGATCCGTTGAAGAGATTACGATTAAGAAAGAATGTAAAGAATTTGACGAAAATTACACCTGCCGAGTCTGCCTTAAGTATGGTGATATTCCAATATATGATAATAATAGTTTAGAAGACATCTCAGAAGCCCTAAACACATTTGGTGGAATAGAAGTTAAGTTTGAAGATGAGTATCCTAAATATCTGTGTCAATCATGTCATGCACTTTTACAAGGCGCAATTTTGTTTAGAAGGACTGCTCAAGAATCAGAACAGATACTTCGCCAACCCCAAGAACCCATATCAGATAATGAGAACAGTTTTAATCAGGACATTGAAGCACCATTTAATTCCATGGAAAAGGATATTAATGATAAAATATTCTACTGTAAGAAATGTGAAGTAGAATTTGATACCTTTGAAGCATACAGTAATCACCGGCTCTCAGAGGAGCATGAAAATCAAAGACACACATGTCCAATATGCAAAAATACATATAGTTCATTATACTTTAAAAAACACATGGCGCTACATACATTAGAATCATCCTATGTATGCGATATTTGTGGTAAGAAATTTATTGTAAAAGGCCAATTTACTCGGCACAGATTCACACATTTCCATAATTTCCCATTCAAGTGTTCTTTATGTCCTTACAAGGGTAGGTTCAAAGAATCGTTGAAAATGCATATGCGGACACATACTGGAGAGAAACCATATAAATGTTTACATTGTGCATCCAGATTTGTAAGTAAAAGTAACCTAAATAAGCATATGCTAACTCATAAGGGTCGCTTTGACTTTAAATGTGAAACTTGTGGTAGAGGATTTTACACCAAAAAAGCTCTTGATCAACACTTCCAAGTGGATCACACAGGCATAAAAGCTCATGTTTGCAATATTTGTGGCAAGGCATTTGGTTACCGAAAACAAATGATGAAACACCAATTGAAAGTTCACAAAAGGGAAAAATTCAAAAGCGGTAGAAGGCCGCTGTATCTGGAGACAGAGACTAAAAAGTAACAAACTATATAATAATGGTACTTATGTATTCATCATTATGGTAGTCATTGTAACGGTACTAGGAAAAAGATAAACAATTGGAAACTGATTTTTTATAAGATATAATGAATTACAGTTTAATAAAAATAGATATTATGTTTAGAACCCTTCTTTTAAATCTTGTAGATTTATGAGATTGCCAATGAAACAATGTATATAAAACAAAATAAATTGCTACAAACTTCAAAGGACAATAACCATATCTGTTCTAAAAATGTCCATAAAATTAACATTTTTCAGTAACCTTAGTTTAAAATTGAGTTTTGGTTATTGACAAAAATATAAGGTTTTTGAAGGAAAACATCGTTTGCTGCTGAATATCCAAAAAAATTCTGGTAGGGCCATGCAAGGTTTTGGTGTAGCACCATGACAACTGGTGAGTGAGGTAGCCAAGACCCACTTTATTAAATGGTGGCAATAGATCTGCAACCCTTGGGGTGTTGCGAATGACGATGCGCGGCAGTTACCACCTTTTCATATAAAAATAGAATCTTAAGAATAATTAAGCTTCAACATAATACACCTCGTAGAACCAATAACCTTTGGGGAATAAAGATTCTCTAGTGGCAGCCTCATACTATCCATTGCAGTGTGGAACGACCCCCCACTAGATGGAGTGACGACCTGTGCAAATGTGTGGGAAGTCGATGAATGCAGGTGGCTCAGGATAACACCTCGAGGCAGCTGTGGGGGAGGCCCATGTTCAGCAGTGAACTCAAACAGACTGAAATGATGATAATGCACCTACCTAAACTTTACCACCCGAAGGTTGATGGGCAGATAAATTGCCGATAATTGCCCGTTGACGGCATTAAGTCCGCAATTGTACATTAAGAATAAATAAAACAAAAAATGTATAAGTAGATTTTCTTCTTTAAAATGTTAATATCTAGTTTTTGGATAGGTTTAGTCATGCCCTGATATGAAAGTGGGCATCATCCTGTATTTTGTAACTGTGGTAGGACCATGAAACAGTATTTGCTGTTGCACGAATGGGCAGGTCCGTCGTGCTAGTACCCCGACCTCACAGAAGGCCGGCGTAAAGTTGAAGTTACACTTCTGCGTTTCGTTTCTCGAGTGAGGTAGCCGGGGCCCACATTATTAAAAAGTAGCAAAACTTCTGCAACCACTAGTGCAACATATGCCCTTAGGCGGCAGTTCTCACATAAAAAAATTGTGAATTTTTTAAAAATTGTGAATTTTTTAAAAATTGTGAATTTTTTTAAAAATTGTGAATTTTTTATCAAGTTGTGTCAACTTTTTCTTATTAATAAGTATTATTAACACTTCATAATAAATAGAGAGTACATATTAATTTTTCAATGAGTTAACTTTTTTCAATAAATGGCCCATAACAATAAATAACTTTGAGCTTGTTATAAACTGCATATATTTGAATATACAGTTATCTATTTATTACTGCTTTAATGCTTATATATTTTACAGTGTTAGAATAGTAAACTAAACTACTTAAAATTAATAAAAATAAAAACCAAGTGTAATATTTTTTTCAAGATATATTTCATATCACATTATCCTTTCAACTATATTGGTACCAAGTTGAAATATTCAAAAACAAGGGATGATTATGCCCAACCACCATAGTTCCCCGTGATTGGGTAGTTGCTAAAACTGCCCCCATTGCCGTAACCCCTGTTGTTGTTGAATCCACCTCTGTTTCCACGTCTTGGGCCTCTGCCACCTCTGAAACCGCCTCCGCTACCAAAACTGCCGCCATTACTCCCGAAGCCACCTTCATTGCTGAATGCGTTTCCGCCACCATCGACACCGGTGTCAGACACGTCATTTCCGTATCTCCTGTAGCCGCCAGCTTGATTGCCGAAGCCGTCTTGGCTGTTAAAACCGCCAACGTTACCGAAGCCGCCTCTGCTTCCAAAGCCGCCACTGTTTCCGAATCCACCCCTACTTCCAAAACCGCCACTGTTTCCGAACCCACCTCTATTTGGCGGACCTCCTCTATTTCCGAACGCTCCCCTGTTTCCAAACCCACTCTGGGCTCCAAAAGTGCTTCCAAAGTTTCCTCTATTACTATTGTTGGAAAACCAACCTCTACCCCTTTTAGCTCCATCCATCCTAAAGGTAGGCGTGCTGACATCCCGTATAATGTTATAATCTCCAGCATCGAAAACGCATAACTCCTTAAGGCAATGCAATACCTAAAAAGTAAGATTTTAATAATTATAGTTTCAACATAACAATAACACATTACAATAAAAAATTCCAATCATTAATAGACACCCTCCAGGATATATATCCTAACAAGTCATAATGTTGTTTGTGGTCATATCCGTTACTTTTTGCAGATGTTGAAGAGATTTTTTATCATATAACATTTCAATAAGTATATAAATATACTAGTGGACCCAGCAAACATTATTTTGCCATATAAATTATTGAGTAGAAAAAAATGTTTGGGGTAGACCATCCTAATCACTTAGGGGTATAAAAATTAGTTTTAAACCTAATCCTGTAACTACTTAATAAACATGAAATTTCATCAAAATCGGTCAAACCATTTCGGAGGAGTATAAACACACATGTGATATGAATTTTATATACTAGATCAAGGATGAGCAACACAAGCATTTCTAAAATTGAATTTATTTTATCGAATTTCTCCCATCGATATATTGTTATAAAATTAATTATAATAAAATGGTAGTACATACTGAGTCGAAACATTTTTTGTTCGTTTTTCTGTTCTTTTGTTGTTTGTTTTTACCTTGCATTAAAATTTGTATATGAAATATTAACTTTTTTAAATGTTGTATTTTTTTATTCTAATATTTATTATAAATAAATATTATGTGCGGCCCGCCAAAAAATTTGAAATTTAAATTGGCCCATTGATTAAAATTCAGATCTGTATAATATGCTGATATTCATTTTTAATGATACGGCAAATAACTAATAGTGAGCGAACATCTTTAAAATCTACATTCCATTTGCAGTTGCTAGTTTTAGGCGTCAACACCCAGATCCAAAACAACTATCTGCAGATCACACATATAGTGGTCTCACGTGGGAATCGAACCCAAGACCTAGTTAAGACCTAGTAGCTACGAAGTCATTATTCGCATTACACACATTAATACATCCTTAAATGCATAGACAACTATTTCAAGAGGGTTAGAAACCTTGTTCTCAACCCCAGAGAAGTGCAGTGCTGCATCGGGCTCTGCAGCAGCCCGCTCCACCAGCTTCTCTATGGCCGGCCGAAGTGCGACCACTAGAGCCGCCGTGCGTGGAGACATCTCAAAGTTCAGCCAGTTGTCCAGACGGACCACATTGTCCACCTGAAACAGACGAATTGAAATGAATTCGGATTATTTTTAACTCTAATGACTCAATATTAGTGGCTAGACTTAAATACTTAAAAATAAGAGAGCAATAGGAAGTTTTATTTGTTAAACATTTGGCCCTTATCTAAAAAAATTCTGATATCTTCAGTCAATGTAAAGTTATTAAAGGTTTACAAAACAAGGATTTTTATAAGCACTACATCTCCAGTGACGTGTGTCTTCTTGCCGTGGGTACGTAATAATTGCCATACATCTGCCTCAACTCTATGTACTATATGTACAAATATACTAGCGAACCGGACAGACGTTGTCCTGTACACACGACTTAAATTCGACAACTAAGAAATTAAAAAAAAATTGTAGTGCACCACAATTGTGAATCTTAACCATTCTCAAATTAACCTGAAGACAAAAAATTCCATTAAAATCGGTCCAGCCGTTTCGGGAAGAGTTCAGTGACATGTGACATACAACATACACACAAGAATTATACATATAAAGATTATTGCTTCCGACCATTTTATTGTTTTTGCCATAGATGCACATATAGATGATTCCGTGGCGCAGTTGCCAAGGTATTCGCTTCGGCATCGAGGGTCATGGTTTCGATTCCCACACGAGATATTTGTGCGACCCACAGATAGCTGTTTCGCATCTGCGTGTTTGTCCTTGTGCAATTTATGTTTGTAAAACATCCTTACAACACAGGATAATGTTATCCTAAAGTGAGGATTTAAAAAAAAATAAAAAAAAAAAAAAAAAATAAAATAAAAAATAGATAAAATACAAAATAAGGAAAAAAATACAAACATGGGTTGACAGACCGACCATGCTTTAACTTAACAATAAAAAGGCAAATAAAATTACTTGATAATGACAACAAAATTACAGAGGCTGTCAATAAATTGGTCAAAAAATACAATAGCTGTCTTTACTATTTTACCAAAAATACCTCTTTCATAACTAGACGCCCATTTGGGCATCTGCTGACATTACTTGGTAACTGCAATCCCACACTACTAAACGCATAGATTTACAACATCTGTGTTCTATACATCTTATAAGGCTTCATATGACTCCATAGTATATTTGACAAAGAATCACTGGGTATATTGGGAATATAACTTACCCACTCAACCTTCCTGCTGCCGAATAGCAATAAATGCAAGGGCGCCACCATAGTAGTCTGCTTGCAGCTGATCACGCGCGTCCTCACTTTCTCACCAAACACAAATAGAGGCGATGGGAACTTCTGCTCTTGATTGCTGCAGTTCACAGATGTCTTGTGGATTAAGGCCAGTTTGCCTTCTGTAGTCAGAACCTAAAATGTTACATCGATTTTTCAATTAACCTCGAATATAGTTGTAATGCTAAAATATAACAGATGGCAGCTTTCATTTTCAACCGACTTCAAAAAAGAAAGTTTTCAAATTGATTTTTTTTTTACTTTTTATTATTCAAAACTCCGTTATTTATATAGTAGGTTATTTATGCATTAGGTTTGATCATAGACTTAGCATCTAAATCTATGGGTACATTCTAAATCTATGGTTTTGATTTAGCTCCCATGTAGTCCCATATGAATTTCATTAGGAGTCAGTTTTTTTTATAATAAACATGTACTTATTGATTATAGAAGATGGTCATTTTCCTTTCTAACAATGTTCCATCTTAAATAGGCGCAAAAATACACGTTGCCTATATGGGTACACTTTGTTTCCTTAATTCACCTAACAATTTCTATAAGAATAATCTTTATCATGGGAAACTAGTTAGTTATTATTATTGTTTTTTGACAAAATTCAATCTAAACTCCACTAAAATACCTATGTGTCTCGCCCTATTCAGTAGCTACTGTCTATCATATTTAAATTTATATCATATAATCATAATAAAAAAAGAAGTGCTGGTTACACATAGACAAAAGAGTCTGTTCTCTATGTTAAAACACTGGGAGCTTTTTGGGCCAAAAAGACCATATATGACCAACTGATGGTGACTACTGTCATAGGTAGTTAATGAGGAAGCCCGGTAAAAGCCTAATCATTCTTGCCATGGCCTATGTTATTAGAATAGATAGACACTGACAAATTCGTCCATTCCTTTGCTGTATTTGTTATATACATTACTTTATTGGATAGAAAACTTTTATGGATAAAATTGTCAAGACCCCCTTAAACTTTATGTACTGTCATTTTAACAACATCATTAATTTCTTACTTTGTAATACTAGAATTTTAAATAATATTGCAACTTAGTAACTAAGTTAAGGGATTTTACCTTTCGCTTGCCTTGATGTAAACATACATTAGGGTACAATCCCATGCAAAGTAATGCAATCACTTGATCAAGTATTGGATCATTTCCATTAGGGCTCCACCTCTGTGGGATGCAGCACTCCTCAGGAAAGCCGATTACCGTTGTCAAAATGTCTGAAATTATAAACAGAAATTAAATACAGCATTTTATTTTAACATTTAATAATTTGCAAATCTTCTTGTAACTTCCCGAAATTTAGAAAGAAAATGGAGTGTTATGAAAACTATAAAAAAAAAACTGTTACTCCAAACATAACAATGAAAAAACTTTCTCAATATGTCATCTTGGCTATAAGTGCCATGAAATGGAGAAAAATAAGAACGCATAGAAATTGCATAATCTTTTTTTTATTTAGTATTTGTGTTGCTAAATGCATAATCATTAAAATATTGGTCCAATTACCATATTTCTCAAATTATATGCAACTTTTAATGAGAGCTCAATGAAAATTTTCAATGAAAATTTTTACTTAACACCCTGAGTGTTTGTGTGATGCTGTGGTACCTTCATGGATAAGCTTGCCCATTCATGTAAAAGCAAATACTAGTTAAGTAGCAAAGGCAGTACTAGTTAAGTCCAACACTGTAGGCATTTTTACATAGTGAATTGGTTTTATGTTTAAAAGTATCTGCCTATACATGTCCCACAGCTGGGCAAAGGCCACCTCTGTACAGAGGGTATCAGGGCATAGTCCACCATGCGGCCCCACTGCGGATTGGCAGACTTCACATATCTTAGAAATATCTTTTTTTATTATTATGTCAAAAATATGCAGGTTTCCTCTCCAATGTTTTCTTTCACCGTTGAGCACAGGATATATAATTTTAAAATATTATGATTTTGTTATTATACTAACTAGTCAGTTGATTTTTAGCTTCGTTTGTGACCCGCAGTGTGGTTTGTTGGACCCCTTTCCAATCACACCATCTAATTTCTGCGTCATCGCCCTTTGCCCTCTCTCGCTCCCACATCTATGATAAAAATGTATATTTAAAAGTTAACATTGTATAACATGGAACCACTTCAACTACTACATTTATATCAAATGCAACTATTCTATCGCGTTTAAATTATTGTTTTTAATTCTCGACGTTTCGAGCCTTTTCCAGCGTTCAGGCGTCACCATGTGACCATGGATATAAATTAAAACGCGGTAAAATCTGTAAAATACTGTCATTTAATATGTATAATATTCGTGTAAAAACAAGAAATCAATAGCCATTGAATTTATTTTTTTATTATCCGACAGCGCGACGCAAAGGGGAATAATTTATGGAACTAACGCAAGGACCGTATTTGATGGTTCTTACGAATTGTTGTGAATGTCTATCGAATTATTTTAAACTTTTGAGTGGCACCAAAGACTTGATATCAGTCAAAAATCAAAATGGCGACAACCAGACCCCTAATTGTGATTAACGATATTGTTTAAAAGTAAACAAACTGTATAGAAATAATTAATTAAATGGCTGAATTCACATTATTGGTCTAAATAATTAATTAAAATACTGTAAAAATCAGTAAAGACTAGTTTCGTACCTATTGAAGGTCTTCATCAGGGTCCGTTTATTGCATATTGGTCTTTACAATTTAAGGTGTTATGCAGAGGACTTATTTAAATTGATGTTATTGTACAATAAAAACTCGTCTAGGTTCTCTCTTCGAAGATGAGTTTGGTCTGCATACTAACAGAGTATTAATATTGTAATAGTATAAAATGTAAAATAAATAGAGTCAGTGAATTTAATATTATACTAAGGAATAATCCATATTAGTCTTATCTGCTGTATTGAATTCAGTAACTGTTCACACTGGCTATACTAAAGACTTAAGAAACTTAATTATATCTCGGGGAAGAAAGGTTTCATAAGGTTGTTTTCTTGCATACAACAGGACGGGTCCATTACCTGGTATGCATTGAGCATTGCCACGTGGTCAGATGCCCTATCGCCGGCCAGGGCGCGTTGGTGCATGGACAGCCTTCGGCGGCCCTCCACCACGAAGATCTCCGGGAAGGTGGTGGAATTGGCGGCCATTGTGGTCAGCGCGTCCCCCACGCCGAGCAGAAATCCAAGCACCATCATTTTGCCCAGGCGCGGCTCTGGAATGGAAAATTTGCTACATGACCACCTTTAATATAAATCTCGACGCCTTAGTACTTTGTTTTTTTATTAATTTTTAGGATTGCATGGCGTTATTTAACGTGCATCCTTTTCAGCAAGACAATACTTTCTTCAGATGATATTTTCAAAATGATTTAAGAACTAGATATACGAGTAGAGATTTTCGCGGGTTGTGGATGTAGGGCGCTTAGCTTACTGGGTAGAGCGTATGTTCGTAAACCGGAAGGCGCGGTTTCGAATACTGTTCTGTATGGTATGGTGCTGGTCTGACGAAAAGTTCAACGTTGGTTTTATTTACGCACTTTAAACGTTTTTTTTTAATATGAAAAGGTTGCAAGCAAGCTGTCGGTTGATCTGACCGCCGCCCATGGACATTTGCAACACCCGTAGGGTTGCAAATTCGTTGCCACCTTTCATAGAGTGCGCACCGGTTACCTCACTCAAACGGAACGCACAAGTATAACGCTTCCACTTCACGCCGGTCTTACGTGGTACTTGCCCGAACGGAGCTGCCTATTCGTGCGGTGGTAGGACTGTTGCATGGCCCTAAAGACCGTTTCACACCGGTCAAGTGTTTAGTACAGTGGAAAGTCAACTCGCAACTCGCCGCTGTCCGACGGTTTCCACTACTGTACTTGCTCAATGTACTAGTCAATAGGGATGTCGAACAAACCTCGATATATCGATATAAAATCGAAATCGTATCAAAAACGCTTTTTTTTTTCAAATTCCAGGGACAGAGTCCGTACATTTAATTTTTTTTTTTTATTTGGACCTCAGGGCCTAAAATCAAAACGTCGATATGTCGACATTCCCTCTTCTATATATCGAGGCCGATATTGACGTTTTTATAAATATCGATATATTTCTTCGCTTTCGGCATCCCCGCTCGTAACTGCAATAAACACTTGACCAGCGTAAGCCGTTTATAGATAGAGCCGCACCGATCGGCAGCCGGGCGAGGATCGAGCCGAGCGGCGTGAGCGCGTCACTAGCGTCGAGGCAGCCGAGCTCGCGCAGCAGCGCCTCCGCCTCGATGACGGCGTCCAGCGGCGGCGGCTCGGGCGCCTTCGACAGGAAGTGCCCGATGGCGCCCAGCCGGAGCAGCTTGATGCTGCGAACCAGACGATACCATAAAGTAGCAGCCTATACATGTCCCACTGCTGGGCAAAGGCCTTCTCTATACGAAGGGTATCAGGGCCATAGTCCACCACGCGGCCCCACTGCGGATTGGCGGACTTCACATATCTTCGAAAAATATTTTTTTAGTTATTTCGAAAATATGCAGGCTTCCTCATAATGTTTTCCTTCACCGTGGATAAGTCAGCACTTAAAGTTAAAAACTTCATTGGTGCCGGCACCGGGGATCGAACTCAGGTTGCTCGAGTATATTGAATTAAAGGCGAGCGCCCGGACACTGAGCTATCACGGCTCTTAACGATACCATACACAGTGATTTCTTTAGACGAAGTACACACTTTGACATTGCTAATTGATCATTACATAATTCGAAAATAATATTAACATTTTATTTTGACAAGGAATAACCAGATCAAATCAAACATTGTTCGTTTATCCCGTTAAGAGTGGTCACCCTATCGATAAGCGGTTTAGTAATTATGCGTTCGGCGAAAAGTTTTAGTGCTCATATGTTATCATCAATAACCTATAGTTATTGTATTGAGGGTGAGACGGTAGTGCAATAATTTCTAATAGGGTGTCCATACTGTTCAAATTAAAAATAATTTTAGAAAAAAAAGATGAGGTCTCAAGTACATACCAGATTCAGTTTTAGAATAAAATTCTGCATGTGCTCTGTTAATATGTCCGTTGTCAAGCTATTGTAGCTTCAGCGTCGGGGGTCGTGGGTTCGATTACCACACGGATCAATTATTTGTGTACCCCACAGACAGCTGTTTCGCATCTGAGTGTTAGTCCAAGTGAAATTTATGTTTGTAAAACGTCCATACAACACAGTATAAAATTATCCTAAAGTAAGGGCAATGTTTAAAAAAAAAAAGTAAAATAGCGGTCTTCTCGCTTAAACAGCGATCTCTTATAGACTAAGGACAACAATCAGAAAAAAAGTTTGAGTTATACCTATCAGTCTTTTCTTTTGTTAAATATGTAGTGTTGTTGTATCTAAAATAAAAAAAAGAAATAATACTCTAAATGGGTGCCAACTAAACTCCAGCCCCCGTGTGGTCCAATCGTCACAATCAGGTAGGCCTTTTCCATCCTTTGCAATACAACAACCAACCGACCAAGCTCACCTGAGAGCCAGCTCGTGCAGCGGAGTGCGGAACATTTCTGCGGTCTGGTGTTCGTCGAGTTTCTCGTACCGCGCTCGAGAGCAAAGCGTGAAGCAAACGCCGGGCCTGACGCGACCAGCCCGCCCTTTACGCTGCAAAATAGGAACATATTAGTTATATTAGTGTAGACTATAGCTGTACAATTTGGCCGGTTAAGCCGGCGAAAAGAGTTAGCTAAGTTAATTAGCTAACTAACCGAGCAGCCTCACTAATTTAACCAGTTGACTAAATTAACTCGCTGACGGTTAGATCGGCTTAATGCTCGGCTTACTCGGACTAGTGCATTAAAATATGTTTTATATTTATCATAATAATAATAATAACAGATTTAGGGTAGGTAGGCTAATAATTAATTAACTTAGCTAACATTGCAGCCTGACTAATTTAACCAGTTGACTAAATTAACTCGCTGACGGTTAAATCGGCTTAATGCTCGGCTTACTCGGACTAGTGCATTAAAATATGTTTTATATTTATCATAATAATAATAATAACAGACTAAGGGTAGGTAGGGTAATAATTAATTAACTTAGCTAGCGTTGCAGCCTAACTAATTTAACCAGTTGACTAAATTAACTCGCTGACGGTTAAATCGGCTTAATGCTCGGCTTACTCGGACTAGTGCATTAAAATATGTTTTATATTTATAATAATAATAGAGTAAGGGTAGGTAGGCTAATAATTAATTAACTTAGCTAACGTTTTCCAGCGGCTTTACCGGTCAAATTGTACAGCCCTAGTATAGATGTTAAATGTCCAGTAAATATAAATCTACATAAATATAAAAGAGAATGTATGTGAAGGATGATATGAAGACAATTGATATGAAGGACATATACAGCGTGTCGTTACAACCGCGACAATAAATGAACACACGTCTAACGCTACTTGCCAATAATCATCAAAAAATATAAAACGTTAAAAAATCCATAATTAATAAAATATATTTTTCAAACAAACTAATTAAATCAAAAAGAAACAAAATTTGTAACATCCTATACAACTACGTTTTCATTCGTTGCCGTAACGTCGCATTACAAATCTCTCCTTCTAAGAGTATGTTTTATCTCTTTTAAATTCATTCAACCCATTCATATGCTTTGTGACCATTACAAATGAACTTTACGTTACAGTTTAATACATAAGGCTGATCTAAAAATGTTTATTTTGTAAAATTTAATAACTCTGTAAATATTGATGTTTAAAGAATTTAATGTTTAATACAATTTTAAAAAGTTATCCTCTATATGTGTGTTCATTTATTGTCGCGGTTGTAACGACACGCTGTATAAACCGCGACATGACCACTCCGATGAAAAAAGTTATGTTAGTGCCGGATAGGTCGCGTTGTTGGAACTGATATACATATGATTTTTTTATCTTGAATATCGATTATTAAGATGAGGATTCTAGTTTAAGGCAGGGGAGAAAAAATTCCCGCCAGTTTCGTTCCACACATTTTGAATCGGCAAATGAGTTTTATTCGACGATCTTTATGTTTACAAACAGAAGAGACCATCACCTGTTCCAAGTTGGTGCGGCTCGCCCAGACAGTCGCGTACGAGGTCATGTTGTTGTGCGACGTGAACAGCTTGATCTTGGCCTTGCAGCAGTCTATCACGTAGACCACGTCGTTGATCGTGATCGATGTCTCGGCTATATTGGTCGACAGGATCACCTGAAGCGTCATACATTGAGCGATATTACAGTGTACCACACATAGTGTACACATATTAGTGCACCAATGCATTAAAAGTATCTCAAAATATTTTATTGTATTGATGATGCGGTACCGTCTTCACCATAAGGGTACACAGGGCCCGTGCTCAGGGTCCCTGTCACCCAGGGCCAATGTCGTAACGGGGGCCTCACATAGCCTACGCATTCGCTTAAACTATAAAAAAATGTCTCTATTCTTGGTAGATATATTCCGAAAAAAGAATAAATAAAATATATAAGGTAATAACCGAATTGTTTTTGTCATTCACTTTTTTACTTTCCATCAGAACCCCAAATCTGTGTGCCCTAGGGCCCCGATATGGCCTAAGACGCAATGGCTGAAGGTATTGAAGGGGTTGGGCAGTAAGTTCCAACGACCACTGCAACCTAGAAAGATCTATTGTAGTCTTCATTTCAAAAACATTACTGTAGGATAACATTATCCAGTGTTGTTAGAACGTTTTACGTACATAAATATCACATGGACAAATATCCAGATCCAAACAACCATCTGTGAGTCACACGATTCGATTCCTACACGAGACAACTATTTTGTCACGTGTGGGAATCGAATCCACGGCCCTTGGCGCCGAAGCAGACACCTTGTAAACTGCTCCACCGAGTCATCCCTTAGACGCTGATTAATTTATCATCTATTAACTAATTAAACATTAAATAGAGTATAATACCTTAGTCAGACCGGGCGGTGGGGTCAGAAAGACCTTCTTCTGGTCCTCTCTTGGTATTTGGCTGTGTAATGGCAGTATCACGTACTGAGAGGTGTCACCGAATATTTTGCTGTGCATCAGGTGTTTCATCAGAGCGAATATAAAGTTCCAACCGGGCAGGAAGACCAGTACTGCTCCGTCGGCGTCCAGGTTTCTTATGTATATCAGAAGGGCTTCGATCAGTTCAAAACTGAGCTGGAAACAAAATGGAAAACAATTTAGATAATTTTGTGAGATGGTTAATATGTTGTGGAATCTGCGCTGATATTATGAGGAAGAAAAATTCCTAAGTGTCTGTTTTTTCTTTTTATGTGAGAAATGAGGCAAATGAGCGGGCGGTTCACCTGATGTTAAGTGATAACCGCCAACCCGTTGACATTTGCAACACTCCTAGGGTTGGAGATGCGTTGGCACCCTTAAAAAAAAATGGGCCCCGGCTCCCTCACTCACCTGACGAAACGCAGAAATATAACACTTCCACTTTACGACGGTCTTCTGTGAGGAACTAGTTCTTCCCCGGATAGACCTGCCCATTTGTGCAACAGAATAAACTGTTGCGTGTCCGTACCACGGTTAATATTTTTCTTCGCTATATACAGCGTGTCGTTACCATCGCGACATTAAATGAACACACGTCTAACGCTACTTGCATAAAATATTGCAATAATCATAAAAAAATATTAACGTTAAACAAAATCCATAATTAAAAAAAATATTTTTCAAACAATTAAAACAAACTAAGTAAAAAGAAATAAAATTTGTAACATCCTATACAAATCCACGTAATTACAAAAAAGTATGATTTGTTTTTCAAACAAACATTACTGAACTACTAACTTTCTACGTAAGGTATTGATGAAAATTTTAAAGTAAAATTAAATGTGTTTAATACAACTTTAAAAAGTTATCCCCTATATGTGTGTTCATTTATTGTCGCGATGTTAACGACACGCTGTATAGTTGACATTTCGACAGCAGAAGCATTTGTAAACATTTCTTTAAATAACGAAGTTCACAAACTACTCCGATTCGGAGTAGTAACTTCGTATCGACGTGATTTACGTGTGTTCAATTAAATTAATTCAGACATAAAATCTCTCTATTATAATGGAATGGAAATAACTCATGCACTGTACTTGAAAGTGGTACTTTTGTGACGTTCAATAAGAGCTTAAAACAAGCCTATTATAAATAAAAAAAATTAACTTTGATTTTCAAATATAATAATATACGTACATCTTTCTCCGACAACTTGGTCATTGTCTCTCTGGTTAACTCGGAGTAGCTGCCCTCGTCCAAGCTGGCTTTGTTCAAATCTTCTTCCGGCTCCTCCCCAAGTCCTTTAAAAGCAATGAAACCATTAGTCACAAATTTGGGTACTGGTAGCCCATTTTATTAAAAAAACCTTCATGAGGTCACACGATTTTCATGCAGTTATTTCAATAAATTAGATTAGATTTCAAAATGGAAGAGGTTTTAAATTCGATTTTCGAATTTTTATGTTTGTTACCTGAGAACTTTGGTCTGAGTGAACCAATTTTGATGATTCTTTTTTATTTGAAAACTGGTGCTTCCCATGTGGTCCTATATTAATTTCATTAATATTGTATGATGGGTTCCGGAGATACTTAGTGAACTCGATTATAAAATGCATACAGAGCGAGATATTTAAAGTCTGCTTTGTTTTTCGTTAATAAACAAGTAAATTTTTTTTTAAGTTTAAGGATGTTTTACATACATAAATTTCAAGCGACAAACACCCAGATCCGAAACAATTATCTGTTCCGTTCACACAAATAGGCGTCCCGTGTTGGAATCGAACCCACTACACCCGGCGCCGAAGCCGATACCTTGGCAACTGCGCCACCGAGTAAGAAAAGTGTAGTAAAACTAATGAAGCGTTTACCCACCTTCGTCGTCGTCATCTTCGTCCTCCCTGCTGGTGGCCCTTCGGCCGGACGATTTCCGCTTGCGTGAGTCCACTGGCGGCACGAACTTGGTGATCTCAAGGCAGTCCTCCAGGAAGTACTGCTCCACGGGATACGTACGCCCCGGCACCTGGTTGAGATATGATCGAGTTATTACAATTGCCGCGATCGACCGACATCGAAAAAGGGGGTTCTCAGTTCGGTTGTTTGTTTTGAAGTTATACCCCATGTGGAGCGTTTGGGAAAAATGATGGTGGTGAATTTTTGGTACACAAACACACCCGCACACATACACTCACGTTTTTGTAAATCTTTTTTTTAAATGTACTTCTTCATTGTATCATTTTGGTTACTGGGTCATGTATTCTACTCTGTGTGTATCAATGCAATCAAATTGGGTACATGTCGAGTGGAACTTAAACGCGCTCTAGTGAATCTGGGCCCTCGAGTGTTTTGCGTCTAAGTTTTATTTTGAAAAAGGGCATACAGGGAACACGCCTTATTTACTAGTATACCACTAGTATTCGTTTATAGTAACGATCACTACACTATTCGACTAGTATTGTACTATTACTGGCGAGTTATCAACTGAGTCGTCAAGCCATGAACGTCAATAGCGACCCGCCCCGGCTTCGCATGGGTGCAATGTAGTATACATATAAACCCTCCTTTGAATCACTCTATCTAGTAAAAAAATTCGCATCAAGATCCGTTTCGTAGTTTTAAAAATCTAAGCATACATAGGAACAGACAGACAGCGGGACGACTTTGTTTTATACTATGTAGTGATGTTTAAATCTACATGTGGCGTATTAGTCCAATAAATGTTTTCTTTATTTCTTTCTTTCTAGAACGGGCAGAAGTGCGGGCACCTCGATGACGGGGCAGTCGCCGAAGTAGCCCTTGAACAGCGTCACGTCCACGGTGGCGGACATCAGGATGATGCGCAGGTCAGGGTAAGTGTGCGCCATGTCGCGGAGCAGGATCAGAGCGAAGTCCGTGTCTGCATCGCGCTCGTGCACCTGTAAAGGCCAGGATACGCACGTCAAAACTAAGGGTTTAATAACCCGAGAAGAATGTGAACGCTAATCTTTGCACTTAAGATTGAACATTAAAATATGTAGAAAAATTACGAAAAGATCGTTGCCGTTAGCTCAGCGGCTAGAGCTTCAGGCCGCGAATGCCGAAGACGTGGTTTTGATTCCCATAGCGGCGACAATCTTTTCGTACTTTTTCTACATATTTTAATAAGACAACTAACAACACGGTTGGAAAACCAAAAATTATACAGCGAAGCTTACGCGGACGGACCTGCTCACTCGTGCAACAGCGAAGACTGTTGCGTGGCCCTACCACAGTCGATTGCGATTATCCCATTTATTATTTGGATTGTGTAGCAATGATACATTCTTCTTACCTCATCGACCAACACATGGCTGACTCCCCTCAGGCCGCCTTCTAGCTTGCGCAGCAAAACGCCCACCGTGCAGAACAGTATGGAGCCGTACGGACGCGGGAGCACAGACTCGAAGCGCACCGAATACCTGGTGGAATAAAACTTTTTTTTTTACTTTATGAACAGTTTTAAAGGTTGTCAACGCATCTCCAACCCTCGGGTGAAGCAGATATCTATAGGCGGAGGTATTCACTTAACATGAGGTGAACTGTCTGCTCGTTTGGCAAATTTTTACATTAAAAAAAGTTTTATATTTTGAGAGCATACAGTGGTTAGAGTTGCTACTAGTCTCTGATCCGAATTGGGATTTCCTACTATAATGTATAGTATATAATTATGTATATTCAGAAAATTATTAAAATTTCTCTGGAACCTCAATAATGCAGGCTGTATGCAAAGTCAAGTGCATTTTCTGCCAGTCAATCTAGCGAGTGGTCCTGAGGAGTTCAAAAAAATACACATAATTCTTGGTATAGTCCAGTATTTAACGTAATTTAGTTAGCCGTGTATTTGTCTGGTCGCTCGCTTTTAATTTCATGCACTCGAGCAACCTGAGTTCATCCCCGGTGCAGGAACCAATGAAATTGTTAATTTTATGTGCAGAATAATATCGAAATAATAACGAAAAAGAATATTTCGAAGATATGTGAAGTCCGCCAATCCGTAGTGGGGTCGCATAGTGGACGTGGTCTACGCCCTTATACCCTCTGTACATAGGAGGCCTTTGCGGTTACTTTACTTTAGTTTTACGTTAAATACTAGAGGTAAGCTAGCCGACACCTTTAACAACATGATTCCCATATGCCGACACACAGGTGGGCAAAGAGCAGGAGAAAGAAGAAGCTACCTGACCCAACACTATTTTTTGTTGATAGGATAACATTATCCTATGTTGTAAGGATGTTTAACAAACATAAATTTCACGCTGACAAACACCCAGGTGCGAAACAACTATCTGTGGGTCACACAAATAGTTGTCCCGTGTGGGAGTCGAACCCACGACCCCCGACGCCGAAGCCAATACCTTGGCAACTGCGCCACGGAGTCTTCGAATAAATATTGTCCAACATAAGCTGTAACCATTAACATGACCCACATGTGCCACACACAGGTGGAGTAACGGGAGGAGAAAGAAGAAGCATAAGAGCAGGAGAAAGAAGAATCAGCCTGACCCGACGCTGTTGCCCAACTCCTCGCAGCGCTCGCTGGCCACCCTCTCCGAGACGCTGACGGCGGAGATGCGCCTCGGCTGCGTCACGCACACGTTCGCCCAGGCGCCCTGACCGCTAGCGATGTAATCATCCAGGATGAACTGGCACACCTGGACACAGACACTATAATCAGTGGCAACAAGGAGGTTTTTTATGTGAGAAGATGGCAATGGTGATGTGATAATCGCCGCCCGCGGCCATTTGCAACACCCGTACGGTTGATACGTCACCCTTTAATAAATTGGGCTCCACTCACCAGACCAAAGGCAGAAGGGTTACACCACCACAAAATAAATCATCCTTGAGGTGTTGCATACCTGCGTAGTCTTCCCGCAGCCAGTGTTGCCCCTGATGATGATAACAGGGTTCTCGTTGATTGCCTCCATTATCTGGCTTTTCATCGCGAAGACTGGTAGCTGTTCCCTTTCTTTAAGGCTCTCCTATAACAATTAAATGTATCAGATAGTTTCTTCATGTAAAATTAAAGATTTTCTTTAAAATATGTTAATGGCAAAGATTGTTGCCTGTTGTTCACAACCCTCTTGCTCAAAACCTACTTCAAACACTTCCATAAAATCGTGGCCGACTCTATTTATCCTTTTTTCTTATATCTCGAGATATCATGTTAAATATACACTTCTACTCAGCAACAGCCAAAAGACGCACTATTGACCGAAGTACAGACATTGGCATACTGTTTCATTCCATTCATA
Organism: Iphiclides podalirius; assembly: GCA_933534255.1. Lineage (NCBI taxonomy): Eukaryota > Metazoa > Arthropoda > Insecta > Lepidoptera > Papilionidae > Iphiclides > Iphiclides podalirius. Next base: position 4,605,948 of record OW152838.1, on the reverse strand, counting down.
AATAAAATATAAAAAGAATTAAAGAAAATTACCTGATACATTTCGCTGTTTTGACAATTCTCTCTGTGACGCTTCTCCAGATCACTGCTTATATCGTCCAGGCTGGCAGTCGCCAATGGACCCTCATCTATAAGACAATGAAAGTGGTATTTTTTATATTTTATTGAAAGCGGTATAAAGTGTGGCTAATAATCTAAGTTTTATAGACTTCTGTCGACTTTTTCAGTTGCGTTGTAAGGGGTACAACTGGTTAAACAAAAGTCGCACTTTTACTATTACTAGTACTGATTGTTTGTATGTTTTTTTTTAATTTAATACTAACCAATATTACACCCCATCCATGCGTTCCAATTCGGCTGTGGTGGAGACCAGGACACAACACCACTAGGAGTTGGCCGAGCTTCTCTCATTTGTTTCACTCGGTCAACTTGCAATAACGTAATGCCTCCAGATACCTCTTGGCCCTCCTCTTGGGCATTTTGATTAGCCTCAGCCTCTTCTATGTTCACTGGCTCAATGCCCAATTCTAAATAATGAAAAATTAAATCATTAGTAAGGAAATGTACTATTTGAAAATAGGACTTTACACAAGTATGAAATAAAATGAACCATAAGTAATATTAAACTGGAGAAATTAACCGTAATTATAATTGATGTCCTACACAAATTTAACATACATTTTTCCTGATATTAAAGATAAGTAATATATGAATATATGAATGATAAAGTAATATAATTGATATAAAAAGAAATTTTTAGATATATTATAAGATGCAAGAAGAAAACAAACCTTGCAAAGTCTCTTCAATTTGTTCTTCCAAATCTGGTCTTATTGCAACAGGGTATGGTCTCATCAGACATTCTGATGACCTGCAATAAAGTAAACGTTGCTTATTAATTAAAAAAAAATAAAATAAAAAATATTTTAACATTAATAAAAGTAAGAAATATTAATACTTGTCTTTCTTCAGAGTGCCGCTAAACGCCTCTAAAACTCCAAGATGATACAACTGACGCACGATGGACAGCGCACAAGACTTGCTGGCGGTTTGTTTGTTGGAAGCGGTTTCCCTTCCAGTCACATTGCGTCCCAACTGCCTCACAAATATTGTCATTTCGCAGCAAAAACTCCTGAAATTTCCAATAAACGGGTATTATTAAATGCCTTCATAAATAAAATATATATACTTCTACTAATAATTATCATATATTAAAATCTTATATTATTTAGTTATTGTCTATGTTGAAAATATTTTTTTTTAATAACTACTTGTATTTCTCCTTTGTTTGTACGATTTTAGGTCTGTGTTTTCAAAAATGTGGATATTCCTGGCGTAAGCGTATTGTCTTAGAAGCTACATTTATTTACACAAATAATCTAAACAGTACTAAATAAGATCTTAGCAGTCGGAAAACAAAGTGGTGCTACAAAATTGCCGTTTAATATAATATAAAAAAAATTATTACAGGAAATTATATAATTAATCAAAGCATTGTCCAATAATTATCCTAGCACTTTGCCATGATTCCATTAATGGATGTCAACTGATACCACTGCTATAGAAATCAGAGGACATGATTCAATAAACTCTTCAAAAATTTCAGTCTTATCAGGATTATAACTTTTATTTGTTGTACACTGTACTGTTTGTGTACTGTGTTTGTACACTGGGTTATCAAGTTCCGAGAACGAATCAAATCAGTTGCAGCTAGGTCTGTGGAACATGGTTGGTGACAATGAGTTTGCAGTCACAAATCCTTTCGTTTTGATGGGTTCTGTTGTAGCGAAGGAGTGAACTAGTGCCAATCGTCAAGTCTCTGCTGTGACAGCAATCTCGTCCATCATCATTTGCAATTCTTCACGGTACTCCTCTGCAGTATTTGGTGTGCCAGGTCTCGTTAAGCTCCGCTCCGCAGTCTCGAAGTCATAGAATATGACCGAGGGATGTCCTACGTGTCGTAAAAGGCGACGAAATTGGTTTAAAGGCGACCGCAGTCTAGATCTTCGATTTAAATGGTCTCAGGTAGGGTGCAAAACGAAGTCATCTTGTGTTGCTTACTTCAGAGGTACACAGGTACGTTAAAAGAAAGGTCTGGACACGAACAATGGCGTCACAGTTCCACCACACACCCAAGCAACTTCTCTGCTATGCCCTTGACATATGGTATGGCTAACTCCTTTGTGTCCAACTAGTCCAATTTCCATTACTTATTTTTATTCAAGTGAAAATGTGTCTGTGTTTTATCACTGTTATAATATCACATTATTGGGTGGAGGATTAATTTTATTGACTTGATTCACAATATATGATTTGGCGCCTTACCTATCAAAAACCCCTTTCAAGAAACTATGACCAGAATAAAGTAGCTTCAATTTTTTTTTTTTTTTTATGCGAACAGTTGTCAAACGAGCAGACGGTTCACCTGATGTTAAGTGAATACCGCCGCCCATGGACATCTGCAAGGGTTACAGATGCGTTGACAACCTTTTGATAATTGGGCTGCGGCTACCTCGCTCACCAGACGAAACGCGAAAGTATTTGTCATACTTCCACTTTACGCTGGTCTTCTGTGAGGTCGTGGTACTTACCCGGACGGGCCTGCCCATTCGTGCAACAGCCGAGGCTGCTGCGTGGCCCTACCACCGTAAGCTGCGTGGCCCTACCACCGTACGTGGCCCTACCACCGTAATTCCGACTTTGTCACCGTTAAACTTTATTAGCAGGCATAGCTCTTTTTTTGATCTTTAGATTTTGTGTGCTCAATTGCATTCATTCCAGCTGCAATTGAGCACACAAAATCGCCACAAACTGTATAGATTGATAGAAGTATTGGTCTTTTTTCCCATTATTACCAAACTGCCGAGAGAGGGTTATGACTTTCGAGTGTATGTCTAACTCTTTGCCAAGCTTAAACCTTTTGAATGATTTCTACATATAATATCAGTGACACAGGACATATTTCAATATGGTGTATGTGAAAAAAAATTAATAACAATAGTTTAGTTAACATTTTTAACACAGTTGGGTTATGTTTTATTTAATCATTTATTCTTATTATACAGAATTTTGGTATGGCACCTCTATAGTTAAAAACTCGCACTTGACAACCCTCATTAAACAAAAACCTTCCTTAAATATCAATTCAAATTCCTACTCCAAATCCTTACATATCTATAATACACATTCTAAATACAAACAGTTAAATGCACAGATGCAAGCACAGATGTTTTCATCCAAATCCAAATAAGTGTTTTAATTACTTACTTAAAATGTATTGTATGAAATCTACTTAGTCTTTAATCTTATCTTGTATTGTTGTAAAAATAAATTGTTGGCTGTAGATTATGGTATAATTCACTTTATAAGATTATTAAATAAATAAGCAATTAGTGTGTGAATGAACGTTAATTTGAGTAATGACTTAACCAAATTGTGTGCACAACATATGAATATACAAAGTTTAATATTGTACTCACTTGGTAATGATGTGGCGCAAGGAACCTGGATCTGTGGCCAATATAATTGTCAGTTTAAAGAGATCTAGCGCAACCTGCATTTGAAACAAAATCAGTTTACATAATCTTGTTTCAGTATAATTTAAATTTTAAGTATTATTAAGAAGCTATCAAGCCATACAGATATGACTGATTTAGTTTTACCTTCATGCAATATCTTTTCCTGGACATTGTTACTAGTAACCCACATTCATACTTTGAAGGTAACCTTAAGAAGCTAATTTTTTTTAATAATCATTTTGGATATAGCATGATAGTTATTAAGATATATCACTTTATTAGATCTCTTTAACATGACTACATTTTCATAATCCCAGAAGTTAAATTTGCTGATCTGCAAATATCGCTTCTGCATACTATAGCTAGACACTGATGTTCTTCTAATATTCATTACTTGCATACAAATGCCATGTGGCCATTAATATGCAAGTTATTTTACTGCCCAAAACAATGTTTTCATCAGTATCTGCTATAGACCACAAATCCAGTTGTTCTACTGAGATAGCAGCCATTGATTTTTCAACACTCATGAATAACCAGTGGCTTATTGTAAGCTTTGAAAAGAAAATAAGAAAGGTATGTGAGGGAATGACAACTAAACATGGAAAACAAATTTAAACTAACAACAAAAATGTGATTTTGTCCATTTTTCGCTTTTCTCTCCATTTTTGCTTCATTCCTCATTGTTTAAGATGCCTAATAAATTATATTAGTGATGTCTATGTATACCCTTAAATTGATGTGATATGATAGAGCTATTTAATATTTCCTAGTTTTATAATAGGAAATCAGTGCTGTTACTGAAAAAACAACAGACTTAAAATTTATCACACAATAGACAGTACTCAACAAAGGAAATTAATAACAATATCAAATGGATGAAAATTGAAGAGGAGTTTCGGTCGCCCAACACGCTCAAGTGAAGAAGAAGATTCCGTATATTGTTTCATCACAAAATTTGATGAAGGTTCACTATTGAAAAATAGTATAATGATGAAATATGAACTAACCGTGTGTGATCAGGCCCTACAGCTTTGTACATATAATCTGCATTAATTTTATTGATCTGCATGAACTGGTGTAGTTTGGATTTTGCATTTTCCATAGTCCAGTTGCCATGGAGGCTAGCGTTTACATCAAGATCTTCCGCATCTTCAACATTTTTCTGTTGCTGTAGACGATCTATGTAGGTGAAGTTTTTACTGTTGCCTCCAATGGCATGGTAAGCTTGGCCCATACTTTGCGGGCCCATTCCCTCCTGTATAATTCATACCATATTTAACAAAAAGAAGAAAAAGAGGAAATAACAAATAGGAAGAAAATTAAGATTGAAGTTTGTGATTAAAGTTTAATAATGGATAGTCACACCTGAAATACGGGTTTTGGTTGATGGGATTGTGCAGAACCTTGATTGTTGCCATCTTCTGTTTCTTGTTTATTTACAACATCCACAGGCACGTCTGAAGCATTTAGCTCCCCTGATCTTACTAAGAAATTAAGAAAATCTTTGGAGGCATTTTTCTGAGCTTCTTTCTTCGTAACTGAATTGCCAGCACCAACATAAGTGAAACCATCTACACGTACCTCACACAGGAATCGTTGTCTATGCTTTGGACCTAGAAAATAAGCAGTAATTAATAAATATACCATAGGAAGAAGAATAGAAAGTTTCTTCTTTTCTTTTCTTGCAATGCTAAGGAAATACGCTATTACAATGCATACATAAGTAATTTTTAACATCTTAGTTTTTTTTTCATATGAGGTTCGTTGGTTGCAATTTTGTTTATATATTACGTCACTAATAATAATTTAATTATTTTTTTCTCAAAAACTAAATGTCGGCGCATATTCCCACTTCTTAATTATTGTTTCGGTTATGTTTCCCTATCGATAAAAATATTTATATACGAAAAACGCGCGTGCCCCTATTGTAAACAATTGCTGGTACAAAATGTATAAAATACACATTTTGCAATTAGATTACTCTTAATTGCAGCCTAATATGGATAGGCGTGAGCTGATCATCTAATTTTACTTATAATGCATACAATACAATTTATTTATATTAACTATTGCCAATATTGTACGTATTTGTACATTTTTTTTAGTAAATTAAACCAACCAAACATTACCTGTAGCACGAATATCATATGTTGGCGTTATACTTCTTTTAGCACACCATGAGAAAAGAAATGATTTTCCATCCATTGTATTTGCAATTTATTTCTAGACCGAATTAACAAACTAAATAGCAGGCCCTTGAAGATAACGTTTGCACATATAAAGTTATATTAATAAATAATAATATTTTAACTCTTAACTGTACCACATAAAATCCACTCCTGAAAGGAAAGATAAGAAACTGCCTGAATCTGACTCTCTGACCAAGTGACCAATCGGCAACCTCTGACTGACCATAGATAAGATATATAATGAAATAATTAAACAAAAGGAATGTAATCACGTATAATGAATTATGGGCTGAATGAAATAAAAATGAGATCATATCAGTAGGGTGACCATCACAAAAATGGTGAATCCCCCCGACACTAGCAAAAAATCTCCAAAACTCACCATCAAAAATATGTTGTCATATTATTTTATCGTTGGAGATAGTACAGTATAATTAAAGATATAGACTTTCTTTTGTTTTTACTGAAAATCTCTTTTGGAAGAATATTTCGTAACAACTGCAAGAGTTGATGTGCATCATTATCATGCACGGAAGACAAATATACACATTAAACGCCATAAGAGAATAAGGTATAAAATAATATAAGATACTACAAACATTGACATGAACCTCGATCAGTTATATTATTAACAAAGTAAGTCTTATTTTATACCGTTTATAATCATATGACGTACCTACATTAAAATACAATAATCGGGAAATCCCCCTAATGTATAACATGGGCCGAAAGTTGCCACATCAGAAAATAATTTGCTACCAAATAATAACAAAAGTAAATAATAAGGAAGAATATTATAAGTATTCTATATACAAATGTTATTTTATATTATGTGCGAATATAATTCTTTTTAAGGAAATCTTTATTATTTAAAAAATAATAAAGATTTCCTTGGAATCCGCCAAATTCTGCCACTTTGACTGTAAATTGAAATGTGGCACATTGTGGCATTTGACTGTAATGACGAAAAAATTATTGAGAGAAATCTGAAGCGTCTACAAATAGTTATGAAGATTATTCTACAAATAGTATCATTTCTATAGATTTTTCTAAGAATAGTATTCTACAAATAGTTATCAAGAAATAATTTATTAACATTTTTTAAACCAAACTAAATGCCCGTGTAAGTCTGGGAAAAATTCATCATTTTTGAAAACTCCATTCAGTCTGGCGAAACTAGGAACAAAAAATTTTGCTATGGACTTTACGTGGCAAATAATGGCGTATATTGCTATCACATTCCCTCAATGCGGTTTCTCTTTCTTGAAATACAAGAAGTGCCATGTTTTTTGTCAAAACTTCATTTCGCATGTAAATGTTTATTTCATTGTAGATTTAAATTGTTTAGAGTAAAATTTCTTACGAAAACTAGAGACAGGTGATCAGAGTTGTACTTTTAATTCAAAATGCCTAAAAGACCGCTTATTGCCTGTGAAATTGGTGAAAATCGAGCAAGTCATTCAAATCTTGAAAAAAGGATGTTTATGGCGAGATTTCCCTTAAATGAAGCCCATGTAAGCACTTAAATTTGATACTTTGCAGCCATATGTAATTAGAGCAGGCTAAGAAAAATAAAATTAACAAATTTATTATTGGAGTTAATAGATATAGAAAATCTGGTAAGATCTTTAAATCATATCATTAATTTCATTTAAATTGTCTGCTAGTGATGTACTGCAACTATAATATCCACATATCGATAACTACGTAAATGTTAGAAAAAAATAAGAAATAAAGTATTGCGTGAAAGAGTAGGGGCACAAAGTTTTACATATTTGAATGGTGTGCCATAAATGAGCAAGGATCGGGATAGGTGAATTTTGCAGGATTTTGAAACATAATCTCTATAATATTGATACGCCATATAATTAATTTCGTGCGCTAAGTATGCAAGAAAACTAAAATAATTTTTGGATTTAGATTCTATTTTTATGTGTCAATTATTTCCAGACTTGTGTACAGCAGGTCAACAGCTGTTAGCAGAAGAATCAAGAGACAAGAAAGAAATTTCATTTCAGTAATAAATTTTATTTGAATTAACAGAAACCGTATTTTATCTTATTTCGGGTCCGCATTTAAGTCCAATCTTGTATTAGTATCAAATATCCCCACATCAACATTGTACATAAATACGTACTTGATACTTACTTAAATATAATAAAAAAGTATTAAGTGGAAACCTCGGTTTCTACCTAGTATATTTTATCGATATCGTTAAGAAGCTAAGCTAGCTTGGTTAAGCACTATTTGTCTCGTTACGTTGATACTCCTGTTGTTTGACATCTTTGTAGTATTTTTGTGGTATATGGTATAGTTGGTATTGGAGTGTCGCGTAAACTGATATTTATAGCTAGGGAAGTCCCGTCTCTTAAACGTAGTTATTACATTCTTTTTGACTCCATTGACAAAAAATATTGTCTTATTTACCAATTAATTCAATCAAAGTAATTAGTGCAACCATGTATTATAAAATCAAGTCCCCAGTTAAATAATATATCTAGTCTATTATTATATTAGATATAGCATTAACATATTTTAAAAATATATTTTCATATAAGAAATAATCCTATAGATTTAAAAATCATATTAAAAGTCATGATGTGCTAAAAATCAAGCTACCAAAAAAAGAATAAAAAAATTTTTGGTAGCCGTCTTAGAGAGAGATCCATTCCGTACGAGAGCATGCTATGGCAACTTAGAACTACTTCAAGAAAATTTCGGAACATTTTTTTTTCATCATTTTTCATTTCGCCATCTGCGAGACAAATGAAATACTAAAATACATAGTGCTGCCACTATAAAATATAGTAATAAATCCTATGGAGATTTTACACATAAAAATTAATATATAATAATGTTTTTTGAGAAACAAAGAACAATAAAAAGAGATATTTGAATAAATATTTATTTTCGTCCACTTCATTTCTTATTTTAAAGCAAATTTAGGCAATTTCTTGTTAATAAAACGTTTTAAATGCGGGGTGGTTGCTCTGTTTGATATGGCAGCATCACTTGAAAAATTAATGACAATTATTGTTGTTCACTGTTATTTTGATGTTTCGAATCGTGCACGCACAATTTTATTGTAAATTATGATACCGTTCGTTAATTTTCTGAGAGTTAAGTGAAACACTGCACGCCGCAGGTCTTGAGTCTTGAGTAAGTCGTGGTGTGGCACTTGGATTCGTAGCAGGTATGCAAACTTGTGTGTTAATGTTACAAATTGAATGAATCTCATGTACGGTATAATACTGTTGTAGTGTGATTGAGTAAACAATGTTATAATTGAAGGGCATGTTGGTTTACGGGACCCAGACTACACCGCTGTTTGTCACTTAGATTCCCACCCAGGACAAACATTTGTGTGCTTGTTTGAAAATGTTTACTTTTTCTGAATTGGTTGTAAATATATACACGTATGTATTATAACAGTATATGTTATACTTAATCATGTATGTCAGTTATCAACTTACCATTAGTAAAAGCTCTGCTTAGTTTGGTATCAGATGACCATGTGTAAAGAATGTCCCTGAATGTTATTATTGATTTATTGATAAAAAATAAATAAATTATATTTCTTTTCATTACAGAATGTGGAAAATTACCTAAGGAGAGCATTGAAACCATAACTTGTCAGTTTTTATTTGATGAACTGTGCAATAGTGTGAATGGCAGCTTCAGTGAAGTTCAAAAAGGAAAACTTAATAGAGCAGCATTAACTGCCACGCCACATCACCATTTATGGAATAAATTACTATAGGTTTCCGAGTACTATTGAAATATTTAAATTCCAAGGATATAAGTTATTTATTTTTGTAAAACTTCAATTAGGATACATTGGAGAACTCTTTTGAGAAATTACATTGAGAAAATTACATTTCACAGTATATTAAATTGATAATAAACACTAATTAAGATTTAAATTTTCTGTCTTGCTCACATCATAAAGAAAGGCTGCTTAATTATTTACTAAACAAAAGTACAAATTTTTTTTCACAAATTGTGTAAAGATGAAATTATGTTCTCACTGGAAAGATTGCCTTAAATGCCAAAAATTATTTTGGCATTTAAGGCAATCTTTCCAGTTTAAATTTATTTAAATCATTTTTTGAAAAATAAAGAGAGGAAAAGAAAAAGATAAAAAGAAGTTTTGATAAATGTGTTGTTAATTAAAACTTCAAAATATAATAAAAACTTATGTTATGGTTTGTTGAGAAATGATAGGAGTCTATGTATGTAAATTAAGACAGGCATGTAACTGAATTGTCTTAATTAATTATTGAAATAAACTGCTTAAAATGATTCAACTTCATTTATTTATTAATTTATTTTTGTATCAGGTACTTTAATATTAAAGTCAAATATAAATAAATGTCACAGATTTTTAATTGTTATGGGAACTTGTAAATAAATTAAGTCCGTTTAAAATTATTGTATATATTGATTGCCCACAAAAATTGGACTTACACGTCCAATTATTGTGGTAAATCGAACTTATTAAAATTTTTAATCCCTAGTAACTACTTTCCTTAGCTAGCTATATGTAGCTAAAGCTATATTTATCAATTTTAGTTCCGCATTTGAATACCAGGAGGCGCATGTTTGACAGCAAAAAAAACGAGTTGCCTGTCTAGTTCCAGTACACACTATTAGTCTTTGTACGAGAGCACGAAGCGGAATCAAAGAGAATGTAATCACTACGTTTGGCGGAATGTCAACATCACTATTTTGGTTGACCAAAAGGAATAAAAAAAATTCTATGAATGAATGTAATTTTTAAAATATTTTAATATTGTGTGGTTTTTTTAATTATTTATACTATTTGTAATGATTATAAAGTACATAAAACTAAGTTATATTTTATTTATCTTAACAAAACGTAAAAGTCATTTAAACAACAACTTTCAAAACAATACTATATATAGGACATTTTTTTGGGCTTTTGAAAATTGCATGTAGGGCTATTTCACTTGATTTTAGGGTCAATTTTTTTAAGAAGTTGGCCACACTCATTCAAGGTTATCCAATCAACCAATAGCAGCAATGAAATTGAAATATTGATGAATTACCTATCTAGTTTCCTGATAATAACTGTTTCTCAAATAAAATTGTAAACAAACAAACCATTAAAAATTGAGAAAATGTCCTCTAGTGACAAATGTTAACAAGTAAAATTGTAAAGAAACCACTAAAAATTGAGAACATGTCTAAAGTGACTAATGTTAACTCTAGTTTAGCTTACGAAATACTTCTTTATTTAAATTCGTTTTATTTAGGAATGTTTTTTGTTTGTGAAGTGGCTATGGGTATATTAAAAGCAATAAACGTAACTTACCCAGAAAATGCTCTCTTTACTGAAGCCGGAATTTTTTGTGTCTTATGTCTACTCGAAGTTATTCGTATTTTTTTGGGGCGTCGTGGAAATTTAGCCAGTAAAAGTAAGCAAATGTACTAAATTGAAATAGGTACTTAAAATATGTGGATGTAATAAACTGACGTAAAATAGTAATAACGATTTAAAAAAAATATATAACAATTACTTTATATTCTCTTTCAAATAATATTCTCATTTAAATAAAAAATTACAAGTGTGCTGTTATGATTTTAACATAGGAATATTAATTTCAGAAGTGCCAGTGTTCTTCTCAGTGATATTAACTATCCCATCTGCAATTGGCGTGTGTTATTTTCTTATATACCAGACATACATTCTCAGATTGGAATACATATGGTGCGCAGTGATGCTTATGTTTCATGCTCTTGAATTAGCATTTGCTATTCTCTTTATCTTAACTGTCTGTAAAAGCCATCAGTATGACTAGAATAAGTAGAAAACAGTTTTTTTTCCCAAAGAAAAAGTAAAGCCAAAAAATAGACTGAATTCTAAAAAAAAACATTCCAATGGAGATGTTGTTATGACTACTTTTTATGAATTGCACAACTTTATTGTTTACTGATACTTTTTTTTTATTTTATTACATTTTAATTTATTTATATTTTCATCTCCATTATTACTGCAGGCTACTATTCAGTTGCTGGCTATTTTGTATAATGCACATATATATATATATATATACAAATCATTATTTTATTAATAGTGATTATAATTTTTTAATTAAACTTAGCAGCTGAGACTGATCTCCACGTTAAATTAGGTATATTGTATTAGAAGAAAAACTATAAAATGATGATCTTACTCAGATTCTTAGGTATTTATCTGATAAACATTTTTTTTTAATGTAAATGTTATTCCTTAATCAGTAGCAAAAAACAAAATGTACTGTTATAGTTAAACATTTTCTTAAAGTTCTATAAATTAAGGTATGTTTAGATAATTTTGGAATCTATAAGATCATAAGGTGCAAAAGGTTAATTGTTGTCAAGCTAAACATTTCGACAAGTTTTGGAAATGTTAAGCTTTCAAATATTACATTATATTCTATATAATGAGGTACTAAATTTTTTACTATTATTGTACACATGTATCCAATAAATGAACTTTATGAGAATTGCATCTTTGTAGTCAAATTGTATTGCTAATTGATTGGGAACATTATTTGTTGGTCAGTATTCTGTAACGGCCTATGTGTAATATCTACATGTTTAGGAGTTAAAAAGAATAATATATTTCCTCTATTTACAGTTTAGAATTTTCTTGTTAACTAATATCTCTTCATGTTAAATGTAAAATTTTAGGTCTAACCACTAATGTGGGATGAATAATTATATACTCATCAAACAACAAAAATTACTAGTGGACAATATTAATCGATAAATTTTCAAATTATATACCATAATATTAATGTAATAAAAAATATGTGAAATTTAATGTAATAAATTAGCTAAACTTTTGAATATAAAGGATAATGATAATGAATAAATTCAATAAAACAAATAACCTTTTTCTTGTTCATTTATTTCTATTTGTGGTAATAGTATGTAGTCCACTAATCTAATTGATGAATAACTTATAAAATATGTTAAATAGTTATGATTCTGTTGGGGGTACAATATGGTCTGGAAGTTTTTGGCATTCTATTTTTGTGACTTTAAGAGCACAACCTTCTGGAAGGTTCCTCTCTATATATTCAATATATGTGTCACAAGTAGATCCTGTAAGTCGTTGCAAATGTATAAATCGGAAGTAAGTTCTAATCTCATATTGAACTCTGTGTTTCTTATAGATATGAACACATCTTAAGAGTGTATGTCTTTCTTTTTCAGCCTTTCTCAAGGCCCAGCTGCAAAAAAGTTCAATAACTATTTATTTCACTGCCTAATATCATATTACTTTTCTAATATCTATATGCAAGAAAGGTGACAACAAATATTTATTTCAAATTGATTAGTTAGATTAGTTTGGTGAAATTTTAATTTGCCAATGAGTCCTGTAAAGCATGGCTTGAAATTATGAATGCCATGAAGAATTAAAGAACAAGACTTTACTCTTTAGTGAAAACAAATTGCTTGAATCCAGTTATTGCGAGAATAAACATATAAACAACAGATTATCTGTATTCCTTTAATTGTAATAATTTTTGAAAATAAATATAAAACTCTTTATTTACTATAAATGAATTATTGTGCGTATAAATAAAATCAATATTACTGTGATTACTTTTAGGTCTATTTTTTTACTATTTATACACATAATTGTTCATGTTAAAATACACAATGTGGACTAATCTACTGCTAATTAATAACTATATTCTGACATCTTTAGATTTATAATCAAAATATTTTTTCTAATAAAATCAATAATATCATGAAGATTTAACTTACTTTTTTGTAACCTCAATCCCCAAATGTGAAGCAGCAGCTATACAAAACCATGAATAACTTAATAACACAGCAGGATCAATACCTCTCATTTCAAGTTCTACTCTTTTGTAAAGCTTGTCCAATTCTAATGGAGGAGCGCATTCTGTGGGTTTTGTTATAGGAGATATTGTAGCAGTTGATAAAGGTCGCAACACATGGTGTAATGTGTTGTAATGAAATCCAAAACTGCTGCGTATGGTAGGTCCAGTTCTCAAAAGACACTAAGTAACAGAAAATATGTTATGATTTTAATTGCAATACCAAATAAATATTATTGCCACTGAAGAAATCGAGTTATAAATATGGAATAAAAGGCAGAGATATAAAAAATATAAATTATGTAAATAAATGATTTTAAACTTGCCGCGTCTTCACTACAGCGTTTATTTAAAAATTAAATTCTAAACATTGGGGCGCCTATCGCCTCGTCTGGGCCCGTGATATCGAATGCTATTAGTTTATGGAACATCTGGAAATTTTCTTTTTTTAATTTTTAGATAAACGCGAAATAATCCGTAAAAAATTTCATTTATATTATGTATAAGTGTTCACGTAAATATGAGAAATTACAGGTTATAATTTAAAAGAACTCATACCTTCACTATATTCATTTTTTATAAAATCGAATTATTCGAGCTTTAAACTTTATGACTAAAATTATTCAAATTTACAAAACGGAAAGAAATTTAAAAAGTATGTGATATTTATTCAAAATTAATAAATATGTCAGAAGCCGGAAGATACAGTACATAAAATATTTTGGCATTTGTGGTGCTGCTGTTGTCAAAATAAATTAATATTTAAGAAAAAAGTTCTTAGATTATACCCAGCAAGACGGTAACTAAAGATTAAAGGATTCAAAATTTCAAACGAGTATAGTGGTCGGTCGTCATTGAGTCAAAAATTACTAAAACGTTAATAGTATCCCCGTTTCACTAAACCCAATGCGTAGGCATTGGGTTTAGTGAATCTGAGTTGAGTGAAACCGGTAATATTTTATTTCCTTAAATCTCCGGTATACCTCATAGGACTATTCTATGTTAGAGCTTCTAAAAATAATAATAAGTTGAAGTGAGAACTTAAGACTGGAATAACTTTTTTTTATCATGAATTGTAGTATGAATCAATAATCATCACTAAACTAGGGACTTCAAGTAAAAAAAATATATCTATATTTATCATATTGACATTTTTTTACAAACTATCGATAATTGTTCAGCGATATACAGATATTTTTAAGGTCTTTTTCTTTATATTTCCAAATCATTCAAAATTCGTGAAAAAGAATAGACATGAAGATTATTAATAATCGACTCTCGATATAGACATTACGAACACCCTCTGCCTAATGTGCTCCTTGTCAAACGGCTTCTATTGATGGGTACTGTCAGATTCACAGCTGAAGCAACTCTTTTTGAAGACACCGAAGAAGCCTGGCAAACCAGATACCTAGGGGCGACTTTTGAATTTCACTCCTTTTTACGGTATTTTTTCGTAAATTTACTAATTTGAAATTGCATAAAATTGTAAAATATTAATCAAACAAATGATTTGACCTCATTGAACGTCGCAGCGTTAAATAAAGTCATGCAAACTGACATAAGTCAATACCTATGTCAAATTGACATAAGTCAATACTTATTTCAGTTTGCATTACAAGTACATTATTTGCAATAACAAGACCTTTAAGCCAATGCTTAACGGTCTTGTTACCAGGCAATATTATTTTTATTACAACCAGAGTTGCGTTAAAAATATATCGAAATTGACACGAATTCGATAGTGGCAAATTGTTTTCTTGATTTTACGCGAATATTATACATATTAAATGAATTCACTATGAAATTATTATAGTTCACTATGGAATTAGAGACATGTAAACTCCTTAGCCTTTCTAGATGTATTAGTCATCCGAAATCTTGACAACACCTTGAGCCATACTGTGTATAGAAAGGAGACCCATACAAATAAATATTTAAATGGTGATTCTCACCACCACCCTTCACAGTTAGCTACTGTTGGTAAATGTTTGTTACAGAGAGCACGAGGGATCTGTGACAAGGAACACCTGGCCGCTGAGCTACACAATGTCAAGCAAGTGCTGCGTGACAACAAGCTCCAAATCCCGCGCCTGCGTCACAGTGACCGAGTGAACCAGCCACAGTCGAGCGAGTGCCTGCTGTATTGCCATATGTCAGAGGAGTCACTGACAAGTTTGGCTATATCTTGAAGCGTGCTTCAATTAAAACATATTTCAAGCCACCGAAGAAGATAAGTCAATTTTTACCATCTGTCAAGTGTAATATCCCTCTACAAGATCCAGGAGTGTACAAGCTTGACTGCGATTGTGGGCTGTCTTACATAGGACAAAAAAAACGATCAATTAAAACCAGAATTAAAGAACACATGGCTGACGTGAAGCACCGACGGTTGAAGAAGTCTGCAGTTTGTGATCATATTTTAGACCGCCCCAACCACTACATCAGATTTGATCAACCGAAAATCCTCGCAAAAGAACACCGATTCCTTCCAAGGATGATCCGCGAGGCTATTGAAATGAAGAAACATCCTAATTTCAATAGAGAAGATGGTTGGAGTTTATCATCTGCTTGGGATCCCATGATTTATAAAATTAAATCCATGCACACCAACACTGCCAGACCTCAAGATACCATAAGCTCCTTCTGCGTGTATCGGAATAAAAATAAACAAAATAATTGACGGTAGCCGGGGTTAACTATGACATCAAGACGTCTAATAACTTTAGTCTGTCCCGTGACCATGAACGCTGGAAAGGGTTCGAAACGTTTAAATTAAAATAAAAAATAAAAAACGCGATAAAATCCGTAAAGTAGTTTCATTTAATATCGATAGTGGCAAAATAAATATCGATATATCGGGAATAAAAATATCGATATTTATTTGGAAAATATATCGATATTTTTTGTCCATGCCTACACTAAACACTTACATATTTAAATTGCAAAGAAAGACCCATTCTTTTAAACAATTTAAACCCATAAATGATTATTGACAAATAATTGACCGAAACAAAGAGAAAGTAATCACTACGTTTACGTGGACCGAACAGCAAGATATTTGTTTTACAGATGTAAATTGAACACCATTATCAAAATTTTACCATCTCACATTCACATTACCATGCTGACATGCGTAGACTCAAACCTATCAAGTTTTACCCATCCAAAATTGCCCAACATTAGTTTTGATGCTTTTACTCCAAAAAATTCTACGATATTTTTAGATATGGCGTACTGTGAAGAAAAACTTTCAATTTTCCTTTTTCCTTATAAGTTGTATGTATTAGTGATGTTACGGATGCAAATTTTTGTAGAGGTTCTTAGCTTACAGAAAAGATTTCAACGGTCTTTTCTCAAATGTGGGGACATATTTCAGAAACTTATTACATTAAATTCAGAAATCAAAATAGAAAACAGCGATTTGACGGAAAGGCTTGGCTCACGGCTGTTCAGGTGTCCACGAGTTTGTCTAGCTAGAGTGAGCCATTTCAATTGGTGCCGTGACTTGTCAAATGCTTTTGTGATATCGAAAAATATCGCACCCGTACTTAAACCATCAACTTTTGGGGTGGTTCAGACTTTTCAGGATGTGTTCCAGCTCGGCAGGTGAAGTGTCTGTTCGGTACAAGAGTGAGTCGATCGGAAGCAGAATTGTTCGGGTGTTGAAGTAAGCGTTGTCTTTCAATTTGATAAGAATGCTATGTTCTGATGGCATCCCGAAGAAATTCAAGTGAGCGATGTCGATTGATGTTGACTTGTCAAAATCTGAGGGTCCTGGATTTATAAGGCTTTATTAAAATTTTTAGACAGAAATTAAAGTAGTCAAGCCTATATCTTTGACCTTTTTCTGGGGTTGGTCACCTGTTCGGGAGATGGGTACATTGGAGTTCTTGAATGGCTTCAATGATTCAGCTTTTTCGGAGTCATTGTAGGCAAATGAGGCCCTATTAAGTCTAACGGCGGAAGCGTATCAGGATACTCTACTTCATATTTCGGGCCAACTGCCAGTATGCACTCAGCGATGGCTTGAAATCTTCCAGTAGAGTATCTCACTCGGTCTTTCGGTGTTCCGATTGTCCGGATCGCTATTTTCAGATCGTTTTTCCTTTTGCCCCACCTCGCGCTTATGTTTTAAAAGCCCTGCGTCCATTTATAAGTACAGTCTCATCACTGAATCAGAATACATATCAATTATTGTAGGTCCAAATTGTGTAAATGTTAATTATCTTAATTTTTCTTTTTTACCTTGTACAATACTAAGGACATTCCTAATGTGAAGTAACAAGTTCATTTTCATACTAGATTTAATCAAAACAAAATATAGTGTTGTATTATGTTTTGGAAATAAACATTAATTATTACTAGTGATGTGCCGGATCATTAAAATAGTAGATCCGCGGATACGGATCTTACTTAATATCCAGGAAAATCTCAATATTAGTGTATCCAATCGTCCTTGATTTTGTGTCTGATTCGAAGGATAAATTAGATTTTAGATTTTCAGAAATTGATAAAAAAAATTGTTTCAAGTAGCCACATTTTAGGGGTCAAAGAAATAAAAAAAAAAATTGCTTACAACTTCGGAAAATTAATTAAATCTCTCAGTAACTACAAAAAGTACTAACGACAAACCAATGATTTTTGCCAGATTTTTTTTTTCTATGGCTAACATGTTAGTTAAAAATGATGATGATGAATATTAGATACGAAAACTCATTTGGTCATACAGTATATGTCAGAAAAAATATTATCAAGAGAGCCACGATCTACTTAAGTATTGGCAGATTAACAGTAAAAAGTTTGGAGATCTCAGTCATACATACAACTTGACTGCCTCTTGCGCCCCAGAGTGTGGGTTCGATCTCCACTACGGGAAAAATATTGTGTGATGAACATATTGTCTTTATAAATGTATAATATGTATTTATTTACAAAATAAAAGTATGTTTATCAGTTTGTTACACAATTACACATCCTGGAAATCGCCTACACTGCAACCACCCAGCTACGACATTCCAAGGGATTGCTTATTCCGTGCTAAGTGCCGTATAATTATATTTTTTTCTTCTTTCTTTCTTTTCTTCTCTTTTTTGTTGTTTTGTAATGTACCTAGTTTATGAAACTATATTGTACTAATTTAATGTGACCTCACCCTTAACGCAACTTGCTTATTGATATTTTATACTTTCATCTACCCTCAACCCTCAAACTGCTTTTGTCTGCTACAATACTCCAGAGGTTATAATTATCTTTTATCATGATTTGGAGGATAGAGCTGAAAAGTTACTCTTTTTGAAGAACAATTTACCGTTCCTTTAAATGTCAGTGTTTTTAATTAAAAGTTAACACCTTTAGTGTCACAGGGTATTAATTTACTTAATTAGAATTATCATTTTATTACGATTATAAGGGTAAAGATCCGTCAAAAATGTAGCGGATACGGATCTTTTTCTTCGACGGATATCCGCGATACGGATATCCGGAACATCACTACTTACAAATTAAAATTTTATAGGATATTTATAAGGAAAGAATGAAATTAATTGGTAAAATACATTATAGAAAATACCATACTTTTCAGGCTATTCGTAGTAAATAATAACATCAATAAGTATGATAAAAGATAAAAATCACTTTATTAAAAACTCACAAACATACAACACTCCTATAACATTCACCATTTGGTAAAAAAATTCTAATATTACAGAGTTCAGCTTTTTACGTTATCTTCTATAGGTCAAATGACATTCGAGTTTATTATTAATACAGATTTTTGGATCTTTGCCAATAATTAGTTATTGGAATAATACACAAATTGAATAATTAATTGTGAAGCAAATTTAGGTAATTGTGAGTATTGAAAAATAACTGGTTCTGCTAAAATAAAATTCTAATTAGTTTCCCATTTAAAAAATCAAACAAAACAAAGTAATAGGGCTATTTATTCTTTTCTTTTAAAATATATTAGTAGGTTATTTATTATACTATGTATTGTGTAAGAATAATGTGTATTTCACATTTTGGGGTTGTTAATTATTGTGATGTTAACTCAAGATCCCCATCAAATATTTGTACTAAAAAAAATGTTTCCAAATCATATATCATGTGAAATAAGACTGTAGATTGTGTGAAAAATACACATTAATAAAATTATTTGCCCATTTTTATCATTAGTTTTATTTATCTTGAACAACAGACATAAAAAAAAATAATAAATACTAACCTGTGCCTTCATATGTCTTATTACAACTATAGCAAGTCTTTTATTACATATATAGCCAAAATTTGGATAGGAGCTGCTAGCATGTTTTGAAATAAATTTTTACAAATATGAAATAACGCTTTTCATCATTTTACTAAATATATGAGATACATGTTTATTGTATTGCAGTATTTGGAAAATCTTTAAGGGGTATAAGATCGGTGTGATGATAAGTTCAACTTTTATTACATGAATTTCTAACTACTTTAAAAAAAAATTTTGAGGAACTTGGTGATGTCATACAAGTATTACAAGATTTTTTATATTATGTAATAACCTGATAGTTGCATGAAAAATAATTGAATTTTTTCAACAATTTCTAGACCTATCCAACAAACCACCTTTGATCAATAATTTGTCATAAAATTTAATGATATATTTACCCATTAAGACCATATTCTCAGTATTGCATTTATTCCAAATCACATTTAAAATAACCTAATCTGTGAGAGGAAAGTTCATATGTGTAAGAGTTTCCAAATTTAATTATTGCCATAAACAAATGAAATTGTCACTTCACACATTCTGTTATATATTCTGTTGTTTTACGGTAACTCCTTTAGTGGTTTGCTATTCAAAATGAGATAAAAATTTATGGCAGACATTAAACAAAAATAAAATTAACTGACATCTGTCATTGGTTAAAATATTTCACCACATATTTCTGCCCTTAATATAAGAAAAAAGAACGAAAAAATTTTTTATCACTTTTACCAAACTATGCAATCACTGCATAATTAAATAAATTTTTGGCAAAATGGTTGGCTAAAGCGCACTGGAAGCGATAACTTGTTATTTATATATCTTAAATATCAGTCGAGTAATAGGACATGTTCTGTTGAGAAGAACTTTATGTTGATTATTATCATGTAGTGAGTTTTTATATTGCCTTTTACGAAATTAATATCATTAAGTAATTACGTAAAAACCACATTCAGAAATTTGAAAATGAAAGAATGCAGGGAATGTGTGGCCAACAGTTGCTTTTGCTCTGAATGCGGTATTTGTTGTGTGGTTTTCACTTACAAGTGAATAAGTTTTTCAATAGAGCCTCTTTCGAGAGTGTTCCTGCTTTTTCTGGTACCACATGATGCCTAATACGACTATTACTATAATGACTATTGCTACGAACATCATATACAAGAAAGTTTTCACTCCGGACATGGCAGGTTTGGAGTCTTCAACTCTTTCTCTTGGCGCTTCGTAGGACGCAGCGGATGGGATGATGTTCGATCTATCCTCATCTTTGTTTTGCTGTAAACAATTTCTGATTTGAGTAATCTCATTCAAGCAAAAATGTTAATGTTTAATAAAACAAACGGACTATATGTCAATAGGGGAATATTCGAAAAACTTGAAAACTTTGGTTAAAAAGTAATGAAAGCATATGGATCACTTTACTGAGTTTTTGTTTTCAATAATTCATACCGATTCGAGGAGATCCAATTCATACATCTTTATGGCGATTATGTCATGGTTGTCACTCAAGTCACCAGTAGTGGCGGAAGCACCAAAGAAATAGCCCGTTGGAAGCAATATGTTCTCAACTTTGAGGCATTCTTTCCACGCGTTCTTGCCATCTAAGTCCGTTGAAACTGCAAATGAAAGGCTTAATTAGTAATAAAAATAAATAGATTATTGATAATATTTGATTATTAAATATAAATGGCAATGCAATATTTAGAAGACCATCAATTAAATAGTAAATTATTGTTGCCTCTAAAATACATTTTGTTCTTGTGAGTTTACAAATTTCGTCTGCATATGTTTGTGGTGCTTGTCAACTTTAAATAGTAGGTACTCAAAAATTACAGATTCATTTGTTTTGTTCTCTAATTTTTTTCTGTGATCCCAAAAAAAAAAAGAATTGATTTCTTTCGTTTAATCAGTTCAATTCATCATTTTCAATGCTTTGGCAGGTCATAGTATTAGCTTTATTACTTTCCTTTCAGGGCATTCAATTATATTTCAATACTAATAAAAAGAGAATTTTAATTACTGTGTTTGTGGGTCACTTAGGATGTATGTTTCACAATAAAATGAAATAAGCTTAGTTATAAATATTTATTACATAATGGCCAGGTACACTTATTGTGCACATTAGGCTATTATGCCATAAATGTATTAAGTTAAATGTCTTCATTTCAAATACCTTCTGTATTGAGGAGGCTTTTGCCCAGTAGTGGGACATATTTAGGCTATTATTTTACTTTTTTTATGTTAAATATATACATGTGTTAAAACTATAACATAATGGCCATGTATTATTGTTCTATTGTTCCATAATAATACAAAGTTATTATATTAATTTTTATTAAGTATTAATTAGTTATTAGGTACTAGTTTACTGTGGCCGCACAACACTCTTTGCTGATAAATGAATGGAGTGGTCCATTCTAGTACCAAGTACCAAGACCTCACAAAAGACTGGCGTTAAGTGAAAGCGTTAAACTGCTGCGTTTCGTGTAGTGAGTGAGGTAGCAGACGTAACGCATCTGCAACTCTACGGCTGTTGCAAAATGTCGATGGGCGGTGGTTATAATTTAGCATCCGGTGAACCGCCAGCTCGCTTGCCACCTCCTCACATAAAAAAAAGAAATAATTCCCTATGTCAAAGTCGAAGTGACAGACCTATCAGAGTGTCGTCCTTGTAGATGATTGACAGGTGCGTGTCGTGGTTGAAGTTGCGGAACTTGGCCTCGCAGCCCGCCAGCTGGGTGTGGGTGCCGTCGCGATCGTGGTCGTAGTGGAGGGTGCCGTTGTTTATCATCGCGGAGATGTAGGGGTGTTGGTGCTGTAAGGGTAAAGCGAAACGATCACGCCTGCCACGTGTAGATGCGGTACCTATCGGTGGGGTATCGAGGTGGCCGATGACGTTCAAACATCGTCTTACCAACCGCCTGGTCGCTTGCATGTGTGCACATATGAAAATGAACGGTCTTTCGGAGCGCTTTGTCGGTCAAAAAAAAGATTAAAATATTTCCACGCCCGTAGATTTTAACAGCGTCTACGCTGTCGCGCATCCTTCGCCTCTTTTCTTTCTTTTTAATAATCCGTACATTATTTGTAGTCAGTCAAGTAATCGTGTGACCCGCAGTAGCGTTGTGTTGTCAAGGAGGGTTGATGTCAGACCGTTTCTAAAAAACTATATACCTTTCAAATCAAATCAAAATCAAAATATATTTATTCACATAGAAGCTTGCGCGTTATTATGAGAGGTCAAAATTTTACATAAAAATTAATAAGTTCGTAAGTTACCACCGGTTCGGAAAGCAGTTTCTGTTGAGAAGAAACCAGCAATAAACTCAACAGTTGCTCTTTTTTAAAACGATTAGTTTAAAATATGCAATATGATAAGTACAAGTCTTACGGGAGTGAGTATCAACAGTATTTACCCCACACATTGGCGTCGTCAAGATCTTCCGCGATGGTATTTAACAGCATGAGTCACATGTCGTACAGTCCCTACGATAGGGGCAGGAGAAAAAGGAAGAGTTACGCTTATTGGATGGGCGAACTGACCGATGGTCGGAGGAAGATACTCACATTATGGGCACCGTTGTGGTTGCTGTACGTGTCGAGCACGATGGCGAGTCCGTGGAAGTAGTCCCTGCTGCCGAACACAGGGCCGGACTGCATCCTGTCGCGGACGTACCACAGCGCGAGTCCGTCCCCGAACAGGTCCTTGCCGCGGCCGTGAACCTTAAACTGCACCTGCAGCTCCCAGTTGCGCGTGTTGCACGGCTGTCAAAGGCGGCATTAATTTGAATTTCGAATCGAATATTCGAAATACGTTCTTTCTGGTTGTGCTATAACGCGGCTTGCAGGTATAAAGACTCGATAGGAGTCGTCACGCAACGGTATGCGTGCGAGTATCGACAAGTGTGACTGGAAGTCTACGCAGTTTCGATCGTTAACTGAGGGCAAATGGACTCTAAACTTCTTTGGAGTTCTTACATTTGCAGTTCTAAACCTTTTATTATTTTAACTAAAAATTAAAGTAAAGTAGAGTCTATACATTATATGTCCCACTGCTGGACAAAGGCCTCCTCTGTACAGAGGGTATTAAGGCATAGCTCAACCACGCGATCACCACCACGGATTGGCGGACGCGACATTTATTTTTTATCATTTCGAAAATATGCAGGTTTCCTCATGATGTTTTCCTTTGCCGCTGGACACGTGATAAGTCAGCACTTAAAATAAATAAGTTCATTGGTGCACCGGGAATCGAACTCAGGTTGCTCAAGTATATGGAATTAAAAGCGAGCTATAACGGCTATCATTTATTTTTTAAATGAAGGTTATAGAATGGAATAGTTTTATCTTCAAACAACATAAAGAAGGTCATAAAATAGGCAAAAAGAATCGTTTACTTAGTTAGCCAGTTGTGAAATAACAACATCCGAAAGTATCATTTCATGTACCGCAAGTAACATTTTATTTCTTTACTAAAAGTGACAAGAAACCACGTAAAGAATAAATTACATTATTGTATATTTTTATTACCTTACACGCGATACTTTAAAACGGCTGTGGAAACAAGGAGATTGTACTAGTTAATCGATTAGAATCAGTTTTCGTATACAGACAAGCTCAAATGTGTAAAACATAAACATCATTAATTGAAGTCGCGAGAGAGAACAATAACCCATTGTAACAACTATGGATAGGATAGACAACTACCTTCATAATCTGTATTGCGCTCTTAATACATTTGGCCAATAAATACCTCTATATATTTGTATTATAGGAATCTGTGACAGGCGGTGATGATGCTAAAATATTTATTTCTGCCCTCTGTGAACGTCGTGGCCTCAAGAAACTTCCTGCCATGTATAACCACATGGGAGCCTTCAAGAACAGAGCCTGTTTCTTAAAGGCTGGCAATGCAATTTATAACTTCTCGCGTGAATGTCATAATATGTCAAGATATACGAGGGCAGCATGGTCTCATATCTATAAGGTTACATGTGTTGCCTCTTTAACATTAGTATTGGGGCAACCTACCCGGCTTAGCAGGGGTGCAATGCATTACATATAAACCTTCCTCTTGAATCACTATCTAATAAAAAATACCGCATCAAGATCCGTTGTGTAGTTTTAAAGATCTAATCATACATAGGGACGACTTTCTTTTATACTATATAGTGATAGCGATATATTAGCTTCATCTGTGATAAGACATAAGAGATAAAATATTACCAATATACTTAGTAATATTTGTTTGTTTGTTTGTTTGTATATTCTTTATTGTACTAGAAGTTTGTACAAAGGCGAACTTAATGCTAAATAGCATTTTCTTCCAGCTAACCTTTGGTGGTTGAGTACAAGTTACGGGTAGTAACGCTAAAATGTTTAAATATTTCCCGTGTTAAAAGCCCGCATTCTTCGCCTCGGTACCGATAGTGTATGTTTCACATGAAAAAGACCAGTATGATATTTAACATTGAGTGATTAAACAGTGATGCAACTAAATCTTCTTTTTTTTATCACACAGAACACAAGCATGGCAGGAAAATTAGCATTATGTTTAAAAATAATTTAATCCTTGATGTGTAATTTTTAGTCAAATATTCTTGTTGTTTTTTGGAAATTTAATTGTATAGTATTGTTACGAACACATAAAGAAACTAGCGCCATCTAGCGTCAACCAGTAAACCGCTCAACGAACAAAGACAATCTAAAACCCCCTATTCAATACTAGATGGCGCTAGAAGAACTACTGTGGAACTAGTCTCGAAAACCGGGTACATTCGCGAACTTTCCAGAACCATGAACATGTTCGTGCGTGTCGGGTACGTTCCAGGAAGGAACTTTCTGGATTAGTCTGGGGTTCGTGTCGGCCCATATAAAAAGCCGCAGGGAGGCGAGCCAGGACAGTTCAGTTTGAGCTACCTTCGAGGAGACTTCGGAGCGAAAACTAGTGATCAAGAGCGATACCAGTGAAACCTACGACTGGGCTACAAAATAGGACATCGTTAGTGCTTAGTGTTTGGACCTAGTGCGTTGTGTTGGACCTAGTGCTATTGAATAAAGTCTTCAAAAGAGTCAGCAGGTCTTTCTCTCCAAATCCTTCGAACCCCTACACGTAACAACTGGTGTCAGAAGTGGGATTTGGAGATGCCATTGACTCCGAGAGAGGACTTCAAGGAGGGTGTCAGGACAAGGGCACGAGCTGCAGAGGCCACACCCACTCGGGCCCAAGCCCCGCCCACTGGCCACGCCCCACAGACTCCGCCCATTCACACACAAGCCCCGCCCACTCGGGCACAAGCCCCGCCCACTTTGGCACTGGCCCCGCCCACTCGGGCTGAGGCCGCGCCCCCCTTTGGCGCAGGCACCGCCCACTGACTCCACCCACCGGGCCACGGCCACTGGCGCCGCCCACCTTGCCACGCCCACCAGCGGCACCGTGACCTCTGCAGCCCCTGAAGTGGCTCTTCAATTGGGAAGTTTAATTGAACTAATGGAGCTGCAAAGGGCTGAAATTCAAGCAATGAAGGAATCGCAAGAACGCAAGGTCAGCGCTTTGCAAGAGTTTCAAAAGGCTGAAATCAGAGCGATTCGAGAATCACAAGAGCAACAAAAAGACCTCCAAGAAAAAGCGCTTTGGGCTATAAATGATGTTAGTAACACGGTGATTAAGCTTCGAAAAGATGTCGACGTAGTGGAAGAACGAGTTACCGGGTTAGGATTGGATGTTGAAAATGTGAAAACCGGCCTCACTGAACTACAGAAGAAAGTAGTGCGCCTTGAAACCACGGGAGTTGCGATGTCTAGTGGCACTACTGGAGTGGCACAAGGACCGAGAGTGAAAGTGCCGCCATACGACGGCACTACTTCTTGGCACGCTTATCGTCGGCAATTCCAGACTGTTGCTACTGCCAACGGATGGACGGAAGAGCAATGCCTGACCGCTCTCACTGTTGCGCTTAGAGGGCAAGCTTTGTCTGTCCTGGAAGCACTGCCACATACAGGAAATGGGTTCCAAGACCTGATGGAGGCACTTGAATCCAGATACGGGGAGCGACAACTGGAGCACGCGTTCCGTGCCCAACTGCGTGACCGAGTCCAACGCTCAGGAGAAGGACTACAACAATGGGCGTTGGAAATTGAAAAACTCGTCAGGAAGGCACACCCAGGAGCCGACACTAAGATGGTAGACACGAACATTGTTCAAGCATTTGTGGACGGAATCAAGGACCTGGAGGTCAGAGCTGCAGTGAGGCTTCGTCACCATACCTCGCTAAAGGAGGAATTGGCCCACGATTTGGAGGTCGAGGCTGTTCGCTATGATGTGCGGCAGACCCATAAGATCCGCGTGGTGTCTGAGGAAGTCAAGGAGGTTAAGGCTCCTACGAAGAGAAGTTCTGGAGCCATGTGCTACAAGTGTGGCGAGTGGGGCCATCTTCAGCTCAACTGCCCGCAGAAGGAGACCCAGATGGCAAGGATGAAATGGATCGAGGAACAAATAGCGGAGCTGAAGAAGCGAGAGGCTTCGTCCCCTGCCCGGGATCAGGGAAACTAATAAAAGCCAGTACTAAGGGGCGAGTACTGGCTGACGCGGAGGAAGCCCCGATAACTGTTATCTCCCAGGCATGCAGCGGGAATAGTCTTGCGATCCAGGGGACTATTAACGGGACGGATTGCAAAATGACTCTAGACACAGGAGCCTCTAGAACAGTCTAGTGAACCCAAAGCTGGTAAAAGCAGCAAGGGGACTCGAGAGGAGAATTAACTGCCGGCTTCTTACTGCCTCCGGTCAGCCAATACCCTTCCTGGGGGAAATGTCAGTCACGATGCATGTAGGGGGGTCCTCATACTCTTATAACGTCATCGTGGCTGAGATTATGGATGATTGCATCTTGGGTTTGAATTTCATGAAGAAACACAACTGTAGAGTTAATGTCGCTCACGGAATTTTCAAATGTGGTGAAGAAGAAATCTTCATTCTTGGAGGCACCTGCGGGAAAGTCGCATGTGTAAAGAAAGTCATTATACCTGGACGAGCGGAAGCCCAGGTGCTGGTGAAACTGCCGCCAGCTGGAAAGAAAATGTCAAACAGATGCGTGTTGATCGAAGGCACTCCTACCAAGACATCGGCGCAAAAACTAATGACGGCGAGAACCCTTGTTAGTGGAAAGCAGTAACGCTGTGGTCAAGGTTTTGAACCTTGGTGATCGCGAGGTCTGCTTGAACAAAGGTGACGTCATTGGAAAGTGCGAGGAAGTTGTCTGGATGAAAAAGTGTAGTTCGGTTGCAGGCGTAGACTCGGCAAACAGCAACAACTACGGATTAGTGACTGAGCTACTCGATGACTGCAAGAGTAATCTGACTTATTTGCAGGGCATGAAAGCTAGGAAGTTTTTACAGCACTACGCGAATATCTTCTCCAGTCAAGAAGGAGACCTTGGAAGAACTTCGATGGTTCAGCACAGGATAGATACCGGAAGCGAAAGACCAATTCCAACGAGCAAGACGGATACCAATTGCAAGGGAAAAATAAGTTGAAGGCCTTTTGGAGGACATGAGAAGGAATAAGATTATTGAACCGTCTACAAGTCCGTGGTGCTCACCTGTTGTGTTAGTGAAGAAGAAAGATGGTAGCACGGGATTTTGTGTGGACTATAGGCGTCTCAATGATGTCACTAAGAAGGACAGTTACCCGTTACCTCGAATCGACGACACTTTGGATACCTTAAGTGGCATGAAATGGTTCTCGACCCTAGACCTGAAATCTGGATACTAGCAGGTGGAAATTCATCCAAAAGACAAGGAGAAGACAGCTTTCTCGACCGGTAAAGGTTTATGGCAAATTAACGTCATGCCCTTCGGATTGTGCATCGCACCTGCCACATTTGAGCGACTCATTGAGTGTGTACTTGCAGGCTTAGTTGGAGAGGCTTGCTTAGTCTACTTAGATGACATCATCATTGTCGGCCGTGACTTCGAGGACCATTTGCGAAACTTGGAGCGAGTTGTCGCTAAAATAGAGGGAGCCAAATTAAAGTTGAACCCGAAAAAGTGTCGTTTATTCAGGAGCAAGGTCAACTATATCGGCTATGTTATCTCCAGTGATGGAATCCAGACAGACCCGGAGAAACTCGAAGCAGTTCAAAAATGGCCTATCCCTAAGGACAAAACCGAAGTGCGGGCATTCCTCGGCCTATGCTCATACTACAGGCGTTTTGTTAAGGGATTCTCAGAGATAACCAAGCTATTACATCGGCTGACAGAAGATAAACGACCATTCAGTTGGGATGGGACTTGTGAAGATTCTTTTCAGAAACTGAAGAAACATCTGTGTGAAACACCAATCCTGGGGTATTCACAATCTGAAGGTCAGTTTATAGTGGACACAGATGCGAGCAACATGGCCATTGGAGGGGTGTTATCTCAAAAACAGGGTGAAAGAGAAGTTGTTATTGCATATTTCAGCAAATCGTTATCCAAGCCAGAGAGAAACTACTGTGTAACAAGAAGAGAACTCTTGGCTGTTGTAAAGACGCTATAACATTTCAACAAAAATCTCATCGGCAGACAGTTTTTACTGCGAACTGATCACGCAGCCTTGAAGTGGCTACTGCAATTCAAGAACCCGGAAGGTCAAGTAGCTCGATGGATTGAGCAGCTCCAGGAGTATGACTTCAAGACGGAACACCGCAGCGGAAAGACGCATGGGAATGCCGACGCACTCTCACGAAGGCCGTGTTCGGAAGACTGCAAACATTGTGTTAAGCAGGAATCTAATGAAGTAACATTAAAGCTAACGAGGACAACTCCTTTGGGTCTCTGGGAGAATAATGCTATGAGGGAGGCTCAAGAAAGTGACGACGACCTTCGGCACATCATCACATGGAAAAAGCGGGGCGATGTAAAACCAAACTGGAGTGAGGTTGCACCCACTGGCGCTGTCACTAAGGCGTACTGGGCGGAATGGGACAGTCTGATACTTCAAAACGGAATACTATACCGGAAATGGGAGAAGACTAACGGCAGAGAGTTCCATCTTCAGATAATTGTCCCGAGAACGAGAGTACCAGATGTTCTCCGTGAAATACATGATGGCGTATCAGGAGATCATCTAGGTGTCAAGAGGACGTTAACAAAAGTGCGAGAACGATTCTACTGGTTGCATTGTCGAGATGATGTACTGGATTGGTGCCGCAAATGTACTACTTGCGCTGCTGTAAAAGGACCACAGACCAGGAGCCGTGGGAACCTGCGGTTGTATAACGTCGGTGCACATGGGAACGAATTGCAGTTGACGTAGCTGGGCCATTTCCTGTAACGGAATCGGGAAACAAGTATTTTATGGTCGTCATGGACTATTTCACGAAATGGCCTGAAGTGTTCGCCATACCAAACCAAGAAGCTACAACGGTCGCTTCTAAGTTAGTCGAAGAAGTGATATGTCGCTTTGGTGTGCCTCTAGAAATCCATTCTGATCAGGGCAGGAATTTCGAATCGCAAGTATTCCAGGAAGTGTGCAGAATTTTGGGTATGCATAAGACGAGGACCACCGCGTGCCACCCACAGTCTGATGGAATGCTTGGGAGATTTAACCAGACCCTTGAGAGGCATTTGGCGAAATTGGTAGACGACAAACAAAAGGATTGGGACAAGTATATACCACTCTTCCTTCTGTCGTACCGAACCGCCGAGCATGAGAGCATAAAAGCTACCCCGGCGTAAGTCAATTACGGTAGAGAACTTCGAATACCGGTAGACCTATTGACAGGAGGGTCACCGGAGGGACCAAAGACCGTACAAGACTATGTCTGCGATTTAAGGAAAAAAATGCGCTATATACACGCCTTGTTTAGGGAAAATGGGTTACAGTCAAGTGAGAACCTGAAAACCAGATACGACCGGAAATCGAACACGGACGGCTTCGAGGAAGGGTCACTGGTGTGGCTGCACAACCCAACTCGTCGGAAAGGGAAATCCCCAAAGTTGCAGACCAAGTGGGACGGTCCATACAAAGTGGTTACCCGACTGAATGATGTGACTTATAGGATTAAAAAGCAACCAAGAGGGACATTCAAAGTGGTACACATAGACCGTCTGGCGCGTTACTATGGCAGCAACGACGATGCTCGGGACGAGCATCTCTAAGAGGGGAGTAGTGTTACGAACACATAAAGAAACTAGCGCCATCTAGCGTCAACCAGTAAACCGCTCAACGAACAAAGACAATCTAAAACCCCCTATTCAATACTAGATGGCGCTAGAGGAACTACTGTGGAACTATAGTCTCGAAAACCGGGTACATTCGCGAACTTTCCAGAATCACGAACATGTTCGTGCGTGTCGGGTACGTTCCAGGAAGGAACTTTCTGGATTAGTCTGGGGCTCGTCTCGGCCCATATAAAAAGCCGCAGGGAGGCGAGCCAGGACAGTTCAGTTTGAGCTACCTTTGAGGCGACTTCGGAGCGAAAACTAGTGATCAAGAGCGATACCAGTGAAACCTACGACTTGGCTACAAAATAGGACATCGTTAGTGCTTAGTGTTTGGACCTAGTGCTTTGTGTTGGACCTAGTGCTTTGTGTTGGACCTAGTGCTATTGAATAAAGTATTCAAAAGAGTCAGCAGGTCTTTCTCTCCAAATCCTTCGAACCCCTAAAACGTAACAGTATGTAAATTCTTTACAATTATTATGAAGGGCCATCTATCTCTCTCGCCCAAGGTTCCATTGAAAACCCATGAAGAATAAATGAATAACCTAAACCATATAAAGCTGAATTTTTATGTTAGTTATTTAGTTAGAATTATTTAAAATCAGATAATTTAATCAATGTTTTCTTCTCACTGCAACACATGGCAATAAAAAAGAAAAGGTCAAAGAATAAATAGTACACTGTTATAATAAATTAAACTACAAGGACAAAATGGTATAGCACTCTATTGCTATCGAAGAATAGAAAATTCTGTAGTTTTCCTCATCACCAATAATAAGTTACCATAATATAAAAGATTTTCTTGAACTATTTCATTTTAAATTTTTATCTATTTGTATTTAGACATTGTACCAAGTTGCTACACTAAAAGTGACATACAATTAACTATTATTAGTATTTAGTTTTTAGTATGTATTGTATTTTATTTTCATTCTTTCTTTGATGAGGTAACAGATCTTGGACTATATAGTGCATGTTCATACATAGCTAGTTGGGCCTGTCTGTGAGGACACAACATACATTAAAATTAAGGTATCTTTTGGGAAGACATAGGGCCAAAACTGTGAAAACCCTATAAAGGTGAAAGATATTTCCACTGTGGTTGGAAAAAGCTACAATTTATTGTATTAAAAAACAGTACCTGGAGGGCCGAGCTTTGCTCGGTTTTTTTTTTGGTAAATCATGTATTTTGGAAATTACATTCAGATACAAAATACTGAGTAATGAAATATGCATAATATTTTTCGATCTTACCGACGTAATAATAAGAAAATAAGAACTGGCGTTTTTCACAAAAGAAATAACTTTAAAAGAAAGGGGAAAGAACAAAATCATTTGGATCGACAAAAATAAAGAAATAAAGAAAGCAATGATCTGGAATCGAAAAAAAAGTAAAAAAATAAGTGTGTAAATGATTGTGACACAAACAAGAATTGCTCGTTTAAAGGATAAGATAAAGCCATTTTGTCAATGTCAATTAAAGAGAAACACAACCTTGCTCATGCAAAAGTAGGTATCTTTTACATAAAGGTACAACCACCCAAATTAGGATTGAATAATGTCTCCCCCGCATGGTTCACTTTGTCAAATCAAGTATATTGTTAGCTTTTACACATAACCTGTTTGTCATTTTCAATTAATAAGAAATCCAACCAATGACCTTGGTTGCGCAAAAGGGTATTAACTTTTACATAAAGACACAACACCCCAAATTGGGATCACTTGATGTCCATGGGTCACTTTGTCAAATAAAGTAGATTGTTAGATTTACACAACCTGTTTGTCGTTTTCAATTAATAAGAAAAACAATGACTTTGCTTATGCAAAAGGGTATGTACTCATTAAAATATAGGGGCGTCCACTCAAATTGGCGTCGATCGATGTCCCTCCCCCTCTAGGATCACTTTGTCAAAAAAAGTTCATAGTTACATTTTACGTATGACCCCTTTTTGTCGATTTCGATTAAAAACATAAACGGCGACCTTGATTATGCAAAAGTGTATTAACTTGGTAACAACAACAAAGTACGGCCATCTTAACTGACATGTTTGACCCTTCTCGCTGTTCCACTTCGTGCTCCGCAATTCGCAAGCTGCGCCTTGGCAACCGAATGTATGCGGCAGTTGGCGTTCATAAAAAACGATCAGTCAACGTTCGAAAAAAGATGTCAGAAAAAAGTTGCCTAATGTGTTTCAGTTTGTTCAACATTCAGTGCTAATTCCAATATATTGGTGTACATAAATGATGTCGTTCAAAAGGGTCTTTTTCATTATCAACCTTCTTTTAGTTAAAATCGTTAAATAAAGCATTACAGAAAAATAAATAAATTGGTATGTTTTTATGTTTTTAATGCATTTTGTAAACATGCATTCTTTTCTATAAGCATTTCAATTAATATGATTGCTTCTATTGCAAAAGTTATTTTTCAATGGCTAATACATAATATGTAATTTGGCTTTCAGTTATTTTTTACATAGGCATATTATAGAATATTAACCAAATAGTATTTAAGCAGTTTATTATATATTATTTAAATGATTTCTAATAATTAAACACATATAGAAATATACACCTTATAATAACATATTATTATATTGTTTATAAGGTAAGTTTAATGGCATGTAGTTTTTTTTAAAAAAATCTGTATCTTATCACAACTGCTTCATGAATGTTATTTTATATATATCTGCATTTAATATTAGTATAATAAAGCCTATTATCATCTATAAGAGGAAGAATAAATATAGTATACAGTGTGCCTTTACAATCGCGACAATAAATGAACACACATATAGGGAACTAATTTTTACGGATAACTTTTTTAAATTGTATTAAACATTTATATTCTTTAAACATCAATATTTACAGAGTTATTAAATTTTCCAAAACAAAGAATTTTAGATCACCCTTACGTATAAAACTTTAACGTAAAGTTCATTTGTAAAGGTCTTTAACGTAAAGTTCATTTGTAAAGGTCACATAGCATATGAATGGGTTGAATGAATTTAAAAGAGACAAAACATACTGTTAGAAGGAGAGGCTTGTAATGCGACGCTGTGGCGTGAGTTGTATAGGATGTTACAAATTTTGTTTCTTTTTAACTTAATTATTTTGTTTGAAAAATATTTTTTTTTATTATGGATATTGTTTAACGTTAATATTTTCTATGATTATTGGCAAGTAGCGTTAGACGTGTGTTCATTTATTGTCGCGATGGTAACGACACGCTGTATATACAGGGAGATTTTTTGAGAAGTGCCCAAATTTACACAGGAGGTTCAGACTCGGTGGTATAATCGTTTATTGAAATAAAAAACAAACTTTAAAAAAAAAAAATGCCATTCTTTTCCCAAAAAACAGAACGTGTAGACAATGCGGTAGTCATTCATAAATACCTAAATTTTACTGTGCACGAACTTGTGTGCGTGTTAGTTATGAATGATCGCGCGTAAAATAAATGAGTTGCGTATACATCATGCTCTTTTTGAGATAAGTTCAAATGAATGTAATTAATTACTTACAAGTGATTTTAAATATTTATCATTTTTTTATATAAAATTATTTTATGTCTAGAATTTAATAAAGACATGGATACACTTAGAAAAGCCACCCTATATATAGATATGATATAAATCAATGTATATAGATATGATACAAATCTACGTTAAAATTTTCTATTGAATCATGACTTAACATTGATTGCACAATAATTAAGTATATTTTCCTATAAACATTACTCCATGTTCTCTATTTAACCTTTTTTCGTGTCTTAAACATTATTATATTGGCTTTAAATCAGTATAAATAGGCTATGATTATATTATAAGCCGACAGGTCTAGTCCTTAGTATAACATATTATGGATACAAGAAAAATGCCAATATTTTAACTGCAAAAATGTCTGAACACTATGAGTAAGTAGTTAATGTTACAATTTTAATTTGGGCTATAATGATGGAGGAACCCAAAATGTGAAATTTTTATCAGATTCTAAGAATAAGTACTTACAGTGGAGATTTTAGTTAAGTGACACTTCACTCACAAAACCACATGGTTTTACTAGAATAAATAATTGAATTGTGACTATGTGTCACCTCTCCTCTCAAATCCAAAGAGTGAAATGCTAATGCAATAAGATAATGATCTATTATATATATTAATGTAAACTAAACTTTCTAAGTACAAGTTTCATGTACTATAATTAATTTTATAAGCAGTAAACACATTGTGACTGTTGATTTAATTAATGTTATTGAATTAGTTAAATCGGTTATTTAGTAATTATATGCATTGCAACATTTTGAATACTGATTTATGGAACAAAGAGATAACGATTCTACTTACCGCGGTGTTCCAAATGGCCCCTGATTTAGACTGCAAGTCTGGGGTTAATCGGACGTAATTTGAAGTAACTATGGTGCTACCTAAGAAGTCCCAATAAGGCAAAGACATTCCACTTCCTGTAATTTAACGAAGCAATTTATTGACAGTGTAAATGAATACAAATTCAATTTAAGATCAAAGTCATTGGACTCTTCTGTACCACTCACCCTGATACGGCTTTGTAAGAGAATGTTCCCTTCTTATGTAGTCCCTCGTATTCCATTCTGCTAATATAGGAGTAAAGAATATAGGTACGAGGAGGAACTTAGTAACTATAAATTCTCCACGAAACATTTTCGTGTTAAATCACATTAAAGCTAGCTATGACAAGACAAACGCCAGATCATGGCATGGCAGCCGCATTTAAAATAAATGTCTCCTTTCATTTTGACAGCTCGTTGTGTTACCATTATTTTATTAATTGTCGAAGAAAACATAAATGATGGTATTTTATTATTGATATTTTTTTTGTGTAACTTTAGTTTGTTTTGTTGTTTGGCGGTCGTTTAGAAGGAAATGGTCTACGGGTAAACGATCTGCGGGCTCGGAGAAATAAAATAGCTGGTGCATGTTGCTGTAAGCCTCGCTGCATATCCGCGGCCCCTTATAACGAAAGATGAATAATTTGACTAACAACAAGGGAGACCCGACAAGACCGCTCTGTAGGAACCTATCTTGAAGCCTTTTTATTACGAGCCATGCTTAATCGCTTACAAAAATTAAATTATGAAAACAATTACGAGTTGTTAATCTTTACATTTAAGTATGAACCTTTTTGTCGATTTCGTGAAAACATAAACGGCGACCTTGGTTATGCAAAAGCATATTAATTGGTAACAACAACAAGGTACGGCCATCTTAAATCTCATTATAATGTAATCACTAAATATTTATTAAAAATTTAATATTTTAAAGTTAAAAATTCTGAAATTAATTACCTATATAAAGAGCGAACGATCGTATGCAGACTGGGTATAGGATAAGAATAAAAACCAATGTAAGCGAACCGATGTGGTTGGTGTATGTAAAGTATAAAAGTGAATAATCGTGTTTAGATATACGCGCGGTGTCGGATTGTTGTTTATTGAAACGTATGGACCTCTCTCCAAGTCATCACGGCTATTTGTTGACGGACGGTGGCAGGAGTGGTGTCAGGGTTGATTGTAATAAATTTAATAATGCGCGCTTTAATTTGCCTTTGATGCACGGTACGACGGCGGTGACTCCGCGTTTTTACCAACGGATTTGAATGAACCTTTCTTAAAGACGGTGCACAAAGTTATGATTTTACGGTTGCGATTAAATTCGGCTTTCCGTTTATACTACGGAGTGCCGATATTTTACGACGAAGGATTCAATTTTGATTTACTTCAATGAATTTAATGCTACTTGCTTAGACTCTTTAGCTGCCTCTCATTTAAGGGGGTCAGGGCCGGAGTGGCATCGGAGGCAGGCAGCTGAAGTAAGTAAGTGGCGCAAATATATCTTTGTTCAGATTATGTATTTGTGCCATTTGCTGTTGAAACTTTTGGCCCGTTGGATCCCCGTACATCAACATTTTTGAAAGTTTTACGTCCTAGAATTAGCATAGCGGCTGGTGACAAGAGAGCTGGTTATTTTCTCGCTTAAAGGTTAAACATAACTATTCAGCGAGGAAATGCAGCTAGCGTTCTTGGCACCATGTCATATGGATTAGGTTTATTAGATAATATATACTTTAGATAGATTTAATGTTGCAAATACTGGATATTTTTTTTTACAAAATGTTAAAAATTTAAAATCATTGGCGAGCATATGTGCGAAACAGACACTAGCATAATAGGATGTATTGTATAGATGAAGGTTGCGTCCTAGTGTTATTTTATTACACCATTACGTTGACTGATTTACCCGACTTTTTTTTTTTTTTTATGGGAAAAAAGCAGCAAACGAGCAGGAGGCTCACCTGATGGTAAGTGATCACCGCCGCCCATGGACATCTGCAACACCCGAGGGCTTACAAATGCGTTGCCGGCCTTTTAGGAATGAGTACGCTCTCTTCTTGAAGGTTCCCAGGATTAGATGATAGATAGACCTGGATTCTTCTTTCTGAGTCATTCACCTTAGTGCAGATTTTAATGGGATACGGATTTTGTTGCGATTGGTGGCATATAGGTCTGTGTCGTGTGTCGAAAGGAAAATCAGTTACACCCTTAGTTCCTTGCGATTTTGAACAGCACAGCAGTAATACATTTGTTTATAAATTTGGCATTATTTAAATCTTTGTAATAATATTTAATTAATTATTCGAAATTTTATGAAAACAAAAAAATTCTTTGAATAAAGGCGGACTTAAGGCCAATGACATTTGCTGCCAGTCAGTAAAGTAGGTTGATTGGCTAAAGGTAGGTGTACTTACAAATGAAATCATAAATAATAAGAGAAATAAATACACAACTACGGCCAACAAATCTATTATAATCAAACAAGTAATCACAACAAAATTAGAGACTAAGAGTACGGTACTTATACAATATAACATAACTTACTAATATATCACTTCAGAAAATAGTAAAAAGTAAAATAACAATATACAATACTTTATATCCCACTACTAGCTTTGGCGATGTGAATTGATATTCTTCACGTAATCCAAAATAGTTTTATTAAATCTTGTCGTTATTTTTATCAGAACGCCTTATTTAGTATAACATTGAACATTTCCGCAAGGATTATTGCCGTCACATTTAAGAAGGCGTATATGTTGTTTTCCTTAATTGAATTTGTTTAACAGAACCGAAACTATAATGGCATAAACAAAGTCATATTACACTTTTATTACATTTTGGATTGTTCATACGTAATTTTTTAACAAGAAAAAAAAAGAGAGTTGTAAGATTAAAGACTTTAGTAAAAGAAAACTTGAGCTTTCATTCATAAGGGGGATTTTGGCACGCCAATTATTACAGACACTTCGCATCTTAAACGCTACTGCTAATTTGCAGGAAGTCGATGGATGCAGGTTGTTCAGTGTAGATTAAAATGATGAAGTTACTAAAATGATGATAACAAGAACATACAGCTTACGTAGATAAACCTAAATAACGAACTGCTGACAAAATCTGTCGGTGCCAAATTACCGATCGGTAATTTCTTAACAGGTATATATAATAATAATTTTAAATATATTAAGTCATATATATATATATATGTATATGGATATACAATAAAATAGACTGTTAGGAGTTATAGCTAGTTGGGACTAATATTAAACGGAATTATTATGTTGAATTTTTCCCATTAATGGAAAACTTCTTTCTCTCCGATTACATTATAAACTATACCTATAGGCTATATAATAAGGGATTTCATTTTATTTCCCTAGCGTCAACAGTCAACGTCCATCGTAGCCACGGTTCGTAGCGAACAGACAGACAGAGAGCCGAGTCTCAACTTTTTAGGGTCCCGTTTAACCCTTTACGGGTACGGAACCCTAAAAACATACCATATAAGATAAACACACAGAAATTAAGGCTTGGCATTCATGGATAATTCTAATGATGCAGCTGTTATCGTGCAATATTATCGAAGCGAGTTTAACACTGGACACAAATTCGCACTGGTTACATTAAATATTTATTTTTATCATAAGCACAAACAACAAACATTGGTTCTACTATTTTTTATGTCAAAAAGATGGCTACGATAATGCATCTGATTGGAAGTAAGTTCCTTAGTTGCCTGTTATCTAAGCTATCGTTTTTCGACTGTAGTTCATTGTTATAAGTTGTTATAAGTTGTTATTGCTCAAATTATTATTAATGTTGAACAAGTAGATAGTTGACCAGATCTTCGCGCCGTGCGGATATCGGCCGCTTAGCTTGTATCGCTAGTGCGTCTGGGCGTTAACCAGAAAACGCAAGGCTTGCTGTTGCTTGACATTGCGAATTTTTTTAAATTATTTTGTTAAATCTTCGCGTGTATAAATTTTGTGTAATGAGTGCAGATAAGCACTAAAATTAATATTAGAATATTGGCTCCTTTTTGAACGGAGGCGGCTTTTAGCAACTGAATTGTTCCGATTAAGAAATTATTGATATACGTAAGGTTATGAATAACCTTCATTATTATAATATTCATAAAATCTCCACGTTAATATAGGATGATCATAAACGATATTAAAATTCAGTTAACTATCTTTTAATTAACGAAAAATAACGACCACAAAATCAATGATGTGATACCATCGGTATTGAGAGAAATTCTGTGCGCCGGGCGACGACAGTTTACACCGCCTTAATTATCCCAATATTACGGTCAGCGCCCGTTTATAAAAAGCTGCAGTGAGCATAAACAAGAGCGGCACATACGTAATTATATCGATACCATCGGATTCATATTTCGCATCGATACCATCGACTACATCATACACAGAGTTACCGCGGCCGGTACGCCACAGACGCCTTCGGTTAAGGGCGCGGCTCACTTTCACCACTTCGGCTGATGGATGTATTCGCTTTCACTCACTTTGCCTGCAATATAGACTGGCGGTAAGGTCAAAGCCGCACTTGTGCGCCAGGTCGTTGACATTTCGAGCTAACTTAACGCTCTTATCTGCCCGGCCGGTGCGCGGCTTTAGTTGCCAGTTTCGGCGCCGAAAGTGATAATTTGGCGCCCGTTTATTTCGCCCCTCGTGTCAAATGTCAAGTCGGAGAGGTACTTTATCCCTCGAAAGCTTGTTTTGATTCTCCCCGAATTACTGTTTCGACATCGTCCGTGAAAACTTTTTCAAATGTCAATTTGGAGGGGTTAGTTTTGTTTTACTCCTGGAAACTTTTGATTTGATGCTGTTACAGTTAATATTTTACAGAATTCAAGTAATCCTTTCTCTTTTTGTTGAAACTAACAAGCGGTTAACGCTGCAAAACATGACTATACGACTGCTCTTTTATATGTGAGTTGTAAAGTGTAGGTGTACATACTTTTGTCATTTACTATGTATTTGTATGTTCGGACGTCTGGAACGAGTCTTAATTAATTTGTATGGTTTGTAGATTCACGACTATGATAATATTGATGGTTATTGATAGCAATACGGTGTTGTCAAGAAAAGACAAGCGGGATAAGGTAGATTTTCGTACGTAATGACGGAATAATCGTAACCCACATTGTATGTGGGTCCTCAAATACTAAGTAGCTCATTCTGAATAATCCATAGTTTAGAGCACTCTAAGTGGATTTGCACAACGAAACGTAATCAAACAGAAGTTCTGATTCCATAACGCCCGCTTCGTATCAATGACCCTTTAGAGGTTTCTCACTAATTCCTGCATTAATGGTAGACCATCAACCATTAGGTGAAACCGAAAGTTACACGTAAACTTGAAATTGAATCCGATACCTGTTTGGAAATCTTTGGTTATGCAACCGTTTTATTAACAGGCGATAAAGTATTAAAAGGGCCGACGTGTGCGTTGTCTCTGACTTATAAGATACAAGTACAATGACAAGAATTTAATGAAATCTATTTGCTTTTTAAGATATATACTAGAGATACTTAGAACTGTCGTAGCTAGAATTTATATTGTAGTTGTTATGAAGTGGCAGTTGCAAATTTTATGTGACATTTGGTGAGTGAACAGGAAACCTAAGCGTAAAGATGTGCAAGTAAATGTTCATAGTTAGGTATACTATGAACAATTTTTTATTAACTTGAAATAAAAACAAAAACTTATGATGTAACGTGTATTTTACCATATTTTTTTGGCTTTGTGATTGACTATCCAAATAGTCGGTGTTTGCTCAGCAGATAACATAGCCAGTAACATATAGTATTTCAACCGTATATATTATACTTTTTTTATATTTTTGATTTGCTCTGGCAACTTCACTGGACGACATGTACCTACACTACGCTGCCGTCATAACGTCGTGGTACATCACTGGCTCAATATGAAATAGCCGACGTTAATGCATAGCTCTATAGTATTTTTTTATATGAGAAGGTACCAAGCGAGCTGGCAGTTCACCTGATGTTAAGTGCAACACCATTTAACAAAGCCGCCTTTTAACAAAGTGGGTCCCGGCTACCTCACTCACCAAACGAAACGCAGAAGTATAACAATTCCACTTCACCTGTATTCTGTCAGGTCGTGGTACTTACACGGATAGGCATGCCCATTCGTGCAGCAGCCGAAGCTTTTGCGTGGCCCTACCACAGTTGTGTGCGCAGTAAATTAAAAAAAAATACAATTGTTTAGTTGGCGGAAATGACAGAATGAGAATAAGTGAACGGCCTAATAGATGGCCTGAATGGACAGAGCCATGGTAGGTATATAGTGTCATAGGTAGATAGTCTTTGAGCGCTCGTGGAGGTTCGCCTTTAATTCAATATACTCGAGCAATCTGAGTTCGATCCCCGGTGCCGGCACCAAAAAAATTGATAATTTCAAGTGCTGACTTATCACGTGTTCAGCGGTGAAGTATCGCGAGGAAATTTGCATACTTTCGAAATAATAACAAAAAAAATTTCGAAGATATGTGAAGTCCGCCAATGCGCAATGGGACCGCGTGGTGGACTATGCTCTGATTCCCTCTGTACGGAGGAGGCTTTTGCCCAGCAGTGGGACATGTTAAGGCTGTTACTTTACTTTACTTTTTACTAGTAGATGGCAGGCTTATATTATTGAAAACTTTAAACCTTAATTAGAAACGCGAACGTGATTTACAAATAAATAATTTTGACATGGAATATTGTCTGCCCATGCTACCGGAGAATACAGCAATGAGGTAGTAGTTAATTAATATGAAAAAATAAATTTGACGATATTTTTTGTATAAAAAGCATATAATAACAATAATAATAAATATTTCTCTACATATTTTACACACCGTTATCTAGTCTCAAACTAAGCAAAGCGTCTACTATGGGTTCAAGGTAGCTGATTAATATATTTTTTTGTTTTTAATAACATATATTGATAGATTGAATATACTTTATTGCACACAAGGAAATACCCTTCCCTTCGACGACGGATTGGGAGCCAATCCAACTGAGTACGATAAGAAGAGACATGGTCGTATTTGCGTAGGTTGAAGATAAATCTAATAGAAAGGTTTTGGTGGCGCTCGAGTTTACTAAGCATCTCTTCTGTAAGGTCGGGATTAGACGTATCAGCGTAATCAAGGATAGGTAGAAGTAGGGTCTGTACAAGCGAGATTTTAGTGCTGGTCGGTAAGAGATTCCACAGTCGTCTTAAGGAGTGATACGCTGCAAACACCTTTTTACTCACGTCAGCGATATGGCTTCCAGGATAAGGTCTTATCAAATATCACGCCGAGATTTTTAACAGTATCGCTGTATGGTATATGGACGCCAAACATAACTGGAGGTAGTTGGTCAAAGTCAACTCTAGATATGAACCAATTTACTTTATGTATATATACATATACAGCGTGTCGTTACCACCGCGACAATAAATGAACACACATATAGGGGATAACTTTTTAAAATTGTATTAAGCATCTACATTCTTTAAACATCAATATTTACCGATTTATGAAATTTTTCAAAACAAAGAATTTTAGAACACCCGTACTAAAACTGTAACGTAAAGTTCATTTGTAAAGGTCACAAAGCATATGAATGAGTTTAAAAGAGACAAAACATACTGTTAGAAAGAGAGGCTTGTAATGCGACGTTGTGGTGCGAGTTGTATAGGATGTTACAAATTTTGTTTCTTTTTTACGTCATTAGTTTCTTTGAAAAATATTTTTTTTTAATTATGGAATTTGTTTAACGTTAATTTTTTTTTATGATTATTGGCAAGTAGCGTTAGACGTGTGTTCATTTATTGTCGCGATGGTAACAACACGCTGTATACATAAAATAAATAGATAATTATAAACGCCATCATCGAACAGTATTTTTCCAGTAGTCCGCAATTATATTATATACAAAGATATGACACTAGCGCACCAAAATTGAGGTACAAAATTACACCAATTGGTGTAATAGATTAATTATATGATATAGAAAGAATGAGATGGAAAGAGATTGTCACATTAAGTTATATATGTCTTATAATGTAAAGCGGAACAATTTATAAACGTCGCAGTATGGGCATGCGTAATCTACTCGTATGTTATTAAACATCATTAGTAGTGGGGATTGTACCCACACCAATGTGCAAAGGAGAGGTTCACTGTTCACTGTTCACTACGACACCAATCACGTCATCAAATATTTTATTTAAGCGAGAACAAATATTTTAACTGGAATTATTTTCTGTTTTGGCATCAAGCGTAGTAAGTAGTAAAAGTACCGACTAATAATTTCCAAGTCACTTGTCAAACAGCTGTCATGTTTACGTCAGAAATTTGAAAAAGTTATTTTACCAGCATATTCAATTTTCACGACATTTACTACACAGCAAGTGTCTATTCCGTTCGGTTAGAAGAGAGAGTTCATCCATTTGTATGTCAATGACATTTTTACTGTCACCTAAACGCGAATTCATTTTAGTATGACATTACAAAGAGAATTAATAAAAGCAACGTCTTATATTCGAAACATGACATAATTATTCTTTGATTTAAATATCATTATGCACAACGTCAAAACATCCGCGGAGTTATCGAAATGTTTTTTATTCACAACCTCCTTACATAATTTTTGATAACCTTTAAGGAGTGTAGACGTTTTTAAAGATCGAACGTTCACGAGTTTCGTTTTTTTTTAATTTGTTGTTTCATGTTAAAGTTTACACATACGATCTTATTGTAATATATCCTTGTTGCAGGATATGTACCTAGTATAGGATTTGATTCCTATCAGAACCTAGGTCCACAACAATAAGCATCAACAATAAGCGAAGGTTTTT
The DNA here is from genome assembly GCA_933534255.1 of Iphiclides podalirius. NCBI lineage: Eukaryota > Metazoa > Arthropoda > Insecta > Lepidoptera > Papilionidae > Iphiclides > Iphiclides podalirius. The sequence continues at coordinate 4,561,688 of OW152838.1, read as the reverse complement.
TAATGCTCTGCTGCTGCAATGCTGAATTTGCTGTGTCAGGTTAGAAGGCATGGGCAAAGATTTTCATGCTTACCACTTTAGCAAGTTGCCACTGAGCCTATTGAGTCATCTGTATTTATAGAGTATACAAAACATTGAGAGAAAGAAAAACAATCTTATCAACAAACCGGTGAAGTAATTTATTTATACACGTTTCATTTCAATTTTCTTGTTTATTTGATGACGTTAGTGCATTTTTCTCTTGTGCTTGTAGGTTTGATCGCTTCTACTGGATAATTGTTATTTGATTGCTAGTGTTTTCCTAGTGTCTAAGTACTTGTTTATATTTCTTGTATATATTTATTTACAAAAGTATAACATACTATATGTTAAACCATGTTTATCTAGTACCTACCTAGTACTCATAGTACATGCGATATATCGATTAGTTTGTGACTGGATAGCGTTGTGTACAAATACGTCCTGAAATGTTTAAAAGTTTATTTGGTTTAATTGGCATTCAACGGTTATTTGTAACGTCTAAGAATCAAAGTGGAGTTCGGCGGAAAATATTTCCGACGCTTGAAAGTTCACCCGACCTCGATCAAGGCGAGGCATTTTTTTTCTTACACTTTTACCTTCAGCGCCCTAAAAAGGCTCCGTCATAACTTTCTACCGTGACATAGATTAATGAAAGTGTCAGATAAAACCAAAAGTGGAGCCATCCTGAAGGCCAACGGCCCGACCTACCACAATAAACCGAACCAGGCCAGTGAAAGCAGTGAAAGTCTCTATTTGGCCATGATCTACTCTTCACATTCTCCCAAACATTCTTATATTGTTATCATTGTACGATCTCTGTAATAGCTGTGCGGGGGAAAAAGAAAAATCACCTTTATAACAATGTAACAAGCACAAATATGGCGCGAAAGTTCAAATATTCGGGTCGAACAATCAGTAGTTTTGTTGGCAACGATCGAGTTTTGATGATGATTCCCTTTTAATTCGTGTGATTGCTTCCAAGGAAAGCGAAATAGAATCTAGTGTAATCTAGCGAGTCGTTTAGGTATCCTAATCTAGATAATGGATTGCATATTACCGGTCAAATGCGGGTGTCAAAAATATTTGTTTGATTTTTATTCCATCTATTTTTCCGCTTTGATAATACTTGTTTCGTTTTCAATAAGAAACTTATTTTTAATACTTAATTTATGTAGCTGCATTTGCTTATGTATCTGTATCCTGGATCACAGGACAAACTGAAGGGTTTTACGTCTTGATATCATAGTTAATCCAGGCTACATAGTTGGCCCGATCGACTTGGATTCAATATTTTGTGGTAACATTCTTAATTGTATGTCTAGCCATCTTCTTTATTGTATGAGTATAAATCGTGTCTCAATAAACAGTGCACTTAAAATATTAACAATGTATAAATGTACCTATAGCGTGTACTTGCAGTACAGTACTTAAGCAGGTGTATAGTTTAATCGCGAAAAACTTCACGAGTAAATGCTTTTTTTATGTTGTGTTGTCATAATTTATATCGCTTTACGATTTTGTCAAATTTCATGCAAACGAAATAGGCACCTAAATTAACTATAAATTGATTAAACAGGAAATCGTCGATGCTTTCCTGAAACATGTTATAACAAAATCTATTTATCGGCTTTATTGTTTTTAAAAACACATCGATCCGTTTAAAATAAGGAAGTTTTTCCACGAAACATTCAAATATTTTGAATTTTACAAATCAATACAAATTATTGCTCAAATATGCAATGCCATCTAGGGCCTGTTGGACAGGATAAAGGATATCACATCTCGAATAACAAAGTTCATCATTATTTCATTATTAAAGCATCAAGCTGTCTTGTCACTTGTCAACAGTTGCAAGATGCGAGCTAAGCTTTGATAACGCTCATGTAATCTGATAAAAAAAAGCATAAAGAAGACAAGCACTTTAACGAAATACAATACGAATTCGTGCGGAAAGTATTGACAGAACGGTCAGTGTCACATGATTTTTTCTGGTTCCGAGGGTTCCGTACCAAAGGGTAAAACGGGACCCTATTAAGACTCCGCTGTCTGTGTGTCTGTGTCTATCTGTCCATCTATCACCAGGATGTACCTAACTCATGAACCGTGATAGACTGTTACCGCTATAACAACTTATACTACAAAACGGAATAAAAAACGATGGCTCCAATACAAAAGACATGATTTTTTGCCGTTTTTATAGACAATTGTACGGAATCCTTCGTGCGCCGACTCGCACTTGCCCGGATTAATCAAAATTTTCTCAACCCGTAAACAATTTTTTAAGTGCATAGTCACTGCAGTTTAACCATTAAAACCGCACGGCGTAGTTTTCACCGCTCTCTATGCTAACTTTCACTTCCGATGTTTGACGGACAAAAGGACCACTTCGGTCTATTTATCGGAGCGTTCTCTTTTATTATCTGTGTTTACATTTTTTACAGTCGCGGTAAAAAGTACTCGCATTTCTTAATTCGACGTTTCTGTGTTACGCGTTTGACTTTGCATCGGAAAGTAAAAAGTTAACACCAGCTTAATTACGTTTCAGGGAAATCAGTTGGGGAATAATTCTAAGCGTATTCGGCAGCGCAATGTTCTTTTTTATTTAATTATATTTGGCTTCTATTGACGGACCTGGATTGAAGAAGAATAAAAAAGGTTATAATGAAGAAACTCATTGGTGCAAACTCTGAAGCACGTCATCATCATCTTCCTGTCCTCATCCCACTTATGTTGCGTCCGCACAATATATGAAACATGTTCTTAGTGATAATGGCTATTTTTTTACGACCAGCTGTTTGATGACGTCATCCCTCCTTGGTAACAAACACCCAGATCCAAACTACATATCTGTAGAATATCTTTGGATCTACAAAATTATCTGTGGTTCACACAAATACTTGTCCAAGTCAGCCAATAACTTAAAATTGTATCCACTTAAAATATCCAAGATTTGCTCACTACCAACATTCTGGTTAAAAAAACTATAATAATTATTGCTCGAGAAATGGTAAAAAACTCGAAAAATTTAACATGATTATTTTGCCTATAGATGAACTGCAAATTTTTTAAAGAGTACCTAATAACTTTGGAAGTTTGTTGTTTGCATTTCGTGTGATAAAATATTAAGGTTAAGTGTTTTCTTAAGTAAGCATTGGATTCACGCATCACTTAAAATAAAATCTTTAAGTTATGTATTAAGTTTTATAAATAAAAGTAATTAGGTATCACAGAAAGGATCAAGTAACCAGCCTTGTAAATAACATTTTAATGATTATGTTAATATCTTCGAATTGTAGGAATGATTTTTTAAAGATCGTAACAATAAAAAAATAGGAACGTTTGATGAAGAGGTCTTGAAAAGCACTTATTATCATCTTAAATCTGGAATGGTTTTTACACATTTAAAATATTTATAAATGAAAATAAATTATTTATGCCTTATTCTAATCTATAGTCAATTCTGCACATAAGGTAAATTACACAAACTAAACCTGCCGATTTCTCTCCGTAGCAGTACATGAAACCAGTCTTTAGTCGTTATATTTTGTTTAAAATGTTTATATTTATATAGTAGTAACTACATCGTTACGCCATATTATATTCTATAGTCAATTCTGCAGATAACTTAGTTGATAATGTGTTTTGTGCGTTTCGTTGTCCATATTTGTATTTAAAATTAAAACTTAATGGATTTTAAAACATAGTGTAGTATATGTAGAAAGAGAAACTGTGCCTTAAATCCCTTTTACAGCGTCAATCAAATTATTAATAAAACTTTTTATACTAAGAAGGTTAATTATACTTACTCATACTACACCTGTCGATTTCTCTCCGAAGCAGTATATATAACTAATCGCTATTCGTTATGTATTCTGACAGTTAAGATTTTCTTTTTAAATCACCGTTTCAGTCCACAGTGTAGTTAATTCATCAATTTGAAAACGATCATGTGGAATCGTGCATCATTTACATATATCTACGAATTTATTTATAATCTGTGAAGCGTCAATCAAATTATGCCGGTCGTTGACCCGATTCAAGTCGTAACGCTGCAAATTACGACACCAGCCCTGAGACAGATATCTGAGCGAGAGCAGTGAGATAAGTACATACGGTGATTGAAGGGAATTCTTTTTATTTCATAACTTTGCTTTTATGAAATCTTTTTTAAGGGTTTTAACGTATATTTTTTTATAAATGAACTTTAACAGTGGTGCAGTTAAATGTTGAATTTTGTGCTTAAAATCATAGACCTAAATGTTGCTGTCGTATTGTATAAAAACTACAAGATATACGAGTAAAGTCTGATATGTTGGCGCAGACGATTCGACTTTCATCTCTAAATGCAATCATAGTAAATAATCCCTTCATTGGAAATATGAATGTTTTCGAGTTTTCCACTCGGTATTTGTAGCATGATATAGCGCAGTATTTCATCAGAGAAAAAGCTTTAGAAGTGTAGAAAGAGTACCTAACGTTTTATTAGCAATAAGTAAACGGAAAACTTCTTGTTTTACGTACAACAAATAACAATTATTAACGAAATCAAAGTAAAGCAAGGATTAACGAAAATAAATGACTGAATCTGCACGGCTTGAAACAAATGAATTAATTTTTATTAACGAAGCTTTACGAGTTGTTTGAACTGACGGAATGTCAGTCAAAATTTTTCGGCTTAAGCAGAAACAGGAATTTCCTAATTACACGCGCGAGCATGGTCCTGTTTTCGTTGACACAAAACGAATTTAGAGGCAATTTCAACAAAGTACGGAAGAAATTGACAAGTGGCGTAACCACATCGATTCCAAAGAAGGCTGGTGTCCGTTCGTCAGAATCAAAATCACAAAATTCCTTTTTCTTTCTACTAAATCATTCCTTCAATAATATGACATTTTTAAACTCTTTCGCGACATTCTTCACTCCGGGCGTATGTTTGTGTTTCGACATTGACATGCATTAAACAATCTTGTTTTATAACAATTGGATGTATACGCAACACATAATTTATATAAATTTTTGCTTTCTGTAATTCTTTTACATGTACATACAGTTACCCTGCTAAGTCTCACACTGCCGCATATGTCTAAAATTAAGTACTTAGCTTGTTCTTCGCTATATCGTATTATTGATTACATCGTAATATTATGTCATTTTACATAGTATAAAACATCGCTACCGTTGTTTGACCACTTAGATCTTTTAAAATACCTAACGGAATTTAATGCTGTATTCAACAATAGATGGAGAGATTCAAGCGGAAGGTTCATATGTTGTATAGAATATTTATTATACAGCGTCTCCTTACAATCGCGACAATAAATGAACACACGTATAACACTACTTGCCAATAATCATAAAAAAACATTAATGTTAAAAAAATCCATAATTAAAAAATATTTTTCAAACAAACTAATTAAGTAAAATAGAAACAAAAATCGTAACATCGTATACAACTGCAACTGCCTGATATACATACATTCAGAGACTTTTTTAATCGTTGCCACAGCGTCGCATTACAAGCCTCTCCTTCTAATAGTATGTTTTGTCTCTTTTAAATTCTTTTAACCCATTCATATGCTTTGTGACCTTTACAAATGAACTTTACGTTACAGTTTTATACGTCAGGGTGTTCATATATTCTTTTTTTTTTTGGAAAATTTAATAACTCTGTAAATACTGATGTTTAAAGAATCTAAATGTTTAATACAATTTAAAAAATGTTATCGTCTATATGTGAGTTCATTTATTGTCGCGATTGTAAAGACACGCTGTATATAGGTTCATATGTAGTAGAAAAATAAAAAGTAGTGAGAAATTCAATATCTACATTGCACCCGTGCGAAGCCGGGGCGTGTCGCTAGTTATAATTAAATATTAATAACGGTTACTAAACCGTGATCAATGAGCTGTTTATATCTTTAAGAGGGTAGAGCACTAGCTCTATTAGCAAAAGATATTAACAGAAAATACAGGCGATTTGCTTTTTGTATGAACACTGCAAAAATGCCTTTTGTAGTTTTCATACGAGCAGATATTAAGGAAATTGTTATAAATCTTGAAAATAAAAAAGTGCAATAAAATTGAGCGACGGCGTTGTAAATCATTTGCAAACACAATTTAGCAATTTCACTGCGCTTCCTATCAAGGGCGCGGCTGCCTTATGATTTAAGATTCGCCATTAATTGGCTCTGAATGAATCAGTTTAATTGCGTCGTTTGACGATGGGTTAGTGAACTTCTCCTTGTGTACGGGACCAGATCGATAACGTAGACTATGTGCATATAACAAAACTTGTAATAATAATACTTTGAATTGCGTTCTTATGGTGTATGTTTGTCTTTAGGGGAATCGCGTTACTTACGAGTAATTAGATTCAACAGTTAAAATATTTGATACAAGCCAAGTAAATTTCACCATGAATAAATAAACGAACAATATAGCTTCTGTATGCGTCATGCATGGTGATATTATGTCGCCGATATACCGTTACGTCCTGGGAAGAAGAGAGCATATCCTTTCCTGAAAAGCCGGCAACGTATTTGCAATCCAGTGATGCAGCTGTTCACGGGTAGCGTTGATCACATTCCATCAGGTGATCCCCCTGCCAGTTTACTCCCTTTTTCCATTAAAAAAATATTTCCATTATGATATTGCAGTTTATAATCACTGTTAGTACAAAATATGTAACTGCTCCAACGATTTAATATACATTTACGTCGTACTAGAAAGAACTGCTCTTACCCGATTGACGTAGTGGATGGTGAACCGATATCTTAGGTCAGAGGGTGTGGTTTTCGATCTCACTACTAGCAAAATAGTGTGTGATGAACTTAATGGTTTCCCAGTGTCTATATAGGGTGGTCTATACTTTTCAAGTAGGCAGGTTGGCCATGTGCGAGAATATGAAGACTAGCTAAGCTCAAATAAGAAGATCAACAGAAAATGGCCATTCATCATGATTATACCAGACCACGCGCATATTTGGCTACTCAGGAAAAATTGAGTTTGGTTGGGAAGTGTTAATATTATGCAACCATATAGCACTCTCAGATTTCCAGGTGTTTGTGTGTAGTGTTAAGGTAACACCATGAGGACTTTAAAACTACTTATCGCGTCTGTTGATCAGAAGTCCCAAAATTTTTTACAGGATCGGGTACGTAGCAACACTGCCTACAAGATGGTAACAAATTATTATCGAACGAAATAGCAAGTATATAAATTAATTAACACGAGAACAAAAATACGACAACACCTTTCCCCCCACCTAATATTATTATTTACTTAAATTAGAATTCTTGTATGCTTTTATTGGGCACTATCGTAGAAGTTAGATAAAAAAATGTTTTTTATGTCAAGTAATATGACTATAGCAAAATAAACATATCCATAATTTGTCGCTCAACAACTAATGTTAGAAAATATCTTGAGAACGAAAGGAAGTATAAACATCTTCTAGATGTCAATTAAATATGGGAGATAACTAATTATCGCCCCATTCCATCAACTTTGTTAAATATATAAACTATGTTACATAGCTCCGCGCATAGATATAAATAACCAGGCGTGCAACAGAGACAGGTGGTTCAGGTTGTGTGAACCCGCCGGCTCGGTGTGACCGCGAAATTATTTTCAAGACTACACCAACCTCAAGCGAACACACACTACTAAATTACACTTATCTATACACGCGTCTCACTACTTGGGTGCCGATGTAGAAGTAGTCGTGAGAAACTCGGCGTTGTATTCCATAACGATATAAAATTGTAAAATCGTTGAATAAAAATGAACTTTAATACCAAGACCTTATAATTAATACGCTATATCGCACGAAAGTTGTTTGCGGCTAATATTATATTAGCAGCGTATGGTAAAGTTGCTATCTTGTTCGTAATGTCCGCGAACGGAGGTACATTCAACTTTTAGCCCAGTAAACTCTCAAAGTTCGTTCACCCAGTGCTTGTCAACTGACGTAAAGTGAGGGAGAGGGAAGATAAAACAGATAACACCGTCTCTCTCCCGCGTTCTGTTCATGTTTAAATTTTTATCGAGCATTCGGCTGTCGAAAATAGTCTTACTTTTGCCCGGTTATGCTTGCCTGGTAGGTTTGACGGTTTACGTTGGCTATATCGATAGGTAAACGTGACTTGTTCGCGTTTGCGTGACGTCTCTCGTGTTTCCGTTTATCGATATGCCGGCTTTTCTTCATCATCAACTTTTAGAAGAAAAATTTAACTAAACGCATTGTTATATTGTGTATTTAACATTAAAACATTCGCTAGATATTTAATATAACATATATTAAAATGATGTCTTCTGTATGAATAAACGAAATATATTTACGTCATATACCGTATTTCTTTATTTTACTTTCACGTTATTTTTGAAACTATAAGGTGTATGGAAATTACAAAAAAGATTTTGATTTAAACAGGATTAGAGATAAGCATGAAAACGTATTAGCAATCTCTTTTAAAGTGAGTTGCACTTTAGATTTTGACAGTGGCAGGACCACGCAACAGTCTTACACGAATAGTTAGGTCTGTCTGGGTAAGAACCACGACCTCACAGAAGGCCGACGTGAAGTGGAAGTATTGTACTTCTGCGTTTCGTCTGGTGAGCGAGGTAGCCGGGGCCCACTTTGTTAAAAGGTGGCAATGCATCTGCAACCCTACGAGTGTTCCAAATGTCAATGGGCGGCGGTTATCACTTAACATCAGGTGAACCGCCAGCTCGTTCGCCACCTTTCCACATAAAATGCATTTAAACTGAATTTTGTTTTAAATAATTAACTAGCGTCAATAAAAGATATATTATAAGGATTAATTGTTGATATTATTTATTGCTGAGTGTTATGAAGAATTCCAGAACTATCAGAATTACTGATAGTTCTGGAATTCTTTTATATTAAGAACTCATTCATAGTGATCATGTCCTTCTATATATGAACGCTCGTTAAATCCATCAGCGCCCATTGTTGTGCTAATCTGTTGAATATGAAGGCAAACTCTTCCATCTCAAGTCAAATGGACTATAGAGCCTATAAATACAGATATGGCGCCGATAAATGAAAAAAAAAATCGAAAGCATTGGCGACTAACACCACCAGTATGTGAAATGCCCACGTAACGTTACGAAATACCAACCGTACGGCCCCATACGAGCACCGAATTTATATTCACTAGAAAAACGTTCACACGTTCAAAGGAATACAGAAACGAGATGGCGCCCACATCATTCGGCTGATCGGAACTCCCAAGTGGAACATGGAACTTCGATATCGCGCGTCTATACGTATTTAAATAAGAATGAGTATAAAACGGTGGGCCAAGACAAAATGGTGGAATAAATTCCTCATTGTCTCTGTTCACAATGTGGGTACACCGGTTTTTATGGCGGGAGAGATTATATTTTATCATTACTGGGGCCACAAGCAAGTGTATTGTTGATATTTAATTTTATAATGTAGTGGTATCTGAAGCGTGTTTGCTATTATTTATTATTTCTCTAGTGACTTATGAAATTCTAGTTTTCGATAACGTTAACGTATACAATTAATAGTTTGTAGTTTTTACATTCGTATATTTTTTATATAACTTCATCAATCATCACAATCAATGATTTTAAAAAACTAACGACCTGCCCCGGTTTTACACGGTTAGCACTATTTATGGAAAAATTATTATTATTATGGATTGTGGACTGCCGAAAGAAGCGAAAACTTAAAATTGGAATAACTGTTTTTTTTATTTTTAGTTTAATTATGGTAAGAATAATTAAAATCATAAAACAAGTTAAATTGCCAATGAACGAATACAATAATTTTGAGTAATTTTTAAATTTTAAAATATTTTATGAAATTTTAGAGAATTTTAATTTTAAACTGCGTGACAAAAGACTATTAAACAATCTGAAATTTGTTTTACAAAGATAAAATAAAATAAAAAAATAAAAGTTTTACGTCACCAACGTCAATGACACGTGATACTAGCATGTCGGTGACGTGAACATGAATTTTCGACCCATCCAAAATCGCCCAACGTGCCTATAGAGTTTTCACTTATAAAATACATATGTTCGCTGCGTAACGGATCGTCAGTTACGCAGGAAACATATTCGCTCGGCTAATCTGTCTGAAAATTTCATCTAAATCGATCCAGCACTTCTGGATTCCTCCCCAAATTTACGAAAACCGATGTGTTTTAATAGAAAAAAAATAAAAATGGAATTTACTTTGGAAATGGAAACGAATGCGAACAAAACCAAACAGATGAAGGGGAACCACGAGAAAATATCACTGACCATTGAGTAGTCTTGTTAGCAAATTAGCACCGAATGAAAGTCGGGCGGCACGTTTGAATAGTAGAAAATGTTTAACCAATGCAAACTAAAACCGTCTCTCAACAAGACACTGTTGTAAGTACTTGGTACAAACAATAGAACGAGCTCTTTCTAAAGGCCCATTTACACGATGCCATTTTCTTGTACATACAAGAGCAATAATTGAATGTAATAAATTGCGCGCAATAATTGACCATCAAGAATTGTAAGCAAACAGTTTACATGCAGATATAGTAAAAAAAATTGAATGCGTTTATTGTATGCAAGTCTTGACAAGAAATAATTGCAAATGTCTTTTGTTTACACCAATGCAATTATGATCAGGCGATTATTGCTTTCAAGTTTTGACTTGTCTAAACACATGCTTGTATGTGCGTGTACAATTTATTGGCGTGTTGCTTCAAGTATTGCACGTATTTGCGTTGACAAATTTTTCATGCAAGTGTTGAACGTTTTACAAAGGGCTGTTTTTTTAAAAAAATGGCTCAATAATAAATGTTCAAGTTAGATTATGCCGATTAAATATATTTCATTGAGATTTATTTATTATGATCCATATATTATTATTCATATTTTTATCCAACTTTTTTTACGACCTTTTCTCAATATTTCTATCCTCAAAACAACAGCCACAGCAATTGAATACAAGAATTGCTTAAGAAATTATTGTGTGTGCAGTTTACATCAAGGAAAGTTTTGAAACAAAACTTGAAGCAAGTCTTGTTCAACAGTCAAGAATGTTATGTGTTGTTTAGACAATGCAACTCATTTATTGCTTCAATTTAATTGTATATAACAGGCAAGAAACTTGCACCGTCTGTTCTTCATCAAACCGTTTTGAGATTATTCGTATTGAAGGCCTAAAAAAGCTAATGCGTTTCGTATAATGTATTTTCAGGATTAATATCCTGGCAGATTAACGCGTTTATGATCGTGTGGTAGCCATGATGTTGCATCAATGCATGAATCACATACAACGTTGTTTAGTTGTTAAATGTGTAAAGAAAAAAAAGCACGATTTCAACTAGAAGGAAATGATTGGATAGGAAAATCGTAGTTGAAAAAAAAATTAAGCCTTTACCTGTTAATAGAATTGGTAGAGATGGATGTCGAAGAACTTTATGTGGATTTGCATTATCAAACATTTCTTGAAAACTACGAATCAACAGGTAATAAAAATACCTATTTGCTCATTTCTTTTACTGACGTGTCGTAGTGGAATATTGTAAAGCACATTATTTCTTATGGTTTTAAATTTTGTCAAATATTTATTGTATGTTTAGCGAAAATATTTTAGCAACTCTCAGATTTCTATTTAAATACTAAATATAATTATTTATGTTTTTAAAAAGAATCATTCTAAAGAAGACTTAATCTTTAGAGAAATAATAGAAAATACTTTTTACTAAAAATACTTTTCCCAATATATGATTAATTGTATTAATCTGATTAACACAGTAGATAGATAGTTTTTTTTAAAACACCGGTTTTTTTATCTGTTAGCGTTTATTACAATCGCACATTTATATTGATAGATGGTAAAGAGGTTCGTAATGGGTAAAGCAAAGCAGTGGAAGAGTTTGCCACGTCAGTTTTCCTATCCGATTATAATGTGTCTTCAAGGCGAGAGCGAATAGGCTGTTACTGAGCTAGTGCGTTTACCGTCTAAGATTACATCTTACTTACCATCAGGTCAGTAGTAGTCAGACGCTAGCCGGTTTTTGGATAAAAAAAAGTAAAGTAGTTGTCAGTTACGAATTCAACGAAGCTGTGAAACATTGTTTAAGCGGCTGATTTAGAAAATTGTTGAACATTTAATGTTATCTCCATTTGTTTAATTTCATGATGCGTCCGACAAATAATATTGGCAATAGATTTTCACGACGACAATTTTCTCGACCGAGGAGTCGAACCGTGCATTAATTGGCTCCAACGACGGGTTTCTATATATTTGCATTGGCAGTCATTCACCCCTGCTTATGGAATCCAACTTCTGTTTGCCATTGATTATTAAAATATAATACATAAGCATAATGATATAAGCATACAATAAGCAAGATCCAGCTTATTACTTTAATTGCTATGTCTTATTAGAAAAACATGATGATTATACAAAGTATAAACATTTTTAGTAATATTCCAGTTTAAAAATAAATATTTTACATTCATTCGTTAAAGATATATATTATTTTTCTTGGCGTATGATATTATTATGAAATATTATGATATAACAAATTTTTAGAAATTTGATCATAAATTTTCTATATAATCTGTCATCTATCCTCTTTACTCAACTTAGAACGGATTCTAGTCCCAGTGGATCGAAAACTGTATGACGTTTAATACTGCATAATAAACAACTTTTATAATCTACCTTATGCAATATATGTTAAGAGTCTCTTACAAAGATTTTTATTTCAATAACTGGCCATTTAATTTAATTAAATCTTGGCATGTGCCTACACTGCATTTTGGTTTACAATGTAATTTATTGTAAATTTATTCAGAATTCCTTCACACTACGAATTTGTATTCACGTAAAGTAAACTTTTAGGCGCGAATGACCTTTTTTTTTACTTTTCTCAACGCGGAAATGCAAAGACATTTTTAAGAAACGGCCCTGTCAAGCCGGTTGGGTTTATTTTAAACTGCTCGTATAAAAAAAAACTTGCACTAAAATGTATGCGCAAACAAGATTTGAAGTACCAGGCTTACATAAGACGAAGAAGTCCGCCCAGTCGTACGAGTTGCAACTACTACATTGAAGTCTCATTAAGTAGGTACGCGTCGCCTACGCGGTAACTCACACAACGACACCGATATTAATTGCCGCCCTATCTCTAACCGATAACGCTTTCAACAAAATAACGAATTTCACGACATTGGAACTGTTTTAAAGGGAGCGTTCTTTGACTGTGTTAATTTCTTTCAATTATTCTTTGGGTTTGTCCCACACGAATATGAGAACCGTGGGCGCCGTCAATGGATGTTAGAGAGTTCAAGTCGAACTCGGAAGTGACGATTGAGCTCACCAACGCAAGTGAGTTATCAACATTTCTCACGCTTCGTTCCGTCGGTGTGTGCTGCCTCCATCTTTGTTTCCCTGCACTTGTGTCGTATTTGTGTGTGTGTGTGTGTGTTATCTCCTTGCGTTAGTGTGCGGGAGCCGAGAGGAGCGAGACTTGAGCGCTTCCTAGGTTCGTTCAACTTTTAGCCCAGTAAACTCTGTGGACGGATATACATAGCCGCCGAGTGCACAGACTATACCACGCTAAGGGTTGTCTAAGTGCGTATCTATTTTCCATCCATCTCTCTTTGTTCCCGCCTTTTTACGATGCTATTTCTGTTTTAGCGCCAGTTGTACCACGTTTAAACCTTTGCACTTTAGAGGGTCTTTGTGTTTTTTCGATTGCAGATAAATGAGAGCATTCCGATTTAACGTAACTCAGCGTGCCTATGCGCAATTATTAAAATAATTTGTTGTTGTGTCTTAAGGTGTCATCTGAAGGCGTATTTCGCTTTAGATTGGATTGAAGGCTTCGAAACGTTATTTTTCATTTAAAATATAATGAGTAGCATTAAAAGTATGATATAAAAATTATTATATTGACATAAACTTGATATTGTATCTTCGAAGCATTCGTGATTTTTTTTAAAACGTATCTTGAGAAGTTTTAAAGTGTGAAATGGTAACCAAAACAATTTCTTTTACTTTTGACAAACAGGAACACACAAAACCTTACGCCAGGTTGATGACTGAGCCACTTTGTCTCCGTGTTCGCTTATTTCCACGAAAAGCATGCGACCGTCCTCACGTATGCTTTTTAAAGGCGATTGGTAATTTGTTTTTTCGATTTATAAAAAATAATGCGTAAGCTAACATTTATTATTGATTGTTATTACGTTATTTAATAACAGTTTTGTCGTAACTCCTGACTTTTTTGTAGTGACTTTTTAATTGTCTAGATATTGGAATTTTATATAATTTCGTGGTAAAAATCAATCTCTTTATGTATTAAAATGAGGCTTTTTTGTGTCGGTTTAAACATATATCCAAGAATAATTTCTAGAGCATGTTAGGTAAAGTTCACTATTCTTACTCGATTTAATACTAAAATAAAAATCACTAAAATTGTCTCTCTTGTAAAGTTACGGATAAAGTGTGAGATTACTAAAGATAAGCGTAAGAAAGCTTGGAGGGTCGTCGAGTCTAGCACCAATACTTAGTTATGGGAAATGCACATCTTATTATGGCCACACTTCTTGGAAAAAGTAACTTGAAATAATCTGAATAACTATACAATAACTATACAATGTAATAATGTTTATGTAGGTAGACGTTGAATATAACAAATCCCGCCTGTAAGAATCAATATAATTGTTGAGGCATTTGCTTGTTGTAGATAAAAAAAAGCAATAATTTTTCCCAGCCTCCATGGATAGTAATTGAAGAGAGTAAAAGTAGACCGACATCTTCTAGGATGCTCAAATAGAACTTCCCTTCGGCGTAATAATTTTTTCAAATGATACGCCCAACATATAAAAAATTTAGTTAATAAAATTTTACATGAAAATTTTTACTATAATTACTTATTTCACAAGGTACAACCTAATGTAATTGTTCGATAAACAAGCTCAAACATCATAAAATAATTAAGAATAAATACATTGTGAGAAATTAAAATTTAAATGTGAGAGATTTGCTGAAAATCAACAAGTGGTAACTATTTATCTATTGTTTTGGCCAAATTTAATACATCTATCAATATAGCCTAAACTTATATTACGTACACATGTATATGCGTTAAAGGTAGTACGTTGCACATAAATCATGCGTTTAGTAAATTTTACGTACGTCACTGAATAGGTATAGTAATAGTAAAAGTCCATGTGCTTATTAACATCGTTATGGCTATGTGCATCATCTTTTTGCTTCACGAAACCGCACTGGAACACTTTCAGGGATAATTGTAGTCATGGAATTATATTATTCACATTACAAGTCGATTGTATTGATCTGTATACTAGCCACATAGAACTTAAAACGATAGTTATGTTTTTTATGTGTATATTTCTTTGTTGTAATAAAAAAGAAGTTATATAGTACAATGTACCTTTTATTTTTCTCTACGCGAAGTTTTAGTATTATCATAATGAATCAAAAAAACGTTCATTTACTTTTCCTGTTTTATTAGTCAAGTAAGTATAATAAGTAAATGAACGCCTTATACTTAAAATTGTAGGTTGAAGCTAAATTTATATCATATAGATTACTTAAGGATAACGCCAGCAATAACGCCATCTTGTATCGAGTAGTAAAATTAAACACCCTAAAAGGACTTCAGCAGCGAAATAATAAACCAATTAAAGTGCACAAGTTAAAAAGCGCAACAATCTATGAACTTTATTTGTTCGCCGAGATTTGAATTCTAGATTTGATTTACTAATTTTGTTAGCGTCTATGAATATATCGCAATAAGTCGCTGTGTTAACCTATGAAATTTATATCGGTATAATATAAAGCGGAGATGAATTTTTTTTTTAAAGATGGAATTAAAAGCACCTAAGTGAATTCGTTAAAAACTTAGATTGTAAAAAATAATTATTTGCAGTATTATTTGACAATAGCGAAAAAGACTCACTATATTGACAGCTTTTCTTGTCAGTAAATTTATTTTTTGCGTTCTAAATGTTAAGTAATTAATTGTATTCTGGTAAATTCGGTAAGGCAGTTTGCTAGATGTTGGACCCGTCGTTTCTAGAAATTTTGAGTTGACTTCAGCTTCAGTTTTAAGTACAGTGGATATAGAATATATTTTAAGTTTATATATTATAATGTGTTATGTTTTAATATAATTTATTATTTATCCAAGTAACGAAATTAATAGAATAAATGATTTTCCCTGGTGATAAATGACACCATTTCGTTATAAAAGCTTTATGTTTGTACACAGTGAGGTTGAATTTTCTTCGATCGTGATGATTCCGTGACGGCCGCAGATGAAATGCGAAATGATGAAATTCGGATGCGTCGGGCGTACGCGGGCAAATTTAAAACTGATTACTCCGGAATAGGGGTGCCCGGTTCAACGTCCTCGCTTAGTTTTTGGTTAGTACGTTGGCAGCATTGTAAACGATGCGTCTAGAAATACGAATCGAAGATCACGCGTTACGTACAAACTACTTTCACGTTGGCGTGTCTATGCATAATTTGCTTTAATGAAGAGCACAGTGTAGCAAATTTCGTTTACAATGAAACGGTGGTTTCGTGTATTTCAATAATTAGCGTAATTCCCTTATCGTTTAATCGAACGTAAAAAGATTTTTTTAAGGTATATTATGGAGAATTGAAGATTAATTGAACAGTCAAATAATTATGTCTTTTAGCGAAATAGCTAAAGCAAAAAAACTAAAGTAAAATTTATTTAACAACTTAAATCTTCGTTTGGAGAGATCGCACCTATTACTTATATATTATCCTATAATTATTTAGATTTTAATGATGATGGTGATTTTCGCTTGTTCTTAAATAGAAAGTGATAAGAATGGTTATCGCCGTCTAAAAAAGAGTCTAAGAGGCCGACATTGCTTTAACATTTTTTTCGTTTTTTTTTCTGATGTAGCTGACTTAACAATTAGCATGCCACTTGGTTGATTACCATTTATTTCACTTAAAAAATTTAATTACTTCAAAAACTGGGCAACGCATCATACTGTATCGGTCTCAAACTATTTTAAAATAAATTATTTTGTCTTCATTACATAATATTATCGTTTTTAATTTTTGCACTTTGTATTTTTTGTTTTTCAGATTTGGTAAACTAACTCCCGTTAAAAAAACTCTTGCAACTCAAAGCAAGCGGACGAATGATAATATCTTTTTTTATGTGAAAAAGTGCCAAACGAGCTAGCGATTCACCCGATTTTAAGTAATAACAGTCGTCCATCGAGAATTGCAACACCCGTAGGGTTGCAAATGCATTGCCACCTTTAATAAATTGCGCCCCGGCTACCTCACTCACCAGACGAAACGCAGAAGTGTAATATTTCCACTTCGCGCTGGTCTTCTGTGAGGTCGTGGTAATTACCCGGATGGATCTGCCCTTTCGTGCAACAGTGAGAACTGTTGCGTGGCCTACCACAGATAATCTTGAACCTGTTAGTTATTTTACTTCACTAAAATTATGCAACGCAAAATTAATTTTTTTTTTCATATAAACGAACTCCCGTTGAATAAGCTCTTGCAATTGAAAAAAAAGCAGAAAACAACCTTATAATAGGTTGAAAATACTTATTCTGATTCCTCCCTTATCTACAACCGATATTTATTCGATTTCAATAAAATTATTCAACGCAGACTTTGTAATTAAGCACTAAATTAGACAGATACTAATCAAAGCAATTTACAAATTTAAATGAAGTTTGATGATAATGATTGATCTTTGATATCAATACCAGGTTCTTTGGAAAAGCGTCTAAACTTTTGGTTTACAACTCAACCTTACGACTCGTAAAATTATATCTACGATGCATAGATTATTTCATAATTTAGTTGCTGCGCTTTTAATCTTTTAGTAAGGGTTTAATCAAACTTCATTCAATCTGATGCGTTATCTCTGCTTTATCAGGTGTCCAAGGTAAGTTGGAGTTCATTAAAATGATTTAAGAACCAAGAAATTGGGGTCGTAAATATGTTATGGGGCCAATCCCCTGTCTGTTTATTATTATCGTCTCGTATTCAATTGAGACTTTAAAAGTTTAATTAAGTTTCATTGTAAGATAAAAAACTCCGAACAAAAATGTTATTATTAAACGCCAGTGTTGCATTGTCATTGTTAAATTTTTTGACTGAATGAAAAATCCGATATTACCAAAATTAATATGCATGAGACGAGTATTTCTATATGACCTTCGAATTCTTTCAAGAACGAAATCGTACCTCATATTTTAATGCGAATTACGTCCTTGACGGCGTATGAACTAAGTTGACGTGTAGAATTAAGTAAATATTTTTAAGCAAAGAATCTATGCAATGGAAACGTTCTGTACGCAACTACGATATAGAAGTCTCATTTGAAACTTAAAATGAGTTTTTTTATGTAGACAAATAACCGAAAAATGTCCGGCATTGCTTTCGCGGATCTTATTGAAATGAAATCGGCTTAATTACGCTTTTTTCAGGAATCAAAATTGGCCGCTTCCGTTTGGTCGTCAAGCCGGGAGGGCTAGGGTGGCCGACGAACTTTACCAAGCATATCAAATACGACGCGAGGAACGACTTAAGTGCCAATTTACGCGGCAAACGAATTCGATCCCAAACACAGTGAGCTTAAAGTCGCGATTTGTACTATTGCGGAAGTGGGATCATTGAGCTTGAAGCGATTTAAGTAGGCAGACGTGAGAGCGTAACAACCGCGACCGGCTTTGGGCGAATTGGTGCGCTATATCCGGCTAGTAAAGTTCATTATCGAATGATCGTTACGCGGTAAAGTAAGGTCGATGATAGATTTAGCTTCCTGGTACGTCTCATATCAATTAAGCGAAGTGGCCGGCTAATTTATTAGGAAACGGGGGCGGTCAACCCGCGTTAATGGCATAGCAATGAGAAACCATTGTTTGTACAATCAGCGTCTGAATTGACCATGATTGATGGTTCAAAGAGATGCTTTGCATCACTACTTTCTATTTAATATCAACGGAATACTTTATTATATATAAGATCTAGTTTAAATTTACCACCACGTACTGTTCGTTTATTAAATCTGCGACATGAATTAACGGACTGTTACCAGAATGATCTATAATATTTTTTTTTTATTTTTTATCATATTTCCGATCCGATTCAGTTTCAACAGATGATCAGTGTTCAGTAAACATGAATATGTTTAATTTTTTAATATAGAATTAAACATATTCATATAGATTTCGTATTATCGAATAGCAAAAAGTGAGCAATATATTCAATTTCACTATATTACCGCGGAGTTTTTTATAATATTTCATGCTTGTATCCACGTCAGTTACAAGAAACTAATACAATGTTTTGGTAATTTTATATTTGAATACAGAAAATACTTTGAAGATCAATCAGTTTCAGATCATTCCATATCAAACGATTTGTCAATACTATATGATATAATATTTATATGACCTTTATAATATTTTTGCTATATTATTTTTTCACAAATTCATTAATTTTCAATTCTAATTAAAAATTATTGGTGAAATTGGGCCTTAGCTGTCATTGTGAAGTGTATAAAATAGCGCTTTTTGCATACATCTTATCAAGGATGAAAAGCAATTCAAGAATTTATTCAGCAGCTATGCTTGTGCAGGTGTACTGTTCATATTTATATTCATTAATAAGACGGAACGATATAGATAAAAAAGTAACATGTACGTCTGACAATAGTAGTACGGTATTACAATATAGAGTAAATCTGTACTGTTACCGGGGGTCGTTCGATTGTGAAATTGGGCCTTAGCTGTCATTGTGAAGTGTATGCAATGAAGGAAAGACTACAATATATCTCTCTAGGTCACAGTGGTCGTTGGGACTTACTGCCAAACACACAAAATACATATTTTTTTTAATATGAAAAGTTGACAAGCGAGCAGGCGGTTCACCCGATGTTAAGTAAATATCGCCGCCCATGGACATCTGCTACACCCGAGGGTTACTGATGCGTTGACAACCTTTTGAAAATTGGGCTCCGGCCACCTCACTCATCAGACGAAAGGCGATAGTATTTGTCATACTACCACTTTACGCCGGTCTTCTGTGTGGTCGTGCTACTTACCCGGACGAGCCTGCCCATTCATGCAACAGCCTAGGCTGCTGCGTAGCCATACCACGGTTTGAAACATTTTTTTATATTAAAGTGACCAATGACTATTTGCTATTCCACCTGATGGTGAATGTACCAGTCCAGTAAAGCCCATTCAATCTTACCTTGCCCATAATAAGTATTGTATATTAAGACCGAAAGACTACTTCCAAAAGACTACTTAAGAATGAACAAAGAAATTAACCTCTTTTTTCGGATTCGTAGAGCGACGACAACGAATGGTTATTGTACAGAGTGTCTAATTGATGGTGGAGAGGGGAACAAAGAATTAATTCTCTTTTTTACTATTTCTCCAGCCTACCCTATCCAAAATGTAAACAGCTGAATAACGAAAGACTAACAACCTTGCATCTTTGAAGTGGTTCTAACCAATAAGAATAAGAAACGAGTGTGATTCTGTGCAGTTATCTAACTGCACACGAAAATCTTGTCGAGGCGTTTACAGCAACTGCTCAAATACGAAAACAATGTTATACACGAAATGATTTGCGAGAACACCGAACCTTTTGGAGTAACTTTGGACTGAAGGAAACTATAATCCCAGCAAAAGGGGTCGGCCTGTGTATATATCTATATATTTTAAGGAACGTCTAGGGAAGTACGGAAGCGTCTAGAGCTTTCGAGACATGGGATCAAACGAATGGCATCACCCCAATATCAGAATATGAGATTCGCAAAAAGTGAGGTCTATCATCGACTGATCTGATCCACTTTATTAGTCGGTCCAAAGAAACAGCTGTTGGAGACTTAACTATAGCAACATTAAGTGTAAATTTAGTCGTTTAAAACATTGGATTAGAGTTAAAACGAATAACCATTAGGTTGGCCGGCGGAGAATGCCCCAGGGATCAACTCCGTTCACAGAGTTAACAAATGATTGGTTCAAAAGTTAAATGTATAAATAAAAAATAATCAACCTGTAATGTGAGTCGCCGTTAGGAATACAAATGATTGCAAAATCGGCGATTTCCCGGAACACCGAGTTACGATACATAATACATATGACAATGCATTCGACACTCTCGAATTCAGATGAGTGCATTTTCGTGAAGCCACCGAGAGTGTGACTTAGCGTCACGTGGACGAAACCGTGGCTCAAATCGTCTTTCTTTAGTGTAATAGTGTTAATTGTTATTTAATTATTAAAAAATAAACGAGGTAAACAGAGTGTCAGTTTTTTACGTTTCCACAAATAGATATACATCTACAAATAATATAGTCCCCAAGTAACTGCGTTTTAAGAAAATATTTATGACACTGAAATTATTCAAACTTACGGTCGGAAAGCAAACCGTTTTAAATTAACCAAAGGCACGCAAAGATAAAAACAACAAGAATAGCAGTCCGTTTTATAAATTAAGTAAAGGCACGCAAGGCTAAAAACGACAAAAATAGTAGTGAAAACTTCTTATTACCAAATCACGCGGAGTCACATTGACGAAGCGTCACATTCGGCGTAAGGCGTCGCGGACCGTCGGCCTATTTGTGCACTCGCCAACCCGGCTAATTCCGAAGGCGTTCATTGCTTAAAGGATTAAACCGCCCCGGGCTCTATCACATCTGGCGGCGTATTAGAAAATGTCCACGGGGTAAGCGACCCGTCACGTGTCGTCCCATGTTACGCGGCAAATGAGTGTTATTGAATAAAACTGTCCGATTTGAAATTTAGAATATGCCTTACCTTTGACTTTATGGGGATACATTTTGAAGTACGTGTATTATTCATTAATACGACTATTAGAACGTCCTTATTTGCAGTGTGGTTGGGTTTTACGCTTGCAAATGCATGCATCTTGAGTAGACTGGGACGGTCAAAGGAAGCAGTACAGTTGAAACCTATTCATATTTATAAGTCGATCTTTAATCCATAGAGTATAAATACTTTTTAAAGTCTTTTTCCTTTTTTTTTAAAGTGGTAAGCGGTGGTTCACCTTTCAAGTGTTACCATCGCCCAAGGATATGTATACCTGCATGTGCTGGCAAACTTTAAGGGATTTGTAAAAAACGCAATAGTATAGTAGGCAGTTCCACTTCTCGCCTGTCTCCAATGAGTTCGTTGCACTTCGCTAAGCATGGAAATCTACAATAGGGTTTCAATTGCGTTGTCGAAGTTGGCCTTACATGACAAGGTTTTGTGGGTTTCTACCCACTAAAACCCCCTTGGTTACCTTCTGTACGTTTGAAGGGATTCCGAGATCTCCTATGGAACGCACTGGTGTCCCTCGGTACTGCGCGTGAGCACGCCTCGGAGAATGATAAACCTTCTCCGAATCCCTCGCACTCTTGCAGCAGCACATCATCTTCCTTATCATCTTCCTCATCATCTTCCCCCTGCCCTTACCGCATCTAGGTGGGGTCGGCATAACACGTGAATAAATTTGTAAGTGGTTTCGCATAGGCTTTTACGTTCAGCCGCCTGCCTGACGTCAACCCTCCTTGGAAACAAGGGTATCTGGTACGGAACAAGTCCTTGTCTGATGACCAGACGAATCAATTACTTGTAATTGAATCGTCTGGTTATCTGGGTAGCTATGGATCAATTACTTGTCCCGTATGGGAATCCAACCCACGAGGCCGAAGCCAACGGCTTAGGGAGACATCTTGTGGAAAGCTGCATATCTAAAAAATGATTAAGAAAAGTATTTCGAAGACATGTGAAGTCTGCCAATACCCAGTGGGGTTTATGGCTGGTTAATTTAGTCGACCATGAGCATCTGTACAGAGGAGGCTCTTGTCTTGGAGATGACCCATCTCCAACTGCTGGGTAAGTCTCCTATTCAGGAAATAATAAAATAGATAAGTCCGCTATTATATTATGTGCAGGACATTTGATTTAATAAGCAGTATCAGCCATATTCATTTAGAGATAAACAAAGAAAAAATTATAAAAATCTAATTTTTGAAGTTCTATTCGTATTACTGTGGTAGGGTCAATTAACAGCTTTGGCTGTTGCGCAAATGGTTATGCACGTCCAGGGAAGTACCACGGCCTAACAAATCACCCGCGTGAAGTGGAAGTATTTAACTCTCCCGTTTCGTCTGGTAAGACGAAACGGGATGGTAAGCCATCGCTTGTTCTAGATGTCTGTGGGCGGCATGACAACTTTTCACATTAAAAAAATGATTTAATTGGGAACTGTACTTAGAGCGTAATAAATAAAAGAGTCATGGGACTGAGCCACGCCCACTCACCCCGAGCAAAGTTTCAGCTGCAAGCTACCAGCGCATATGTAGTTGATACCATTGCACAATTTACGGATACATAATGCATTGTCTAACGTTCGCACCACTGGAAACTCTTAAGTTTCCAACTCTTGACGTATACGAATGCATTAGAAGGATGTTGACAGTGCGGTGCGATATTTTATTTATGGACTCGTTTGAATGACCATCAAATGAATTTTCAGCGGTCGTCTTTTGTGTCGTCGAGATTTTTTTTTGTGAAATTTATATGTTGCAATTTTTTTTCCTTTAATGTTTATCCAATGCTCTAAGTAAGTTCTTATTGAATGCGTCATATTATCAGCAACTTTTTCTCGCAGTTCCACTTAATGAATGCATAATTTATACGTGCCTACTATTTTAATTATTGGTTTAATTTGACCGTTGATGATTAAGTTTTAAGTTTTTTACTCGAACTTGATTCAGTCTAATCTAATATTTTACGGGTATCTGTCAGACTGAATAAAATGATCGTAATCTAAATAAAATGTTCGTGTCTTAATAGAATGTCAACAATAAATGTTTTGTATCGGTAACTTTTATGTATTTGAAAAACTTTTCAATTTAACAATAACACAAAACACACAAACAAAAGCAAAAAACAATTTTAGCTTTCTTCACTTCTACTTCAAATAAATTTGAATAATGCCAAACACATTCTTATACTCATCAAATTCTGAGATCCCATTGGCCATTTAAGAATATACTACGTAAAGTACGTAAAGTAGTATATTCTTAAATGGCCAATGGGATCTCAAAATTTGATATCACGTATACAAATCGACATTCGAATTTTATAATTTAGTCTAAACTGGAAATTTAAGTATAAATAAATATTAAGTTATTAATATTTTTTATATTTAATGCACTAATATGTACATAAAGAGCATGATTTTTATATATTATTTTAAAATGTCTTTTATAGTTCAAACATTGTGCACATACTATGATATGTAGATGATTTAATTTTTTTATGACTTATGTTTGTTATGATGTATGGTGAATAGTAAAGGGGTTAGCTTTATTTTTAAGAATTCTAAGGACTAATGATGAAATATCTAAATGTTTTGTTTATATATAGCGTTTCAACGAAATTAGTCTACGGATTTTATCGCGTTTTAATTTTCGAACGTTTCGAACCCTTTCCAGCATTCATGGTCACGGGACTGTCCGCGTGAAATCATGAAACCAATATCTTGCGATTGTTCTACAAGTAGGAATTACTTTGTTGTGAATGACTCACACTCACGCTCGGTTTCCGAATCCGATCATCGTAGAAGTCAACTTACCAACTGTCAAATGTTGTTTGAGTTGCCAAAATGATGATTAAACCCTCTGAATTAATCAGAATGATCTTCTTAATGATCAGAATGATTAATACAAATAGTTTAACCATCTTTTTGGCAACTTAAATGACATTTGAAAAGCTATTTGACAGCTGATTAGTTAACTTCTACAATGATCAGTATTTCAGAAACCGGGCGTCAGTTACCCATCATGATTCGTTGACCACGTTCTACATACGAACGAAAATTTATTCGTACATGACTTAAGGCGCCTAGAAGTCCCATGACAAACTGTATTTATGAATATTTTGATAGCGCATTTTAACACTCTCTATGTCATCTGTCAAAGGTGTTTTTTCATCGGATTTATAGATGAAAATTACATTTTAAAGATTATTTTTATTTTGAAAAAAAAAAAATAGACAAATAGAAGTAAAATGAACGTTTTCATACAATAAAATCGTTTAAAAAATTCAATCAACATAAAGAATGTATAATAATGCCATTAATTTGCAAATTTGTTTAAATAAAAGCGTGTAGACGTAAGCGTGAAATAATAAATAAATAAAGCGTGTAAGCGTAAATAAATAAATTAAAAAACATTATTCTTCAACATAAGATAACATTTATTCATAAATACTTATTTACATACTATATAAAATAAATTAAAGTGAAAGTCACACAGCCTATGAATGTCCTACTGCTGGGCAAATGCGTCCTGTATACAAACGGCAAAGTCCACGACTTTTTTTTTTGCTTCATGAGCCAGTGTTGGGATTAGTGGCCTTTACAGTTCCGATGGGCTTGAGGTGGCCTGGCGCTCGGGGCGCCTAGCCTGAACCTCGGGTAGTCCACATGTTTTTTTTTGTTATTATTTCGAAAACATGCAGGTTTCCTCGCGATGTTTTCCTTCTCCGCTGAGCACGCGATAAGTCATCACATAAAATTAACAATTTCATAGGTGCCGCTTTCACATACTGTCTTTTTTGATCAAATTGCTGTGCGACTATTTCGCATGGGTCCACCAGTTGCAGTAAATATAATGACATGGTATGGTGACAGTCTACTAGGCACTTTATTGAAACTTGACGATCGTATGCCTGTACCTAGTTGTGTTTATCGTTTCTCCTCCAGACTTACTAGCGGCTTTACTCTCGTAAATTTAAAAAAAAAGTGCTTCTCAGAACTCACAAAAAGGTTGTTTCACAGTACACGGCTCACTTGCCTTTCGTTTATTGCTGGTAACAAGAGATAAACATAGCAAAAATACTAGAAGTGGAACGGCCAAAAGTTCTATTTCTACCTCGACGTTGAAGTGATTGAGCTGGCATTTTTAAATTCTAAAATCGTAAGAGACTTAAGGACACGGTCTTTTAATAACGAATATTGCCTGCCGGTGCTATTGGTGTATCGCAAAGGCCTCCTCGAAATTAATAAAAATTAAAACATTGTTACTACACTTTACATAATTATATAATCTTCATGACACAATATATGAAAGTTCTTTGCCGTCAGGTAATATCTACAATTCATTATTCAGCATTAAAAATACGTTGTTAAATGAAATTATTTCACGAATTTTATAACGTATTATTACATTTTTAAATTCCCGCCTTTTCAACCCCTTATCAGCGTTTATGACCAAGAACGCTTCCGAATTGCAAAAAAGACTCTTGTTTTAGCGACCAGTGCTTCAATCAGAGCGCGTTGGTCCGTAAACAAACAAAAAGTATACTTTCCAGACCTATTACAATTCAGTGACTGTGGCGTTTAGAAACTCTTAACCCATCCTGTCGGTCGATTTCACAGATTTATACAAGACCTGTAGAAATGAAGGTCGCGCGTTTGGATCGAATGTGACTTCATCACGTGAGGATAATGCGTGGGGGGCTGATGTTTATCATTAAAAATTAGGCTGACTGTCCAGCAGCAAAAGCCATCGATATTGCGCTTAAAAATTTTAATCAATAGAGAAAAAGAACTATATACCCATTTGATGAGCAGAAGATGAGTTAAAGAGAAAAGACATTAGAGGAAGTTAAAATATGTATGTTTTCAATTGTATACGTACGTGTTAATTTTTCCAAAACACCAAGATTTTAATACCTGAAGTAAAAGCGAATGTAAAACTACTCCATGAGTTTGAAAATCCAATATAACTCTATACATATAAATTACATTCAATGTCATAACAAAAATATTTATAAAAACAAATGAAACACCATGCAATTTTTAGTATTTTTAACAGCGACAAACGCCTCTTAAAGAACTAACTATATAAAATTGTATACTAAAGTTTTTGCGTCAAATTATAGAAAAACAGTAATATTTCAATAAGTAAATTTTCTATTTATTGGGAAACAAGATACAAATTTCAGCATAACTTTCACGCTTGTTGCATTAGCACGTGACAGTCTGTGACAGACAGTGTCCTTACACCATTATGTGCGAATGACCTAGACCATCCTAGTGTCATTTAAATTCATCTCCTCGCAGCAGCCTCGGCTGTAGCAGGAATGGGCAGACTCGTCCGTGTAAGTACCACGACCTCACAGAAGATAGGCGTAAAGTGGAAGTACTACTTTCGCGTTTCGTCTGGTGAGTGAGCTAGCCGGAGCCCAATTTTCAAAAGACTGTCAACGCATCTGCAACCCTCGGGTGTAGCAGATGTCATTGGCGGCGGTATTCACTTCACATCAGGCGAACCGCCTGCTCGCTTGGCAACTTTTCACAAAGAAAAAAAATGTGTAACAGCCGATATCTGTTCCACTGTTGGGCATAGGCCTCTACAGAGTGTATTAAGGTATAGTCTGACACGACCCCAGTACGAATAGCAAGACTTCACATACCTTCAATTTTTTTATTGTTATTTTGAAAATTTTATGCAAATTCCCTCACAATTTTTTTATTCACCTGAGAGTAAGTGAAAAGTCAGCACAATAATAAAGTACTTGGTGCCGACACCCGGAACTCAGGTTGCAAAAGCGGTGCTAAGACACTAATCAGAAAATCGAATAACGTTTGGTAGTTTGACAAACGGCTAATGTAACTGATATTGATACGGGATTACAAGTTTTGGGAAACATAGGCTTCAGCGAAGAGCGTATTTCTTCAATATAACAAGCAAAAAACTTATTAGCAATGTACAAGGAAATTTTGCGAGAGAAAAAGATTTGAGTTCTCTTTGTCAATTTTATGAAGACATCAAAATAAATTCATTTAGTGAATTTTTCTTCTGTTGTCCAAGATTGTGTTAAAACAGTTTTTCGAACAGAAAACTTCTTTACGGACGTTGGGCACTTTTGGTATGGGGAAAAAGTACTAAGCTCGCGTGAACGCTATGGTTGATAAAAGTAACATTGAAAATCCAAATGATTAAATTTTATAAAGTGAACTAGCGACCCGCCCCGGCTTCACACGGGTTCAATGTATTATACATATAAACCTTCCTCTTGAATCACTCTATCTAGTAAAAAAACCGTATCATGATCCGTTGCGTAGTTTTAAAGATCTAAGCATACATAGGGATAGACAAACAGCAGGACGACTTTGTTTTATACTATGTAGTGATATGTAAATAATAATCATTCTTTTTCATATAAAACAGCCCAATATATGAAAATTTTATTTTTATATTAATACGTTGATAAAATTAAATTCTAATAAAAATACTTCCAAAAATATGTTTTCTAACAACTCAAAAATTATGTTTACAAGTTTCACCGTAGGAAGCTTTCACTTTCAACCGTCCAGCCACGACTGGCACTTAATTTTTTCTAAATTATAATTTTATTTAGTCTCCAATTAATAATTTTTTGAAATTATAGTACTTTTGGCGAATTTGGAAAAAATTATGAGAGGAATATTCGTAAAATCATTCGGATATTCGGAAGAGGGTGAAAGATTTTACCATCGTTGAGATATGTACTATATAGGTCAAACTATAGAACTGTATTCAATACCTTTTAACAGTGTTAGAAGTTCAAAACTTGGAAAATATAAAACAACTCCACTAATATAACACCTACAGCGTATATTTCGTAAATCATACATTAGACACTGATAATGTATGTCAAATTACCAAACGGAACCGGTTGCACACAATTGTTTTTCGAGTTTACACATCACATACTTTATACAAAAGCATATCAAAAGTATTTTTGGTCTGTTTTCGAACAATTTGAGAGGGTTCTCATATCACATATAAAATTTAAAATACAAAACGTGAAATTGTTAAACAACTTAACTTAATTGTTAACTTGTTAAAAACTTTCTTGACCTTCAAGAAATCTGTTTTTCAGAAAATAACCATATCGAAAAGAAAATCTCTGTTATCGTTACAATAAACTAATAATTTTCTGTCTACAAAAATTTATGTAAAATTTTATCGTGCGAAATGTATATAATATAGCTACCATGTATAATGATTTTGTTTTAGGCTGTTCTACGAAAAAATTAAGTAATAAATTCTCAATATACAGCTGAGTGGGTGTGGTGAGAAACTCAAAAACGCCAACGACGCTTTCAAAAACTGACCTCGGGAAACGGGTATAATTAAAAACGCATTTTTGATTTGGTACCAGGGCTTTATAAAATGCAGAGGTATCGAATGGAGCGAGATAATTTGAATATTTAAATAAGAAGGTTACGGCGGACGGTTTTTTAAAATTTGAGTGGAATGTTTTACACTTGGAATTGATTCAGCGTACATAGGGCTTTTTAAGTGTCACACTATTTTAGAAAGAATATTTGTGCATTAAGTGAGCAAAATAATTTAAATCTTTGAGAAATAGTTTTTTTAATAAAATAGATTTTAAAACGTTTAAACTTTAAGTGCAGAGATTAGCACTATAAAAAACTTTAAAATTTATAAAATAGCTTTTATTAAAAAATTGGCTCTCAAAAGAAACATCGATTATATCCTGTTTTTTTCGTTTTATTCCTCCAGCTAAACACAGAAATTACAAGACTATTGTAAACATTCTTTTAGTAATGGAAACCTACATTTCTTTAATAAATGTGCGCTTAAAAATAATTTTCTTGAAGTAAAAGAAATGTTCCAAATATTATAATCTCTTTCCGTCGGCCGTTTGGTCTCCCCTGCCGAGGGCTTCCGTTTGGTTGGGTCTTATTTATGTATTTATTGTATACAATATTTATATCTATATGTTTATTTTTATTTATAAACCCAACCAGACGAGAAACCAACTAAATATCCCCTATATAAATCATGTATATAGAAAGAGGTGACAAAGATATGACACACAGATGAGACATATATACTGAAATGACAAATATAGACTGATATAACAGTTTTCATGCAACGTCGTTAACATTCAAAATATAAAAATAAAAAAAATTTTAGAATGTGCGTATTTAATTTAATAATTATGGATATTTTTAAGGCAACAGTTACCGTGTTGCCTTAAATATATTTGCGACGTTTTAGAATGATGCCCTAAACATATGTAGCTATTTACATAATTATAAAATTGTATTTCAGTGGTCTGGTGTCAAAATATTAAATCAAAACCAAATTGGTCCAATTCGTCATTGTAATACGACGTATATGGAAAATAAAGACTTGGTTCCTAGTAAATGGTGGATTATACGCCAGATTTTGTTTCTTGTTCTTGTATTATATTCAGATTTTTATTCTCCTGTTGAACTGGGCTAATACCAACGACCCCACGCCATAGTGTAGCAGGTAAATTAAAAAGTAAATATAAAACAAAACTATCTACTTTAATATGGGGCCCTGGTGACACGTTGGAAATACCGA
This sequence comes from Iphiclides podalirius, assembly GCA_933534255.1. Taxonomy (NCBI): domain Eukaryota; kingdom Metazoa; phylum Arthropoda; class Insecta; order Lepidoptera; family Papilionidae; genus Iphiclides; species Iphiclides podalirius. Next base: position 4,531,191 of record OW152838.1, on the reverse strand, counting down.
GCTTCAGACTAGCTAAAACCAGGAAATAGTTTCATGGTAGATGTATTAACTTATATAATAGCTTAGGTGACATCCACAAACAATAAATTGTAACTAATTTCAAACATTTTGTAAAAGCCACCTTCATGGAAAGGGTCTATTATAATACAACATGATGTGTGGAAATGACTCTTGCTCTGCACTTGCAAGTGCCCTGGTTCCTGATAAATTATACTAAAATACTTTTGTGTATATATAATTAAATAATTAAAAAAATATTTGACCGCAGTTTTTTGCCGGTTCTTCTCTTGCTAGTTTAGTGAACCGGTGGTTGACTTTCTATAAGAGCTTAAAATAAGTCTGTGTTGAATAAAGAAATTTTGACTTGACTTGAAATACCTAATACGTAGGTATTTTACAAGTTTTGAGGTACAAAATTACGGTAGCGTAATTTTGTACCTCAAAACTAGCTGTGTATATGCAGATACGAAACGACGTCTAGTTGAAGCTTCGGCTAGTCACATTTTCACAGTTACAGAGTTACAGCAGGTTTTTCCCTGTGACATGTTTTTTCTTTAGTGTGAGAAGATTGCAATTGAGCTCGCAGTTCACCTGATGTTAAGTGATAACCGTCGCCCGTGGAAATTTGCAACACCCGTAGGGTTGCAGATGCGTTGCCACCTTTTAGTAAAGTGGGCCAAAAAAACGAAGTGGTAGGTGTCTTTTACGGTTTTGCTTGCTCTGGGAAGTAGCGTCGCACGTGTGAGTCACATACCTGTCATTTAAGGACCGTTTTTAAAAATTGTATGCATTGATTTCATTGGTGTTTGAACTTGAATACTTAACAATGAAACTTTTAACACCTGCAATACCCGAGGGCTTACAAATGCTTAGCTGGCCTTTTAGGAAAGAGTAGGCTCTCTTCTTGAAGGTTCCCAGGTCTCAACGGTTCGGTAAGACCAGCCGCGACAGCTGGTTCCACAGTGTGGTTGTGAGAGACAGGAAACGCTTTGAAAATCACGCTGTTGTGGAACGCTGGACATCGAGGTGGTCTGGATTAAATTTGAAAGTGAGAACACTCCGCAAAATGAAATGGAAATGTATAGTGAGCGGAATTTGGATTCGGTTTTGTTCTTTGTATAATGATTTACTCGTAAATGTTCAGAGAGCATTTGTCTAATCACTTAACATCAGGTGAACTACCCGCTCGTCAGCCATCTTTTCATAATTTGTCTTTTAATTTTGTAGTGCTTATCTGTACTTTGTGTCGCTATAACCAGAATAGCTCAGTAACCCAAGCAAGTAGCATCATGCTCATCCAAATTATTCCCTGCTAAGAATTCAGGGTACTTGTAAAACGGCTTACAGAATTTCAACATTTTCCTAAGGTGCTCGGAGGATATTGCAACGGCAAGAGGGTCATGCATGTTTGAATAAATCCCCTCGCACGTTGTACGTGTCGAAATGGACCTTCGTATAAACTCTTTAAGTATGACAACTGAAAGAAAATAAATCATACAGCTGTCAGTTAATAATCAATTTAATTTTCATATTTAATATTCATTTTAACATTCAATTTATAAAAATAATAATAATTTTCCAATATGACTCCGATGCAATAACACAACGATTTACATTGCTGTCCATTATTTCGTCATTCATCACAATGACCGTTTGACAAGTTTTTCGTAGCACATAATTATATCAAGAATCAAAAATCAAGATTCACATATATTGAGATATGCTTCTTGCTTATGGAAGAAGAGGTAGCCGGCTCGTTTTTTATAAAGTTTGACAACGCATTTGCAAGATTTGATCCGTCGGTCGCCCTAGGCATATAATGAATGAATTAATATAGAAGATTGCCGCCCCCGTACTCACTGGAAAGCACGAATATTAAATGAAGTATTCCTAATAACAAAGGAAGACCTACTGACTGACTCATCATGGTCGCTGGATTGGTCGTAATTTTCACGGAATATCGTCTACGCGTAGGAGCAAGATCCGAAATGCGTGACTACTAAAAAAATCCCACAAACTTGTACCGCCCCCTAAATTTTGCCACCCTAGGTCCGGGCCTGCTTCGCTAATAGGGAAAACCGCCTCTGCCCTCCGTTGTAGGTGTCCATGGGATGATTGAACATTGAAAAAACAGATATTCACCAATTAACATCGCCGCAATTGAAGTAAGAAGTAAGAAGGCGGGCTGGTTACCTCGCTCAGGAGGTGTAATAGAAAATTCCAGATGCTTCTGAAGACGTTGGTCTTCTGTGTGGCTGTGTTATTCCTGAACGGGCCGGTTATGCATGCAAAAGCAAATGCCACCGCTCTATTGCAATAAAATGTAAATACAACTTTGCTGCTAAGTATGCATCCTTAAATGTGACTTTTCCAATTTCATTAATCCAGACGCGAAGTGTAGGGTACGAATACTCATATACAAAATAGCTTTCTTATTGTTCAGACAGTAATCCAGTATTAAAAAAAGTAAATAGGACAATTATCTCATTTCAAAAATCTATGCAGCAAAACATTCTTGATTTCAGTTAGAAAACATTATTGTTTTAACAATGTTTTATGTGTATGATGTGTGTACGCGAGAATCACACTTTATGTTGATTAAATTCCTGTGCAGTCTGTTCTGTGAATATGAACGCTGAAATATTTTTCCGTTCTTTATTATTATTAAGTCCACCGTACTAAGCTATTGGCTTCGGTGTCGGGGGTCATGGGTTCGATACCCACACGGAACAAGGATTTGTGTGTTGACTGAAAAATAATTGTTCCGGATCTGGTTGCTGATCCTAATATGCGAACAGCTTAAGTGTTATAAGATGTTCGTATATTAGGAACTGTCCACTGTTAATTGTTATCTGTCCACAAGACAGGTTTCAATGATGACTTTACTTTAATCACCAACTATTATTATTACAATACAATTAGTTGCCTGTTTTGACTATCTTACTTTAGTGGAATGGGGTAGCCCACAAGAAGCCTTTTAACAATTGGTTTGACGACATTGTATTTCAAAAAATATTGAAATCGCACAGCATTATTGCCACAAATGGTAAAACAGACTTAAAATTCAACTCAACAGAGTTTCTCATTCAAATCACAAGTATAATAGAAATGTATGAATAGCCACTAAGTTTCTATTTATATAAGGTTTTCGGATTAGCATCGCGTGGCCGTGGACCCGAGACGTCAGAAGCTGGCCGCATTAACACAGATAAAAATAAATTTTCATACCATGTATATCACAGATTATATTAAGGTGAAAAACAGACTTCGTAAACTTTTCAACGGTCTGATTTGAATTATCTGATCATTACATCAACGGGCCCTTTGGGAATTGATAAGTTTATGTGAGAATCAGTTATGCAAATTACCCACAGGCTTTCATTAGAAATGGCTTAGATTAGAAATTAAAAATAGAATAGGCGTTATGCAACAGCGGGACGGGTGGTTTGGAACGTGTTTAGGCGAATTAGCGTCAGCTTATGCATGCAATATGCATGGCTTATTTTTATTTACTTTTCTAAAAATTCCCTTTTTATTCTTATCACGCTTTCCTGCCAAGTTCGTCATCGGTGTTCAGAGAATTGTTTTATTTCAGTATATTCTATGCTTGAAGGCTTTTCAGCACGTTTTTCGTTTAGCAGAACGACACGATTGTCATAACTATTCTTAAAATAATCAAATCAAATTCCTTTGATTTATCTATACATCTATGATTGATTTTGTTTAATCTAAAATAATCATCAAATTCGAGTTTCTCTGGCTGTTCCTAGATGATTCCATAATATTATAATGCCATAAGCATGTGACGCGGAAAAGCGTTTGATCCGTTTAGTGAGTCGTATTTTATGTATGTGTTCTTAAGTATGTAAAAAATTTATTGTTATTGCTCATCAATATTTAATTCTTTCCTCCATTCGTGACACCAGTTTTCTCAAATGAGTGATATTTTGGATTAATTTTTACCGGATGTTAACTCAAAATCTTTACTCCTGTGCGAGAATTATGATCGGACATAATAAATATAATAATCAACACCCTGATTGATATTGTGATGAGTATTGCTCTCCACCGATTTATCTTGTTGATATTTTTTTGTACATTCATGTAATGATTTTGTTCGAAACATAAAGTTTAGCGATTATTCATCTTTATTTAAGTTCAGGTTTCTAGGGTTGATGTAACTTTAAAATAGGTATATGGATGTATAAGTGTACAACAAATCTAACAGTAATCTTTATGTTTTTACTAACTCTCATTCTGAAATGGAAATTGTAAAGACAATATTGTAAAAACAGCAAATACACTGTCAAATTTATAAGGGGGCCTGATGACCCAATAATACAAGCCTTGAGCCTAGTTTGGTGCATTAGTCTTTCAAACTATGAAAAGTTAACTTGTACATCCATATTACTATTGATAAATATATTGTGAATAAATACTATTTGTGATATACAGTACATACAGTGATATACAGTAGGTATACTGTGGTGAGAAATAAAGAATTATAAGTGGTATAAGTGGTGTAAGTAACTAATATATGTTGCATATATAAAATAAATATTATGAATAAAAATAAACAAAGAATTATTATTATTATTTCGCAACAAATTAAGTTCGAATTATGACGTAGGTGTCGCAAATAAGCGGCGGTTGTCTCGTTTAAATCATCATTAATAATTCTAAAACGAGTTGACCATATGCAGTGGGCCATTGTGGAGTGTATTAAACGTGTAATCCCATTGTGAATGGCTGATAAGGTGTGGTGTTTGAAGCAGCCTGCGTTTTGTGAGCGCGTCTGGAGGCGGGTACAGAGGCTCAAAAAAACATATTGGACATGAATGACCGCTCTGTTATACATGGTGTGTTTATTACTTCGGACTTTAGGTCTACTACTATGCTCTATTTATACGATAGTTTTTTTCTTAGTTTTCATTTAGAGTTATATCTATAATAGTAGAACTTGTTATTTCCCTTCATTTCAGAAGTTGCTGACATAAAGGGAAGTATCACGGTCCAACAGAAGAATATAGTGATGTGAAGGTTTCCTGGTGAGTGAGGTAATGGACTACCGGCCTTGTAGATGTCTATGGACGGCGGTTATCCATGGTGAGCTATTTGTTCCCTCGCCAACTTGTCAATTGCCCCTTTTTCGTTATTGTTGCAAATCTTCAACAGATCCTAAATCCTAAGAGGACACTAAAGAACACTTCTCGGAAGCTACTCTAAGTGCTTAGGCGTTTACGGGATCTCTTCCAAATCATTGCCTGTCTGCGTTACACATTTGAACACCAGATGGCTTATTCCCTGTTTACACGGAACTTAGCAATACCTATTACTTCAACACTAATATCACTGAAAAAACATAAATGAAATTATTTACGGATCTATCGCCTAAATTTTCAGGGTTCTTGGTCTCGAGACATGAAGGAGGGGAAATATCTCAAGATCATTGTACCGCTGGTCCGACCAGATCAAGGCCATACTTAACCTGCTTATTACCACCGCTCTGCGACAGGCTGAAGACATTGACTCCTGGCGGAAACTAGTAGACACCATCAGGGTCACCTACCAACAGCAACAGGAACCGACTGTAGTTAGATACGACCTTCAGAAATGAAGAGCGATGAAGAAGAAGAAGGTCACGGGACACGCTAGCAATATGTTTTCAAGGTTTCTTTTTAATTAAAAACTGGATAGCACTCGACTGTCATCTCACCTAGCTCAGTAAAAACCTATTCACTCTTGCCTTGTCTTGCAAATGTAAAAAAAAGAATTCTCTGCCTTAAAGTATTGAAATGTTTTAATTCTAATCGACATCACGCTGTATAGTTCCGCGTGAGGTGTGGGTCCGATTCGTCAACAGCGAAGCTGAAGGAAGGACAATGCGCTTGGGGACGCGTCCGTAATTCGCAAATCGCCGCGGCATCACCGGGTATGGACTACGCGGACGAAAGTGCCGCCCGCGGGGAGCCTAAATAATGATCTTAAGTTCTCCCAAATCATTGTCATGTTAACTGCGAACATATTGACGAGAAACATTGACGCTTTAATATTAGTCCTGCGGCAATAATGCTAGTAACGAACAATTCAACTTATCAGTACATTATGAATCGTGTTCTGGTAAATAAAAGACTTTTTCTGATTCCTTTTATTGTCACCTTCAAGTTGTGCAATACACTGCGTTACTAATTTATTTTCATCGTCATCATCATCATTGCGTCTTACCGTAAATCATAATTATTATCTTTAAATCGTAGTAATTATTTATTTATTTATATGTCAAGTAAAACGTGCACATTTCAAGTGTCCCGTACTTTCGCTTGGTGACGCCAAGGACGCGGTATTGCAATCCGTCGTAGTGTCCACAATATGGTCAAGCGGCGCTCTGTGCGTTCATTGTGAACCGGAAAGAAAAAACGCGAGATTAAGCTTTACATTACATACCTTTCAGCCCATCTTTCGGCTTACAATTGTTAGCCGAGCTCTTTGGCCGAAAATTAGTTATGAATAAGTGGGCCTCAATCCTTAAAGGGTTACTAGTGATGCTGTCGTCACAATCGTGATTACGATAATATTATAAATTTATCATGTTATTTTTTTTATCAAAATTTGTTCATTGTATTTATTATGGATGTCCATGGGCGGCGATAATTACATAATAGCCGGTGAACCGCCTGCTCATTTGACAGCTTATCCCATAAAAAAGATCCAATGTCTAAATGGTTTTTTTGGTGCGATGGCAGTCAAATGCTGGCTAGTTTTTAATAAAAAAAATCAGTGCATCATTTCTTCAAGAGAAGAGTGAATATTGTAAACGATTAGTGAGCCTAACTTACACCTGGTTATTGTGAGATGCTTATAAAACTAAAAAAAAAAAGTTTGGAACATTCTATGAGGCCGTCATTCTCTTAGTCTCTTACCATTCATACAGTTGTTAATTTCTTTCTAATCATAGGAATAGTATTTGAATACTGATATTTTGTCCTTTTCTTTAGCTGCGTTATATTTGTGTGCGTAGATTTAATATATTTGCGATATTTTTAAGGAAATGATGCCCGCATTTAAGCGTCTATATATAAAAATTGTATAGTTAGAGCAGTCTGTCTGTTTAAATAAATGCTGTACTATCGATCTTGTATCTTGTATTAACTGATGTTTTTGCTTTCAGTCCCGAGACTATTAAAGCTTCATCTGACGCAGAACCGGTGGGCTAGCCAGAACCCACGGGTTTGGGCCCTCCGCTGTGGGTAGGGCCGCGCATGTGCTCATGGGTGCGTTTAACTACGACATGTCGTCTAAGGGCCATCGAAGTTGCGGTGCGGACCGAGACCCCGATGGCCGTCGACTGTGTTTTAGCTAATCGGTGGCTGGGGGCGGTGAGAACCGCCCTGGAACGCGGGTGTATCTTGTGTACGCGTTGTGATGGTCTCGCCGTGCTCGGAGGCGAGGGCGAACTATTGTGTTTGTTGTACTATTGTGTTTTGTGTACACTAGCTGTGGGTGTAGTGTTATCCGGCGGGACCCCCTCTACTATCGACAAGTAACCACCGCACAACACTACTCCGCAAAAACTGCGGATGTGTCGCAAAGTCTCCGGGGCCAGCAAGGTGCTTCGAGTGACCACCGGGCACTTTGCGAACATAAAAGAAACGTGAACAGAGCACGGACAACTAAACAATTGCATAGCTTGATGGATTGGCAATCTGCTCTGCTCGAGTGTTTAACGCTATGCGGGATACTATGACGTGGAGCGAGGCATGGCGTACATTTTTAGTACAAATACGCAACTGTTTTTTGTTAATTTACTTTAACTCATGTCATTACTTTCAGTTCGAAGACTATAAGAGCTTCATCGAAATTAGAATACGCCAGAGACTTGCTGGAACAGGAGCTTGCTACGATTTGGGTAGAGCCACGCATGTGCTATGTGTGTGGTCAATACCTAGGGATCATCGAAGGTAGTAATGTACGTAATGTAGTGACCCTGACGACCTTTAATTGTATTAATCGGTGGCTGGGGTCTATGAGAACCGCCCTGGGATGGGGTGTATCTAGTGTACGTGTTGTATTGGTTGCCGAGGACGAACTAATAGGTTATGTATGTTAGCACTATGTGTGGGTATAGTATTATCTAACAGGACTCCCGGTGGGTCCAACGTAACCAAAGTTTTTAGTTTATTGATAAGAATAAATTATGAAATGTTATATTAATAACCGCGTTTATTTAAAGAACTCAATTATTGGTCGTTATAAATTGTTTCCCATAAATGTTTTACATTGTTACATTCTTTAAATATTGATATTAATTTCTTTTTAAAATTTATTATAATAGTCACAAGTGTTAATGTAAATAAAATATTCTAGTGACGCTTTTTATAGTTCTATTTACAATTTCTAGGCTAAGACACGGATAGAAAAAATTCAAAATAAAAATAATTGGGATGTTTGTTTTTGCAAACGTAGATGTATAAACAGGGTCTTTATTTTAAAGGAAAAGGGGTCAATGGGTCATGGGTAATACTATAGACACTCGCAACGCCAGAAGACTTACATGGCGTGGCTGGCTCTTGTGGTAGGAACCGTCTTAGAGTTGTAATACGGACCAAGATAGATACTTCGAATTAATACCGAAGACCTGTGAGGCTGGTAGAAGCTGCTGGAAGTCTGCCACAGTAGATATTCTCTATTTTCCACAACGTTTTATTATGTGTGAGTCGGTAGCGCCGATGCTAAGTGATTGGCATCGGCGCTAGGGCCATGGGTTCGAGTCGTATCTGGGTGTTTATTGCAAAGGAGGGTTGATGTCATCCAGGCGATCGGTCGTAAATCGCAAACACTTAGCCAACACCACCACCTTGGAATAAATATTAGTTATTATTCGGTTCGTTTCTTTCGTCGATTTTTAAAAATGTAAAGATAAAATCTTTTCGATTCATCGTACACAATATATGACTGGCATTGAGATAAGAAAAAATATTTTTTACATTTTAAATTAAAATGCAAGTAAATACAAATAACTAGAAGCGTTTTAATTATAAGTTGCCAATATTTTAAGATGGTTAAGAACCTTTTGGCTGACCAATATTATGAAAAAATAACGTTGGCAAAAAGACTGAGACCGTTGTCATATTACGAAAAAAAATATTTTCGTCTGTCCCCGTTTGCAAAAGCGCAACTAATCGGACAATAGAAATAAGGCCACCCAAAATCATTAAGAGCATCGCTTTCGCTGTATTTAACACTGAAATTGTCATTTAGCCCACCGCGCTCTATCGATGGCGCAAAATTGTCTGAACGCATTAAATGGCGGTATTAAAACTCTTTCCTGGGTGGCGAGACGCCGGCGACGGGTCTCGAGTGCTTCCTCGGGATATTTATTTAAAGGATTACGCAGATTAAATGGGCCCGTTTAGTCAAATCGCCCCGTAATCTGGTTTTGTTGGAAGTATTTTGTTACGCAGGAGCACTGCGTATTTGCTTTGACCTTAATAGTTGCGTTCGCTCAAAGAATATTATTGTTACAGCAACAATAAAGTCGCACTCTTCGCAGTTTACGCTACGTGTACATATTTTCACTAATACTTAATTCTAAATGTATCACTGAATAGTTTGGAGGCATTTAATGTACATGAAGTAAAACTGATGTGTGTGTACTGTGTGACTGTGTGTGTACTGATGTTTTTGCTTTCAGTACGTAGACTTTAAAAGCTTCACCTAACGCAGAACTCGTGGGATAGCTATAACCCGCGAGCTTGGTACGACCCTCCGCGTAGGGTAGAGCCGCGCATGTGCTCATGCGTGCGTTATCTTAAGGAGGTCCACAATGGCCGATGGGCAGACCGGCTGATAATTCTCTGCATGTACCAACAGTGTTGGACCAATTTTCAGCCATTTCGATGAATCTAATATGAGCAAAGGTCGTATAAGTGCAGGATATTGCGGCACACGCAAGCATTGTATAACAAAAGTTTGTATCTTAAGAGCATTTAACATGAGCCGTCTCTATGACGGCCCAAAATGCGGTTGTCTCGTATGTCTTTAACCTTTGTGGCAAATGCCATTTTGGAAATTAGCTCCTGGGCCTTCTTTTCTCCTTCTTTTCTCAAGGGTCGCTTGGTCGTATAATGTGATCTGTCCTAGCTTCCTGGATGGGCGGGTTCGGGTCTTTGCTCTTTGGGAGGTTGTAGGCATTTGAGGTTGGGGGCAGGCCTGAGTGAACACATTTTTCAAGGTTTACGTCTATTTTCCATTGAAACCAATCATCGAAGTGATTGGCGGTGCTTTGGAGGTGAATAATCATTTGGCTAAGGTGTCTGAATAGAAGAGAACAGTATCATCTCCGAAAAGCTCTAGGGCGACATGTGGTTCTTCAAAGATGTTGTTCGTATTGAGCAAAAGGAGTAAGGGAGAGAGGCAGAAGCCTTGAGGAACAATCACCGTCTGGGAGCAGCTTGTAGAGAAGGTGTCCTCAATACGTTATCGGAAAGAGCGACAAAACTAAACACAACAACATCGATGGCTATAAAATTAAGACTTTCCGCCTCTTAAAAATTAATGCTTTATAATTTTAAAACTTGCTTCATACGACAAACCGAGGCATACACAAATGAACAAAGTTTCGCAACGGGCGGCACTTACTTCCAGTAATGTTAATCCCAAAGGGTTGGTCAGCCGGTACGACGTGGCCGTAAGGTTTAGTAACTTATTGTCCAGATACTTCCCGAATGTGTTTAGGAGCATTGTGCGTGTGTAATATGCAAGAAGCCATCGATACCAATTGTCCACGCTTCATCGGGCATCGTTCGTATTAACATAAGAAAGTTGGTGCGTAACTGCCAATGAAGAGGTAGATTATATTCGTCGAAAAAAGCGCTTTTGCACGCTGCGTTCAACTACATTTGCCTGTAGTTATATGTACTTTTTACTTATAGTTTGGAGGTTTTAGTGTTAAGTACAGTAAGTAGCTCTTTCCTCATGACGTACGATGTCCGGTTATAAAGAATAAGTTTCCTGAGCATAAATAAACTTTTTCATAGCCATTAATTGATCAGCGTTAATTAGACCATCATACGAAGTGCAGTACATAAATATGGATCCAATATATTGTATCAATTTCAATCCATAGATTAAAAACTTTAGCATTATTCCTCAATGTGAAATAATTTGTAAATTACACACAATATTACAACCAAAACTGCTTTGTAAAATAAATTACCGATGTTACTTAAATTTAAACTTTACAGTACGCAGCAGTACTTTTCAGTGTTGTCACGGGACAGACATTTTGATTTACATATCTTTCAACTTTTTATCTATTTCTGGATTTTGTTTATAATTTATTTAAGTATTTCCTTAATAAATGTTTAATTAAAAAAGATATCTTATCCTACGTCAGTAGTCTACTTAGTTATTCTCCAACGAATATTCATTCATCCTTTTCGGTTATTTATTAAGTTACTTCGTACAATGAAAAATTTTAATTTTGTCGTTTATTTTTTTAAATGAATTTGTCTCTAATTTAGTCAAGTAATTTTGAAATATTATTACTATACATTCGTTAGTTGCGAAGTTATTACCCCTTATCTTTGATAACATCACAAATAAGTTATGTTATGTTTCTTGGGCGACACACAATTTTCAACAAATGCGTTTTATGCAAATTTAGGAATTTGTGCTGATAACGAAATTATTTAAAAAACGTGTTGCATGAAGTCCAGTCAAAATATTATATTTGCTTGTAAACGATTTGTTTTAAATTGTTATAAAAATCATAGTAATTTACATTTTATTACGATTTATTAACATTGATTGGTAGAATTGATTAAATAACTGAATATGTTATCGGTATCTTAATGAATTAAAAAAAAAAGACTAAAAAAGGTTGTTATCTAGCCCAATCTCATTCACACTAGTATTTCATTTAAAACATTTTGTTAAAAAGCTATCCACTACTAGATGGCGATATTAGTAATTTGTGAATTCGTTATAAGTATGCCTCCTAACAAAGTCCAATGCGTTATCGTCAAGGTTTTTTAAAATTTTGAGTATTTTTCCTAATCAAAAAAGCTAAAACCTTAAGAGATTTTGAAAATATTTGGGTATTAAATATTTAACATGAAGGCTTTCTAAATACTCAAGTGACAATTTCTTTGATAATTTCCCGAAAAACCACAAAGATATTTAACAACACACATAAAAACGGGTTTTTACTGAGCCGAATATGTTTTGTCATCGAGCACTGGCCAGTTTAATTGAATACATCCATAAAAAATCCATCAGCATCTCGTAAATGTATGTATGTGAAAGGCCGACTTATTTACGAACAATAAATCTCACTTATAAAAAAAAGTTTCATATAATTACTCTTTTCATTAAAACAGCGTGGAGATTATGATTCACGCGATGCTTGACCCGTTGCAACTTGAACGCGTAAAGCAATTGCGGCCCAAATTGTTTCCCTCCAAAACAAACCATCGACAAAATAAAGGGTGGTCGAAGCGGCTTGCCAAGCCTGAAGCTGATTCACGCCGGTTCGCGCGTTCGTCGGCACACATTTTTTCGTCTGTGACTCAGTTTGGCGTACATCGTGCAGGGTTAGTGCTAATTCGCGTCTCTTTATGATGCAAATTGCCGAAATCGACTTTTTCCGCCTCCGGTCGAAGTGTGTCAGTCAGATAAAAGGCGGTTTGTTTGGGCTAACGTCTGTCATTGTGCTTTTTGGGAAACGGGGACGCGCGGGCGGCGGCTGTGTAAATTGCCGCGGCCCGTTTCTCGGCTGTTTGCACTTCGGGTCTATAGTTCGGTGGTTTTGAGTACAAAGGCCTAAGTTGTTTGATTTCGCGTTGTCCTTTCACTTCGTCTATGTTTTAGTTTTTGTTTTGGCACATGCTTTAAAGGCATGTGACTAGTGAGGTGTGAAAGTATTAATGTATGTCTGATGATTTTAAGAGTTATACTCTTATAGACGATATTTTAAGCAAACCAGTTTACGTGGTCATTCGTATGTACATTGTAACGTGCTGTGCAAACATTTGTAATGCAGTATGTGCCTTATCGAGTATTTGAAGAATTTGCATGGAGCTATTTGAACTGATATAGACATTCGAAATTCAAATGCAATCGGAAGTCGTATGTAAAATGTTTGAAAAACTTATTTGTCGTCAGCCAGATACAACTAGTTTCCTGATACGCTTGGATACATACTTGGACTATCCATAAATAGATTTATTTTATTTTAATAGATATTATTTTAAATATGTACAATATATTTCTTTTACGTGAGAAGGTGGCAAGCGGGCTGACGTGGGTCACCGTGAACTGGTTAGGTATAACCGCCAGCCATGGACATTTGCAACATCCGTAGGGTTGCAAATGCGTTACCATCTTTCAGTATAGTAGGCCCCGGCTATCGCACTCAGATAATACCATTCGTACAACAGCAAAGATCGTTGCGTGGCCTTATCATATAAAAAAAAATCCTTTAAAGAATTTGAATAAATTGCCGCTTTTGTTCTTCATTTTTGTATCTATGTGGGTGAAAAGGGAGCAAGCACGGTTATGTTTAGCACTTTGCACGAGCAGCCAAAACACCAATGGCGATGCAGATTCTGTGTCAACCTTTGAGAGAGGTGTACTTGATAATATGAAACAAAAAACGATATGATGTGTTAAATTTATTTCATGCCGATATCTTGTGAAGTCGGTGTAATCCGAATTAACCCGCTTGTTTATACAAAGGCAGAAGCTATAAATAAATGTAGCTACACGTATATTAAAAATAAACCGATAAACAATGTGCGAAATTCAGTATGTAGGACCAAGAGGCCGTACAGCAGTCTGCTGTTCCACAAATAAGCAGCCTCGTCTGAGGAAGTACGACAGCCGTACAGAAGACCGGCGTGAAGTGGGAGCATAGGCGTATATAGCGGGGGGGCCGGGTGGACCGTGCCCACCCCAGTATGGTCTAGTGCCCACCCCAGGATTTTAGGTTACCGATTCGAAGTTCTAGGCTGGACACCTATCCTTCATCGCCAAAAGCAGATTGAAGCTGAGCGAGGCGAGCGAGGTGCAATGGAGATATTGAATTTCTTGAATTTTCTCTACTATAATATGCGTATATGCTACTTGTAAACCTTCCACTTGAATAATATCTATTGTTGTCGTGTGTTCGTCGTAAAGTCGCATCAAAATTCGTTGCGTTGTTTAACAATTCTACAGTGTTCGATTTTTTTTGTAGCAGGGGCCCAGGCCCACCCTGAAAAATAGCCCATGATACGCCATGAGTGGAAGTATTACAATTTCGCGTTCACCTGGTGAGTGAGGTAGCCGGTTCCTCTTTTATTAACGTCAGTAACGCGTGTTCAACTCCTCAGGCCTTGTAAATGTCCACGAGCGGTGGTAGTCGCTTAGCGAACCGCTAGTTTTCAAAATTTTTCACTTTTCATAAGTGCTATTAGCTAAACCCTCGTCTCTGACCACAATTCCATGGAGTACCTTTCAGTCAGGGCGAAGAATGACACCGGAATAGACCTGCGGTCACCCGCGTGCAGTGAAAGCGCCACGCGAGCCGGGCAATTGAACTTTGCGTTGATTTTCTCTTTTCTCGAGCGTTTCCGAGTTTCTAAGTGGTTTTCGCCCAGTTGAGATTCTAATGTAGCCTTTCCTCATCGACTCTCTTCCCGCTTTATTAACCTCTTGTGTTTGACGATACGGTGTATTGAACACGCGTTCAACACCTTTCACAACATATTAGTGGGCAGTGGTAATAAGAAATAAGATTTGTCGATCGTAGAAGAGCGATTGGGAACTCCGAATCTGGTAAATATGGTGTAGGTAATATCGGAGACGGCAAAACGTTGAGAAACTCTCCTAAATTGGGATAGGCAGCTCGATCAAAGTAATGCAATTAGCACACCGTCACATTTTTCGAAGTATCGCTTTCGAAAATTGTCAAAACTGATGTCATCCATAGCGCGTAATTCACGGCCATAAGCCAAACGAGGTTGCAGTATACCTTACGGTAACTAAATCTGGACAAGTTTATGTTTTGCAATTATTCCACATGAGCGGTAATTTTCAATTTTATTTAATACCACCTGTCAATATTTACCACTGCCCAAGCATGTAACGTATAAGTAAATAAAAAACTTCTATTTTTGACCTTTGAAGAGGCTATGAATAAGTATGATAAAAAAATATTTCATACCGGCAATCGCTGCACTCCTGGTACTTTCCTGTTTATGTTGAACGGTATATAACGCAATTGTCTGCAGATTTTTTGCTGGTAATTCGAACATATATTGTTGTTAGGTTCGACAGTCCACCAGATAAACCAACAGTCAAAGCAAGTTTCAGAAGTATGACTAACATTAGCCGTATACGGTCGTAGAAAATGGCTTGTTTGCACCCGGATCCACGCAGGTTTCCAAGAAAATGGGGCTGATTGAGGAAGCGCGGTTTTCTAGAGTATTTACGGAAGAGAAAGTCAACTAGTGACCGCTCGCCGAGCTCGGTTCTAGCGACAAATAGATATTTACGAACACGTTACTTATTTAATTGCCGTTTAGAGCTTTAAGGACGTTGTGTCATTTTCCGATTTCGCTCGGAAGCCGGATCCAAATAAAAACATCCAACACATTCAAAACTAACTGTTCTATGCGATTTCATACGCGAGAAACGCTTCTGCTTCGCCCCGTAGGTCGTAGCGTGATTGAATATCCTATAACCTTATTCAACAATAGGTTTATCGAATTCAAAAAGGTTATTCAAATCCGATTGATTGGCTGTTCCACATATTAGCGCTTGAACGGACAAACTCTTTGAACAAACAAACTTTCCAGCTTTATTATATTATTTTATTAAGTATAGAAGTATAGATTAACGTATGGAAAACATACATTTCAAGGATTATATTTACTGACTTAAGACTATTCATCTTACTATGATGCAATTAATGGTTAAAATGTATAAATGGAGATTACTCTCAGTTGATAATGTTGATTCGAAAAGAATCAGTAACAAATTTTAGATTTAATGAATGTATGAATAATGTACATATAGTGAAATAATTAACATTATTTATATTGTTCATGGTGAAATTCAAAGTAAAATTATAATTTTTACAAAACAAGATTTAGATCAGTTTTGTAGCAACGAATATTAGCATTTCAATTATAAAAATATCTCAATGGTGTTTTTATAATAATAATGAAATATAATATAATGTTATTGTTAAATACTTTTGATATTCCTACAAAATCGGAGACTGGTTGGTAGGAAAATTTAAGATTATGTTATTGATGCGTTGACATAACGAGACGTGGAAAGTACAGTGATATCTTCTGATAGATTCTGAGGATTGTTTTCACATGTATTCGCAATGATATTATATAAAAATACCAGGTAGATATGACTATAACGCACCGAAACTGTGGCACTCAAATTACGTAGAGTTGTAATTACATTGCAACTCTTTAAACTGCTATCTCTTACATTCTATATCATCTGTCACATTCATATGCTTTAGTGTAAATTATTTAGAATCACTGTGAGAGGGCCAAATTGTTCAGCAGCTTCTGTTGTTTCACGAATGGGCAGTCTCCCCCGGCATTATAGAAGACCGGTTGAAGTTGAAGTATTATATTTTCGCGTTGCGTCTACTTTTTAATGGTTGACATAGCATCTGCAGCCCGTCAGGTGCTATAGATGACCCACGGGTGGCGGTGATCACTTAACATCAGGTGAACCGACTATTCGCTAGGGTCTTGCTATAAAATAAATGTTGCCATTTCAAAAATTAAATATAACGAACGTTAGTTAGCTTTGCTTTTTAACGCAAAATATCATAACTAAACGTTACTTTATAGCGAGACCCTTTTATAGTAACCAACTTTGAATGTTTCAAATCCTCCTCGCTAGGTAACAAATAGGTAAGCGCATGTCTAGATGCATCGGCGGGCATATCCTGTCCCACTTTCTATATTTAGCTGGGAGAGTGTAGGGACCACGATTGGCTGGTGCGCTATTAAGTTCCCATGGGCTTGTTCTATGAATCACGCAGACGACTGTATTATAACTTTCTCTTTTAGAATTATTATCTGCGCACGCCGACGGTTTACTTGGAAGCGGCAATTTTGTTCCCTCGAGAATGCAAGACACTGACGCTAACTCGTCTTTCAAACGCACTTTTTACTCGCCTCATGCTCTTAATGAAGCGTTTGTACGCTCGTTTTGAATATTTGAATCGAAAATCGTTTTGTTAATAAGGACGATTATAGTATTAGGATAGGAATATTCATTATTGTAATTAATAATTCTTTTGCACGTGTACACGTTCAGTATGTTTGTGTATTGTAAACTGAGGTAAAGGATGTTCAACATTACTTAAGTAAAATAGGGTAAAACCGAGGAACTGAACAGACTTCGCATTATAACCTTAAATATGTTTCCATTTTGTGTACAAATTTGACGCTCTATAAAAAAGTGCTAATTTAAAATTGACGGAATATTATATACATTTATATTTTATTTTAATCCAGATTTTGCTATGCAGTGCAGGGTTAACCCCTGGACACGACGGAAATTCAATGATTCTAATTATTGTCAGAATTACCGCAATATTAAGAATTTTTCGTTTTAATCTTAAAGTAAAAACGAAAGAATTGTGGAAGGGGAAAGCTGCTTTGTGTATTTTAGACTGTCTGGATACGTCCCTAATACTTTATTTCATCTATGAGTTGTTGAATGAATATTCTGACTGAAGTAACATCATCAGTAAAAACTTACATTATTCCCCCAATAAAAGAGTGGTAGGGCCAGCCTCGGCTGTTGCACGAATGTGCAATCTCGTCCGGGTACATCCATTTATAAAGAGAACAGAAAAAGTTAAAAGCTAATTACACAAATTTAAATCTAACAGAAAATTAAAAAAAAATTGTTTCTGGCCTTTTGTTATCCCTTATCCCAAAAGTATAAATTTAATAGCAAAACTGTTACATTTTGTCTATGATTCTCACGGAGCTGGCAGGTATTATTCGCGCCACGTGCGCCGCGCATCCGTTTTGATGTAATTCTTAATTAGCAAGTGTCATTTCCATTTGTGGCGCGACGGTATCGTTCAGGTGACGGCGTATCCCGATAATTAGGATAGCGTTGTTTTTCTAATGGTATTAACGAAATCCGTGCGCTGTGAACAAAACAATTTGGAGTGACCCCCTGTTCATGCGATTTAATCTTTTTTGAATAGGTATCATAAGAGAGATTTAGATCATGTTTGTTCGCGACACATAAATAAATACCTCAATTAACCTGATTTCGCATTATAACATTAAATATGTTTATGCTATGTCTACAAGTCTGAGGCTCTACATAAAGGGCTAATGCAGATTTATAGATAAATTTAATTTCAATGTGGTTTTGTGACATAATTCAATAGCCCAACTATTAACGATGATCTTTGTTTTCTTCATTGTTGTTTATTACAGTGCGACGATTCAATGTAATCGTGAGAGAGAGAGACAGAGATAATACTTCTGCAGGTTTGTGGACGACACAATTAAGTAAGTATTAATGCTTAACTTGGCTAGGTTACTGTTGTTTATTAAAGTGCGTCGATCCAATTGATCTTCTCTAAAGACGGAACAACCTTTGCCGGTGAACGCGATCGAAGTAAATGCCAGATCAATTTTGCTTC